>PVNU02000440.1:1200000-2400000 GCA_003013855.2 Liriodendron chinense | reverse complement strand
ATGTCTCCCAACTGTCAAGCAATGAACTAAGCAGTAGCAAAGCTTGAAGTTCATCATCCAGGATCATCTTCATGGCGGAGAGCTGGTTCACAATGTTGCTGACCTCATTCATGTGTTCAGCCACAGAACCACCATCTTTGAACTTGAGATTCACAAGTCATCTTACCAGGAATATCTTATTGCCGGCTGTCTTCCTCTCATACAGCCCTTGCAATTTCAGCCATAGGCTAGCGGCTGAGGTCTCTGTAGACACATGGTGGAAAACTGAATCATCCAACCATTGTCTAATGAACCCCACTGCCTTCCGGTCCACTTTCTTCTAATCATCATCTGACATATCCTTTGTCTTCGCCGATATGCCTAGAATTGGAGCATACAAGTCCTTGCAATAGAGCAAGTTCTCTATCTTATCCTTCCATATGGTCCAATTAGAACCATTGAGGCTGATCATCCTTGATGAGCCACCTTCCATAATTCAGAACCGATCCCACACCGTTCAAACAACCTGAACGCTCTGATACCACTTTGTTGGGTGCGTTTCACACAAACCTTTGGATCTCGCCCCCCAATACACTAGAATTATGGACTATGCTAATACAATAATCAAGAATAAACATCAACCACATGAACACAAGGAGTTTTTACATGGAAAACCCTCAAAAGAGGTAAAAACGACGGGACCTAGTCCAGATCAACAATCCACTATCTCAGGGAACTGTTACAACTGATCTCAAGCACACACCGCTTGGATCAAACCTTCTTCACCCACTTGGGATGGATAAACAACAAGAGAATAACAAAGGAGGAGCGATCTCACCGATCCAGAGGACGTAGAAGTGCTGAGACGACGGTTACGCAGAAGAATCCCTCTTCAAGCAACTTCTCCCTTCTACAAGCTTCCTCTCTCTCTCTCTCTCTCTCTCTCTCTCTCTCTCTTCCTCTTTTTCTCTCTTTCTCACCTTGGACGTGCAAACCACACAATGGGATACCCTAATCTCATTTTAGAACTCCTTAAGTAAGAAACTGGAGGAGTTGCAACCCAAATAGGAAACTGCGTACAAGCAGTCCGCGTCGGGTCGGGCGCCCGGCCAGGCCCAAAACAGCCCAGCAAGAAATCCAGAGAAAACAGCCAATTTCGGGTGCCCGGACCAACATGGTCGGGTGTCCGGCCAAGTCATCAGGCGTCCGGTCACTTTGACCGTCGGGCGCCGCCTGAAGCCAAAACCGTCCAGCAACATTGCTGCCATTTCTGGGGAATTTCGGTCGCCCAGTCACTAAATGGCCCGGGCGCCCGACCACTCCCAGTTTCACTTCTCTCCTTCTGACACATGAGGAGGAAAACTCAATCATTGTCATCATGCTTCAAATAAAATTCATGGTGGGAGATGGCATTGATTGACGAGAACCCAACTTGAACATTGGTTTACACCATAGAACCTTTGGAGGCCCAGTCTCGTCTAGACTATAGAATCAGCAAAAAAAAATGTTGTGGTCAAATACTAGAGAATTGCGAATGGGGCAGTGGACCTAGAAGATCTTTTTGATCATGTATGGTAACTTCCTTACCACCACATTATTATCAAGACCATTTATCTAACAATTCTTAACCATAGATGGGGCATGTCAAAATTTATGGTACAATAGATCACACCATGCATTAAAAAGAATTAGACTACTACAGGCTGAAAAGGACTTTCAACAACAACTTCACATGAAATTTGTGGTTGCTGAGGATCTTTGATCAGTTAGATTTTTCCTTTGTATAGTCATACCCGATGAATCCTTCAAGATGAATGGTTCGGATCATCATGTGTATTTGACAGAAGCAAACAACAACTGGAGAGAGGATGGGTAGCAAAGTTTATATTGCATAAATAAGTGTTCTTCACTCCTAGTTTACATATATATGATAGTGTTCTTGTGTACAACATCATATCCAAGTTTAAAATGCATCTTGGGATCGATCCTCGTTGTACACGGATGGAGAAGATAAGTGGATATCTTACTCAGTATGACACCACATATGACTCAATCTTGGTATATGTGTGAAAGGTTGGAAGTGTCTGTGACATAAAATTGATCAACATGTTATAGCACCAGTGCATGACTTTTAGTCTTTTACATGATTTTGCATAGGTGGTCCAGAGAATACGTACAACAATTATGTGCAAGATCATGACCATTAGATGATGTATAACGATTCCATATAATATGGGCCATGGCTCACAAATTAGGTTTATCATGTGTCCTCAGAAAATGTACGTATATATGTACTGAAACACACACATATAAAGGAACTTGAAACGGATGGAATCTATAAATAGTCCTATCCATATGACATGTGAGTCTTACATTATCATATTTCCAAATAGTTTTCTAAACAAAACAAAATTCGATTTCAAGATTGTTGGAAATTGGAGTTGGGAAAACTACTTGGACTAAATGAAATTAAAATAAGGAAATGAGAAAACTTATCGATTTGTAGAAGTCAAGGCGTGAATTTGAATCACTGGGCTTGAAATCGAATTTGCCCTCCTTGGACCGCGTCCCAAGTGCAATAGGATTTTTTTGGGCAATCGGCCTCCAGGATACAATGAATATCACCCGGTCTCAGCGGTGCACTCACTGTACGCGGGCTTGAACCATTTGTAGTATTAACCCGAACCAGAAAACACTTTAACCATATTTTGAAAACAAAATCAAATATTTTCTTATCTTTTTTATATTTTTAAAGATCAGATGAAGACAAGTTTATATATAAACTTGAGTGGATACCTTTAAGGGTGTAGAGACACCCTTTCACAAAGGGTTATGACAGTTGGGTTTAAATCCAATTGATGTATATCTTGAGATCCAAAAAACACAACCTTTCAAAACAAAAAGTGAAGGGATGCAACCCTTCGGACTTACATAAAAAGACACGTCCACCTGTGCACGCATGCACACACCTGCGGTCATGGCCATGGCCCGGCCAGACGGAAATTTTGAAACACTAATTTATTTTTAAAATAATTTAAAAATATAACAAAAAATGGCAAGGAGCTTTTTTGATGGACATCTGCTGGACGGTTAAAATGAAAACTGGTTTGATAAAAGAATATCTTAAGACTGATCAAAGGTTCGGATTGTCCAATCAATCAGAATTAGTAAGTTTCACTGTTCCACGTGTATCCCTCTCATACTGTGCAAGGGTATCAAATTATAATTAGTCCTTTCGCAATTAAGCTAATCATCTTTGCCAAACTATCAAGGACGTATTCCGTCCGACCCTTGGCCCGACCTTAAAACGTCTGACTAGATCTGTGTGGGGCCCATTGTGATGTATCTGTTTATCCAAGCCTTTCATCCCTTTTCTAAGATCATGTTAAGTCATGGATCCAAAATTGAGGCAGATCCAACGCTGTGGTGGACCACAACAGAGATGACTCTTGCATTTAATGCAACCAAGCTTACTCTTTGGTGTGGTCCACTACAGCGTTGGATCTGCCTTATTTTTGGGCTCATATCTTAACATGATCTTAAAAAAGGGATGGACAGCTTGGATAAACAGATACATCACAGTGGCCCCCACACAGTTATAGTCCCATCAGGGGTTGGGCGCAATCCACATCCAACGATCAAGTGTAGCAAGGCATGGAAATCTTCTTATGCACCTAGTTGCATTTGGACGCGTGGAAATCTTCCCACCTCCAAAATCTTGCCCGACTCAAGACTTGTCCTAGCCCAGCCCACATTCACTCATACAACCCTGGCTAGATTTCCTTGTCAGTTCACCACCATTTAGAAGTGGTACTCTCTCATCAACCAAACGTGGCATATTTGTACCAACACCCAGATCCACACTCGTTCAAATCAGGACCCAAGTTAAAAATGGTGGGGACTTTCGACAGAAAAAGATTGATCTCTGGCAGAGTGCAATGATCCACACACATAAAGACAGCTTGCTGTGCACTTCCAAACATGCATGTCAATCTTAACCATCAAAATCTAGGCAACAGTTTAGATGGGTCATAATCCAAAATGACACTGAAAAGACCGTCTGAGATGCAAAATGAAAACTAAATAGGCAGACATCTACTGGACGGTTAAAATGAAAACTGGTTTGATAAAGAAGTGTCTAAGACGCAAAGGCTCGGATTGTCCTGTCAATCTGATTTTTGGTGTATATATGCTCCATCTACAGTTCCACCGTTTGTCTGGTTAGGATTCGTGGGTTATAGCCATGCTAAGCTGAGTGCAGGGGTATCCCTCTCATACTTTGCAAGTGTAGGATTGTTAGGACCATTTGATTGTTGTAATTTTTGCGCACGAACTTGGTATTTAATCCATTACTTCTGTTGCAACAGGGAAGGAACTCTTTGCTTTTCCCCACCATTTAAGTCGTTTAAAAAGGAAGTGGGCCCAGGTGGGCCTCGACCGATATATATAAGAAAATTTATCCAAGCTCAGCCTGCTGCCAAACAATTGTTTTCAATGGGTATTCAGACCCTCATGTGTCCCTACCAAAGCCAGTCCCATTTCGTTACCTGGGCCCTAGATCTGGCCCAACTAATGGCTAGCCACGTATTGGGCTCTGGCGCTCGACAAACCCAGCCACTTTCAACCATACGGCCCTATTTAAAAGCGGTGGTGACTCTGCAATAGTTGTACGCAGATCCACACCGTCCAGATCTTGGCACAATTAGAAATGGTGGTAACTCAACGGGAATCGACATTCAGGCAGGGTGTAACTATCTGCACACATAAACAAAGCCACTGTACACCTAATGGAATTGTGTCTCAATCTCAAATGTCACAAACGTACCTAATTTGGCGCAATTAAATTGATTTACTAAATAAAATTCAGATTCATCTGAAAATATTATAGAATTTCAATGCATTTCAATTATAAGCCGGCAAGCACAATTTTTTGCTACTAAATACAACTGAGAATTCCAATGCACATGAATCTCAAGGTATATTGTTATTTGAACTCCAATTTACACCAAATTATGACTGGTAAACGACCTTAGCAGTATATAATAGGTGCTAAAACCCCAACAACCAATCAGTTTGGTTTTCGCCGAGTCAACCCAAAATACAGGCTTGAAACCCCATTTTTCAGAAGATCATCCAAACGGCCCCCTAGGCTGTTGCGTTTTATATATTTTAGCAAGAAATGGAGGAAAGATTGGGAGTGTATTTATTGGAAAATTCTTAATAGTTTGAAATTTATATTACTAAGATATTGGTGGAAAAAAAAAAAACACAACCTTAGAAGTATTGGGGCAATTTGAGGTGAATTGTTAAGCTTCCATTTTATACATTTTTGAGCCCATTATATCACATTACATGCATGGTTTGTATGCTTAAAAGACCCCATCTAATGCTTATTTTGTGTATGTAAGAATGAAAGAGAGAAGTCATGAATTTATTGTTAAAAGGGTCCTTTGGAACTACATTGAAGACATTGAAAAGAAGCCCCGAAGAATCACGTCAGAAAGACCTGAATCAGCCAGAATAAAAGAGGAATTCAGCATTCATATCAGAAGGCCACCAGGCGCCGACCATCACATGGTCGGGCGCCCGAAATTGGGAGAATTTCTGCTGAACCCGCTGAACAAATCTGGACCTGACCGGGCGCCCGACCAACATCTGGTTGGGCGCCCAATATTGAAAGTGAATTTCATAAAAAACGCACTGGACGAATTAAAATATGGTCAGGCGCCCGACCAATACCTGACCGGGCGCCCAACCAACGTCTGATGATCGACGTAAGTGCGTAAGTTTTTACGCAATGTGAGACGGTTCGTAATTTTTCCTATAAAAGGACACATTGGCATCCTTGCTAAGGTATTCTAGAAGAGTTTTAATTTTGTGGGGAGCAAGGAAGATCATCGTGGAACGACCGTAACTCCTCCAACTAGGATTTTTTTCTAGTTTTTTTAATGTTTTTATTTAGTTTTTCTTTGAATTATAGTTGAAGCATGATAATGCTCGGTTAGAACCTCTTAGCTAAGGCTAAAAGGTGAAGCTTGTAAGTAGTTATCATGTTGAATTCGTTCTAATTCAAGTACTTTACTTAAAGTTTGAATTTTTAAAGTTCTAGTTTGAATAAAAGTCGATATTTTTTTTTTATGTTTTATGAGAGTTGATGTGTTTCGGACATGAGTTCCTTGTAATTCTCTGAGATTATCATGTTTGGATTGATTAGATTTGAATTGTAGTAACCCTAAAGCGTACCGTAATACATTAGCATGGTCGTTACTTCGAAGGCTACATAGTCGACTTCTACATGCTTTATTAGAACTAGAATCTTATTTTCTACTTGAGTAGGAATTGTTCGTGTTTGAATGTTATATCTTCCAACTAGAAGAGAGATAGAACTTCAATTCTAGTTGTGTTATGCTTGGATGAATGAATTCACGTGAGGGCTATCGCAAGTAGATCCTTGAAAACCTTAGTTCCGTTAATTACAGATTTTTACAACTTTACTATTTTAAGTTAGTTTATGAACTTGAACTCCTTATTTAGTTGATTTTGAAGTTGCTGGAACAACCTGAATTAGTTTACCTAATTTCCTGTAGATCGACCTTGGTCTTACCGAGAATTATTACTACATCGCAGTCTTGCACTTGAGACTAGCAAACATGAATTGGGCAATTGCTCTTGCGGAATTGGCCTTAGCGATTATGGTGAGATGGGGCCAAGCTAAATGGGCAGCAGTTGAGGTATGGGTTAGAAAATTCGGTCCATTTACCTAAATTTCTTAGGCTTGGGAGCAAGATGCCGGTGAGCTGGGTAGTATGAACCACCCAAGTCAGGCCAAACCCGAAACATGCAAATAGAAAAGGATTAATGTGGTACATGAGAACCTTCTCATACACCGTTGCACTTGGACACTACTTTAACATCCACATCACATATGATCTAAAGACAAGTAAATGAGCTGATTCACACCTGATCAGTAAATGAGCATAACATTTAGAAAGGACCTAGCCTTGGCCCTAGGCTTCCAGCCTAAGGCTGGTGCATTAGATCATTAGGTAAATCCTACGCTGCCATGAGGTGCAATTGATGAATTTGGGCTGCCCAGCATGCATTTTATTGGCTACTGTGTAAAAGTCACGATGCCTGGTCCTAGGCCAAACCCAGCATGAGCGTACTACTTCTTTACTTCTCTGCGGCTTCCTTTTTTATTCTTTGAAGCAGTTCTTGATCTTTATTCAATTAATTTTGTTGCAAGGACTTCTTTGCTTTCTCCTGCCCTTTCTTTTGTTTAAGATTTTAAATAGCTAAAGTGAAAGTGGGCCCGGCTAACCAGTCAGAAGCCCGCTTAGCCCACTGCGTGAGTTTGATACTTGAGGCCGGGCAAAAGTTGGTCATGTAGTTTGCTGAACGTTACTTCCATTGTATAGGATCATTCTCTGTGATGCTTTCATATGACCGTTTCATCCTCGTCATTGTGGTGGACAGTCCCTACTAGATACCACAAATCTGAATACTGATCTTTCATCTTGCATGCAACATTAGAAGTGTGGGTTGATCCAGCAATTGGTTCATCATTAATTGGATTTTTCAATCCGTCAATAGTATAATTATTGGTTCACACGTTAGAACCACCTTCTCTACGGTCACTTCAGTAGGTTCTTTCGTTGCTAATATTCTTACGAATGCAGAGAGAGAGAGAGAGTAGGTTCCTTCGTTGCTAATATTCTTACGAATGCAGAGAGAGAGAGAGAGAGAGAGAGAGAGAGAGAGAGAGAGAGAGAGAGAGAGAGTTTCTTAACATGCTAAAATCCAATAGATATGATTAAACTGAAACAAAATAAAGAAAGAAAACAAAAGATAGACAAAAAACCAAATACGTTGCACTCCCATTTTATTCAAAGAATTACATTAGTAAAGAGACTACATGTGGATATCCCACATATTGCTGAGGGAGTCTACTGGAAAGAGGTATGCTCTAGTTTTTCATTCCAAACTGCGATTGGAGATAATCCACTATTTTCTTATCAACTTGGAAGGCCTTGGCAAGAACATCATCTGAGATGGGTGGATTCGATCTAAAGACAGCATTCGCAATGGTGATGGTTCCCGGTCTGGCTGCTCAGTCCTGCAATGGCTATGGCATTGGTGTGGCCAATGTTAAACTGGAAGTGAATCAGGCCTATTGGGAAGACAAACACATCACCCTTCTGAAGGACCTTTGTTATGAGGCGATTCTCAGTGTTGGAAGTGACGAATCCGACGTAGAGGGTGCCCTCCAAAACTGTTAAGATCTCTGTCGCCCTTGGGTGCGTGTGGGGTGCATTGAGACCATAGGGTGCATAGTTTATTCGAACCAAGGAGACTCTGAGGGTGTTGAGTCCTGCTATCTAAGCCACGTTTACTTGGGTCACATTGGACCCAACCTTGTTATTCGTGTTGCCTGGTTTGTCAAGTCCCTTGAAGAAGAAATCATTGGCCTGCACTTCGTTTGGGTCCTTGCACACAAATCCATTCACCAACCACTACGTGAAAAAGGCAAATTTGCGACGGACTTTCCGACGGACATTGACCTTGTTCGTCGTATTCGAAAATATTCCGTCGCTTTTGCGAAATTAAGGCGGGATTTCGTCGTGGGATTTACCGACGAACATAGTTCGTCGCAAAATTTTAATTTCCGACGAACTTAGCCCGTCGCTATTTAACGACGAAGTTGGTCCGTCGCTAATCCCAGCCCGAAAAAATCCCCCAAATAAGGTCCGTCGGAAAATAAAATTTAAGAAAAATGAGATACTGAAAAAAAACTGATGTCCATCTATTTTGAAAGACTACAATTAGGACAGAATTTAAAAAATCAGGCAGATCCAAAACTCATGTGTGCCATACCACACAAAACAGTAGAGATTGAACGCCTGGCGGTGACAAAAGTTGTATCAGGATGATATTTGTTCCTACGATTTATCTGAGTGGTAATAATTTTTATGAACCGTTTGGATGGCATAGACATCATAGTCAGCTCTAGGAAGGTTTCAACGATGGATATTGATGTTCCCACTTTTTGTTGTTGTGGCCCACCCAAAATTTGCTAATTGTGATTATCCTGCGCCTTAGTGGCCTTTCAAAACATATGCACGGAATGGATTTGTCACGGATATCTCTGTGTACCCCACACAGCACCAGGCATTGAGATATGTATGTTCCGGGGTCACAGGCATTCCGCTCCCTCCACATACATAAACATATATAGCCCGGTGCACACTTGCAAAAATACACAAACACACAGCCTGGTGTACACATGGCAAACACAGCCCTATATACACGTGGCAAAAATGCATCTCAATCTTAACCATGAAATGTAGGCCCCAGTGTAGGTGTGTCATAAGACTCATAATCCAAAAATGGCACTGAAAAATGTTGGAAATTGGAGTTAGGAAAACTACTTGAATTAAATGAAATTAAAATAAAGAAATAAAAAAATTATCGATTTGTAGAAGTCGAGGCGTGATTTAAATCACTGGGCTTGAAATCGAATTTGCCCTCCTTGGACCGCGTCCCAAGTGCAATAGGATTTTTTTGGGCAATCGACCTTAGGATACAGTGACTATCACCCGGCCCCAGCGGCGCACTCACTGTACGCGGGCTCGAACCATTTGTAGTCTTAACCCGAACCAGAAAACACTTTAACCATATTTAAAAACAAAATCAAATATTTTCTTATCTTTTTTATATTTTTAAAAATCAGATGAAGACAAGTCTATTTATAGACTTGAGTGGACACCTTTAAGGGTGTAGAGACACCCTTTCACAAAGGGTTGTGACAGTTGGGTTTAAATTCAATTGGTGCATATCTTGAGATCGAAAAAACACAACCTTTCAAAACAAAAAGTGAAGGGATGCAACCCTTCGGACTTACATGAAAAGACACGTCCGCCTGTGCATGCATGCACACACCTGCGGCCAAGACCATGGTCCGGCCCGACGGAAATTTTGAAACACTAATTTATTTTTAAAATAATTTAAAAATATAACAATCCCCCACATGTTTCAAAATTCAAGACATTTCGGGTTAAGATAGAAAAGTTGTGTAATGGTGTCGATGTCTATCCGACTTTAATCGACATTTAGAATAAGCAAGACAGGTTTACAGGAATCGGGTGACTATCGGTCTTTAACCTGACCCTTGAAGTGTAAACGTCTATACATGTCACTCACACAACTTTTCCGCTACAGCTGGTTCTGCGGTTTGGTGCGTTTCGGCCATGCACCTTTACCTGGATTTTCATGAGCGCTCTAGAGAATAACCTAAATATCTCATAGGAAGCGGCCTTCACTCCCACACTCATATAGGTGAATTCCATCAAGTGTACACAGCAACTGGATACACCACTAATCTTAGTTATGTGTTCATTAAGAGTTCAAACTCATCCTCCCAAACGTTGCAATTTGCACTACATACATCTCAGGAAGGGGTAACTCTCTGCAGTGCTTCCCAGTCTCCTAGTGTCTTGTTGTTTACCCATTGAACATATCGCATGGGATCTCCACTTGTATAGGTTGGGTTGCTGACACTAGTAGCTCATATTGTTAGGCTCAACCTCATTCCTCTCGATGTTTCTACGACTAATCATTTAGATAGTCCTTTGGTCAGAAGAACAAGATATCGTCATTACTTCTTCTTTGGGAAAAGAAGTTCACGACCTGTGAGTCTTTTACCTCCACGGGCATGCTTTGTTTGGCTTTTGTTCATTGCAGATTTTTTTTTTTCATTGTCCTCTCGTAGGGGTCTGGCCCTTGTCTCAGTCCCAGTATGGTTGAACATCCTTTTGGACTAGCTACTAATCATGCCTTGGTAAGCTATTACTTCACTAACGAGACCTTCCTTGGGCAGATTTCTCATTTTGACCATCAACCTGTAAGGTATTAGTAGCCGACTAATCTAGCCGATGATCAGAACCATCATCAACATACCTCCACTTTACAATATTAAATAGTCGACGATCAGTTGCAACCTCTTCAACGACTCATATCTCAAGCCAACATATATTAAACTCTTTTCTAACATCACAAAGTTAATAACTATGACTCCATGCAACAAATATTTCAATGTTGTTATTGTCCATTACTTTTATTTTGGTAGCCGTTGTATCCCCAGCTATAAATATAATCTTAGCTTCAACCAACTGGCCGCAAAGCCAGGTGAGCATATAAAATCTATAATGCAAATGTTGAAGCAATTCATCATGCATACACATATCAAAACTAAACTAAAGTATCATCTCCATGTAATTGCATGCACCATAATCTTACCACATGAAGGCTTGTTGGTTTATCGACTAGTGATTAGAAATCAATATAATCAATGAATTTTCAGCAATTGAATATGGAGGAGAAAAGTCCAAATCCTTCATTTTCAATTCATATCAAGTATCTTAACCAACAGTATGGTCACTGAACAATGGGCTTAATAGGTGTAAAAGTTTTCCCATTAGAAAACTATATATTTGTTAATCATGAGCAAGACAATATACTTCATCCAATGAACAAATGAACTTATAGCTGCACACATGAACACCAAAATCAAATGTCCAAATCTAGTTTATAATGAGAATAGCCTAAAAAGCATATTGATTGAACAATTATTTGTTGAATTCAGACCACATCCCACAAGGGCCACTATAGCATGTGTATTGATCTCTAAATGCATCTAAGTACAAAACCCCCACAATTTCAAATCTGTATAACTAGGAATATGATTTGATTTGTTTTTTTTTTTTCCAGCCCATTTATGCAATACATATTAAACGTGGACTTCACGGGTTAAGTGGTTTATCAGAGTACGTCCAAGTGCACCCCCACAATTTCAGATCTTGCCTTGATAGATATTTCCATGGCCCACCTAATAAATCTATCAATTAAACTATTGGGCTAAGGAAAACCACCATAAGAACCATATATGAATCAAATGGGTCTTGACACATACATGTCTTAAATTAGTAGTGACTAGATGGAAACAACATATCCTCCGCCTTTTTAAGTAAAGAATTTGTTTAAAGAATTCCAAAAATAAAATGATTGGATCTTATGACTTATCTCAAAAATAGATAGATACACTTATATAAGAGCAAAATGTTGGTCCTAGAAAGAATCTTCCCAATTAGATAAAAATTATACAATCCTTGAATGCATGACGAGTTTGGACAAGTGAAGCAGTGGTTAATTGATCTATGTCTTGGGTGATTAGTCTGGCCTTGGACCTAACATGCTATTATATCAGTTTACATAGAAATGCATAGTTAAAATTAATATTTAAATTAGGGCGCATCCACTTAGGGTTCGCTTGATCAACGACCCATTTTTTAAATCTGAGTGTCAACCTAGCACATGTCGTTAGCCTATGTTAGATGCTTGCAGATGCACGTCTACAAGTAGTCACACCTCTTCCTTGGAACCTAAAAACAACTTTCCTAGCCTGCTTGAAAGTGGTCTACTACAGCTGTGATCTGCCTTTATTTTTATTTTTAATTTTTTGGCTTATGTCCTAAAAGATGTGTGGCTAAATAGATGAACGACTTAGGACTTGGAACATTATATTATAGAGGGCCTCTCTGTAAGTGGCATGCTCATGCCTTAACCCAAACCATCCAAGTGGTGCGCTACATTGCAGATTGGGTAGCCACCAACACAACACACTAACTGCTCCTACAGTACGCAAGGCACCTTGGACCATCCAGATTACCACATGAGGATGCCACGAGTTAAGATGATGAATCACCATAATACATGAAAGGTTAGAGATGCTAACATCCACATTTTGAAACATTATATTGAGTGAACGGGCATGATTTTTTTTTTTCTTTTTTTAATAATTAAAGCGATTTTAACTACCTCCATTCTCCACATTCCTCTTAACTGCCGACAGCTAACAATAACCGCTGCCACCACATTTAAAACAATTCTATTTGTATCCAACACATCTTCTCCAATTAGACCTTTTCATTATCCTCTTAACGCCACTTCCGCCATTGTCTGTTGTGTGCGTTTCGCACAAACCTTCGGATCTCGCCCCCCAATACACTAGAATTATGGACCACGCTAATGCAATAATCAAGAATAAACATCAACCACACGAACACAAGGAGTTTTTACGTGGAAAACCCTCAAAAGAAGTAAAAACCACGGGACCTAGTCCAGATCAACAATCCACTATCTCAGGGAACTGTTACAACTGATCTCAGGCACACACTGCTTGGATTAAACCTTCTTCACCCACTTGGGATGGATAAACAACAAGAGAATAACAAAGGAGGAGCGATCTCACCGATCCCGAGGACGTAGAAGTGCTGAGACGACGGTTGCGCAGAAAAATTCCTCTTCAAGCAACTTCTCCCTTCTACAAGCTTCCTCTCTCTCTCTCTCTCTCTCTCTCTTCTCTTTCTCTCTTCCTCTTTTTCTCTCTTTCTCACCTTGGACGTGCAAACCACACAATGGGATACCCTAATCTCGTTTTAGAACTCCTTAAATAAGAAACTGGAGGAGTTGCAACCCAAATAGGAAACTGTGTACAAGCAGTCCGTGCCGTGTCGAGCGCCTGGTCACTAGACCGTCGGGTGCCCGGCCAGGCCCAAAACAGCCCAGCAAGAAATCCAGAGAAAACAGCCAATTTCGGGCACCCGGACCAACATGGTCGGGCGCCCGGCCAAGTCATCGGGTGCCCGGTCACTTTGACCGTCGGGCGCCCGGCTGAAGCCAAAACTGTCCAGCAGCATTGCTGCCATTTCTGGAGAATTTTGGTTGCCCGGTCACTAAATGGCCCGGGCGCTCGACCACTCCCAGTTTCACTTCTCTCCTTCTGACACATGAGGAGGAAAACTCCATCAAATCTCCCCCTTTTCGACTTAGGAGAAATTTACCTTCTTCAAGCCAGCCAGGTTTCTACAAACCTCAAACTTGCCCTTGAGCAAAGCCTTGGTCATCATGTCTGACCCGTTATCGTTTGTATGGACCTTCTCAAACTGTAACACCTTCTGTTCCAAAGTATCCCTGATCCAGTGATACCGAATCTCTATGTGCTTCGACTTGGAATGCTGACTTGGATTCTTGCTCAAGTGTATAACACTTTGGCTATCGCAAAAGACCACATGCTCCTCCTGCTTCAAGCTGAGTTCCTGTAGGAACCTCTTCATCCAAAGCATCTCTTTGCATGCTTCTGTGACCGCGATGTACTCGGCCTCTGTCGTCGACAATGCTACGACCTTCTGTAGCTTGCTCTGTCAAGAGACCGCTCCCCCTGCAAACGTGAACATGAACCCCGATGTAGACTTCTTGGAGTCTATGTCGCCTGCCATATATGCATCTGTGTAGCCTTCTAACACAGGTTTTCCGTCACCATAGTATAGGCTCAACCTGGATGAGCCTCTCAGATACCGCAGTATCCACTTCACCGCTGCCTAATGTTCTTAGCCAGGATTGGCAAGATACCGGCTGACAACCCCAACCGCATATGCTATGTCTGGGCGCGTACACACCGTAGCATACATCAAACTTCCTACCGCTGACGCGTAGGGTATCTTCCGCATCTCTTCCACTTCCGCCTTCGTCTTGGGACACTGCTTGTCGCTCAATTTGAAGTGACCATCCAGTGGAGTACTGACCGGCTTCGCTGCATTCATGTTGAACCGCTCTAGGACTTTCTCAATATACCGCTCTTGTGATAACCAAAGCTTCCTGCTGCTTCTGTCACGGGTTATCTCCATTCCTAGGATCTATTTAGCCGGGCCCAAGTCTTTCATCGCAAACGACTTGCCCAACTCCTGTTTCAGCCTGTCAATCTTCTTGATGTCTTTTTCCATGATGAGCATGTCATCAACATACAATAGCAGAACTAAGAAATCACTGTCTGAGAACTTGCGTGTGAACACACAGTGGTCCGACTCCGTTCTGTCATATCCATGCTTCAACATGAACGAGTCGAACTTCTTGTACCATTGCCTAGGAGCTTGCTTCAGTCTATACAAGCTCTTCCTAAGCCTGCACACCATATGCTCTTTGCCCTTGTCTTCGAACCCTTCTGGTTGACGCATGTAGATCTCTTCTTCTAGGTCACCATGGAGGAAGGCAATTTTGACATATAACTGCTCTATCTCCAGATCTATGCTAGCCGCCAACCCAAGTAACACCCGTATGGATGTCATTTTCACCACTGGTAAGAATATCTCCTCGAAGTCTATTTCTTTCCTCTGACCAAACCCTTTCACCACAAGTCTGGCCTTGAACCTTGTCTGTGAATTCTTCTGCTCATTCTTCTTTCTGAACACCCACTTGTTGCTCAGAGCTTTCTTGCCCTTAGGCAATTTCACCATATCATAGGTGTGGTTCTTATGCAAGGATTCCATCTCCTCTTGCATAGCTTTCAACCACTCCTCCTTATGCTCGTCGGCTAGGGCCTCAGAATAGTCTTCTGGCTCTCCCCCATCAGTGAGCATAATGTACTCATGCGGCGAGTACTTCTTAGATGGATGTCTGTCCTTTGATGTCCTCCTCACCTGTGGCTCAACAGGTGGATCAAGTTGGGGCTGCTTCCCCTGTCCATCTTCTGTAGGGACTCCCTCATCCTCTGCACCTTGCTGTATTCCCCCGTCATTAGGCACCACGGGAGGAGTAATCGGATCCATGTCTTCCAGTTCACCTGAACTGGGTTGGATCTTCTCTGGCTTTTCAATGTCTTCTATACACTGATCTTCAATGAAAACCACATCTCTGCTCCTGACGAGCTTCTTCTCGGTCGGATCCCACAACCTGTAACCGAACTTCTCATCACCGTACGCTAAGAACACACACTGCCTGATCTTCATGTCGAGCTTGGACCTCTCGTCCTTTGGTACGTGAACGGATGCCCTGCATCCAAACACCCTGAGATGACTGTACGATGGATCACGTCCAGTCCACACCTTCTTAGGTACTTCTCCATTCAACGGGGCTGATGGAGACCTGTTTATCAAATACACCGCCGTGTGCATTGCTTCTCCCCAGAACATCTTGGGCAACTTTGCATGGGATAACATGCATCTGATTCTCTCCACAATGGTGCCATTCATTCGCTTAGCCACACCATTATATTGGGGGTCTTGGGAACTGACTGTTCATGCCGTATACCCAGTGACTTGCAATACTTGTGGAAGTCACCTATGTATTCACCACCATTGTCAGTGCGGATGCACTTCATTGATCTGCCTGTCTCTCTCTCGACCATAGCATGAAA
This sequence comes from Liriodendron chinense, assembly GCA_003013855.2. Lineage (NCBI taxonomy): Eukaryota > Viridiplantae > Streptophyta > Magnoliopsida > Magnoliales > Magnoliaceae > Liriodendron > Liriodendron chinense. Next base: position 2,383,775 of record PVNU02000440.1, on the reverse strand, counting down.
CAGTTTTAAACACACCAAAGATCTCGTCCTTGGATTTTAAAGCATACACCCAAACCCTCCTGGATGTATCATCTATAAAAGTGACAAAATACAATGCCTCACCAAGGTTTTGTCCTCATAGGACCACAAACATCAGAATAAACCAAATCTAATGCATGCACTTTATTAGTATGAGAAGCAGTTTTAACAAAAGAAGCTCTATGCTGTTTCCCAGATAAACAGTCAATACAGGTTTTGAGAGGTTTACTTGTCACGTCTGGAAGGAGCTGCTTCTTCGCTAATAGCTGAAGCGAGCCCTTTTTCACTCATGTGGCCTAGATGCCTGTGCCACACGTCAGTAGCTGAATCTTCCACTGCGTTCAATCCACCCTTTCATACACTGACACTTGCCTTGTAAATGGTGTAACACTTCTTTCCTCTGGCAGCAATCAACGAACCCTTGATGAGCTTCCAGCGCCCACCAACAAACCGGCTTTCATAACCATCATCATCTAGCCTTCTCGTCGACATCAAGTTGAGGCGAAGGTCTGGAATGTGTCTCACATCCCTGAGAACTAATGTGCAGCTCACATCGGTCTTCAAACAAATATCATCGACCCCTACGATCTTCGAAACACCGGAATTTTTCATCTTCACTGTCCCATAGTCACCTGACTTGTAGCTTGTGAAGAAATCTCTGCGTGGAGTCGCATGAAACGAGGCTCCCGAGTCTATCACCCAGTCGGTGTCTTGACTCGAAGCCGTGAGACAAATATCGTGATCTGCCGAAAGAATAACAACAACGTCACCATCTGAGGCAACCGTAGTAGAATCTGATTCATCTTCCTTCTCCTTTCCTTTACCCTTCTTGTCACTCTTCTTCTTGTGACATTCATGCTTATAGTAGCACTTCTTGCCACAATTCCAGCATTCAACATCTTTCCTGGCAACTGACTTGCCTCTTGATTTATCTCGAGCCTTTTCGCCCTTTCTGTTCTTTCCTCTCCCCCTATCTTGTGTCACAAGGGCCTCTTGTTGAGCAGGCCCTAGAGACTTCCTCATTGTCTCCTCATTGAAGAGACAGCTTGTTACCTGATCCATAGATACCTTTCCGTCTGGCGCGGAGTTACTTAGAAACACCACCAATGTCTCCCAACTGTCAACAATGAACTAAGCAGTAGCAAAGCTTGAAGTTCATCATCCAGGATCATCTTCATGGCGGAGAGCTGGTTCACAATGTTGCTGACCTCATTCATGTGTTCAGCCACAGAACCACCATCTTTGAACTTGAGATTCACAAGTCATCTTACCAGGAATATCTTATTGCCGGCTGTCTTCCTCTCATACAGCCCTTGCAATTTCAGCCATAGGCTAGCGGCTGAGGTCTCTGTAGACACATGGTGGAAAACTGAATCATCCAACCATTGTCTAATGAACCCCACTGCCTTCCGGTCCACTTTCTTCCAATCATCATCTGACATATCCTTTGTCTTCGCCGATATGCCTAGAATTGGAGCATACAAGTCCTTGCAATAGAGCAAGTTCTCTATCTTATCCTTCCATATGGTCCAATTAGAACCATTGAGGCTGATCATCCTTGATGAGCCACCTTCCATAATTCAGAAACCGATCCCACACCGTTCAAACAACCTGAACGCTCTGATACCACTTTGTTGGGTGCGTTTCACACAAACCTTTGGATCTCGCCCCCCAATACACTAGAATTATGGACTATGCTAATACAATAATCAAGAATAAACATCAACCACATGAACACAAGGAGTTTTTACATGGAAAACCCTCAAAAGAGGTAAAAACGACGGGACCTAGTCCAGATCAACAATCCACTATCTCAGGGAACTGTTACAACTGATCTCAAGCACACACCGCTTGGATCAAACCTTCTTCACCCACTTGGGATGGATAAACAACAAGAGAATAACAAAGGAGGAGCGATCTCACCGATCCAGAGGACGTAGAAGTGCTGAGACGACGGTTACGCAGAAGTATCCCTCTTCAGCAACTTCTCCCTTCTACAAGCTTCCTCTCTCTCTCTCTCTCTCTCTCTCTCTCTCTCTCTCTCTTCCTCTTTTTCTCTCTTTCTCACCTTGGACGTGCAAACCACACAATGGGATACCCTAATCTCATTTTAGAACTCCTTAAGTAAGAAACTGGAGGAGTTGCAACCCAAATAGGAAACTGCGTACAAGCAGTCCGCGTCGGGTCGGGCGCCCGGCCAGGCCCAAAACAGCCCAGCAAGAAATCCAGAGAAAACAGCCAATTTCGGGTGCCCGGACCAACATGGTCGGGTGTCCGGCCAAGTCATCAGGCGTCCGGTCACTTTGACCGTCGGGCGCCGCCTGAAGCCAAAACCGTCCAGCAACATTGCTGCCATTTCTGGGGAATTTCGGTCGCCCAGTCACTAAATGGCCCGGGCGCCCGACCACTCCCAGTTTCACTTCTCTCCTTCTGACACATGAGGAGGAAAACTCAATCATTGTCATCATGCTTCAAATAAAATTCATGGTGGGAGATGGCATTGATTGACGAGAACCCAACTTGAACAATATTGGTTTACACCATAGAACCTTTGGAGGCCCAGTCTCGTCTAGACTATAGAATCAGCAAAAAAAATGTTGTGGTCAAATACTAGAGAATTGCGAATGGGGCAGTGGACCTAGAAGATCTTTTTGATCATGTATGGTAACTTCCTTACCACCACATTATTATCAAGACCATTTATCTAACAATTCTTAACCATAGATGGGGCATGTCAAAATTTATGGTACAATAGATCACACCATGCATTAAAAAGAATTAGACACTACAGGCTGAAAAGGACTTTCAACAACAGCTTCACATGAAATTTGTGGTTGGTGAGGATCTTTGATCAGTTAGATTTTTCCTTTGTATAGTCATACCCGATGAATCCTTCAAGATGAATGGTTCGGATCATCATGTGTATTTGACAGAAGCAAACAACAACTGGAGAGAGGATGGGTAGCAAAGTTTATATTGCATAAATAAGTGTTCTTCACTCCTAGTTTTACATATATATGATAGTGTTCTTGTGTACAACATCATATCCAAGTTTAAAATGCATCTTGGGATCGATCCTCGTTGTACACGGATGGAGAAGATAAGTGGATATCTTACTCAGTATGACACCACATATGACTCAATCTTGGTATATGTGTGAAAGGTTGGAAGTGTCTGTGACATAAAATTGATCAACATGTTATAGCACCAGTGCATGACTTTTAGTCTTTTACATGATTTTGCATAGGTGGTCCAGAGAATACGTACAACAATTATGTGCAAGATCATGACCATTAGATGATGTATAACGATTCCATATAATATGGGCCATGGCTCACAAATTAGGTTTATCATGTGTCCTCAGAAAATGTACGTATATATGTACTGAAACACACACATATAAAGGAACTTGAAACGGATGGAATCTATAAATAGTCCTATCCATATGACATGTGAGTCTTACATTATCATATTTCCAAATAGTTTTCTAAACAAAACAAAATTCGATTTCAAGATTGTTGGAAATTGGAGTTGGGAAAACTACTTGGACTAAATGAAATTAAAATAAGGAAATGAGAAAACTTATCGATTTGTAGAAGTCAAGGCGTGAATTTGAATCACTGGGCTTGAAATCGAATTTGCCCTCCTTGGACCGCGTCCCAAGTGCAATAGGATTTTTTTGGGCAATCGGCCTCCAGGATACAATGAATATCACCCGGTCTCAGCGGTGCACTCACTGTACGCGGGCTTGAACCATTTGTAGTATTAACCCGAACCAGAAAACACTTTAACCATATTTTGAAAACAAAATCAAATATTTTCTTATCTTTTTTATATTTTTAAAGATCAGATGAAGACAAGTTTATATATAAACTTGAGTGGATACCTTTAAGGGTGTAGAGACACCCTTTCACAAAGGGTTATGACAGTTGGGTTTAAATCCAATTGATGTATATCTTGAGATCCAAAAAACACAACCTTTCAAAACAAAAAGTGAAGGGATGCAACCCTTCGGACTTACATAAAAAGACACGTCCACCTGTGCACGCATGCACACACCTGCGGTCATGGCCATGGCCCGGCCAGACGGAAATTTTGAAACACTAATTTATTTTTAAAATAATTTAAAAATATAACAAAAAATGGCAAGGAGCTTTTTTGATGGACATCTGCTGGACGGTTAAAATGAAAACTGGTTTGATAAAAGAATATCTTAAGACTGATCAAAGGTTCGGATTGTCCAATCAATCAGAATTAGTAAGTTTCACTGTTCCACGTGTATCCCTCTCATACTGTGCAAGGGTATCAAATTATAATTAGTCCTTTCGCAATTAAGCTAATCATCTTTGCCAAACTATCAAGGACGTATTCCGTCCGACCCTTGGCCCGACCTTAAAACGTCTGACTAGATCTGTGTGGGGCCCATTGTGATGTATCTGTTTATCCAAGCCTTTCATCCCTTTTCTAAGATCATGTTAAGTCATGGATCCAAAATTGAGGCAGATCCAACGCTGTGGTGGACCACAACAGAGATGACTCTTGCATTTAATGCAACCAAGCTTACTCTTTGGTGTGGTCCACTACAGCGTTGGATCTGCCTTATTTTTGGGCTCATATCTTAACATGATCTTAAAAAAGGGATGGACAGCTTGGATAAACAGATACATCACAGTGGCCCCCACACAGTTATAGTCCCATCAGGGGTTGGGCGCAATCCACATCCAACGATCAAGTGTAGCAAGGCATGGAAATCTTCTTATGCACCTAGTTGCATTTGGACGCGTGGAAATCTTCCCACCTCCAAAATCTTGCCCGACTCAAGACTTGTCCTAGCCCAGCCCACATTCACTCATACAACCCTGGCTAGATTTCCTTGTCAGTTCACCACCATTTAGAAGTGGTACTCTCTCATCAACCAAACGTGGCATATTTGTACCAACACCCAGATCCACACTCGTTCAAATCAGGACCCAAGTTAAAAATGGTGGGGACTTTCGACAGAAAAAGATTGATCTCTGGCAGAGTGCAATGATCCACACACATAAAGACAGCTTGCTGTGCACTTCCAAACATGCATGTCAATCTTAACCATCAAAATCTAGGCAACAGTTTAGATGGGTCATAATCCAAAATGACACTGAAAAGATCGTCTGAGATGCAAAATGAAAACTAAATAGGCAGACATCTACTGGACGGTTAAAATGAAAACTGGTTTGATAAAGAAGTGTCTAAGACGCAAAGGCTCGGATTGTCCTGTCAATCTGATTTTTGGTGTATATATGCTCCATCTACAGTTCCACCGTTTGTCTGGTTAGGATTCGTGGGTTATAGCCATGCTAAGCTGAGTGCAGGGGTATCCCTCTCATACTTTGCAAGTGTAGGATTGTTAGGACCATTTGATTGTTGTAATTTTGCGCACGAACTTGGTATTTAATCCATTACTTCTGTTGCAACAGGGAAGGAACTCTTTGCTTTTCCCCACCATTTAAGTCGTTTAAAAAGGAAGTGGGCCCAGGTGGGCCTCGACCGATATATAAGAAAATTTATCCAAGCTCAGCCTGCTGCCAAACAATTGTTTTCAATGGGTATTCAGACCCTCATGTGTCCCTACCAAAGCCAGTCCCATTTCGTTACCTGGGCCCTAGATCTGGCCCAACTAATGGCTAGCCACGTATTGGGCTCTGGCGCTCGACAAACCCAGCCACTTTCAACCATACGGCCCTATTTAAAAGCGATGGTGACTCTGCAATAGTTGTACGCAGATCCACACCGTCCAGATCTTGGCACAATTAGAAATGGTGGTAACTCAACGGGAATCGACATTCAGGCAGGGTGTAACTATCTGCACACATAAACAAAGCCACTGTACACCTAATGGAATTGTGTCTCAATCTCAAATGTCACAAACGTACCTAATTTGGCGCAATTAAATTGATTTACTAAATAAAATTCAGATTCATCTGAAAATATTATAGAATTTCAATGCATTTCAATTATAAGCCGGCAAGCACAATTTTTTGCTACTAAATACAACTGAGAATTCCAATGCACATGAATCTCAAGGTATATTGTTATTTGAACTCCAATTTACACCAAATTATGACTGGTAAACGACCTTAGCAGTATATAATAGGTGCTAAAACCCCAACAACCAATCAGTTTGGTTTTCGCCGAGTCAACCCAAAATACAGGCTTGAAACCCCATTTTTCAGAAGATCATCCAAACGGCCCCCTAGGCTGTTGCGTTTTATATATTTTAGCAAGAAATGGAGGAAAGATTGGGAGTGTATTTATTGGAAAATTCTTAATAGTTTGAAATTTATATTACTAAGATATTGGTGGAAAAAAAAAAAACACAACCTTAGAAGTATTGGGGCAATTTGAGGTGAATTGTTAAGCTTCCATTTTATACATTTTTGAGCCCATTATATCACATTACATGCATGGTTTGTATGCTTAAAAGACCCCATCTAATGCTTATTTTGTGTATGTAAGAATGAAAGAGAGAAGTCATGAATTTATTGTTAAAAGGGTCCTTTGGAACTACATTGAAGACATTGAAAAGAAGCCCCGAAGAATCACGTCAGAAAGACCTGAATCAGCCAGAATAAAAGAGGAATTCAGCATTCATATCAGAAGGCCACCAGGCGCCGACCATCACATGGTCGGGCGCCCGAAATTGGGAGAATTTCTGCTGAACCCGCTGAACAAATCTGGACCTGACCGGGCGCCCGACCAACATCTGGTTGGGCGCCCAATATTGAAAGTGAATTTCATAAAAAACGCACTGGACGAATTAAAATATGGTCAGGCGCCCGACCAATACCTGACCGGGCGCCCAACCAACGTCTGATGATCGACGTAAGTGCGTAAGTTTTTACGCAATGTGAGACGGTTCGTAATTTTTCCTATAAAAGGACACATTGGCATCCTTGCTAAGGTATTCTAGAAGAGTTTTAATTTTGTGGGGAGCAAGGAAGATCATCGTGGAACGACCGTAACTCCTCCAACTAGGATTTTTTTCTAGTTTTTTTAATGTTTTTATTTAGTTTTTCTTTGAATTATAGTTGAAGCATGATAATGCTCGGTTAGAACCTCTTAGCTAAGGCTAAAAGGTGAAGCTTGTAAGTAGTTATCATGTTGAATTCGTTCTAATTCAAGTACTTTACTTAAAGTTTGAATTTTTAAAGTTCTAGTTTGAATAAAAGTCGATATTTTTTTTATGTTTTATGAGAGTTGATGTGTTTCGGACATGAGTTCCTTGTAATTCTCTGAGATTATCATGTTTGGATTGATTAGATTTGAATTGTAGTAACCCTAAAGCGTACCGTAATACATTAGCATGGTCGTTACTTCGAAGGCTACATAGTCGACTTCTACATGCTTTATTAGAACTAGAATCTTATTTTCTACTTGAGTAGGAATTGTTCGTGTTTGAATGTTATATCTTCTAACTAGAAGAGAGATAGAACTTCAATTCTAGTTGTGTTATGCTTGGATGAATGAATTCACGTGAGGGCTATCGCAAGTAGATCCTTGAAAACCTTAGTTCCGTTAATTACAGATTTTTACAACTTTACTATTTTAAGTTAGTTTATGAACTTGAACTCCTTATTTAGTTGATTTTGAAGTTGCTGGAACAACCTGAATTAGTTTACCTAATTTCCTGTAGATCGACCTTGGTCTTACCGAGAATTATTACTACATCGCAGCCTTGCACTTGAGACTAGCAAACATGAATTGGGCAATTGCTCTCGCGGAATTGGCCTTAGCGATTATGGTGAGATGGGGCCAAGCTAAATGGGCAGCAGTTGAGGTATGGGTTAGAAAATTCGGTCCATTTACCTAAATTTCTTAGGCTTGGGAGCAAGATGCCGGTGAGCTGGGTAGTATGAACCACCCAAGTCAGGCCAAACCCGAAACATGCAAATAGAAAAGGATTAATGTGGTACATGAGAACCTTCTCATACACCGTTGCACTTGGACACTACTTTAACATCCACATCACATATGATCTAAAGACAAGTAAATGAGCTGATTCACACCTGATCAGTAAATGAGCATAACATTTAGAAAGGACCTAGCCTTGGCCCTAGGCTTCCAGCCTAAGGCTGGTGCATTAGATCATTAGGTAAATCCTACGCTGCCATGAGGTGCAATTGATGAATTTGGGCTGCCCAGCATGCATTTTATTGGCTACTGTGTAAAAGACACGATGCCTGGTCCTAGGCCAAACCCAGCATGAGCGTACTACTTCTTTACTTCTCTGCGGCTTCCTTTTTTATTCTTTGAAGCAGTTCTTGATCTTTATTCAATTAATTTTGTTGCAAGGACTTCTTTGCTTTCTCCTGCCCTTTCTTTTGTTTAAGATTTTAAATAGCTAAAGTGAAAGTGGGCCCGGCTAACCAGTCAGAAGCCCGCTTAGCCCACTGCGTGAGTTTGATACTTGAGGCCGGGCAAAAGTTGGTCATGTAGTTTGCTGAACGTTACTTCCATTGTATAGGATCATTCTCTGTGATGCTTTCATATGACCGTTTCATCCTCGTCATTGTGGTGGACAGTCCCTACTAGATACCACAAATCTGAATACTGATCTTTCATCTTGCATGCAACATTAGAAGTGTGGGTTGATCCAGCAATTGGTTCATCATTAATTGGATTTTTCAATCCGTCAATAGTATAATTATTGGTTCACACGTTAGAACCACCTTCTCTACGGTCACTTCAGTAGGTTCTTTCGTTGCTAATATTCTTACGAATGCAGAGAGAGAGAGAGAGTAGGTTCCTTCGTTGCTAATATTCTTACGAATGCAGAGAGAGAGAGAGAGAGAGAGAGAGAGAGAGAGAGAGAGAGAGAGAGAGAGAGAGCTCGAGAGAGAGAGAGAGTTTCTTAACATGCTAAAATCCAATAGATATGATTAAACTGAAACAAAATAAAGAAAGAAAACAAAAGATAGACAAAAAACCAAATACGTTGCACTCCCATTTTATTCAAAGAATTACATTAGTAAAGAGACTACATGTGGATATCCCACATATTGCTGAGGGAGTCTACTGGAAAGAGGTATGCTCTAGTTTTTCATTCCAAACTGCGATTGGAGATAATCCACTATTTTCTTATCAACTTGGAAGGCCTTGGCAAGAACATCATCTGAGATGGGTGGATTCGATCTAAAGACAGCATTCGCAATGGTGATGGTTCCCGGATTCTGGCTGCTCAGTCCTGCAATGGCTATGGCATTGGTGTGGCCAATGTTAAACTGGAAGTGAATCAGGCCTATTGGGAAGACAAACACATCGCCCTTCTGAAGGACCTTTGTTATGAGGCGATTCTCAGTGTTGGAAGTGACGAATCCGACGTAGAGGGTGCCCTCCAAAACTGTTAAGATCTCTGTCGCCCTTGGGTGCGTGTGGGGTGCATTGAGACCATAGGGTGCATAGTCTATTCGAACCAAGGAGACTCTGAGGGTGTTGAGTCCTGCTATCTAAGCCACGTTTACTTGGGTCACATTGGACCCAACCTTGTTATTCGTGTTGCCTGGTTTGTCAAGTCCCTTGAAGAAGAAATCATTGGCCTGCACTTCGTTTGGGTCCTTGCACACAAATCCATTCACCAACCACTACGTGAAAAAGGCAAATTTGCGACGGACTTTCCGACGGACATTGACCTTGTTCGTCGTATTCGAAAATATTCTGTCGCTTTTGCGAAATTAAGGCGGGATTTCGTCGTGGGATTTACCGACGAACATAGTTCGTCGCAAAATTTTAATTTCCGACGAACTTAGCCTGTCGCTATTTAACGACGAAGTTGGTCCGTCGCTAATCCCAGCCCGAAAAAATCCCCCAAATAAGGTCCGTCGGAAAATAAAATTTAAGAAAAATGAGATACTGAAAAAAAACTGATGTCCATCTATTTTGAAAGACTACAATTAGGACAGAATTTAAAAAAATCAGGCAGATCCAAAACTCATGTGTGCCATACCACACAAAACAGTAGAGATTGAACGCCTGGCGGTGACAAAAGTTGTATCAGGATGATATTTGTTCCTACGATTTATCTGAGTGGTAATAATTTTTATGAACCGTTTGGATGGCATAGACATCATAGTCAGCTCTAGGAAGGTTTCAACGATGGATATTGATGTTCCCACTTTTTGTTGTTGTGGCCCACCCAAAATTTGCTAATTGTGATTATCCTGCGCCTTAGTGGCCTTTCAAAACATATGCACGGAATGGATTTGTCACGGATATCTCTGTGTACCCCACACAGCACCAGGCATTGAGATATGTATGTTCCGGGGTCACAGGCATTCCGCTCCCTCCACATACATAAACATATATAGCCCGGTGCACACTTGCAAAAATACACAAACACACAGCCTGGTGTACACATGGCAAACACAGCCCTATATACACGTGGCAAAAATGCATCTCAATCTTAACCATGAAATGTAGGCCCCAGTGTAGGTGTGTCATAAGACTCATAATCCAAAAATGGCACTGAAAAATGTTGGAAATTGGAGTTAGGAAAACTACTTGAATTAAATGAAATTAAAATAAAGAAATAAAAAAATTATCGATTTGTAGAAGTCGAGGCGTGATTTAAATCACTGGGCTTGAAATCGAATTTGCCCTCCTTGGACCGCGTCCCAAGTGCAATAGGATTTTTTTGGGCAATCGACCTTAGGATACAGTGACTATCACCCGGCCCCAGCGGCGCACTCACTGTACGCGGGCTCGAACCATTTGTAGTCTTAACCCGAACCAGAAAACACTTTAACCATATTTTAAAAACAAAATCAAATATTTTCTTATCTTTTTTATATTTTTAAAAATCAGATGAAGACAAGTCTATTTATAGACTTGAGTGGACACCTTTAAGGGTGTAGAGACACCCTTTCACAAAGGGTTGTGACAGTTGGGTTTAAATTCAATTGGTGCATATCTTGAGATCGAAAAAACACAACCTTTCAAAACAAAAAGTGAAGGGATGCAACCCTTCGGACTTACATGAAAAGACACGTCCGCCTGTGCATGCATGCACACACCTGCGGCCAAGACCATGGTCCGGCCCGACGGAAATTTTGAAACACTAATTTATTTTTAAAATAATTTAAAAATATAACAATCCCCCACATGTTTCAAAATTCAAGACATTTCGGGTTAAGATAGAAAAGTTGTGTAATGGTGTCGATGTCTATCCGACTTTAATCGACATTTAGAATAAGCAAGACAGGTTTACAGGAATCGGGTGACTATCGGTCTTTAACCTGACCCTTGAAGTGTAAACGTCTATACATGTCACTCACACAACTTTTCCGCTACAGCTGGTTCTGCGGTTTGGTGCGTTTCGGCCATGCACCTTTACCTGGATTTTCATGAGCGCTCTAGAGAATAACCTAAATATCTCATAGGAAGCGGCCTCCACTCCCACACTCATATAGGTGAATTCCATCAAGTGTACACAGCAACTGGATACACCACTAATCTTAGTTATGTGTTCATTAAGAGTTCAAACTCATCCTCCCAAACGTTGCAATTTGCACTACATACATCTCAGGAAGGGGTAACTCTCTGCAGTGCTTCCCAGTCTCCTAGTGTCTTGTTGTTTACCCATTGAACATATCGCATGGGATCTCCACTTGTATAGGTTGGGTTGCTGACACTAGTAGCTCATATTGTTAGGCTCAACCTCATTCCTTTCGATGTTTCTACGACTAATCATTTAGATAGTCCTTTGGTCAGAAGAACAAGATATCGTCATTACTTCTTCTTTGGGAAAAGAAGTTCACGACCTGTGAGTCTTTTACCTCCACGGGCATGCTTTGTTTGGCTTTTGTTCATTGCAGATTTTTTTTTTTCATTGTCCTCTCGTAGGGGTCTGGCCCTTGTCTCAGTCCCAGTATGGTTGAACATCCTTTTGGACTAGCTACTAATCATGCCTTGGTAAGCTATTACTTCACTAACGAGACCTTCCTTGGGCAGATTTCTCATTTTGACCATCAACCTGTAAGGTATTAGTAGCCGACTAATCTAGCCGATGATCAGAACCATCATCAACATACCTCCACTTTACAATATTAAATAGTCGACGATCAGTTGCAACCTCTTCAACGACTCATATCTCAAGCCAACATATATTAAACTCTTTTCTAACATCACAAAGTTAATAACTATGACTCCATGCAACAAATATTTCAATGTTGTTATTGTCCATTACTTTTATTTTGGTAGCCGTTGTATCCCCAGCTATAAATATAATCTTAGCTTCAACCAACTGGCCGCAAAGCCAGGTGAGCATATAAAATCTATAATGCAAATGTTGAAGCAATTCATCATGCATACACATATCAAAACTAAACTAAAGTATCATCTCCATGTAATTGCATGCACCATAATCTTACCACATGAAGGCTTGTTGGTTTATCGACTAGTGATTAGAAATCAATATAATCAATGAATTTTCAGCAATTGAATATGGAGGAGAAAAGTCCAAATCCTTCATTTTCAATTCATATCAAGTATCTTAACCAACAGTATGGTCACTGAACAATGGGCTTAATAGGTGTAAAAGTTTTCCCATTAGAAAACTATATATTTGTTAATCATGAGCAAGACAATATACTTCATCCAATGAACAAATGAACTTATAGCTGCACACATGAACACCAAAATCAAATGTCCAAATCTAGTTTATAATGAGAATAGCCTAAAAAGCATATTGATTGAACAATTATTTGTTGAATTCAGACCACATCCCACAAGGGCCACTATAGCATGTGTATTGATCTCTAAATGCATCTAAGTACAAAACCCCCACAATTTCAAATCTGTATAACTAGGAATATGATTTGATTTGTTTTTTTTTTTCCAGCCCATTTATGCAATACATATTAAACGTGGACTTCACGGGTTAAGTGGTTTATCAGAGTACGTCCAAGTGCACCCCCACAATTTCAGATCTTGCCTTGATAGATATTTCCATGGCGCACCTAATAAATCTATCAATTAAACTATTGGGCTAAGGAAAACCACCATAAGAACCATATATGAATCAAATGGGTCTTGACACATACATGTCTTAAATTAGTAGTGACTAGATGGAAACAACATATCCTCCGCCTTTTTAAGTAAAGAATTTGTTTAAAGAATTCCAAAAATAAAATGATTGGATCTTATGACTTATCTCAAAAATAGATAGATACACTTATATAAGAGCAAAATGTTGGTCCTAGAAAGAATCTTCCCAATTAGATAAAAATTATACAATCCTTGAATGCATGACGAGTTTGGACAAGTGAAGCAGTGGTTAATTGATCTATGTCTTGGGTGATTAGTCTGTCCTTGGACCTAACATGCTATTATATCAGTTTACATAGAAATGCATAGTTAAAATTAATATTTAAATTAGGGCGCATCCACTTAGGGTTCGCTTGATCAACGACCCATTTTTTAAATCTGAGTGTCAACCTAGCACATGTCGTTAGCCTATGTTAGATGCTTGCAGATGCACGTCTACAAGTAGTCACACCTCTTCCTTGGAACCTAAAAACAACTTTCCTAGCCTGCTTGAAAGTGGTCTACTACAGCTGTGATCTGCCTTTATTTTTATTTTTAATTTTTTGGCTTATGTCCTAAAAGATGTGTGGCTAAATAGATGAACGACTTAGGACTTGGAACATTATATTATAGAGGGCCTCTCTGTAAGTGGCATGCTCATGCCTTAACCCAAACCATCCAAGTGGTGCGCTACATTGCAGATTGGGTAGCCACCAACACAACACACTAACTGCTCCTACAGTACGCAAGGCACCTTGGACCATCCAGATTACCACATGAGGATGCCACGAGTTAAGATGATGAATCACCATAATACATGAAAGGTTAGAGATGCTAACATCCACATTTTGAAACATTATATTGAGTGAACGGGCATGATTTTTTTTTTCTTTTTTTAATAATTAAAGCGATTTTAACTACCTCCATTCTCCACATTCCTCTTAACTGCCGACAGCTAACAATAACCGCTGCCACCACATTTAAAACAATTCTATTTGTATCCAACACATCTTCTCCAATTAGACCTTTTCATTATCCTCTTAACGCCACTTCCGCCATTGTCTGTTGTGTGCGTTTCGCACAAACCTTCGGATCTCGCCCCCCAATACACTAGAATTATGGACCACGCTAATGCAATAATCAAGAATAAACATCAACCACACGAACACAAGGAGTTTTTACGTGGAAAACCCTCAAAAGAAGTAAAAACCACGGGACCTAGTCCAGATCAACAATCCACTATCTCAGGGAACTGTTACAACTGATCTCAGGCACACACTGCTTGGATTAAACCTTCTTCACCCACTTGGGATGGATAAACAACAAGAGAATAACAAAGGAGGAGCGATCTCACCGATCCCGAGGACGTAGAAGTGCTGAGACGACGGTTGCGCAGAAAAATTCCTCTTCAAGCAACTTCTCCCTTCTACAAGCTTCCTCTCTCTCTCTCTCTCTCTCTCTCTTCTCTTTCTCTCTTCCTCTTTTTCTCTCTTTCTCACCTTGGACGTGCAAACCACACAATGGGATACCCTAATCTCGTTTTAGAACTCCTTAAATAAGAAACTGGAGGAGTTGCAACCCAAATAGGAAACTGTGTACAAGCAGTCCGTGCCGTGTCGAGCGCCTGGTCACTAGACCGTCGGGTGCCCGGCCAGGCCCAAAACAGCCCAGCAAGAAATCCAGAGAAAACAGCCAATTTCGGGCACCCGGACCAACATGGTCGGGCGCCCGGCCAAGTCATCGGGTGCCCGGTCACTTTGACCGTCGGGCGCCCGGCTGAAGCCAAAACTGTCCAGCAGCATTGCTGCCATTTCTGGAGAATTTTGGTTGCCCGGTCACTAAATGGCCCGGGCGCTCGACCACTCCCAGTTTCACTTCTCTCCTTCTGACACATGAGGAGGAAAACTCCATCAAATCTCCCCCTTTTCGACTTAGGAGAAATTTACCTTCTTCAAGCCAGCCAGGTTTCTACAAACCTCAAACTTGCCCTTGAGCAAAGCCTTGGTCATCATGTCTGACCCGTTATCGTTTGTATGGACCTTCTCAAACTGTAACACCTTCTGTTCCAAAGTATCCCTGATCCAGTGATACCGAATCTCTATGTGCTTCGACTTGGAATGCTGACTTGGATTCTTGCTCAAGTGTATAACACTTTGGCTATCGCAAAAGACCACATGCTCCTCCTGCTTCAAGCTGAGTTCCTGTAGGAACCTCTTCATCCAAAGCATCTCTTTGCATGCTTCTGTGACCGCGATGTACTCGGCCTCTGTCGTCGACAATGCTACGACCTTCTGTAGCTTGCTCTGTCAAGAGACCGCTCCCCCTGCAAACGTGAACATGAACCCCGATGTAGACTTCTTGGAGTCTATGTCGCCTGCCATATATGCATCTGTGTAGCCTTCTAACACAGGTTTTCCGTCACCATAGTATAGGCTCAACCTGGATGAGCCTCTCAGATACCGCAGTATCCACTTCACCGCTGCCTAATGTTCTTAGCCAGGATTGGCAAGATACCGGCTGACAACCCCAACCGCATATGCTATGTCTGGGCGCGTACACACCGTAGCATACATCAAACTTCCTACCGCTGACGCGTAGGGTATCTTCCGCATCTCTTCCACTTCCGCCTTCGTCTTGGGACACTGCTTGTCGCTCAATTTGAAGTGACCATCCAGTGGAGTACTGACCGGCTTCGCTGCATTCATGTTGAACCGCTCTAGGACTTTCTCAATATACCGCTCTTGTGATAACCAAAGCTTCCTGCTGCTTCTGTCACGGGTTATCTCCATTCCTAGGATCTATTTAGCCGGGCCCAAGTCTTTCATCGCAAACGACTTGCCCAACTCCTGTTTCAGCCTGTCAATCTTCTTGATGTCTTTTTCCATGATGAGCATGTCATCAACATACAATAGCAGAACTAAGAAATCACTGTCTGAGAACTTGCGTGTGAACACACAGTGGTCCGACTCCGTTCTGTCATATCCATGCTTCAACATGAACGAGTCGAACTTCTTGTACCATTGCCTAGGAGCTTGCTTCAGTCTATACAAGCTCTTCCTAAGCCTGCACACCATATGCTCTTTGCCCTTGTCTTCGAACCCTTCTGGTTGACGCATGTAGATCTCTTCTTCTAGGTCACCATGGAGGAAGGCAATTTTGACATATAACTGCTCTATCTCCAGATCTATGCTAGCCGCCAACCCAAGTAACACCCGTATGGATGTCATTTTCACCACTGGTAAGAATATCTCCTCGAAGTCTATTTCTTTCCTCTGACCAAACCCTTTCACCACAAGTCTGGCCTTGAACCTTGTCTGTGAATTCTTCTGCTCATTCTTCTTTCTGAACACCCACTTGTTGCTCAGAGCTTTCTTGCCCTTAGGCAATTTCACCATATCATAGGTGTGGTTCTTATGCAAGGATTCCATCTCCTCTTGCATAGCTTTCAACCACTCCTCCTTATGCTCGTCGGCTAGGGCCTCAGAATAGTCTTCTGGCTCTCCCCCATCAGTGAGCATAATGTACTCATGCGGCGAGTACTTCTTAGATGGATGTCTGTCCTTTGATGTCCTCCTCACCTGTGGCTCAACAGGTGGATCAAGTTGGGGCTGCTTCCCCTGTCCATCTTCTGTAGGGACTCCCTCATCCTCTGCACCTTGCTGTATTCCCCCGTCATTAGGCACCACGGGAGGAGTAATCGGATCCATGTCTTCCAGTTCACCTGAACTGGGTTGGGTCTTCTCTGGCTTTTCAATGTCTTCTATACACTGATCTTCAATGAAAACCACATCTCTGCTCCTGACGAGCTTCTTCTCGGTCGGATCCCACAACCTGTAACCGAACTTCTCATCACCGTACGCTAAGAACACACACTGCCTGATCTTCATGTCGAGCTTGGACCTCTCGTCCTTTGGTACGTGAACGGATGCCCTGCATCCAAACACCCTGAGATGACTGTACGATGGATCACGTCCAGTCCACACCTTCTTAGGTACTTCTCCATTCAACGGGGCTGATGGAGACCTGTTTATCAAATACACCGCCGTGTGCATTGCTTCTCCCCAGAACATCTTGGGCAACTTTGCATGGGATAACATGCATCTGATTCTCTCCACAATGGTGCCATTCATTCGCTTAGCCACACCATTATATTGGGGGTCTTGGGAACTGACTGTTCATGCCGTATACCCAGTGACTTGCAATACTTGTGGAAGTCACCTATGTATTCACCACCATTGTCAGTGCGGATGCACTTCATTGATCTGCCTGTCTCTCTCTCGACCATAGCATGAAACAGTTTAAACACACCAAAGATCTCGTCCTTGGATTTCAAAGCATACACCCAAACCCTCCTGGATGTATCATCTATAAAAGTGACAAAATACAATGCCTCACCCAAGGTTTTTGTCCTCATAGGACCACAAACATCAGAATAAACCAAATCTAATGCATGCACTTTATTAGTATGAGAAGCAGTTTTAACAAAAGAAGCTCTATGCTGTTTCCCAGATAAACAGTCAATACAGGTTTTGAGAGGTTTACTTGTCACGTCTGGAAGGAGCTGCTTCTTCGCTAATAGCTGAAGCGAGCCCTTTTTCACTCATGTGGCCTAGATGCCTGTGCCACACGTCAGTAGCTGAATCTTCCACTGCGTTCAATCCACCCTTTCATACACTGACACTTGCCTTGTAAATGGTGTAACACTTCTTTCCTCTGGCAGCAATCAACGAACCCTTGATGAGCTTCCAGCGCCCACCAACAAACCGGCTTTCATAACCATCATCATCTAGCCTTCTCGTCGACATCAAGTTGAGGCGAAGGTCTGGAATGTGTCTCACATCCCTGAGAACTAATGTGCAGCTCACATCGGTCTTCAAACAAATATCATCGACCCCTACGATCTTCGAAACACCGGAATTTTTCATCTTCACTGTCCCATAGTCACCTGACTTGTAGCTTGTGAAGAAATCTCTGCGTGGAGTCGCATGAAACGAGGCTCCCGAGTCTATCACCCAGTCGGTGTCTTGACTCGAAGCCGTGAGACAAATATCGTGATCTGCCGAAAGAATAACAACAACGTCACCATCTGAGGCAACCGTAGTAGAATCTGATTCATCTTCCTTCTCCTTTCCTTTACCCTTCTTGTCACTCTTCTTCTTGTGACATTCATGCTTATAGTAGCACTTCTTGCCACAATTCCAGCATTCAACATCTTTCCTGGCAACTGACTTGCCTCTTGATTTATCTCGAGCCTTTTCGCCCTTTCTGTTCTTTCCTCTCCCCCTATCTTGTGTCACAAGGGCCTCTTGTTGAGCAGGCCCTAGAGACTTCCTCATTGTCTCCTCATTGAAGAGACAGCTTGTTACCTGATCCATAGATACCTTTCCGTCTGGCGCGGAGTTACTTAGAAACACCACCAATGTCTCCCAACTGTCAAGCAATGAACTAAGCAGTAGCAAAGCTTGAAGTTCATCATCCAGGATCATCTTCATGGCGGAGAGCTGGTTCACAATGTTGCTGACCTCATTCATGTGTTCAGCCACAGAACCACCATCTTTGAACTTGAGATTCACAAGTCATCTTACCAGGAATATCTTATTGCCGGCTGTCTTCCTCTCATACAGCCCTTGCAATTTCAGCCATAGGCTAGCGGCTGAGGTCTCTGTAGACACATGGTGGAAAACTGAATCATCCAACCATTGTCTAATGAACCCCACTGCCTTCCGGTCCACTTTCTTCCAATCATCATCTGACATATCCTTTGTCTTCGCCGATATGCCTAGAATTGGAGCATACAAGTCCTTGCAATAGAGCAAGTTCTCTATCTTATCCTTCCATATGGTCCAATTAGAACCATTGAGGCTGATCATCCTTGATGAGCCACCTTCCATAATTCAGAACCGATCCCACACCGTTCAAACAACCTGAACGCTCTGATACCACTTTGTTGGGTGCGTTTCACACAAACCTTTGGATCTCGCCCCCCAATACACTAGAATTATGGACTATGCTAATACAATAATCAAGAATAAACATCAACCACATGAATACAAGGAGTTTTTACATGGAAAACCCTCAAAAGAGGTAAAAACGACGGGACCTAGTCCAGATCAACAATCCACTATCTCAGGGAACTGTTACAACTGATCTCAAGCACACACCGCTTGGATCAAACCTTCTTCACCCACTTGGGATGGATAAACAACAAGAGAATAACAAAGGAGGAGCGATCTCACCGATCCAGAGGACGTAGAAGTGCTGAGACGACGGTTACGCAGAAGAATCCCTCTTCAAGCAACTTCTCCCTTCTACAAGCTTCCTCTCTCTCTCTCTCTCTCTCTCTCTCTCTCTCTTCCTCTTTTTCTCTCTTTCTCACCTTGGACGTGCAAACCACACAATGGGATACCCTAATCTCATTTTAGAACTCCTTAAGTAAGAAACTGGAGGAGTTGCAACCCAAATAGGAAACTGCGTACAAGCAGTCCGCGTCGGGTCGGGCGCCCGGCCAGGCCCAAAACAGCCCAGCAAGAAATCCAGAGAAAACAGCCAATTTCGGGTGCCCGGACCAACATGGTCGGGTGTCCGGCCAAGTCATCGGG
Organism: Liriodendron chinense; assembly: GCA_003013855.2. Taxonomy (NCBI): domain Eukaryota; kingdom Viridiplantae; phylum Streptophyta; class Magnoliopsida; order Magnoliales; family Magnoliaceae; genus Liriodendron; species Liriodendron chinense. The sequence goes on along the minus strand of PVNU02000440.1, from coordinate 2,364,099 downwards.
CGTCCGGTCACTTTGACCGTCGGGCGCCGCCTGAAGCCAAAACCGTCCAGCAACATTGTTGCCATTTCTGGGGAATTTCGGTCGCCCAGTCACTAAATGGCCCGGGCGCCCGACCACTCCCAGTTTCACTTCTCTCCTTCTGACACATGAGGAGGAAAACTCAATCATTGTCATCATGCTTCAAATAAAATTCATGGTGGGAGATGGCATTGATTGACGAGAACCCAACTTGAACATTGGTTTACACCATAGAACCTTTGGAGGCCCAGTCTCGTCTAGACTATAGAAACAGCAAAAAAAAATGTTGTGGTCAAATACTAGAGAATTGCGAATGGGGCAGTGGACCTAGAAGATCTTTTTGATCATGTATGGTAACTTCCTTACCACCACATTATTATCAAGACCATTTATCTAACAATTCTTAACCATAGATGGGGCATGTCAAAATTTATGGTACAATAGATCACACCATGCATTAAAAAGAATTAGACACTACAGGCTGAAAAGGACTTTCAACAACAACTTCACATGAAATTTGTGGTTGCTGAGGATCTTTGATCAGTTAGATTTTTCCTTTGTATAGTCATACCCGATGAATCCTTCAAGATGAATGGTTCGGATCATCATGTGTATTTGACAGAAGCAAACAACACCTGGAGAGAGGATGGGTAGCAAAGTTTATATTGCATAAATAAGTGTTCTTCACTCCTAGTTTACATATATATGATAGTGTTCTTGTGTACAACATCATATCCAAGTTTAAAATGCATCTTGGGATCGATCCTCGTTGTACACGGATGGAGAAGATAAGTGGATATCTTACTCAGTATGACACCACATATGACTCAATCTTGGTATATGTGTGAAAGGTTGGAAGTGTCTGTGACATAAAATTGATCAACATGTTATAGCACCAGTGCATGACTTTTAGTCTTTTACATGATTTTGCATAGGTGGTCCAGAGAATACGTACAACAATTATGTGCAAGATCATGACCATTAGATGATGTATAACGATTCCATATAATATGGGCCATGGCTCACAAATTAGGTTTATCATGTGTCCTCAGAAAATGTACGTATATATGTACTGAAACACACACATATAAAGGAACTTGAAACGGATGGAATCTATAAATAGTCCTATCCATATGACATGTGAGTCTTACATTATCATATTTCCAAATAGTTTTCTAAACAAAACAAAATTCGATTTCAAGATTGTTGGAAATTGGAGTTGGGAAAACTACTTGGACTAAATGAAATTAAAATAAGGAAATGAGAAAACTTATCGATTTGTAGAAGTCAAGGCGTGAATTTGAATCACTGGGCTTGAAATCGAATTTGCCCTCCTTAGACCGCGTCCCAAGTGCAATAGGATTTTTTTGGGCAATCGGCCTCCAGGATACAATGAATATCACCCGGTCTCAGCGGTGCACTCACTGTACGCGGGCTTGAACCATTTGTAGTATTAACCCGAACCAGAAAACACTTTAACCATATTTTGAAAACAAAATCAAATATTTTCTTATCTTTTTTATATTTTTAAAGATCAGATGAAGACAAGTTTATATATAAACTTGAGTGGATACCTTTAAGGGTGTAGAGACACCCTTTCACAAAGGGTTATGACAGTTGGGTTTAAATCCAATTGATGTATATCTTGAGATCCAAAAAACACAACCTTTCAAAACAAAAAGTGAAGGGATGCAACCCTTCGGACTTACATAAAAAGACACGTCCACCTGTGCACGCATGCACACACCTGCGGCCATGGCCATGGCCCGGCCAGACGGAAATTTTGAAACACTAATTTATTTTTAAAATAATTTAAAAATATAACAAAAAATGGCAAGGAGCTTTTTCGATGGACATCTGCTGGACGGTTAAAATGAAAACTGGTTTGATAAAAGAATATCTTAAGACTGATCAAAGGTTCGGATTGTCCAATCAATCAGAATTAGTAAGTTTCACTGTTCCACGTGTATCCCTCTCATACTGTGCAAGGGTATCAAATTATAATTAGTCCTTTCGCAATTAAGCTAATCATCTTTGCCAAACTATCAAGGACGTATTCCGTCCGACCCTTGGCCCGACCTTAAAACGTCTGACTAGATCTGTGTGGGGCCCATTGTGATGTATCTGTTTATCCAAGCCTTTCATCCCTTTTCTAAGATCATGTTAAGTCATGGATCCAAAATTGAGGCAGATCCAACGCTGTGGTGGACCACAACAGAGATGACTCTTGCATTTAATGCAACCAAGCTTACTCTTTGGTGTGGTCCACTACAGCGTTGGATCTGCCTTATTTTTGGGCTCATATCTTAACATGATCTTAAAAAAGGGATGGACAGCTTGGATAAACAGATACATCACAGTGGCCCCCACACAGTTATAGTCCCATCAGGGGTTGGGCGCAATCCACATCCAACGATCAAGTGTAGCAAGGCATGGAAATCTTCTTATGCACCTAGTTGCATTTGGACGCGTGGAAATCTTCCCACCTCCAAAATCTTGCCCGACTCAAGACTTGTCCTAGCCCAGCCCACATTCACTCATACAACCCTGGCTAGATTTCCTTGTCAGTTCACCACCATTTAGAAGTGGTACTCTCTCATCAACCAAACGTGGCATATTTGTACCAACACCCAGATCCACACTCGTTCAAATCAGGACCCAAGTTAAAAATGGTGGGGACTTTCGACAGAAAAAGATTGATCTCTGGCAGAGTGCAATGATCCACACACATAAAGACAGCTTGCTGTGCACTTCCAAACATGCATGTCAATCTTAACCATCAAAATCTAGGCAACAGTTTAGATGGGTCATAATCCAAAATGACACTGAAAAGATCGTCTGAGATGCAAAATGAAAACTAAATAGGCAGACATCTACTGGACGGTTAAAATGAAAACTGGTTTGATAAAGAAGTGTCTAAGACGCAAAGGCTCGGATTGTCCTGTCAATCTGATTTTTGGTGTATATATGCTCCATCTACAGTTCCACCGTTTGTCTGGTTAGGATTCGTGGGTTATAGCCATGCTAAGCTGAGTGCAGGGGTATCCCTCTCATACTTTGCAAGTGTAGGATTGTTAGGACCATTTGATTGTTGTAATTTTTGCGCACGAACTTGGTATTTAATCCATTACTTCTGTTGCAACAGGGAAGGAACTCTTTGCTTTTCCCCACCATTTAAGTCGTTTAAAAAGGAAGTGGGCCCAGGTGGGCCTCGACCGATATATATAAGAAAATTTATCCAAGCTCAGCCTGCTGCCAAACAATTGTTTTCAATGGGTATTCAGACCCTCATGTGTCCCTACCAAAGCCAGTCCCATTTCGTTACCTGGGCCCTAGATCTGGCCCAACTAATGGCTAGCCACGTATTGGGCTCTGGCGCTCGACAAACCCAGCCACTTTCAACCATACGGCCCTATTTAAAAGCGGTGGTGACTCTGCAATAGTTGTACGCAGATCCACACCGTCCAGATCTTGGCACAATTAGAAATGGTGGTAACTCAACGGGAATCGACATTCAGGCAGGGTGTAACTATCTGCACACATAAACAAAGCCACTGTACACCTAATGGAATTGTGTCTCAATCTCAAATGTCACAAACGTACCTAATTTGGCGCAATTAAATTGATTTACTAAATAAAATTCAGATTCATCTGAAAATATTATAGAATTTCAATGCATTTCAATTATAAGCCGGCAAGCACAATTTTTTGCTACTAAATACAACTGAGAATTCCAATGCACATGAATCTCATGGTATATTGTTATTTGAACTCCAATTTACACCAAATTATGACTGGTAAACGACCTTAGCAGTATATAATAGGTGCTAAAACCCCAACAACCAATCAGTTTGGTTTTCGCCGAGTCAACCCAAAATACAGGCTTGAAACCCCATTTTTCAGAAGATCATCCAAACGGCCCCCTAGGCTGTTGCGTTTTATATATTTTAGCAAGAAATGGAGGAAAGATTGGGAGTGTATTTATTGGAAAATTCTTAATAGTTTGAAATTTATATTACTAAGATATTGGTGGAAAAAAAAAAAACACAACCTTAGAAGTATTGGGGCAATTTGAGGTGAATTGTTAAGCTTCCATTTTATACATTTTTGAGCCCATTATATCACATTACATGCATGGTTTGTATGCTTAAAAGACCCCATCTAATGCTTATTTTGTGTATGTAAGAATGAAAGAGAGAAGTCATGAATTTATTGTTAAAAGGGTCCTTTGGAACTACATTGAAGACATTGAAAAGAAGCCCCGAAGAATCACGTCAGAAAGACCTGAATCAGCCAGAATAAAAGAGGAATTCAGCATTCATATCAGAAGGCCACCAGGCGCCGACCATCACATGGTCGGGCGCCCGAAATTGGGAGAATTTCTGCTGAACCCGCTGAACAAATCTGGACCTGACCGGGCGCCCGACCAACATCTGGTTGGGCGCCCAATATTGAAAGTGAATTTCATAAAAAACGCACTGGACGAATTAAAATATGGTCAGGCGCCCGACCAATACCTGACCGGGCGCCCAACCAACGTCTGATGATCGACGTAAGTGCGTAAGTTTTTATGCAATGTGAGACGGTTCGTAATTTTTCCTATAAAAGGACACATTGGCATCCTTGCTAAGGTATTCTAGAAGAGTTTTAATTTTGTGGGGAGCAAGGAAGATCATCGTGGAACGACCGTAACTCCTCCAACTAGGATTTTTTTCTAGTTTTTTTAATGTTTTTATTTAGTTTTTCTTTGAATTATAGTTGAAGCATGATAATGCTCGGTTAGAACCTCTTAGCTAAGGCTAAAAGGTGAAGCTTGTAAGTAGTTATCATGTTGAATTCGTTCTAATTCAAGTACTTTACTTAAAGTTTGAATTTTTAAAGTTCTAGTTTGAATAAAAGTCGATATTTTTTTTATGTTTTATGAGAGTTGATGTGTTTCGGACATGAGTTCCTTGTAATTCTCTGAGATTATCATGTTTGGATTGATTAGATTTGAATTGTAGTAACCCTAAAGCGTACCGTAATACATTAGCATGGTCGTTACTTCGAAGGCTACATAGTCGACTTCTACATGCTTTATTAGAACTAGAATCTTATTTTCTACTTGAGTAGGAATTGTTCGTGTTTGAATGTTATATCTTCCAACTAGAAGAGAGATAGAACTTCAATTCTAGTTGTGTTATGCTTGGATGAATGAATTCACGTGAGGGCTATCGCAAGTAGATCCTTGAAAACCTTAGTTCCGTTAATTACAGATTTTTACAACTTTACTATTTTAAGTTAGTTTATGAACTTGAACTCCTTATTTAGTTGATTTTGAAGTTGCTGGAACAACCTGAATTAGTTTACCTAATTTCCTGTAGATCGACCTTGGTCTTACCGAGAATTATTACTACATCGCAGCCTTGCACTTGAGACTAGCAAACATGAATTGGGCAATTGCTCTCGCGGAATTGGCCTTAGCGATTATGGTGAGATGGGGCCAAGCTAAATGGGCAGCAGTTGAGGTATGGGTTAGAAAATTCGGTCCATTTACCTAAATTTCTTAGGCTTGGGAGCAAGATGCCGGTGAGCTGGGTAGTATGAACCACCCAAGTCAGGCCAAACCCGAAACATGCAAATAGAAAAGGATTAATGTGGTACATGAGAACCTTCTCATACACCGTTGCACTTGGACACTACTTTAACATCCACATCACATATGATCTAAAGACAAGTAAATGAGCTGATTCACACCTGATCAGTAAATGAGCATAACATTTAGAAAGGACCTAGCCTTGGCCCTAGGCTTCCAGCCTAAGGCTGGTGCATTAGATCATTAGGTAAATCCTACGCTGCCATGAGGTGCAATTGATGAATTTGGGCTGCCCAGCATGCATTTTATTGGCTACTGTGTAAAAGACACGATGCCTGGTCCTAGGCCAAACCCAGCATGAGCGTACTACTTCTTTACTTCTCTGCGGCTTCCTTTTTTATTCTTTGAAGCAGTTCTTGATCTTTATTCAATTAATTTTGTTGCAAGGACTTCTTTGCTTTCTCCTGCCCTTTCTTTTGTTTAAGATTTTAAATAGCTAAAGTGAAAGTGGGCCCGGCTAACCAGTCAGAAGCCCGCTTAGCCCACTGCGTGAGTTTGATACTTGAGGCCGGGCAAAAGTTGGTCATGTAGTTTGCTGAACGTTACTTCCATTGTATAGGATCATTCTCTGTGATGCTTTCATATGACCGTTTCATCCTCGTCATTGTGGTGGACAGTCCCTACTAGATACCACAAATCTGAATACTGATCTTTCATCTTGCATGCAACATTAGAAGTGTGGGTTGATCCAGCAATTGGTTCATCATTAATTGGATTTTTCAATCCGTCAATAGTATAATTATTGGTTCACACGTTAGAACCACCTTCTCTACGGTCACTTCAGTAGGTTCTTTCGTTGCTAATATTCTTACGAATGCAGAGAGAGAGAGAGAGTAGGTTCCTTCGTTGCTAATATTCTTACGAATGCAGAGAGAGAGAGAGAGAGAGAGAGAGAGAGAGAGAGAGAGAGAGAGAGTTTCTTAACATGCTAAAATCCAATAGATATGATTAAACTGAAACAAAATAAAGAAAGAAAACAAAAGATAGACAAAAAACCAAATACGTTGCACTCCCATTTTATTCAAAGAATTACATTAGTAAAGAGACTACATGTGGATATCCCACATATTGCTGAGGGAGTCTACTGGAAAGAGGTATGCTCTAGTTTTTCATTCCAAACTGCGATTGGAGATAATCCACTATTTTCTTATCAACTTGGAAGGCCTTGGCAAGAACATCATCTGAGATGGGTGGATTCGATCTAAAGACAGCATTCGCAATGGTGATGGTTCCCGGATTCTGGCTGCTTAGTCCTGCAATGGCTATGGCATTGGTGTGGCCAATGTTAAACTGGAAGTGAATCAGGCCTATTGGGAAGACAAACACATCGCCCTTCTGAAGGACCTTTGTTATGAGGCGATTCTCAGTGTTGGAAGTGACGAATCCGACGTAGAGGGTGCCCTCCAAAACTGTTAAGATCTCTATCGCCCTTGGGTGCGTGTGGGGTGCATTGAGACCATAGGGTGCATAGTCTATTCGAACCAAGGAGACTCTGAGGGTGTTGAGTCCTGCTATCTAAGCTACGTTTACTTGGGTCACATTGGACCCAACCTTGTTATTCGTGTTGCCTGGTTTGTCAAGTCCCTTGAAGAAGAAATCATTGGCCTGCACTTCGTTTGGGTCCTTGCACACAAATCCATTCACCAACCACTACGTGAAAAAGGCAAATTTGCGACGGACTTTCCGACGGACATTGACCTTGTTCGTCGTATTCGAAAATATTCCGTCGCTTTTGCGAAATTAAGGCGGGATTTCGTCGTGGGATTTACCGACGAACATAGTTCGTCGCAAAATTTTAATTTCCGACGAACTTAGCCCGTCGCTATTTAACGACGAAGTTGGTCCGTCGCTAATCCCAGCCCGAAAAAATCCCCCAAATAAGGTCCGTCGGAAAATAAAATTTAAGAAAAATGAGATACTGAAAAAAAACTGATATTTTTTAAAAATTAAAAAATTTGATATTTAAAATAATAGATTTAGTAATTTGAAAGAAAAAGTTAAGAGATTTTAAAAACAAAATTGAGAAATTTGAATAAAATTAATATGTTTGAAATTTCTTTTCAAATTTTCACAAAATTAAACATTTTGAAAAAGAAAATTGTGAAGTTAAAAAAAAAAAATTTGTGATTTTCAAACAAAAAAAGGTGAGAGGTTTGAAAATAAATTAACAATTTTTTAGTAAAATTGAGATTTAGAAAAATAATAAGATTCAAAAAATTGAGATTTATAAAAAAAATGGCCATTTGAAAAAAGTTGAGAAGTTTGAATAAAATTGATAAGTTTGTAAAAAAATTGAAATTTTTATAAAGAAATTAAGATTTTGTATTTCGAAAAAATTAAGAAGTTTGATTAAAAAAATGATATTTTGAAAAGAAATTGAGAAGCTTTAAAAAATTGACATTGTGAAAAGTTGGAGAAGTTTGAAATAAAATTGAAATTTTGAAGAAAAAAATGTGATGTAAAAAAATGGAGATTTTGATAAAAAAAAAAATAACAAGTTTTAAAAAAATTTGTGATTTCGAAAAAAAAGGTTGAGAAGTTGGAAAGAAATCGACAATGTTTGATAAGAATTCGGATTTAAAAAAAAAAAGAATTGTGATTTAAAAAATAGTTAGGATTTTAGAAAAAAAAAAACAGTAACATTTTTAGACAAAAAAGGTTATTTTGAAAAAAAAATTGAGACGTATGAATAAAATTGATAAGCTTAAAAAAATTAATTTTTGAAAAGAAATTATATTTTTATAAAATTGACATTTTGGAAAAGAAATTGGCATAAAGAAATTAGTGTTTTAAAAAAAAGAATTAGTATTTTTTAAATGTTGAGAAGTTTGAATAAAACTGATAAGTTTGAAAAAGTTCGAAAAAAAATTAGATTTGAAAAGGAAATGAAGATTTAAGATTTAAAATAAAATTGAGATTTCGTATTTTGAAAAAAAATAAAAGTTGAGATATTTGATAAAAAAAGAAAAGAAAAAAGAGATTTTATCAGTTTTGAAAAAAAAAGTTGGAAAAAAATTGTGGTTTAAATAAAAGCGAGAAATTTGAAATGAGTGGGCCAAATTTATTGGTGGACATTTATTGGATAGTTGAAAATGAAAAATTACACTCATTTAGTTAACTAGTTATCAGATTGGTTATATGCATACATACATGTTCATTGGTGCAAAAAATGAAGGCCCTAATATAATGATGTTAATTAATTGCAAGGAAAATTTATAATGATGAGATTGATCAAATTCTATGATCAAGTCATCCTAAACTTGATCTGAATGGTCAGATATGTTTAGAACGTGGTAATTATTATTGAAAACAAAATTAAGCCGGAATCATATCCGTATAAAAGACTCTTTAAATGTGCACAATCAGTTTGTCTAGAGCTAGACAAATTTTGGACAATCTGATTGGTCCAAATTGAAAAGTAAATGACTTTAGATGTTTAGATTAAATTTCACTCAAATCTAATGGTTAGGTTACAAGATATGGCCCATCATTGATCAATTTTATCTATTTAGTATCTTTCTCATCTTAAACTTGATCAAGGCAAGTGACTAGTCAAATCAAAGTTATTGATGAATATAATAGAGTGAATGGATTAGATTTCCAAATTAGGCCAAATTTTTAGGTCCAAATTGCGCTGCAACTTGTTGACCTCGTGAAAACCTAATAAATGTATAGTCATTGGACCCCAAACTCTAATCTAGCCATTGAGAATTTGATCTTTCTAATATTTACTATTGCATCCTAAAATGATATAAAAGAACAGATGGATGGATTAGATATACATAAAATATATCAACTTGGGGTCATACCGTTGGGATAACGGATGCGGATTGGTTAGTGACCTTGCCACTAGTCAATGCCAAGTGATCGGTGCTCTGTGGGCCCCACCATGATGAATGTGTTTCATCCACTCTATCCATACATTTTCGTAGATCATTTTATGGTATGAGCCCAAATTTGAGGTAAATCCAAATCTCAAGTGGACCACATCGTAAGAAACAATTTTAATTGAACACCCACTGTTAAAAACTTATTGGGGGCCACGGAAGTTTTGGAACAAGATGATATTTGTTTTTTACCTACATCCAGGTCTGTATGACCTAATCAAGAGGTTGGATGTCAAATAATTAATATAGTGGGCCCTACGAGGTTTTTAATGGTGGACATTCAATCAATACTATTTTCCTATGGTGTGGTCCACCTGAGAATTAGATTTGACTCATTTATTGGATCAAGCACTAAAACAATCTTCAGAAATGGCTAGACATCGTGGATAAAACACATACGCCATGGAGGGGCCCACAAAGCACCGGCCAGTGGCCCCATAGCCAAGGGGTGCGAATTAGGTGTTACCCCAGGAATAGCTTAGTGGGTGTTACCCTAACCGTGTGGGGCCCATCTTGTTGTAGTTTTTATATATCAACACCGTCTATCTCTTTTTTCATATCATTTTAGGATGTGATCCAAAATCCTAAGAAGATCCAAATCTTAGGTGGACCATATCATTAGAAACAGTGATGTATAACCATTAAAAACGTTTTGTGGGCCACAAAAGTTTTAGATCAATCTGATCTTCATATTTTCCCTTCATCAAGACTTTATTGACATTATCAAGAGCTTGGATTGCAAATAAACATTACAAAAACCTTACGATTGGCTCTTAGGAATTTTTAATGGTGGGGCACTCAATCACACTATTTCTAGTGTTATGGTCCGCTTGAAATTTGGATCTACATAATTTTTGGAAAGTCATCCTAAAATGGGCTGTAGAAACAGATGGACAGCATGGATACACAAAATATCATCCATGTGGGCCATACAGTGGGGGTAACACCCACTCAGCTGTTCTCGGGTAACACCTAATTCACGCCGTCGCCTGGAGCAGATTGCGTACTGAGTAACTCCGCACGTGCGGAGTAAACTCTGTGGGGCCCACAGTGATTTACGTATTTTATGCACTCCGTCCATCCATCTTAACAGAAAATTTTAGGTATGGTGACAAAAAATGAAGCATATCAAATTGGTTTCAGTGATGCTGAATACATTTATATGCTTATCAGTTTTGGATTTCTATTTTGATTTTCAGATTAGTCCACGCTCTTACTTCGACTCTGCTGACTAAAAATTTCTCTGCTTGCTGGCTTTGTTTGTGAATGCTCTATCCAAAGAGGATCAAATGGAATTGCCTCTAGGTTTCCGATTTCATCCCAGTATTGAAGCTTCATCATGCATATATAATAGTTATCAAGCTTGTCACCGAGCATTTCTTACGAGTAGGTGGTGCTTCATTGTCTTTTGTTGTTGTTTTTCCTTTTTTGTTCTTACATTATAATACTGATACTCTTTATGTTTTATATTCTAGATTTTGCAGGTGGGCCAGTTGATGGATTTGCTAACGTATGAGGTGGAAGTAGCTATAAAGGAAAGATTAGAAATGAAGGCTAGCTTCACGTATGGTCAAGAGATTGGTTTCAATATTGGGAACAAAATAAAGCCTAGTTGCTCATTCTATGGAGAATGGTTCACTTCAATGTGTAGATTTGTAACAAATATTAATATTATTTTTCACTAGAAATGTAAGGACTTTAAGTTTCATATATGATATAATTATGATTTGTTAGGTTTTTTTTTTTTTTTTTTTTTGTTTTAAATAATTTGGATGACTATCAGGTGCAATAGATTCAAAAATAAATTCAAACATTATAGGTGTGCGTTCAGAAAATTTAGCGACGAACCAAACCCGTCGCTAAATTTCCTAAATAAATGCAATCACGCTGTCGCCCATAAATTTAACGACGGACCAATATACGTGGCAACCATTTTGTACGACGGACCGATATCCGTTGCTAAATCCGTCGCTTTACATAATTTAGCGACGGGCGTAATTCGTCGTTTAAAGGCGACGGACATAATTCGTCGTTTAAAATTTGCCACATAGTAAACTGCGACGAACCAAGTTCGTCGCTAATATCAATTTGCAACGAACTTGGTCCGTCGCAAAAATACGATTTTGGCATAGTAACACTGCCATCATATAACACAAAAGAGATTGTAAGCAACATATTCTTTCAAGACCTATTTAACCAACATAAATATATAGAAAATAATGGACCATAAGATAGGTGGTGTGTCCCATTCATCTCATTAATGGGGTGGATTGCATTTACATGAAACATTTTCAGCATTGATGCAATTACTTGATCTTCTCAATGAAGTGAACATACCTAGGCTATTGCGCACAGCCACACAGAAATCCTGCAATGGGCTGGGATCAGATGCAGAGGCAAAGGAAGAACTGAGTGCAAGGAAGGCTAGTAGAAGAAAGCTAGAGGCCATCTTGAAACACTGTCTGGATCCAACTGTGTATCTATGCATGCTAGGAAACCCTAAATTTTATAATGAAGAGTGTTTTTGGCTGTGGGTTATGTAAGAGATTAGGCTAATATTTATAATAGGGTTTCGGAGATGTTTGTCATTGAAATGGTCCTATTATTATTTGAAATCCAAGACTTCCTCTCCTGTGTAGAAGAAGGGATGGGGTCATCAATCAGTTGTGTAGAAAATATCATCTTTTGTTTACTAATTCTTGATTTCGTAAATGCTAAGTACTCCAAATCAGCTAAGGGTCAAGAAACTATGCGAGAGGAAATGTTCATGAGATTTAACCAATCACATGACAAGGCCAAGCATTCAATGAACTTGAGAAAATTCACCAAAGGTAGGTAAAGGCAAGGCAAGCTTGGTCTATTTCTTTTGAATGACGTTTTCAGCGAGACTATTCACCACCATTTAAAATTGGTGCTCCCTCATCCACGGCACTTGGAATAGTTGTATCAACACCCAAATCCACACCGTTCAACTCTGACCCAACTTAAAATTATGGGGAATTCACTAGAAAAAGAGTGCAATAATTTTATTAACGGTTTGGATGACATAGACATCATAGTCAGCATAATTTTATGAACGGTTTAGATGGCATAGACATCATAGTCAGCTCCAGGAAGGTTTCAACGGTGGATATTGATGTTCCCACTTTTGTTGTTGTGGCCCACTCGAGTTTTGGATCTGTCTAATTTTGATTATCCTGCCCCATGGTGGCCTTTCAAAACATATGGACTGGAATGGATTTGTCACGGATATCTTTGTGGACCCCACACAGCCCCAGGCACAGAGATATCTCTACTCCTGAGTCACAGGCAATCCGCTCCTCCACACACATAAACATAACCTCATTCACACTTGCAAAAATACACAAAAACACATCCTGGTGTACACGTGGCAAGCACACACAAACACAGCCCTATATACAAGTAGCAAAAATCGATCTCAATCTTAACCATCGAAATGTATGCACTGATGTAGGTGGGCCATAACCCAAAAATGGCACTGAAAGATGGTCCTAAGGAGCTTTTCGATGGACATCTTGTTGGGGTTAGGAGCCCCACAGCGGAAGCAATCAAAGCAAGCGAGGAACAAACCTCAATGGCAATCAACAAGCAAATCATCACACACAAGAAGGCAATCCAATTTTTTACGTGAAAAAACTCCTCACGGGTAAAAAACCATGGCACAAAGCGACACCAATCCACTATGATATCAGAAGTTACAAGAGATTACAGAAAAAAAACCCTGGATCACAGCCCATAAGAGAAATCCTAATCTACCCGAAGCTAATTCTCACATGAGAAGGACAAACACAGCCCTTTTCCTTAACCCAGAGAATACCAAGCTTCCTCCCTAGCTCTTTCTCTCACCCTAGAACCCTCTCAATCACTTGGCTCATAGGCGGCAACCCTAATCTCGGATTACATCATCTTAAATAGGGAAAACCTAAAATTATAGACTCCTTGCGCAACAAACCTGCTCAAGAGACTAAGTCCAACAAGGAAACTGTTGACCGATCAGACACCCCTACCGGCCAGATGGCCTAAAAACGTTCCAACAACAAAACTGCTTTGATCCAACGTGACCGTCCGGCCGGTCGGTGGTCTTCATGCTTGAAGGTTTGAGGCGTCCAAGCCCAACACATTTGCTAGACGGTTAAAATGAAAACTGGTTTGATAAAAGAGTGTCTTAAGATTCAAAGGTTCCTGGTCCACATGCATCCCACTCATACCGTCCAAGCATATCAAATTATAATTAGTCTTTTGGCAATTTAGCCAATCATCTTTGCCAAGCTATTACCTTTAAGCATCTGACTAGATTTGTGTGGGGGATCACTGTGATGTATCTGTTTATCTAAGTCTTTCATCCATTTTCTAAGATCATGTTAAGCCATGGGCTCAAAATTGATGCGATCCAACATTGTGGTGGACCACACCAGAGATGATTCTTGCATTTAATGCTCTGTGCATTAATTAATGCAACCAGGCTTACTATTTGGTGTGGTCCACTATAGTGTTGGATCTGCCTTATTTTTGGGCCCATATCTTAACATGATATTAGAAAAGGATGGACCGCTTGGATAAACAGATACATCACAGTGACCCCCACATAGATCTGGTCCGACACTTAAAGGTCCGACCCCTACGTCCAACGGTCAAGTGTAGTAAATGCATGGAAATCTTCTTATGCACCTAGTTGCATTTGGACATGTGGAAATCTTCCCACCTCCGAAATCTTGCCCGACTAAAGACTTGTCCTAGCCCAGCCCACATTCACTCATACGACCCTGGCTAGATTTTCGTGTCAGTTCACCACCGTTTAGAAGTGGTGCTCCCTCATCCACCAAACGTGGCATATTTGTACCAACACCTAGATCCACACCGTTCAAATCAGGACCTGAATTAAAAATTGTGGGGACTTCAATAAAAAAGATTGATCTCTCGCATAGTGCAATGATCCACACACATAAAGACAGCTGAATTTCCAAACATGCATGTCAATCTTAACCATCAAAATCTAGCCAACTGTTTAGATAGGTCATAATCCAAAATGGCACTGAAAGACGGTCCTAAATAGGAAGACTTCTGCTGGACGGTTAGAATGAAAACTGTTTTGGTAAAGAAATGTCTAACCGGCAAAGGCTCGGATTGTCCAGTCAAGCTGATTTTTCGTCTATGCTCCATCTACAGTTCCACCGTTTGGCTGGTTAGGATTCGTAGGTTATAGCCATGCGTAAGCTGAGTGCAGGGGTATCCGTCTTATTCTTTGCAAGCATAGGACTGTTAGGACCATTTGATTGCTGTAATTTTTGCACACCAACTTGGTATTTAATCCGTTACTTCTGTTGCAACAGGGAAGGAACTCTCTGCTTTTTCCTACCAAGCTCAGCCTGCTGCCAAATAACCGTTTTCAATGGGTATTAAGACCCTCATGTTTCCCTTTCAAAGCCAGGCCCATTTAGTTACCTAAGCCCTGGATCTAGTTACCTAAGCCCTGGATCTGGACCCAACTAATGGCTAGACATGTATTGGGCTCTAGCACTTGACAAGCCCAGCCACTTTCAACCATACGACCCTATTTAGAAGTGGTGGTGACTCATCCATCAGATGTGCAATAGTTGTACACAGATCCACACCGTGCAGATCTTGACACAATTGGAAAAGGTGGTAACTCAACGAGAATCAATCCCACACTGTACGCCTGATGGAATTGTGTCTCAATCTCAAATGTCACATAAGTACCTAACTTAGAGCATTTAAGTTGATTTACTAAATAAAATTCAGATTTATATGAAAATACTATAGAATTTCATTGAATTCCAATTACAAGTGGTCAAGTACAATTTTCAGCTACCAAATACAACTGAGAATTCCAACGCACATGGATCCCATGGTATATTGTTATTTGAATTCTAATTTACACCAGATTATGACTGCTAAACGACCTTAGAAGGATTGGGGCAATTTGAGGTGAATTGTGCAATTGCTCGGGGGGGGGGGGGGGGGGGGGGGGGGGGGGGTGCGGACTAGCCTCAGCTATTATGGTGAGATGGGCCAAGCTAAATGGGAAGTGGTTGAGGTTTGGGTTAGAAAATGCGGTCCATTTATGTCGATTTCTTAGGCTTGAGAGCAGGAAGCCGGTCATCTAGGCAGTATGAACCACCGAAGTCAGGCCAAACTCAAAACATGCAAATAGAAAAGGATTAATGTATCTGATGGTGCATGGAAAGCCTTCTCATACACAGTTGCATTTGGACACTTTAACATCCACATCATATATGATCTTAGACAGTAAATGAGCCGATTTACACCTGATCAGTAAATGAGCATAACATTTAGAAAGGACCTAGCCATACCTTAGGCTTCCAGCCTAATGTGGCATTTGGTAAACTGAAAAATTAAGTCTGAAAATTAATTTAGGTGCTGAAAGTTTAAAATACTGAATTTTAGTACTTATAAGTACTGAAAAATCTGTTTGGTAATTTTTCTGAAAAAAGCTCTAATATATGAAATCAAGTACTTTTTTAGCATTGACAGGACAGTCCATCTCTTGAGTCCCGCTAACGTGGTGGGGTAGTGCCCAATCCACGGACGGTAGTTGACGTATGCAAGGGATCAGATTAGATGCGGCCTAGGCCTCACCCAAGAAGGTACATCCCTTACCGTGGGGCCCACTTTGATGTGAGTATTCTATATCCACGCTGTCCTTCGGTTTTTACATATCATTTTAGTACATGAGCCCAAAAAAGAAAAATATATTATCTAGAGCGGACCATACTATTTGGAAACAGTGGTGAGTGAACGCACAACCATTAAAAACTTTCTAAAGCCCTTAAGCCCACTGTAAAGTTTATTTTCCATCTAACTTGTTGGTAAAATCGTAAAACTTGGATAGAGGAGAAAAAAAATCAGCTTGATCCAATACTTTTGTGGCCCAGTAATGGTCAATTATTACTATTTCCTATGCTATGGTCCACTTGAGAATTGAATCTACTTCATTTTTGGGCTCATGCCATAAACTGATCTGAAAAAACATATAGACAGTATGGATGCAAAATACACACATAAAGGTGGGCCCAAATGTAAGGGTCGCACCGTCTTGATTAAGGCAGGGGCGCACATGAGCTGATGTGGCAGAGTCCTGCCAGCGCCAACATGATGTTTGTGTTAGATCTACATTATTTATCTTTTTTTTTTTTTTTTTCCAAGATCATTTTGGGTCCTGAACCCAAAAATAAGGCAGGTCCAAAACTCAACAATAAAAAAAAAATAGTTCAATGGTAGACATTTCTTTCCCCACTTTTCCCTGTTATATGGCCCACTTGAGTTTACAATCCGCCTCATTTTTTGCATGAAGTCCTAAAATGAGCTGAAAAAACTGATGAATGGAATATACGTCTCCCAAACATCACAGTGGCCCACCTAACAACCCAACTCAGCTCCTAGCTCCCAAACGACAGTGCGTTTTGGATTTCCGTATCTGCCAGGTCTGGTAAGGTGTTCACGTGCTAAAGTTTTGTGGGGCCTACCATGATGCATGTGTTATATCCACGCCATCCATCCATTTTGTCAGATCATTGTAGGTCATGAGACAAAAAATGAGTCAGATCCAAAGTTCAAGTGGACCACACCACAGAAAACAGTGGGAATTGAATGCCTGATATCGAAAACTTCCTGCAGGCCACAGAAGTTTTGGATCAAGCAGATATTTTTGCTTTCCCTTAATCCAGGTGTGTGTGACCTTATAAAAAGATTTGATGGAAAATAAACATTATGGTGGTCCCTAGGAAGGTTTCAATGATGGGTGTCATCATCTCCACAAGAAACTGTGGTGCAGTCCACTCTTGAGCTTTCAGTTTGGCTCATTTTTGTCTCATGCTTATAAATGATTTTGCAAAATGGATGAATGGTGTGGATATAACGCATGCATTATGATGGGGCCAAAAAACTTTGCCGCATCACTGCATCAACATAACTTCTATATCATATAAAAGCTCCGCGTAAGCTTCCTACGAACGGGCAAAATTGTCATTTACAAAAGAAATTAAACTCAAAATCACTTACCGCATTCAGCGTTAAGTCTTAAGCCAAAGAAGGAAATTTTAACAAAAATCTTATTTTTTCAGTGAAAATTTCAATTAAGCTCTTAAATTTATGGATTTATCAAACGAAATGAATTTGAAAAAATCACTGAAAACATGCCATTTCAGTGATGAGTGCCAAAAATAAGTTTTACCAAACAGGCCCTAAGGCTGGCGCATTAGATCATTAGCTTAATCCTGTACGCTGCCCATTGGGTGCAATTGATGAATCTGGGCTGCCCAGCGTGCATTTTATAGGTTACTGTGTAAAAGACACACTGTCTGGTCCTGGCCCAAGCCCAGCATGAGCCTTAAATTGGATAGGATTACCCTGACTTGGCTTGGCCAGAAAGTTGGAGAAATTCATATTTTTGAATTGAATGTTCCTGATCTATCTGTTGATCAAGTTGGTTATCTAGCTGTACTGGATCGAAATGCATAGTTGTAAGACCCGTGTAAGACATGTATTAAGTGAAGATAACCTTGTTGCAACATTGAGGTTTTGGTATCCATTCCCAAGTGGAGGTTGTTGAGTGTGGAGACTACAAGTGGCGTGTGGTGACAACTCACACTTGAGCATGGTCGGGCGCCCAGACGGTCTATGGACCGAGCGCCCGATATTCATGTTGTTTTGAACATTAGCCTCTGGACCATTTTGCGAACGGTCGGGCGCCCAGCGGTCAAAGTGACCGGGCGCCTGAAATTGGTCTGTTTCATATTATTTCACGCTGGACATATTTTGTAATGGCCGGGCGCCCGACCGGCCACGGACTCAAAGTGCGGGTTTCCTATTCTGTGTTATAATTGCGTGGTTTAGTATATAAAGGGTTTTAAACCGAGATTAGACGTGGGGATTAGGTTTTCTATACGTCCAAGGTGAGAAAAAGGCGAGAGGATTAGCAAAAGGGCTATCTCTGTACCTGGGAGCATAGGAGAAGGTAAGTGTATTGCTTGTAACTTAGTTCTTCTTCATAGTGAAGTTTGCACCTGTGGTTTTTTACCCTTGTTGGGGTTTTTCCATGTAAATTCTGTCTTAGTGAATTGTTGGTTCGTGTGATTCTACTCCTAGTTATTGTTTTCTTCCTGTTTATCGTTTGTGGGTGAGACCGGAGATTGGATCTCGGTTCATCGGCGTTGTTGGCATGCTGCGCAACAATTGGTATCAGAGCTATTGGTTTAGTTCAAGTGAGAGCGATGACGGAAGATGAGAAAACTAGAATTGAGAAGTTTGATGGTTCAAACTTTGCCTTCTGGAAGATGCAGATGGAGGATTATCTGTATCAGAAGGACCTCTACATTTCTCTAGGAGGAAAAGAGAAGAAACCAAAGAATATGACAGATGATGAATGGGCTTTAGTGGATTGGAAGGCTTTAGGAACGATCCGACTCTCTTTTTCTAAGAGCGTCGCCTTCAACATATCCAAAGTAAAGACCACAAAAGAATTAATGCAGGCTTTGGCTACGATGTATGAGAAACCCTCGGCATCCAATAAGGTTCATCTTATGAAACGACTATTCAACATGAAGATGTCAGATGGTGGGGGCGTGGCTGAATATCTAAACGAGTTCAATACAGTCACGAGCCAATTGGAATTTGTTGGCATCACTTTTGATGATGAGGTCAGGGCACTATTGATCTTGTCCAATTTGCTAGACAGTTGGGATGGTTTGGTGATTGCCGTGAGCAATTCTTCAGAATCTATGAAGTTGAAATTCGATGATGTGGCCGGTCAATTCTAAGCGAAGAATCTAGAAGGAAGGCATCGGGAACTTCAGGGGATTTAGGAAATGCTCTAAACTGTTGAAGGAAGAGGAAGATCTTCAAACAAAGGAGGCAATAAACACGGGCGTTCTAAGTTGAGGAATAAGTCCAAGGGACCGAAAAACAAGAACAGGTGTTGGCATTGCGGGAAGAAGGGGCACATGAAGCGTGATTGTAGGGCGCTTAAGAAACAAGAAGGAAGCTCTCAAGTTGGGAAGGATTCAGTGAATTTATCTGAGGAGAGTGACGCAGAGGCGTTGATCTTGTCTTTTGATGTGCGTAATGAGTCTTGGGTTATAGACTCAGGTGCTTCGTTTCATGCCACTTTATCAAAAGAAGTTCTTCGTGATTATGTGTCAGGTAA
Source organism: Liriodendron chinense (assembly GCA_003013855.2). Classification (NCBI taxonomy): domain Eukaryota; kingdom Viridiplantae; phylum Streptophyta; class Magnoliopsida; order Magnoliales; family Magnoliaceae; genus Liriodendron; species Liriodendron chinense. Next base: position 2,344,355 of record PVNU02000440.1, on the reverse strand, counting down.
CTTTGGAAGAGTCTACCTGGGTGATGATGAGCCATGCAGTATTGTTGGCAAATGAGATGTTCACCTAAGTCAGAAAGACGGAACAGTCTTGAAGCTGAAGGATGTCATACATGTACCGAGTTTGAGACGGAATTTGATCTCAGTGGGGCAGTTAGCCGATACCGGATATGTGACGACATTCACAAGCGATGCATGGAAGGTCACAAAAGGTGCCTTGGTAATATTTCGAGGCAAGAAGGAAGGTACCTTATATGTGACTTCCGGATCGTATAGTTCACTCGCAGTCGCATCAACTGGAGTGAATGGGCAGTTATGGCATTAGAGGTTGGGACATATGAGTGAGAAGGGGATGGAAGTGCTATTGTTAAAGGGGAAGCTATCAAGGTTGAAGGCAATCGATCTAGAATTCTGCGAGGATTGCGTGTATGGAAAGCAGAAGAGAGTTAGCTTCAAGAAGACACGATGCGCTCTAAAGACGCATCTATTGGAGCTTGTACACACTGATGTGTGGGGACTGGCATAGGTATCATCTCTTGGTGGCTCATGTTACTTTGTTTCTTTTATTGATGATGCTAGTAGAAAACTGTGGGTCTACTTTTTAAAACACAAATCAGATGTATTCGATGTATTTAAGAAGTGAAAAGTTATGGTAGAAAATGAGACCGGTAAAACTATGAAGTGTCTCAGATCGGATAATGAGGGAGAATACTGTGACAAGAGATTTGAGGAGTATTGTGTAGCAAATGGAATCAAACATTAGAAAACGATTCCAGGGACACCGCAGCAGAATGGTGTGGCTGAGCGCATTAATAGGACCATCCTTGAGTGCGCTAGGAGTATGAGGCTACATGTAGGATTGCCTAAGACCTTTTGGACAGATGATGTGAATACTGTCCTATATCTCATAAATAGAAGTCCCTCAGCACCATTGGATGGTGGGCTACCAAAAGAAACGTGGACTGGAAAAGAGGTGAACCTTGCACATCTAAGAGTGTTTGGTTGCACTTCTTATGTTCACATTGATGTAGAGCATAGAAACAAGCTGGATGCGAAGTCCAGGAGGTGCACGTTTATAGGTTATGAGTATAATGATTTTGGCTACCGATTTTGGGATATTGAGAACCGAAAAATCATCAGAAGAAAGGATGTAATCTTCAATGAAAAAGTGATGCATAAGGACAGTGTGCAGCAAAAGCAGAACAAGGCCGATGAGAAGGAATTCATAGAGTTGGAAGAGTTACCAGACACGGGTGTTATAGTGCCACAGGATGAGCATGCATAAGAGCATGATGAGGCAAAGCCGCAGACACCGGTTGTGAGGAGGTCTACTTGGGAGAGGAGACCCAAGGTCCGATACTCACCCTCCTTACATTATCTACTGCTGACAGATAATGGTGAGCTAGAGTGTTTTGAAGAGGCGTTACGGTCAAATATGCGGGCTTAAGTGGGAGCAAGCCATGGAAGATGAGATGGACTCTCTTGAGTCTAATCGTACGTGGGAGCTTGTCACTCTACCCAAGGGCAAGAAAGCTCTTCATAACAAGTGGGTTTACAGACTGAAGGAAAAGCACGATGGTTCAAAACGATACAAAGCTAGACTGGTTGTGAAAGTGTTCCAACAAAAGGCAGGTATCGATTTCACAGAGATATTTTCACCTATGGTGAAAATGTCTACGATTCGCATGGTCTTGAGTATAGTGGCTACAAAGGACTTACATCTAGAGCAGCTAGATATTAAGACAGTCTTTCTTCATGGAGACCTTGAAGAAGAGATATATATGTATCAGCCGACATGATACGTGGCACCAGGAAAAGAGAACAAGGTGTGTAGATTGAAGAAGAGTCTATATAGTCTGAAGCAGGCCCCGAGGCAGTGGTACAAGAAGTTCGACGGTTTCATGTTGCGAAATGGGTACATGAGATGTCATACAGATCACTGTTGCTACTTGAAGAAGTTTGATGCGTCGTATATCATTCTTCTTCTGTATGTTGATGATATGCTTATGGCCGGATCAAGCATGAAGGACATCTCAGATCTCAAAAGACAACTGTCTAGAGAGTTTGCCATGAAGGATTTAGGAGCTGCAAAACAAATCATAGGCATAAGGATAAAGCGTGACAGGAAAAATAAGAAGCTAGTTTTGTCACAGGCAGAGTACATAGCCAAGGTACTTGATCGATTCAGCATGGGAGGTGTTAAGCCAGTTAGCACTCCATTAGCCAACCACTTTAAGCTTTCTAAGGAGCAAGGAGCTAAGACGCAGGAGGAACGGGACTACATGGCTAAAGTCTCTTATGCGTCAGCTATAGGGAGCCTCATGTATGATATGGTTAACACGAGGCCAGATATTGCTCAAGCAGTGGGAGTTGTTAGCAGGTACATGAACAATCCCGGGAAGGAACATTGGGAAGCTGTGAAGTGGATCCTCAGATACCTGGTAGGTACTGTGGATGTAGGGCTGTGTTATGGACGATCGAAAATCAAGCTACAAGGCTACGTCGACTCATATTTGGCAGGGGATATCGACAACAGAAGGAGCACTACAGGGTATGTCTTTACCCTGGGTAGTGCTGCAGTCAATTAGATCTCTCAGTTACAGAAGATAGTATCCATCAGTACAACGGAAGAAGAATATGTTGCAGTTACAGAAGCGTGCAAGGAGATGGTGTGGATGCAAGGTTTTATGGAAGAGTTGGGGAAGAAGCAAGCAGATTGCAAGCTGTACAGTGACAGCCAGAGTGCAATACACTTGGCTAAGAATTCAGCATTTCATTCGAGGACCAAGTATATTGACATCAGATATCACTTCATACGTTCGTTACTGGAAGATGGATTGATTACTTTGGAGAAGATTTATACAAGTGAGAATCCTGCAGATATGTTGACCAAGGCGATCACACGGGAGAAGCTGAAGCTCTGTTTAGCTTTGGCTGGTCTTCAGGCTTGAAGACTGGGAGGTGGTGCACTTCGGGTGTAGAAGACGAAGGATCATGTGGTGATGTGTCTCCACGTGGGAGATTGTTGAGTGTGGAGACTACACGTGGAGTGTGGTGACTACTCACACTTGAGCATGGTCGGGCGCCCGGACGGTCTGTGGACCGGGCGCCCGAAATTGGTCTATTTCATGTTATTTCACGCTGAACATATTTTGTAATGGCCGGGCGCCCAACCTAGTTATGACCGGGCGCCCGACCGGCTGCGGACTCAAAGTGCGGGTTTCCTATTCCGTGTTCTAATTGCGGGGTTTACTATATAAAGGGTTGTAAACCGGGATTAGACGTGGGGATTAAGTTTTCTATACGTCCAAGGTGAGAAAAAGGCGAGAGGATTAGCAAAAGGGTCATCTCTGTGCATGAGAGCATAGGAGAAGGTAAGTGTATTGCTTGTAACTTATTTCTTCTTCATAGTGAAGTTTGCACCCGTGGTTTTTTACCCTTATTGGGGTTTTCCACATAAATTTTGTCTTGTGGATTGTTGGTTCGTGTGATTCTACTTCTAGTTATTATTTTCTTTCTGTTTATCGTTTGTGGGTGAGATCGGAGATTGGATCTCGGTTCACCGGCGTTGTTGGCTTGCTGCGCAATAGAGGTGGATAACAGTGAGGGTGGGTATATGTACTAACCCAATAAAAGAAAAAAAGAAAAAAAGAAAAAAAGAAAAAGAAAAAATACGTACATAGTTGTAAGACACGTGTACATATGAAGTCAGGGTGGCTGCTTAGGTTATAATGCCACAAGCAGGCCAGCGTGAAATTTGATTGGGTTATATATGCGAGGTCCAAGCCCAACCTACATATCAAAATAATAGGGCCCGTGCCCTATCCAAAGATGGGCCGGGTGGTCTGGCATTGCCACCCTTAGACATGATCTATTAATTTGAAGTCATTAATTGCGTATAATCAAACTCTAAGGCAACCTTATTGAACTCTTCCTAAGTCTAAAAATAGACCTAAATCTTCTCAAAACATGCAAATAGAAAATGATTAATGTATCTGATGGTGCATGAGAACATTGTCATACACAGTTGCACTTGGACACTACTTTAACATCCACATCACATATGATCTTAAGACGGTCAATGAGCCGATTCACACCTGATCAGTAAATGAGCATAACATTTTGAAAGGACCTAGCCTAAGGCTGCTGCGTTAGAGCATTAGGTTAATCCTGTACGCTGTAATTGATGAATCTGGGCTTCCCAGCATGGATTGTACAGGCTACTGTGTAAAAGACACGGTGCCTGCTCCTAGCCCAAGCCCAGTATGAGCGTACTACTTCTTTACTTCTTCGCCGTTTCCTTCTTTATTTTGTAAAGCAGTTCTTGATCTTTATTCAGTTGGTTTTGTTGCAACAGGCGAGGACTTATTTATTTTTTCCTGCCCTTCCTTTTGTTTGAGATTTTAACTAGCAGAAGTGAAAGTGGGCCCCCGTTCAGCCCACTGCGTGAGTTAGATACTTCAGGCTGGGCAAAAGTTGGTCACGTACTTTGCTCAACGTTACAGGCTTCCATTGTATAGGATCATTCTCTGTGATGTTTTTCACATGACCGTTTCATCCTCTTGTCATTGTGGTGGACAGTCCGTACTGGGTACCACAAATTGGAACATTGATCTTTCATCTTGCATGCAACATTAGAAGTGTGGGTTGATCCAGCAATTGGTTCATCATTAATTGGATTTTTCAATCCGTCAATAGTGTAATTATTGGTTCACACATTAGAACCACCTTCTCTACAGTCACTTCAGTTGGTTCTGTTGTTACTAGTATTCTTCCGAATGCAGAGAGAGAGAGAGAGAGAGAGAGAGAGAGAGAGTTTCTTAACTTGCTAAAATCCATTAGATACGATTAAACTGAAACAAATAAAGAAAGAAAACAAAAGACAGACAAAACACAAATACATTGCACTCCCATTTTATTCAAAGAATTACATTAGTAAAGAAACTACGTGTGGATTTCCCACATATTGCTGATCAGGGAGTCTACTGCAAAGAGGCATGCTCTAGTATTTCATTCCAAACTGCGATTGGAGATAATCCACTATTTTCTTATCAACTTGAAATGCCTTGGCAAGAACATCATCTGAGATAGGTGGATTCGATCCAAAGACGGCATTCGCAATGGTGATGGTTCCCGGATTCTGGCTGCTCAGTCCTGCAATGGCTATGGCATTGGTGTGGCCAATGTTAAACTGGAAGTGAATCAGACCTATTGGGAAGACAAACACATCGCCCTTCTGAAGGACCTTTGTTATGAGGCGATTCTCAGTGTTGGAAGTGACGAATCCCACATAGAGGGTGCCCTCCAAAACTGTTAAGATCTCTGTCGCCCTTGGGTGAGTGTGGGGTGGATTGAGACCATAGGGTCCATAGTCTATCCGAGCCAAGGAGACTCCGAGGGTATTGAGTCCTGCTATCTGAGCTACGTTTGCTTGGGTCACATTGGACCCAACCTTGTTATTCGTGTTTCCTGGTTTGTCAAGTCCCTCCAAGAAGAAATCATTGGCCTGAACTTCCTTTGGGTCCTTGCACACAAATCCATTCACCAACACTGCCATCATATAACACAAAAGAGATTGTAAGCAGCATATTCTTTCAATACCTATTAAACCCACATAAACAGAAGATAATGGACAATATGATAGGTGGCTTGTCCCATTCATCTCACAAATGGGGTGGATTGCATTTACATGAAATATCTGAAGTATTGATGCAATTACTTGAACGATGGTAACATACCTGGGCTATCGCGCACAGCGACGCAGAAATCCTGCAATGGGCTGGGATCGGATGCAGAGGCAAAGGAGGAACTGAGTGCAAGGAAGGCTAGTAAAAGAAAGCCAGTGGCCATCTTGGAAGTGTGTATATGTATGCTAGGAAACCCTAAATCTTATAATGAAGAGTGTTTTTGGTTGTGGGTTATGCAAGAGGATTAGGCTAATATTTATAATAGGGTTACAAAGATGTTTGTCATTGAAATGGTCCTATTACTTGGAGGCAATTAAGCTTATTATTATTGAAATCCAAGACTTCTTCCTCTCCTGTGTAGAATAACGAATCGGGTCAATCAGTTTACGTGTAGAAAATGTCGTCTTTTGTTTATTAGTTCTTCATTTCATAAATGCTAACTACTCCAAATAGCTAAGGGTCATGAAACTATGTGATAGGAAATGTTCATGAGATGTACCTAATCACACGACTAGGCCAAGCATTCATTCAACTTAAGAAAATTAACCGAGGGTAGGTAAAGGCATGCGTGGTTTATTTCTTTTGAATTGGGCAGCCATGACCTTTTCAACGACTGTTCATGACCACCATTTAAAATTGGTGCTCCCTCATCCACTGCACTTGCCATTGTTGTATCAATACCCTGATCCACACCGTTCAAATCTGACCCACCTTAAAATTATGCAGAATTCATCAGAAAAATAGTGCAATGATCCACACACCATAGCAGATTGCCTGTGACCTCAGGCACAGAGATATCTTTATGCCCTAAGCTGTGTGCGACCCATAGAGATGTCCGTGACGAATCCATTCCTTCCATCTGTTTTGAAAGAGTACTATAAATAGAACGGAATTTAAAAAATCAGGTAGATCCAAAACTCATGCAGGGCCATACCAAACAACAGTGGAGATTGAATGCCTGGCAGTGACAGAAGTTTTGTATTAGGATGATATTTGTTCCTACAGTTTATTTGGAGTGGTAATAATTTTATAAACGGTTTGGATGGCATAGACATCATTGTCAGCTCCAGAAAGGTTTCAATGGTGGATATTGACTGTTCCCACTTTTTGTTGTTGTAGCCCACCCAAGTCTTGGATATGTCTAATTTTGATTATCCTACCCCATGGTCACCTTTCAAAACATATGGACGGAATGGATTTGTCACGGATATCTCTGTGGACACCATGCAGCCCTAGGCACAGAGATATCTGTCCCCGGCTCAGAGGCAATCCGCTCCCTCCACATACATAAACATATATAACCCGGTGCACGCTTGTAAAATTACACAAAAACACAGCCCAGTGTACACATGACAAAAATCATCTCAATCTTAACCATCGAAATGTAGGCACCGGTGTAAGTGGGTCATAACCCCAAAATGGCACCGAAAGATCGTCCTAAGGAGCTGTTCGATGGACATCTGCTGGACGATAAAAAATGAAAACTGGTTTGATAAAAGAATGTCTTAAGACTCAAAGGTTCGAATTATCCAATCAATCAGAGCTAGTAAGTTTCGCTGGTCCACATGTATACCTCTAATACTGTGCAAGCATATCAAATTATAATTAGTCCATTGGCAATTCAGCTAATCATCTTTGCCAAATGATTAAGGACACGGATTGCGTCCGACCTTTGGCTGTACCGTTAAGCATCCAACTAGATTTGTGTGGGCTCCCACTATGATGTATCTGTTTATCCAAGCCGTTCATTCCTTTAATAAGATCATTTTAAGCCTTGGAAACAAAATTGAGGCAGATCCAACGCTGTAGTGGACCACACTAGAGATGAAATTAAAGCTCTGTGCATTTAATGCAACCAAGCTTAGTATTTGGTGTGGTCCACTACAGCGTTGGATCTGCCATATTTTTTGGCCCATATCTTAGCATGATCTTAGAAAATAGATGGACGGCTTGTATAAACAGATACATCACAGTGGTCCCACACGGTTCTGGTCCGACCGGGGTTGTACGCAATCCACGTCCAACGATCAAGTGTAGTAAATGCATGGAAATCTTCTTATGCACCTAGTTGCATTTGGACGTGTGGAAATCTTCCCACCTCCGAAATCTTGCCCAACTAAAGACTTGTCCTAGCCCATCCCACATTCACTGATGCAACCCCGCAGGCTAGATTTCCGCGTCAGTTCATCATCGTTTAGAAGTGGTGCTCCCTCATCCACGAAACGTGGCATATTTGTACTAACACCCAGATTCACACCATTCAAATCAGGTCCCAAAGTAAAAATGGTGGGGACTTCAACAGAAAAAGATTGATCTCTAGCATAGTGCAATGATCCACACACATAAAGACAGCCTGCTCTGTGCATTTCCAAACATGCATGTCAATCTCAACCATGAAAATCTAGGCAATAGTTTAGATGGTTCATAATCCAAAATGGCAATGAAAGATGGTCTTAAATAGGCGGACTTCTACTGGACCGTTAAAATGGAAACTGGTTTGATTGGTGAGTGCAGGGGTATCCCTCTCATACTTTGCAAGCGTAGGATTGTTAGGACCATTTAATTGCTGTAATTTTTGCGCACCAACTTTGTATTTAATCCATTACTTCTGTTGCAACAGGGAAGTAACTCTTGGCTTTTTCCAACCATTGTGGTCGTTTAAAAAGGTAGTGGGCCCAGGTGGGCTTCCACAGATACAAAAGCATCTTTGTCCAAGCTCAGCCCGCTGCCAAACAACAGTTTTCAATGGGTGTTAGGACCCTCATGTGTCCCTGCCAAAGCCAGGCCTATTTAGTTACCTAGGCCCTGGATCTGGTCCACTAATGGCTAGACATGTATTGGGCTCTGGCACTTGACAAGCCCAGCCCCTTTCAACCATACGGCCCTATTTAGAAGTGGTGGTGACGCATCCATCAGATGTGCAATAGTTGTACACTGATCCAAACCGTGCAGATCTTGACACAATTGGAAATGGTGGTAACTCAACAAGAATCATATTCAGGCAGGGTATAACAATCCGCACACATAAACATAGCCACTGTACACCTGATGGATTTGTGTCTCAATCTCAAATGCCTCATACATACCTAATTTAGAGCATTTAAGTTGATTTACTAAATAAAATTCAGATTTATATGAAAATACTATAGAATTTCATTGCATTCCAATTACAAGTAGTCAAGTACAATTTTGGCTACCAAATACAACCGAGAATTCCAATGCACATGAATCCCATGGTATATTGTTATTTGAATTCTAATTTACACCAGATTATGACTGCTAAACGACCTTAAAAGTATTGGGGCAATTTGAGGTGAATTGTGCAATTGCTATGGGGGAACTAGCCTCAGCTATTATGGTGAGATGGGGCCAAGCTAAATGGAAAGTGGTTGAGGTTTGGGTTAGAAAGTGCGGTCCATTTATGTAAATTTCTTAGGCTTGAGAGCAGGAAGCCGGTGATCTTGGCAGTATGAACCACAGAAGTCAGGCCAAACTCCAAACATGCAAATAGAAAAGGATTAATGTATATGATGGTGCATGGGAAACCTTCTCACACACAGTTGCATTTGGACACTTTAACATCCACATCATATATGATCTTAGACCGTAAATGAGCCGATTTACACCTGATCAGTAAATGAGCATAACATTTAGAAAGGACTTAGCCTAAGGCTGGCACGTTAGATCATTAGCTTAATCTTGTACGCTACCCATTAGGTGCAATTGATGAATCAGGGTTGCCCAGCTTGCATTTTATGCGCTACTGCGTAAAAGAAACATTGTCTGGTCCTGGCCCAAGCCCAGCACGAGCCTTAAATTGGATAGGGTTATCCTGACTTGGCTTGGCAGAAAGTTGGAGATATTCATATTTTTGAATTGAATGTTCCTGATCTATCTGCTGATCAAGTTGGTTATCTAGCTATACGATCGAAATGCATAGTTTTAAGACTCGTGTAAGAAATGTATTAAGTGAAGTTAACCTTAGTTTCTGTTGTATTTGTTTCAAAATAATTCAAAATTTTTATTTTCCTCCAAAATTTTAAATTACTTGCTTTTGTGTTGTGGGTTTTAATCCCACATCGGATTTGAACAAAAACTTTTTCATGCATATAAGATAGGCTTTTTGCCTTAGGGCGCATGTGAATTTGGTCATGGGGGGGGGGGGGGGGGGGGGGGGGGGGGGGGCTGCAATAGTTTTAATCTATGTCATTTACCATACGCGCGTACGCGATGCGACGGGCCGTGGCCGCGGGTGCGGGTACGGGTGTGAGTGTACTCACGCAAAGGTATGTGTGTAGGGGTACTTGCAGGACTTTATTTGTGCGAGTGTACTCACACATATGTCTTTTCGTTTTGAAACAGAGAGATGCGTCTAGTTGGTGGATCGTTCCGATTGGGTTTAAACCCAACAGACCAAACCCTTTCAAAAGGGTGCTTAAGGCACAATTTCGGAGTCTATATAAGGACTCCCTCATTACAATTTTAAAATCATCAAATCATTTTTTATTTCTCTTGAAAAACTCTCTCTGGTTTTAAGAAGGTTTTCTTTCAAAGTTTTACGCTGAGTCAATTCAGCACTTTCGAGTTAAACTGCAAGTGGTTCGAGCTTGCGTACAGTGAGTGCACTGCTAGGACCGGGTCATAGTTGTTATATCTTGAAAGTAAATTGCTCTGGAAACCTGTTGCACTTGGAACGCTGTCCAAGGGGAGCAAATTCGATTTCAAGCCGAGTGACTCAATCACGCCTCAACTCAATCCAATAAGTTTTCTATCTTTTTTTTTTTTTTTTTTTGGTTTTCGGTTTTTATTAGTCTATTTGATTTAACCAAATATTTCAATAGTTTCAACAATGAGGTCTTGGCATCCATTCCCAAGTGGAGGTGGCTAACAGTGAGGGTGGGTATAAGTAGTAACCCAAAAAATGAAAAAAAAAGAAAAAATACATAGTTGTAAGACACATGTACATATGAAGTCAGGGTGGCTGCTTATGTTAAAATGACACAAGCAGGCCAGCGTGAAATTTGATTGGGCTATACATGCAAGGTCCAAGCCCAACCTACATATCAAAATAATAGGGCCCGTGCCCTATCCAAGGATGGGCCGGGTGGTCTGCCATTGCCACCCTTGGACATGATCTATTAATTTGAAGCCATTGCGTCTAATCAAACTCTTAAGGGTTCTAAAGTCTAAACATAGGCCTAAATACACCTCTATTTTCATAGGACCTGAATTCAGTTATCATTGGAAGCATTTGCCATCCATGGCGCAGCCATTCACTTGGTTCACAGAAAGGTGGACCAAACCTACAAGGAATGCTCCCTAGAATGTGAATGGGAAATTCAGAATGATTCGCGCAACAAAAAACAAAAGAAGACGAAACCAAAAGATAATAAATTTTTAAGAAGAAGAAACATCAATTGCTAACATCACAAATTGACCCAGAGATTCAGTTCAAGAAAAAGAACAAGAATACCCTACTCGAAGAGATTTCCGTCCGCAATCAGACCACAACGCTAAGATCTGCAGCAACCAATGAAGCGAGATAGGGCCTTACAATTCAAAGATTCGATGCAGCGTTCATCCTCTCCCAGACATGAAAAAGGCCATCGCGTCCAGTGCTGGCCATGAGACCCTGGATGTGCGGGCTCGTGTCCAATCCAAGCACAGGCCCCGTATGATGAAAATACTCGTCAATCGGTTGCCTCCCCACCCCATAGTTCCACAACGCCACTGAATCTTTTGAACATGATGCGATCTGGTGCACCTTGCCGGGCAAGAACTTCACCTTCTGGAGACGCCTGCTGCGTGGACGGATGACTCTTTCAAGCTTCACATCATCAACCGTGTAAGGGTTGGTGGTGTGCCTGATATCCCATGTCATGATGCGGCCATCATATTCGGAGGCGGTGGCGATGTAGTTGTCATCGTTTTTGCACCAGTCGCAAGAACGGAAATACTGACCAAATCCAACTATAGTGACGAAACGTTGCATGCGGGTGTCATTGATGCTGAGGATCCCAAGGCCAGCACATGCAAAAATCTTGCTATGGTTGGGATTCCAGATGGAGGAATAGATTATTTTGTCATTTCCGAAGGTGTGGATGGTTGGGTCGTTTCCTTTGCCAAGGGTCCATACCTTGACATAAGCGTCGCTGCCAGAGGTAAGGAAGTTGTTGGGTTCCTTGGGATTCCAGTCGATGCTACTGATCTTGGAGGAGTGTCGGCCGGGGGTAATGAAGATGAAAGAAGGGAGATGGGTAAGGTCGAAGACCATGACTGTACCACGGTAGTCACCAGCAACGATGATATTGGGGTCGAAATTGGACCAGGCACATTCGTTGAGGCCCCCGACGGTTTTGAAGGAGTTTATGTTGGTGATGGAGGATGGGGAGGATTTGAGGATGAGAAGGCAACCACGCCTGAATGGTCCATGACCAGCAATGTAGTGTAGGTCGTGGGCAGCAACGGCGAGGCAGGTTTCATCCAAGGGGTTGAATTTCACGGCATGGCCTTAGAATTCGGTGTTGAGGGAAGGCATCTCTCTCTCGTTTTAAAATGAAGTAGTTCTTGATCTTGGTCTTTATTCCGTTGGGTCTCTCTGGTTTGGAAATGAAGAAGCAGTTCTTGATCTTGGTCTTTATTCCCTTAGTTCTGTTGCAACAAGGAAGTCGCTCTTTGCTTCTTCCCGCCGTTTTGTTCGTTTAAAACGGATTAGGCTGCGCTCGGAATGCTCGTGCATATCCAAGCCCACCCAACTGTTTCAACTGTTCTGAATGGATCGAGTAAGACCGTCATGTGTCCCTACCAATGTTAGCCCAATTTAGTTACGGGCCTTGGAGCTCTGGCCCAAGTAATGGCCGGCCATAGATTGGGCTCTGGCACAAGACTAGTCCAGCCCACTTTCGCCCCCACGGCCCTATCTAGATATGTGTGATAGTTCACCACCATTTAGAAATGGTGGTGGCTCGACCGCCAGATGTGGTATGGCTGTACACAGGTCTACACCGTCCAAAGCTTGACACAATTTGAAAACGGTGGCCACAGAATGAGAATTGATATTCTGGCAGAGTGTAACCATCCGCACACATAAATATAGCCACTGTACAAGTGACAGAACTGTGTGTCAATCTCGACCATAGAATGGTGGTCCAAGTGGTGATGGATCGAAAAATAGCACTGTAGATGGTCTTAACGAGCTTATTGGTGGACATCTACAAGACTGTTCAAATGATAACCAATGAGTTGAGTTAATAGATTATCTAATATTACTCAAAGGTTAGGATTGTCCAATCAATCTGCTTCTCTTTCCACAGTGGATCTGCTATTCGGTTGGCCTGGGTTTTGGCATTAGCACCGCAAGCATGCCCCGCCAGCCAGCTCTGATCTCATATATGTGTTTTCCCTTCATCCGGGGATGTTTAAACGGTAAGAATTTCCCTACCCATCTTTAGAGAAAAATTTTGCTACACCCACGAGTTAGCTACGCTAGCTACACCGGGTGTAGCAATGACCCACCATGGTGTATGTGTTGTATCCACGGCGTCCATCCATTTTGTGAGATCATTTTAGGCCATGACACAAAAACGAGGCAAATCGAAAGCTCAGGTGGATCCAGCGAAGAAAATAGTGGGGATTGAACGCCAACCATTAAAAAATTATTGGGGGCTACTTGAGGTTCAGATCTGCTTCGTTTTTGGTGTCATGGCCTAAAATAATGTCTCCAAATAGATGGACGGCGCGGATCCAACACATGCATCATGGTGGGGTCATCGCTACACCCGGTGTAGCTAGCGTAGCTAACTCGTGGGTGTAGCCAAATTTTTCTCCTATCTTCACCTTTAGTGCAGCCCACTTGAGTCGTGAATCCGGCCCTTTTTTTTTTTTTTTGTCTGACGTCCTAAAATGAGCTCGCATATATAGAAGATGGACGGAGTGGATTTCTGGCAAACATCACGATGGGCCTCACCTAGGTTTCCACGCATCAACCTCCTGCCAGAGGCTTCCGCCAAAAATCCTCATCCCTTTTCTTGCCGTTTGAAGCAGGATCTGGATCGGATCCAGTTGGATTCGGATCCGGCTCCAAGTCTGAAATTATGTAGTCGGACGGATTCGGATCTGACTTGGATCCAAAAGGTGATATCCATATCGATCCACTTATAAATGGCCAGATCTATATCCAATCCAAAAATCCATATTGCATTTAGATTCGGATTGGATTTAGATCCGAATCCACACATCACAAATTTTAAAAATATATAATATACTTTGTTGGGCCCACCGTAAAATAATCTGAAAAAATCGAATGGCCGGCGTGGATATAACATATACATCAAGGTGGGTCCATGAGTGGTACCCTCATTCACGCCAAAAAGTGGTCCGCCTGGCTCAGAACGCGAATTGCATGCTTGAGTTAGTCAGTACGTCGCTTTTATGGTACCGAGTTAACTGTTGGGCCCACCATAAATGTATGTGGTTTATCCATGTCACCCATACGTTTTTCCAGCTCATTTTAGGAGTTGAGCCCAAAATTTAAGCAAATCCAAAGCTCAAGTGGACCGTACCACAGTAAATAGTGGGAATAATGATTTCCACCGTTGAAACCTTTCTAGGGCTACAGTGATGGTTATTTGTCATCCAACTTGTTCATAAGATCAGACATAGATGGATAGAGGGAAAACGACAAATATCAGCTTGATAAAAAATTTGGTTAGCCCCAAGAATTTCGATGCCACACTATTTCATGTGGTGTGCTCCACGTGAGATTTAGATTCACTTAATTTTTGGGCTCATTCCCTAAAATTATATGGTAAAATGAATGGACAAAGTGGATACAATACATAAATCATGGTGGACCCCACAGAGTTTACTCAATTATTCTGCTTGGGAGGGACGCCCAACCGCGTCTTTGACCTCGACTGTTCCAGCATATAATTTTTTTATTTTTTGGCCAAGTGGGGTTTAGGTACGGATGATTCACTCTATTAATTAGCTCAATTAGCTTATGAAGGGACCGTAGAGCCCTATATTTGATAGTTTTTTTATGGCATATACATGTCACAGGGGCCCGGAATGGTTTCAATGGTGGAATCACAACTTCATTATTTCCTATTTTATGGTCCACCTAAGATCTAGATCTTCTCTGTATTCGGGCCCATGGCCTTAAATAATCTGTCAGGATGGATGAAGTGTATGGATGTAACATACATATTATGATGGACCCTACAAGTGAGCCCTAGGACCACTTTTTTCAATCGGATCTCACTATTAGATCCAGATCCAATCCAAATATGATTCGGATTTATTTTTGTAAATACAAATTCACTCCATTTAATTAATCAGACATATTTTAAGATCAACTCTGCATTATATAAAATTGGAGCGAATTGGATCTCAGATCTGACCTGCTCCATTGAGAGCCCTAATTAATTTGAAGAGTCTCGAAAGAGAGAAACGAGGAGAGAAGCTCAGCATTAAAATCCCCTCAAGTTAGCATACGCAAGCTATGGGGGTAGCAAAATCTCTCTCTCTCTCTCTCTCTCTCTCTCAAATTCCCTCGAGACAAGGCATGGGTGTAGCAAAAATTCTCTCGTGGCATTTGGACTCTTTAACATCCACGTTACATGTAAGATTGTCAGGCTCTACCATTCTTCGTAGGATGCCTTAAGCTTGTAAAAAATCATACTAATCAGATGATCCAAACTGCTCAATGAGTGGCATGAAAAATAAATGGAAAAATTGTTGGTAGAAGCTGAGTTCTGTTTTAAATTGTTAGGACTATTTGATTATTGTAATTTTGTGCACTTTAAGCACCAAGAAGAGTCTTCTGAATTTAATGGACGCTCTAGATAGGCGATGTAAATACTAATGAGTCCAGATGTTGCTACGTGCATTAGAAGGTTCCCATGCACTTAGCCTACGAGATCATTTCTCAGTGGGAGAGAGTCTGATGTGCTGTATGTATTTTCTAATTGGGCCACTCGGGAATGTGTCCAAGCCCGACCAACAAAGTAAAACCTAATCCGAAGCCATATCAATTTTAGCCTGAGTTCTCCCGAGCCCACTCACTTCCTGCAAGATCCATACTGTTCATTAAGTGGGCCATCGTGCATGATACGTGACAAAAATGCTTCTAAACCAAAAATGGTCCAGGCCAGTCTGGGCTTGGACAGCGCCCAGGCACACACCCAATCAATAAATGAGCATAAACTTGAGAATTGACGCAGGAAGGACGTGGTAGGTCGATCACCGTCTCCCTAACCGATAGTTTCTCGAATCCACGAGAAGAAATAAAGATAAAAAGAGGAAATAAATTCCGAATAATTGATTTATTGATAATTGAATGAATAATAACGAAATTACAATGCATATAAATAGGAAACTAAACCCTAGGTAAAGTATCAGAATCCAACTCCAACTTAAACTCCTAGAAAACGCAACTTACTATAAATAGTAAACTTACTATTTATAGAAGTCGTTCAATCCTACTAGAACTCTTGGTTTTCGGCTAAAAATAGAAAGTTTTCAAACGGCCTCAACCACGCTGTTCTACTAAATATTCTAAGCCCTTTTCATGTTGGACACTAACTCTAAAGCCCTACAGATGCAAAGTTATGATCGAATTAAAACTTACTATAAATAGTAAAACTGAAAATAAACTAGCCTAATGACCGTCGATACGGTCGATTCTCGCGATTTCGGGTTGGGCAACCCGACGTAGCGGGGTTGGTTGGCTAAAGTAGCTCGAGCTACCCCAAATTGATATATTATACGTCCCGTAACTCATTCCGGATTGTGAGATACGACCGATTTACGGTCCTGACGGTCCGGATCACTTTTGACCCCGAACGGGCTTCTTTTGCTCCATCTGGGCCATGAAATAATCAGCGACCCGTTCTACATCAGTCTCCTCCACTTCGAAAGAACTCGACCCCGAGTTCTCGTCCAACTTTGGTTCATGATATTCGTACAGATCTGCCACGTTGAAAGTCCTTGAAATCTCCATGTTATCTGGAAGATCAACAACGTAGGCATTGTCATTGATCTTGCGAATGATCGGTACCGGTCCAATCTTCTTTTGTTTCAACTTGTTGTAGGTCCCGGTAGGAAATCGCTCTTTACGTAGGTGGACCATCACTTGATCACCTATTTTGAACACTTTGGCGCGCCGATGCTTATCGGCCGCTTCTTTGTACTTTTCGTTCGAAGCCTATAATTTGTTGCGCACGTCTGTATGTATGTCCATGATTCGGTCTGCCATACGTTCAGCTGTAATGCTCATGCCCGGAAGCTTGGGCAGGGGAACCAAATCGAGTGTGTGACGAGGAACGCACCCATAAACAATCTGGAATGGAGATTTTCCTGTCTATCGGTTTACCATGTTGTTGAACGCAAACTCTGCTTGAGCCAGGGCCATGTCCCACTGCTTCGGTTTGTCACCTGAAAGGCAACGGATGAGATTTCCCAATGTGCGGTTGACGACCTCAGTCTGTCCATCTGTTTGTGGATGATAAGCACTGCTGAAGTGAAGTCGTGTACCGAACCGATTCCACAAGGCTCGCCAAAAGTGGCTAACGAACTTTGTGTCCCGGTCTGAAGTGATCGTCTTAGGAATCCCATGTAGTCGCACAACCTCTCTGAAGAAAAGGTTCGCAACGTGTATCGCATCAAAGGTCTTCTTGCACGGAATGAAGTGTGCCATCTTGGAGAATCGGTCTACCACCACGAACACTGAGTCCATGCCGCGTTGTGTTCGTGGGAGCCCTAATATAAAATCCATAGATAAATCCTCCCAAGGGGCATCTGGCACCGGTAATGGCGTGTAAAGACCTGTATTTTGAGATTGTCCTTAGCGGTTTGACAAATATAACATCGTTGTACCGCCCTGCCAACATCACGAGCAAGTTGCGGCCAGTAATACCGCTCTTCCACCATCGCTCGAGTCTTATCTCGTCCTAGATGACCGCCGAGGCCACCGCCGTGCAGTTCGATAATAATTTTGTCTCGTAACGAACTCTGCGGGATACAAAGTCGATTTCCTTTGAAGAGGAAACCATCTTGAATTAGAAGGTCACTCAGGTGCCCCTCTTGGCACTTTTTCCACGCATCTGCAAAATCCTTGTCTTCGGCATAAAGTTCCTTGAGACAGTCGAATCCGATCACCTCATTGCTTACTGTAATAAGAAGGGATGCACGTCGGCTTAGTGCATCTGCCACCTTGTTTTGCTGCCCTGATTTGTGTTTCAGAACGAACGTGAATTCCTGTAAAAACGAAATCCATCTAGCATGTATACGATTCACATTAGTCTGAATATTGATAAATTTTAAGGCCTGATGATCAGTGTACAGTATAAATTCCCTTTGAATAAGATAATGGCGCCAATGGCGCAGTGCCTGAACCACTGCATATAATTCAAGTTCATAGGTCGACCACTTCTGTCGTGCGTCGCTGAGTTTCTCACTGTAAAAGGCAACCGGCCTGCCCTCCTGAGAAAGGACTCCCCCAATGCCGACAATAGATGCGTCGCATTCTACCTCAAATAGCTTATCGAAATTAGGGAGTACCAGGACCGGGGTAGTGGACAACCGATGTTTAATTTCTGCAAAGCTCTTCTCAGCCCCATCGGTCCATTGAAACGGACCCTTCTTCATACAGTCGGTAATCGGTGCTGACGATACTGCTGAAGTTCCGCACAAATCGACGATAGAAGGTCGCCAACCCATGAAAACTTCGTACCTCATGAATGTTTGTCGGAAGTCGGCCAATCCCGAATAGCTCGAACTTTTTCTTCGTCCACTCAGATACCCGTGGACGACACAATGAACCCGAGAAACAATAATTGATCAGTTAAGAAGCTACACTTTTTCAGATTTAAGTATAGCTTGTTGTCGGCCAACACTTGTAGCACTTTTCTGATGTAGGTCATGTGCTCCGTTTCATCCTGACTGTATATTAGAATGTCGTCAAAGTAAACGACAACGAAACGGCCAATGAACGGCTTCAACACTTAGTTCATTAAACGCATGAAGGTGCTTGGTGCGTTGGTCAAACCGAACGGCATAACCAGCCACTCATATAGCCCTTCCTTGGTCTTGAAGGCCGTTTTCCACTCGTCACCTGGCCTAATACGGATTTGATGGTATCCACTCCGTAAGTCCAGTTTCGAGAACACCTTGGAGCCCTCGAGTATGTCCAGCATGTCATCCAACCGCGGTATTGGAAATCGATATTTAACTGTTATTTTATTGATCGCGCGGCTATCGATGCACATACGCCATGTTCCGTCCTTCTTTGGGGTAAGGAGTGCCGGAACGGCACACGGGCTCATGCTCTCTTTAATCAGACCCTTACGGATCAGTTCCTCCACCTGTCCCTGTAGAATTTCGCACTCTTTTGGACTCATCCGATAGTGCGGTCGGTTGGGTAGACTGGACCCTGGGATAAGGTCAATGTGATGTTGTATGTCTCGCATGAGAGGCAACTCATCAAGTAACTCTGCAGGCCAAGTACTTCGAAATTCTTCTAGCAGCGGTTTAAAGCGTTGAGGAATATTAGAGGATCCTGGCTCCTCGCCTTTTACCATAACAGCATAAATCTCGCCCGTTTCCTTTGATTCCTTAACAAACTCGCGAATGGTAAGGAGAGAGTTCCCCTCCACTTTAGAAGCTTCAGGGTGTTTGTCTGGTGTCATAGGGGCCAAAACAATTTCTCGACCATCCTTGGTGAACATGTATATGTTTTCCCGTCCACTGTGGGTCACATCTCGATCCGATTGCCATGGTCGCCCAAGTAACATGTGGCAAGCTTCCATGTCAACCACATCACAGAGGACCTCGTCCTTATAGCTTTTACCAATGGAAAACGAAATAATGCATTGATGAGTTACCTTGGTTTCGTTCACCTTCTTGATCCAGCCGATAGAGTAAGGGGTAGGGTGCTTCGTCATAGGCAGATGTAACTTATCCACCATAATTCTCGAGACAATATTTTCGCTACTCCCACTGTCTATGATCACGTCACAGACTTTGCCCTGCACGGTGCACTTTGTGTGAAAAATATTATGTCATTGTGGGTGCACTTCCTTCCTGGGGGCGTAAAGTAGTCGTCTTACTACTAGCGATTCCCCATGATCTTCAGTCAGCTAATCGACTATCTTCTGTGTCCCCCTCTTCGGTCTGTTCCAATTCAGGGTTATCTTCTGTTGGCTCACCTTCCACGCCGCCTTCATTCGTAGTTAAGTGTGCTGCAGGGCGTTGAGGGCAAGCGTTCGACCAGTGACCTGGTTGGCCACAACGGAGACAATGGTTTGGTCTTGGCCGACCATATGGATTGGGGATCCTGCTGGAACCCGCTGTAGTGGGAGCTGTTCGTTGAGGTCTTGAGGAACCGCTTCCCCAGTCTCGGTTCGTGACCGTAGGAGGTTGAGGACGCCCTCCTATAGGCTCCTTGCCTTTGGCCAACGTTGTATCTTGAGTGGGTCCGGTGTTGGGATTTGGTGTTGCCGGATAGGGTCGAGCAGGGGGCCGTGACAACTGTGTTTCTGCTCGAGTGGCCAATTGGTTAGCCTCACTCAACGTCCAAACTGGATACATCTGGACTCGATCTTGGATTGCAAATCGCAACCCACCAATGAACCGTGATACTTGTTGTGCCTCTGATTCCGATAAATTATTCCGTGTAGCCAATCGTTGGAATTCTTCAAGATATTCGGCTACGGTTCTATTTCCCTGACGACAATTTTGGTATTGTTGGAACAAAATTTGTTCATAGTCGTTAGGGAGGAATCGAGCTCTAAGAAGCTGTCTCATCCGAGGCCATGTTCGGATGGGTGTCTTATTCTGACGGGTGCGAGAAACCTGTAGGTTTTCCCACCATGCTGAAGCACCGGATTTAAACTTATATGCAACTAGTTTTACCTTCTTGTCGTCCGGCACGTCCATATAGTCGAAGTATCGCTCGACCTCTGCCAGCCAGTCGAGGAACTCCTCTATTCGAAGTAGGCCATTAAAGCTAGGAAGATCAGCTTTGCCCCGATAATCTCGTTCTGCTCGTTCCACACGCTCATTCCCTAGCGCCGGTCGTCGTACGAACATGTCTTCGACCTCGTCATCGCTTGGTTCTGAATCGTCTGGCGTAACCCTACGGTTATCCACCTGAGGTGTTCTACGGACAACAAGATTATCCCGTATAACAACTGTTTGTGGTTGTTGGTCGCCTTGGGCTCGAAGAGGAGCTAGCGATGCTGCAATCTGGTCGAGGGTCGCCTGTATACCTTGCAGGATCAACCGGTTCTCCCGTCGTGCTACTTCGAATGCTGCCTCGAAGGCTGTCGCCGTTGGATAGTCCCTTGGAGCACCGTCCTTAGGATGAGAATCCAACCCTTCATTAGAGGCCATCGTCCTGAGGAAGAAATCTCTCTCTGATACCAATGACACAGGGAGGACGTGGTAGGTCGATCACTGTCTCCCTAACCGATAGTTTCTCGAATCCACGAGAAGAAATAAAAGATAAAAAGAGGAAATAAATTCCGAATAATTGATTTATTGATAATTGAATGAATAATAACGAAATTACAATGCATATAAATAGGAAACTAAACCCTAGGTAAAGTATCAGAATCCAACTCCAACTTAAACTCCTAGAAAACGCAACTTACTATTTATAGAAGTCGTTCAATCCTACTAGAACTCTTGGTTTTCGGCCAAAAATAGAAAGTTTTCAAACGGCCTCAACCACGCTGTTCTACTAAATATTCTAAGCCCTTTTCATGTTGGACACTAACTCTAAAGCCCTACATATGCAAAGTTATGATCGAATTAAAACTTACTATAAATAGTAAAACTGAAAATAAACTAGCCTAATGACCGTCGATACGGTCGATTCTTGCGATTCCGGGTTGGGCAACCCGGCATAGCGGGGTTGGTTGGCTAAAGTAGCTCGAGCTATCCCAAATTGATATATTATACGTCCTGTAACTCATTCCGGATTGTGAGATACGACCGATTTCCGGTCCTGACGGTCTGGATCACTTTTGACCCTAAACGGTCTTCTTTTGCTCCATCTGGGCCATGAAATAATCAGCGACCCGTTCTACATCAAGAATGGCCTCGCCCCAGCCCCAAGCTCGTCGAATCAATAAATGAGCAAAAACCTATGAATGGCCGGCCCTAGCCCAAGGATTCTAGACAAAGCCCAGCATGTACAAATCCCAATACTTGGTCCAGCCCCAGCCGTAAGGTTTCCAGCACACATTTCATAGGCTACCATGTACAAGACCCAATACCTGGTCTGGCCCAAGCCCAGCATAAGCCTGCAACATCTGGCCCAAGCCCAAACTTGAATTGGCTGGGGTTGGATGATGTAGAGTGGGTCGCCGACTATTTCATGGTTCAAATGGACCAAAACAAGACCAATCAGGGTCAAAAGTAATCCGGCCAATCGGGATCATAAAACAGTTATATCTTGCAATTTAGAATGAGTTTCTGGACATATAATATATGATTTTGGAGTAGCTCGAGCTAGTAAAGTCAACCAACCCACAAAAGCTGGGTTGCCCATGCCGGAATTACAAGATTTGACTTGATTATCTATCATTAGCCTAATTTTATTTTGATTTTACTATTTATAGTAAGTTTTGTTTTGATCATGTCTTTTGATCCATAGGGTTTTAGAATTCGCGCCCAGCGTGGAAAGGGCTTAAAATAATGTGTAAAATTACATGGTTGGGCTGGTTTGAGAACTTTCTATTTTTGGCCGAAAATCACGAGTTTTAGTAAGAATGAAAGACTTCTATGAATAATAAATTTACTATTTATAGTAAGTCGCGTTTTCTAAATGTTTTAGTTTGAGTTGGAATCTAATACTTTTTTTAGGGTTTAATTTATTATTTAAAGTAATGTAATTATTTGGATTCAATCAATTAATATGAATTTTTTAGGAATTATTTTATGTTTTCGAGGAAGTTCGGTTGAAGATTCCCGATAAGGCAGACGTTGATCGGCCTTATCATGCCCTCCTTGCGTCATTAGCCTGACCCGGCTTAGCTAGAGAGCTGGTGAAATCTATATTTCTGACATAATGTTCCAATCCATTCACTGATCAAGTTGGTTGTGCAGTTGAGTGATGTAGGGAATGAACCCCATGATCAAGGGCGAGGATCGATGACGTTCATGATGGAGATGGATCGGAGGAAGAATAAAAGAAAACGCAAAAAAAGGATGTCATCTGACGACCAGTCGAACTACTGATCGCCTGACCGATCGATTTCAACTGGAATCCAGTCCAGATCGCTGGACGATTTGGGGCTATCCACGACCGATCGTGAGATGCGCTGACTTTGCTAAAATTTTTGGTTTTGGAGTTTCAGTCTAAACAAGAAACTACTATTCCCGTTCGATCGAACTCGTGGGGCCCACCTTGATCATTTATGATGATCCATTCCATCCATCTTGTAGATTTGCTTGATGCCGAGAAAACTCAACAAGTTTCACGTCGATCCGAGTTACAAATTGATCGTGGTATCCAGAAAGTTCTGAATTCTGCCCACTAAAACTGAAGGTGGTCCAAGTGGCCCACTACTACTGATATGAAGAATTTGAACTGACCATCTTGAAGAGTACATCGATATCAGTAAACCTACAAAGTTTTATGTCCATCAGATATGTGGATTGCTCGTACCATACGGAGGAATAGATTTGATCATTGTTATCATCGGTAGATTAGAAATTATTGAGGTTTTCTTCACCTGTGGTCCATATCTTGACATTAGAGTCACCAGCAACAATAAGTAGTCGAGGTTGATGGGGTTCCAGTCCATGCTACTGATGGTAGAGTGGTGCCCAAAATCGATGGCAATGGGGTTGGAAGAAGGCGGAAGGTCTAGGTTGAAGAGCATGAACCATGGTAATCACCAGCAACAATGATATTGCCATCGATCGAGCTCAGTCTAGGCACATTCGTTGATACCCTCGAAGGTGTTGAAGGAGTTGACGTTGGTGAGAGGGGATGTGGCGGTGTCGAGGATGAGGAGGCGACCACGCCTAAGTGCGGCTCATGACTGGCGATGGAGACTGGGTTGTGAGCGGCAAAGGCTAGGCGGCTTTTTATGAAGGGGCTGAATTTCATGGCATGGCCATGGTAGTCGTTGTTAAGAGACGGCATAAGTGATTTCTCTCTCTATCTCTCTCTCTAATTGGGTAATGGCGTAATGAAGAAGCAGTTCTTGATCTTGACCTTTATTCTGTTATTCTGTAATGAAGAAGCAGTTCTTGATCTTTATTCAGTTAGTTCTGTTGCAACAAGGGAGGACTTCTTTGCTTTTTTCACGCCCATTTCTTTGTTTAAGATTTTAAATAGCAGTAGTGCAAGTGGACCCGGCTGACCAGTCTGAAGCCCATTCAGCCCACTGCATGAGTTTGTTAGCTGAGGCCCCTGTGGGGCAAAAGTTGGTGATGTAGTTTGCTCAACGTCACAGGCTTCCTTTGTATGGAATCATTCTCTGTGATGTTTTTCACACCACCGCTTCATTCTCTTGTCATTGTGGCGAACAGTACGTACTGGGTACCACAAATCTGAACGTTGATCTTTCATCATGCATGCAACATTAGAAGTGTGGCTTGATCCAGCAGTTGGTTCATCAACAATTGGATTTTTCAATCCATCAATAGGATAATTATCTCGAATCACCTTCTCTACGGTAATTCGATAGGTTCTTCCTTGCTAATTAATATTCTACCGAATGCAGAGAGAGATTTTCTTAACATGCTAAAATCCATTAGATACGACTAAACTGAAACAAATAAAGAAAGAAAACAAAAGACAGACTAAACACAAATACGTTGCACTCCCATTTTATTCAAACAATTACATTAGTAAAGAAACTACTTGTGGATTTCCCACATATATATTGCTGAGGGAGTCTACTGTAAAGAGGTATGCTCTAGTTTTTCATTTCAAACTGCGATTGAAGATAATCAACTATTTTCTTGTCAACTTGGAATGCCTTGGCAAGAACATCATCTGAGATGGGTGGATTCGATCCAAATACAGCATTCGCAATGGTGATGGTTCCCGGGTTCTGGCTGCTCAGTGCTGCAATGGCTATGGCATTTGTGTGGCCGATGTTAAACTGGAAGTGAATCAGGCCTATTGGGAAGACAAACACATCGCCCTTCTGAAGGACCTTCGTTATGAGGCGATTCTCAGTGTTGGAAGTGACGAATCCGACGTAGAGGGTGCCCTCCAAAACTGTTAAGATCTCTGTCGCCCTTGGGTGCGTGTGGGGTGCATTGAGACCATAGGGTGCAAAGTCTATCCGAGCCAAGGAGACTCCGAGGGTATTGAGTCCTGCTATCTGAGCTACGTTTGCTTGGGTCACATTGGACCCAACCTTGTTATTCGTGTTGCCTGGTTTGTCAAGTCCCTTGAAGAAGAAATCATTGGCCTGAACTTCCTTTGAGTCCTTGCACACAAATCCATTCACCAACACTGCCATCATATAACACAAAAGAGATTGTAAGCAGCATATTCTTTCAAGACCTATTAAACCAAAATAAATATATAAAAAATAATGAACCATAAGATAGGTGGTGTATCCCATTCATCTCATGAATGGGGTGGATTGCATTTACATGAAATATTTTCAGCATTGATGCAATTACTTGATCTTCTCAATGAAGTGAACATACCTGGGCTATTGCGCACAGCCACACAGAAATCCTGCAATGGGCTGGGATCAGATGCGGAGGCAAAGGAAGAACTGAGTGCAAGGAAGGCTACTAGAAGAAAGCCAGTGGCCATCTTGAAACACTGTCTGGAACTGTGTATGTATGTCTGCTAGGAAACCCTAAATTTTATAATGAAGAGTGTCTTTGGCTATGGTTTATGTAAGAGGATTAGGCTAATATTTATAACAGGGTTTCGGAGATGTTTGTCATTGAAATGGTCCTATTATTATTTAAAATCCAAGACTTCTTCCTCTCCTGTGTAGAAGAAAGGATGGGGTCATCACTCAGTTGTGTGGAAAATATCATATTTGGTTTACTAATTCCTGATTTCGTAAATGCTAAGCACTCCAAATCAGCTAAGGGTCAAGAAACTATGTGAGAGGAAATGTTCATAAGATTCACCCAATCACACGACCAGGCCAAGCATTCATTGAACTTAGAAAATTCACCAAAGGTAGGTAAAGGCAAGGCATGCTTGGTCTATTTCTTTTGAATGACCTTTCCAACGAGAACACCATTTAAAATTGGTGCTCCCTCATCCACGGCACTTGGCATAGTTGTATCAACACCCAGATCCACACCGTTCAACTCTGACCCAACTTAAAATTATGGTGAATTCACCAAAAAAAAGAGTGCAATAATTTTATGAACGGTTTAGATGGCATAGACATCATAGTCAGAATAATTTTATGAATGGTTTGGATGGCATAGACATCATAGTCAACTCCAGGAAAGTTTCAACGGTGGATATTGATGTTCCCACATTTTGTTGTTGTGGCCCACCCGAGTTTTGGATCTGTCTAATTTTGATTATCCTGCCCCATGGTGGCCTTTCAAAACATATGGACGGAATGAATTTGTCACGGATATCTCTGTGGACCCCACACAGCCCCAGGCAGACTCTGTGCCGGGGTCACAGGCAATCCGCTCCCTCCACACACATAAACATAGCCCCGTTCACACTTGTAGAAATACACAAAAGCACATCTCGGTGTACACGTGGCAAACACATACACAAACACTGGGGCGCGGATCAGGTAGTCCCACTGGGACTAGCATAAGGGGTGGTTTCAAATCTCTCTGGGCCCCACCATGGTGTATGTGTTTTATCCACGCCGTTCATCCATTTTTCCATCTTATTTTAAGGCACGAGCTCAAAAATGAGACAGATCCAAATATCAGGTGGACCACACCATAGGAAAACAGTGGAGATTGAACGTCTACCATTAAAATCTTCCTAAGGCCCACTGTAATGTTTATTTGCCATCCAACTTCTTGATAAGGTCACATAGACCTAGATGAAGGGAAAAAACAAATATCAGCTTGATACCAAACTTCTATGGCCCCCAAAATTTTTTCAACGGTAATCATCAATCTCCACTATTTTCCTGTAGTGTGGTCCACCTGATATTTGGATCTGTCTCATTTTTGGGCTCGTACCTTAAAATAAGATGGAAAAATGGATGGACAGCGTGGATAAAAACACATACATCATGGTGGGGCACAGAGAGATTTGAAACCACCCATTGTGCTAGTCCCAGTGGGACCAGCTAATCCGCGCCCCAAACACAGCCCTATATACACGTGGCAAAAATAAATCTCGATCTTAACCATCGAAATGTAGGCACCAGTGTAGGTGGGCCATAACCCAAAAATGGCACTGAAAGATGGTCCTAAGGAGCTTTTCGATGGACATCTGCTGGACGGTTAAAATGAAAACTAGTTTGATAAAAAGAACATCTTAAGATTCAAAGGTTAGCTGGTCCACGTGTATCCCTCTCATACTGGGGCGCGGATTTCCTGCGAAAGCCTTGCGAGGAATTTCCTGCGCTGGAAACCAAGGTGGGCCTATAGTGATAGTTTTTGATAAATCCACACCGTCCATCCGTTTTGGGAGCTCATTTTAGGATGTGAAGACAAAAATGAACCGGATCCAAGACTCAAGTGGGCCGAAAACGTGAGATTTGAACGTCCACAGTTGAAATATTTGTGGAGCCACAGGAGTTTCGAATCAGGATAATATTTGTTTTTCCAGTTCATCCCAGTAGTAGTGACGTTATGAACAGTATGGATGTCATATAAACATCACTGTGGACCCCAGGGAGGTTTCAACGGTACTAATTTACCTACCCACCTTTTCCTTTAGTGAAGCCCACTTGAGTCTTTCATCCGGTTCGTTTTTGTCTTAATGTCCTAAAATGAGCTCCCAAAACGGATGGACAGGGGTGGATTTATCAAAAACCATCACTGTGGGCCCCACCGTGGTTTCCAGAGCAGGAAATTCCTGCACAAGGCTTTTGCAGGAAATCCGCGCCCCTCATACTGTGCAAGCATATCAAATTATAATTAGTCCTTTGGCAATTCAGCTAATAAACTTTGCCAAGCGTTTACCTTTAACCGTCCGACTAGATTTTTGTGGGCCCACTGTGATGTATATATTTATCTAAGTCTTTCATCCCTTTTCTAAGATCATGTTAAGCCATGGGCTCAAAATTGAGGCAGATCCAACGTTGTGGTGTACCACGCCAGAGATGACTCTTGCATTTAATGCTTTGTGCATTAATTAATGCAACCAAGCTTACTATTTGGTGTGGTCCACTACAGCATTGGATCTGCCTTATTTTAAGGATCATATCTTAACATTATCTTAGAAAAGGGATGGACGGCTTAGATAAACAGATACATCACAGTGACCCCACACAGATCTCGTCGGACACTTAAAGGTCCGAACCCTAACTCCATCGATCAAGTGTAGGAAATGCATAGAAATCTTCTTATGCACCTAGTTGCATTTGGACTTGTGGAAATCTTCCCACCTCCGAAATCTTGCCCGACTACAGACTTGTCCTAGCCCAGCCCACATTCACCAATACAACCCTGGGTAGATTTTCGTGTTAGTTCACCACCGTTTGGAAGTGGTGCTCCCTCATCCACCAAACGTGGCATATATATTTGTGCCAACACCCAGATGCACACCGTTCAAATCAGGACCCGAGTTAAAAATGGTGGGGACTTCAACCAAAAAAAAAAAAAAAAGATTGATCTCTGGCAGAGTGTAATGATCCACACACATAAAGAGAGCCTGCTGTGCATTTCCAAACATGCATGTCAATCTTAACCATCAAAATCTAGTCAACAGTTTAGATGGGTCATAATCCAAAA
Source organism: Liriodendron chinense (assembly GCA_003013855.2). NCBI lineage: Eukaryota > Viridiplantae > Streptophyta > Magnoliopsida > Magnoliales > Magnoliaceae > Liriodendron > Liriodendron chinense. Next base: position 2,315,787 of record PVNU02000440.1, on the reverse strand, counting down.
TGGCACTATAAGATGGTCCTTAAATAGTGAGACTTCTACTGGACGGTTAAAATGATAAGTGGTTTGATAAAGGAATGTTTAAGACGCAAAGGCTCGGATTGTCCAGTCAATCTGATTTTTGGTCTATGCTCCATCTACAGTTCCACCGTTTGGCTGGTTAGGACTCGTAGGTTATAGCCATGCCTAAGCTGAGTGCAGGGGTATCCCTCTCATACTATGGAAGCGGTAGGATAGTTAGGACTATTTGGTTGCTGTAATTTTTGAACACCAACTTGGTATTTAATTAATCCGTTACTTCTGTTGCGGCAGGGAAGGAACTCTTGCTTTTTCCCACCATATTGGTTGTGGCCCAGGTGGGCCTCCATTGATATATATAAGCTCAGCCTGCTGCCAAACAACTGTTTTCAATGGGAATTATGGCCCTTATGTGTTCCTGCCAAAGTCAGGCCCATTTAGTTACCTGAGCCCTGGATCTGGCCCAACTAATGGCTACCCATGTATTGGGCTCTGGCACTTGACAAACCCAGCCCCTTTGAACCAAACGGCCCTATTTAGAAGTGGTGGTGACTCATCCATCAGATGTGCCATAGTTGTACACAGATCCACACCGTGCAGATCTTGACACAATTGGAAATGGTGTAACAATCCGCACGCATAAACATAGCCGTACTGTACGCCCGATGGAATTGTGTCTCAATATCAAATGTCACATACCTACATAATTTGGCACAATTAAATTGATTTACTAAATAAAATTCAGATTCATTGAAAATATTATAAAATTTCAATGCATTTCAATTACAAGCTGGCAAGTACAATTTTTGGCTACCAAATACAACTGAGAATTCCCATGCACATGAATCCTATGGTATATTGTTATTTGAATTCCAATTTACACCAAATTATGACTGTTAAATGACCTTAGGAGTATTGGGGCAATTTGAGATGAACTGAGCAATTGCTCCCAGGGGAACTGACCGGCTATTATGTTGAGATGGGGCCAAGCTAAATGGGAAACGGTTGAGGTTTGGGTTAGAAAATGCCGCCATTTACCTAAATTTCTTAGGCTTGGGAGCAAGATGCCAGTGATACGGGCAGTATTAACCACCCAAGTCAGGCCAAACCCAAAACATGCAAATGGAAAAGGATTAATGTATCTGATGGTGCATGGGAACCTTCTCATACATAGTTGCATTTGGACACTACTTTAACGTCCACATCGCATATGATCTTAAGACAGTAAATGAGCTGATGCACACCTGATCAGTAAATGAACATAACATTTAGGGCCCGTTTGGATTGTAAGTTATTTAAGATAAGCTACTTATCAGATAAGTAACTTATCTTGGCTTCAACTTAATTAGCAAATAAGTATGTTTGGTAAGCCATATGTTTATCAACCAAAAAGTAAAACAAGCATGTTAGTTTCCAACATCATAAGTAATTATCTCTCAAGCCTGTTTAGTCCCTGCAAATCCACCATCCATCATTTGGGGCCAACCTTTGGTGTGGATTGTAAATTGTGTGGGCCCTGTCTTTGATGTGGGCAGTCTCTCATGTGGGCCCACCTTGGATGTGGGCCATTGATCATTATGGCCTAACCTTTAACGTGCATCGTTCATTATGTAGGGTCCACCTTTGATGTTCGTCATCCATCAAGTGGACCCACCATCAATATCCATTGCCCATCATGTGGAGCCACCTTTAATGTGGACCCTCCCAAATGTGGGGCCCACCTTTAATGTGGGCCATCCATCATACATGGTTCGCCTTGGATATGGGCCACTCATCATTAGGGCCGACCAATGGTGGGCATCAATGACCACTGTTTCTGAGGTGTGGTCTATCTGAGATTGGATTCTGTTTCAATTTTGGACCTGACCAACAAGGGTGGATGGTGTAGATTTCATGTGCCATGTGGCCCCACTACCCAGTAGGCCACCCAAAACTAGTCGGAAAAATATATGACTGGCATGAGTAAAACACATCATGCTGGGCCCAACAAGGTTTCAACAGTGTCATAATAATCACAGTTACTTCTTGATGTGGGGTCCACTTGAGGTTTAGATATGCCAGGCATGGGTCAAATACATCACAGTGGCCCCAGCATGTTGGATGGTCAACATGGATTGGACGGTTGCCACAAAAATCAGCACTATTTACAGCTGTGGCCGAGCACCTCTCATTTCAGTCAGGTGGAGGAAAAGTGAAAAAGCAAAAAAACCATTGTTTGAAATTATGAACTGCTTTTCAGCAAATAAGTAATGATAATTATCTATTAACCAAACTAACTTATCTCAAATAAGTTACTTAACTGCTGCCATCAGCAAGAAAAGCAACTTATTTGGTGGTATCCAAACGGGCCCTTAGAAAGGACCTAGCCATGGCCCTAGGCTTCCAGCCTAAGGCTGGTGCGTTAGATCATTTGGTTAATCCTGCACGCTGCCATTAGGTGTTATTGATGAACCTGGGCTGCTCAGCATGCATTTCATAGGCTACGTGTAAAACACACAGTGCGTGGTCCTGACCCAAGCACAGCATGAGCTTTCAACTTCTTTACTTCTTCTCCCCGTTTCCTTCTTTATTCTGTATTGAAGCAATTCTTGATCTTTATTCAGTTAGTTTTGTTGCAACAGGTGAGGACTTTTTTGTTTTTTCCTGCCCTTTCTTTTGTTTAAGATTTTAAATAGCTGAAGTGAAAGTGGGCCCGGCTGAACAGTCTGAAGCCCGCCCATTCAGCCCACTGCGTGAGTTTGATATTTGAGGCCAGGCAAAAGTTGCTCATGTAGTTTGCTCAACGTTACTGGCTTCCATTGTATAGGATCATTCTCTGTGATGTGGTGGGCAGTCCCTACTGGGTACCAAAAATCTGAACATTGATCTTTCATCTTGCATGCAAAATTAGAAGTGTTGGTTGATCCAGCAATTGGTTCATCATTAATTCGATTTTTCAATCCGTCTATAGTATAATTATTGGTTCAACATTAGAACCACCTTCTTTACGGTCACTTCAATAGGTTCTTCGTTGCTAATATTCTTCCGCACGCATGCAAGAGAGAGAGAGAGAGAGAGAGAGAGAGAGAGAGAGACTTTCTTAACATGCTAAAATTCATTAGATATGATTAAACTGAAACAAATAAAGAAAGAAAACAAAAGACAAACAAAAAACAAATACGTTGCACTCCCACTTTATTCAAAGAATTACATTAGAAAAGAAACTACGTGTGGATTTCCCACATATTGCTGAGGGAGTCTACTATAAAGAGGCATTCTCTAGTTTTTCATTCCAAACTGCGATTGGAGATAATCAACTATTTTCTTATCAACTTGGAATGCCTTGGCAAGAACATCATCTGAGATGGGTGGATTCGATCCAAATACAGCATTCGCAATGGTGATGGTTCCCGGGTTCTGGCTGCTCAGTGCTGCAATGGCTATGGCATTTGTGTGGCCGATGTTAAACTGGAAGTGAATCAGGCCTATTGGGAAGACAAACACATCGCCCTTCTGAAGGACCTTCGTTATGAGGCGATTCTCAGTGTTGGAAGTGACGAATCCGACGTAGAGGGTGCCCTCCAAAACTGTTAAGATCTCTGTCGCCCTTGGGTGCGTGTGGGGTGCATTGAGACCATAGGGTGCAAAGTCTATCCGAGCCAAGGAGACTCCGAGGGTATTGAGTCCTGCTATCTGAGCTACGTTTGCTTGGGTCACATTGGACCCAACCTTGTTATTCGTGTTTCCTGGTTTGTCAAGTCCCTCCAAGAAGAAATCATTGGCCTGAACTTCCTTTGGGTCCTTGCACACAAATCCATTCACCAACACTGCCATCATATAACACAAAAGAGATTGTAAGCAGCATATTCTTTCAATACCTATTAAACCAACATAAACAGAAGATAATGGACAATATGATAGGTGGCATGTCCCATTCATCTCACGAATGGGCTGGATTGCATTTACATGAAATATCTGCAGTGTTGATGCAATTACTTGATGGAAACATACCTGGGCTATTGTGCACTGCGACGCAGAAATCCTGCAATGGGCTGGGATCGGATGCAGAGGCAAAGGAGGAACTGAGTGCAAGGAAGGCTAGTAAAAGAAAGCCGGTGGCCATCTTGGAAGTGTGTATGTATGTATGCTAGGAAACCCTAAATCTTATAATGAAGAGTGTTTTTTGGCTGTGGGTTATGTAGGAGGATTAGGCTCCTATTTATAATGGGGTTACAGAGATGTTTGTCATTGAAATGGTCTTATTACTTGGAGGCAATTAAGTTTATTATTATTGTTATTATTTAAATCCAAGACTTCTTCCTCTCCTGTGTAGATGAACGAATCGGATCAATCAGTTTACGTGTAGGAACTATCATCTTTTGTTTACTAATTCTTGATTTCGTAAAAGCTAACTACTCCAAATAGCCAAGGGTCTAGAAACTATGTGAGAAGAAATGTTAATGAGATTTCCCTAATCACACGACCTGGCCAAGCATTCATTCAACTTAAGAAAATTAACCCAAGGTAGGTAAAGGCATGCTTGGTTTATTTCTTTTGAATTGGGAAGCCATGACCTTTTCAACGAGACTGTTCATGACCACCATTTAAAATTGGTGCTCCCTCGTCCACTGCAGTTGCCATTGTTGTATCAACCTCCAGATCCACACCGTTCAAATCTGACCCAACTTAAAATTATGGGGAATTCACCAGAAAAATAGTGCAATGATCCACACACGGGAGCCGATTGCCTGTGACCTCGGGCACATAGATATCTCTGTGCACTGAGCTGTGTGTGGCCCATAGAGATGTCCATTGACAAATCCATTCCGTCCATCTGTTTTGAAAGACTACAAATAAGATAGAATTTAAAAAATCAGGCAGATCCAAAACTCATGTGGGCCATACCACACAAAACAGTGGAGATTGAAAGCCTGTCCATGACAGAAGTTTTGTATCAGGATGATATTTATCACTACAGTTTATCTGAGTGGAAATAATTTTATGAACGGTTTGGCTGGCATAGACATCATAGTCAGCTCTAGAGAGGTTTCAACGGTGGATATTGATGTTCCCACTTTTTGATGTTGTGGCTTACCCGGGTATTGGATCTTCCTAATTTTTATTATCCTGACCCATAGTGGCCTTTCAAAACAGAAGGACGGAATGGATTTGTCACGGATATCTCTGTGGAGCCCACATAGCCCCGGTGACAGAGATATCTCTGTTCCTGGGTCACAGGCAATCCGCTGCCTCCGCACAGCCCGGTGCACACGTGCAAAAACACAGCCTCGTGTATACGTGGCAAACGCACACATAAACACAGCCCTATAGCAAATATGCATCTCAATCTTAACCATCGAAATTTAGGCACCGGTGTAGGTGGGTCATGACCCAAAAATGCATGGCACTGAATGATGGTCCTAAGGAGCTTATAGGTGGACATCTGCTGGATGGTTAAAATGAAAACTGGTTTAACAAAAAATGTCTTATACTTAAAGGCCCGGATTGTCCAATCAATCTGAACTAGTATCCCTCTGATCATACTGTTCAAGCGTATATTAGTCCTTTGGCAATTCAGTTAATCGTCTTTGCCAAACGATCAAGTGTAGTAAATGTATGGAAATCTTCCTATGCACTTATAGATGCATTAGGACATGTTGTCAATCCATATGATCAGTCTGGACCTATCACTTTGCGGGACCCAACCTTCATAGGATGCCTCTGGAGAGGTCCCTATCAGCGTCCAGAGGTCGGAAGCTAGGTGGGGCCCACCATGGTATTTGTGAGAAATCACCCTGTCCATTCATTTTTCCAGGTTATTTTAGGGTATGATAAGAAAAATGGGCCAGATCCAAAGCCAAAGTGAGCCACACAACAAAGAAGAGTGGAGATTGTACGCCCACCTTTGAAACATTCGTGGGGCCATGGAAGCTTTGTATTAGGCTAATGTTTTTGTCATCTCAGTTCATCCCGTGAGAATGACCTTATGAACGGTTTGGCCTCTTTTATGAACGGTTTGGATTGCATATAAACATCATGGTGGAGCCTAGAATGGGAAGCAACCTCTTTCCATTGTTTCGGTTGTGCGGTCCACTTGAGTTTTGGATACACCTGATTTTTTGTCTCATGTCTTAATATGGGCTGCCAGAACGGATGGACGGCGTGGATTTCTCACAAACATCACAGTGGTTCTAGGGATCTCAATGGGTAGTATCTGGATAGGATCCGGCTCCAAGTCTGTATACATGTAGACGGATTCGGATTGGATTCCGATCCAAAAGGTGATTTCCATATCTGATCCATTTATAAACTGTTAAATCCATTTTCGATTCAAAATCCATGTAACCATTGGATTCAGGTCGGATCTAGCTCCGAATCCACCTCGTTACAAATCTAAAAAAATATATAATATTATATATTTAATTTAGTAGAAAAGTGATGCAAAGCCCACTATTTACTATGGTCTTGTCGACGTAAGAGTGGCATGTCTCAATTTTGAGACATGGCCTAAATTAATTTGTAAAAAGGATAGCCAGCATGAATATAACATATACAGTGAGGTGACAATGAGTCGGATCTTAATCGGATTTGGATCGAACTCAAATATGTTCTTGTGAATCCATATCCGGTCCATTTGAGTAATGAGACCTATTTTAAGATCCAAATTGGTCCATTCAGCTAATCAAACTTATTTTAAGATTCAAATTGGTCCATTCAACCAATCAGACTTATTTTAAGATCCAAATTCGCATTATAAGTATTCGTAGCCTATCGGATCTTGGATCTGACCGGCTCCATTGAGAGCCCTAAGTGGTTCCCACTTTGGTAGGGTTAGCGAAGGTCGATCAACCAAACGTCACATCAACCTGATAGTGCGGTAGAGAGGGGAGTGAATTAGGTGCACCGTGGCCACAAGTGAGAGCCTGACTATGGGGCCCATCTTGATATATGTGTGGTATATCCACGCAGTCGATCTAGTTTTGCAGAATATTTTAGAACATTCTCCCAAAAATGAAGCAGATCCAAATCTCACGTGGACTAAAACACAGGAAACAGTGGTGATTCACCATTAAATTTACGCTGTCCATATGTTTTTCGGTATTATTTTAGGACACGGCTAAAACAATGAGGCAGATCTAAAGCTCAAGTACGCCACAACATAGAAAGCAGTGTAGATTGTACGCTGAACGATGAAACATTCACGAGGACAGAGAAGCTTTCGATGAGGGTAATGTTTTATATTGTTCAATTCATTCAAGTGGGAATGACTTCATGAACAGTTGGGCTACCTTATGAACGATTTGGATTACATACGATCATGACGGTGGAGGTAAGAAAGGTTTAACTGGGAGGCCCACTTGAGTATTAGATGGACGGGGTGGATCTCTCACAAACATCATCGTGGGCTCCACTATTTACGAGGTCAGCTATACCAGGTTATCTAGACGTCACTTTGCGGCTATAATTGGACGCTAGGTGGGGCCGAGGATTGTGTTCTTGAAAAATCTATGGCGTTAATTTGTTTTTACATATTATTTTTATAGCACGAACCCAAAAGATCCAATGCTCAAGTGGACCACACAAGCTTGATCCATTTTAAGTTTCAGAGATTGCACACCGTTGAAACCTTCTCAGGGCCCACCTGCGATTCAGATCTGCCTAATTTTGGGGCTAATGGCCTAGAATGAGATGAAAAAGCAGATAGACCACGTAGATCACGCACATACACAAAGGTAGGCCTCAGCCAATCTAATCAATGCCCACCCCCTTCCAATGGCGTATAGTGGTAAAACTGTTATATTGTAGGCACACACACACACACTCTCTCTCTCTCTCTCTCTCTCTCTCTATTTGCCGGCGTTAATAGAGCTACACACTAGCCGAGCTTGGCCCTGCCCAAGCTTGGCTTGATTAGTGGCTCACTGAGCTTGGCTTGGCTTGAGCATTGAGCTCAAAACAGCCGTTGAGCTCTTGCTGGTCGAGCCGTGCTTTGTTCAAGCCAAGCTGATCAAGCTCATTGAGCCAAGCTGAGCTTTATCTTCTTCTTTTACCAACCCAAACCAACCCATCTGACCGAACCCAACTCATTGATCTAACCTGACCCGACCCTACTAACTGACCCAACCCAACCCGTTGTCCTAAGTCACCTGAACCGATCCCAATCCAACAAAAAAAAAATCCCCAAACTAACCCCATTTTAGGATATTCCCTATTTTAAACAAAATAGATCCAAAATAATATATAAAAAAAAAAATCTACAAAAACCAACATGCATGTTTGGAAGAATGAAACCTAGGGTGGGTGCTTGCTAGCCCATACTAGCAGACTGACTGTCTAGTCTGGGTTGGGCGTTCGTTTCTAAGGTGCGGTGCGGGTCGTGTAGTGCCAGTGGCCCGGAGGAGACCGAATAGAGAGAGAGAGAGAGAGAGAGAGAGACTAGGAGAGAAGGAAAGAGCAGGCTAGGTGGGAGTGAAAATGAAATGAAAATGAGATGGGTAGAGTTAGGTTTTGTTTTATATATATATATATATATATATTGAGCTCAATGGAGCCGAGCTTTTTTCGAGTTGTGGTCGTCGAAGGTGCTGAAACTGACGGGGTGATCTGTGGACCATAGCTTGATGGTGCAGTTGTTGAAAGAGGTAAGTAGTTGCCGCGAATGGGGTTCCAGTCGGTGCAATGGATGGAGCTTCTGTGTTCGTCGAGTTGACGGACGGGGATGTCGGAAGGAGGAAGGTTGAGGTTGGACATCATGGCCAAGCCGCCACTGTCACCGCCAACGAGGATATTTTCATCGAGCTCGTGCATGTGAACATATAAAGATGGTTTAGTGTCTGAAATCCCAGAGAAAATACAAAAAGACGGCACAAATTTTAATCAGGAAATTCCTGTCCTGACTAAAATCCAAACCATTAGTCACATCCATGCTTGGAACAAAAGAGGACTCACTTGATACTCCGTCGGCTTATGGCACTCGATGCACAGGCCCTTAGAAATGTTACACATGGCATCATTAACTCACATTAAACCGACTAAATTATTGAATCCACTGTACCTAATTTACATTCCAAAAACCATATTGGTTAAACAATCCTAACCTCTAATTCGTGGACACTTGTTTTTTGAAATTGGATAATTTTCATTTCTGACCGTCTAATAAACATCTTTCAATCTAATAATAAAATCACCCAACGGAAGTAATTTTTGGTTCAATAAATATTTTGGACGGTTTATTTTAAATTAATTATATGTCATGTATGCAAATTTTTTTTTTTTTAAGTAATTAAGTGCCTGTGTATCGTACATCACACTCGGCCAGAGTATCAAAGTACTTACTCCGCAGAAAAAGAGGTTTTTCAGGTGTTGAAGGGGATGAAGTTGGGAATGAGGAGGGATGGGGAGACGTTGAGGATGAGAAGGTGACCACGCCTGAGTGGTTCTTCAGGGGCGATGGTGAGTGGGTTGTGGGCAGCGACAGCGAGTCGTGTTTTATGGAAGGGGCTGAATTTCACGGCATAGCCGTGGAGTTCGGTGTCGATGGAAGGCATGACTCTCTCTCTCTGGTTTGGAAATGAAGAAGCAGTGCTTGACCTTGGTCTGTATTCTGTTAGTTCTCTCTGGTTTGGAAATGAAGTAGTTTTTGATCTTTTTCCGTTAATTCTCTCGGGTTTGGAAATGAAGTAGTTATTGATCTTGTTATTTATTCTGTTAGTTCTGTTGGAAGAGGGAAGGCGCTCTTTTCTTCTTCCCGCCGTTTTGTTCGTTTAAAACGGAAGTGTGCCGGGCTGGGACGGATCATGCCTGTCCAAGCCCACTCGAAGACTAGGATAGTTGTGCCGAGGTGGGCCTACTTCAATACATACTTAATTCATGCCCAGCCCGCTATCAAACAACCGATTTCACATTACTAAATGAAATGTGTAAAGACCCTCCCATTTAGTTAACTGGCCTAGGAGCTCTGGGCCTCTGGCCCAAGTAATGGCTGGCCATGGATTGGGCGATGGCGCAAGACTAGCCCAGCCTACTTTTACCCATAAACATAGCCACTATACAAGTGGCAGAATTGTGTCACAATCTCGACCATGGAAATCATGGTACAAGTGGAGATGGATCCAAAAATAGCACTGTAGATGGTCTTAAAGAGCTTATTGGTAGACATCTACTAGACAGTTAATATGATAATCAATGAGTTAATCCGCTATCTATCACTCAAAAGGTTAGGATTTTAGAGCAAGACCCCAAAAATAAGGCAGATCCAATTCTCAGGGGACCAGACTATAACAGATAGTGGTTATTAAATACCCACTATTACAAAATCCTTAGGAGCCACAAAAGTTTTGGATCAAGCTGATATTTGTGCTTTCCCTCAAGGCCAGCGTGACCTAATCAACATGTTGGATAGCAAATAAACACTAAAGTGGGCCGAGGAAGTTTTTAATGGTGGGCATCCAATCACCACTGTTTTCTGTGTTGTGGTCCACTTGAGATTTGGATCCATTTCGGATTTTTGGGTTCATGCCCTAAAATGAGTGGGCAAAGTGGATGGACCGCATGGATAATACACAAACATAGGCGAAAACAGCTTTTCCAGCAACGACCAGTACCAAGCTGGGTACTGGAGGGATCACTACCAAAGCCGAGTCCTTGATCTCAAGGGACGCGGATTAGCTACTGACAGGTTGAGTAACAATCTGGCTACTGAAGTGACGTCACCATGTTCTGTGGGCCCAGCATGATGTATATGTTGTATCCACACCGTCCATCCATTTGGAGAGACCAGTTTAGGGCCTGACTCAAAGAATGAGGCAGATGCAAAGCTCAAGTGGACCCCACCACAGAAAACAGTGGGGACAGTGATATCCACCATTGAAAACTTCTTAAACCCACCATGATTTTTATTGATCCAACCTGTTCATAAATTCACACAAACATGGAGGAAGGGAAAACACAAATATCAGCTTGATCGAAAACTTCTGTAGCCCCTAAGACGTTTTCAACGGTGGATGTCACTCTCCCCACTGTTTTCTGTGGTGGGGTCCACTTGAGATCTGGATCTGACTCATTCTTTGATTCAGGCCTTAGAATGATCTCTCCAAATGAATGAACGGTGTGGATACAACAGATACATCATGCGGAGGCCCACAGACCATGGTGACGTCACTTCAGTAGCGAGATTCGCTACTCAACCTGTCAGTAGCTAATCCGCGTCCGATCTCAAGGGCTGTCAATGGATGGATCAACAAAGTATATCTAAGCCCGTGTCCAGATGGGCGTATGATGGACGAACCAAAAAAAAAGGATTCCATTTAAAGATCTAGCCCTTAGCACGTGTAAATATGCCCAGTTCTAGCCCTTAGCACGGCCTGCACCTACACACTTTCGGCAAGATCTAGCTTCATTAGTGGTGCCCATCATACATGGTATATGGCAGAGCCCGTGCACACTTAATTTTAAAACGAATATTTAGGCATGGGCCTGGCCCCTACGTTGAGCTTAAGCCCTTCCCAAGCCCAAAGGGCCAGCCCGCCGACTGACAGAACTAGGTCCACTCTATTCATTGCTAGCCCATATGCTTCTAGCAGACCAGTTTTACAATCCAACAACAGGTCCAAATGTCTACGCAAATGGAAAGATTGACGGCCAGGAAAGGTCAGCAAAAACCGTCCACAGTAAAATCAGAGCAATCAGACTTAAAAGAGGATTGGGCTGATTTTCAGCCCAGAGTAGGCGTAGTTGGGCCTGCCTTTTCTGATGGACCAGATCTTTGGACTTACCCATATGGTCGTTAAGCTTACTGGTCTGCATTTGTCAATGGGCGGGAAATTGGTTTGGTCCAAAACAAAGCCCAGTCCCAGATTTGCCAAAACCCTGCAGAGTCCTACTGCCCTAGGGCCGAGGATTGCGTGGTGAGCAGCTCATCCCGCTATACCGTGGTGAGTTAAACTCTGTGGGGCCCTCCATCCGTTTCTACAGCTCATTTTAGGAATGATTCCAAAATATTGAAGCATATCCAAAGCTCAAATGGACCACACCACAGAAAACAGTGAGATAGTGAGATGCTGACGTCCAACATCGTTGAAACCTTACTAGGGCCTACGGTGATGTTTATTTGTCATCCAATTTATTCATAAGATCACTCAGATATGATCTAAGTTAAAACACAAACATCAGCTTGATCTAAAAGTACTTTTGTCGCCTCCAAATTTTCAACGGCGTGCCTTCAATTCCCACTGTTTCCTGTGGTATGGTCCACTTGAAATTTAGACGTGCTTTAATTTTGAGCTCATGCCCTAAAATTAGCTGGAGAAATGGATGGACAGCGTGGATTAAATCCATACATCACGGTGGCCCCAAAGAGTTTATTCACCACGCATACCGTGGTGAGTTGCTCACTAACCACTGTTTCCTACATAACTGGATGAAGGAAAAACACAAATATCAGCTTGATCTAAAACTTTTGTGGCCCCAAGAATTTTTTAATGGTGGACGTTCAATAACCACTGTTTCCTACGGTGTGGTCCACCTGATATTTGGATCTGTCTCATCTTGAGCTCATGCCATTAAATGATCTAGAAAAATGGATGGACGGTATAGATAAGACACATACATTTAGCTTGAGTTCGCCAGGGCCCACCCACTTCCTGAAAGTTCTGTACTGTTCATTAGGTGTGTTACCATGCATGATTATGTATAAGAGACAGTGGACATGTGTTGATTAGGTGTGCTATCATGCATGATTATTTCATACATGCGTCAACAATGCCTCTAAACCAATAACAGGCCAGGCCAGTCTGGGCTTGGACAGAGCCAGTGCACGCCTGATTAGTAAATGAGAATAAACTAATTACGAATGGGGTGGGGCTCCAGCACACATTTCATAGGCTACCATGTGTGTGTAAGGCGCAATGCCTGCTCCAGCCTCAAGCCCATCATGAGCCTGCCAGATGAAGCCCAAACCTGAAATTGGCTGGGGTTGGGCCGACCGAACTTGGCCAGAAAGTTGGTGAAATCCATATTTCTGACTTGAATGTTCGAATCCATCGTTGATCAAGTTGATTGTTCAGCTGAGGATTGAAATATATAAATTTTGTAGGACACGTGTAAATATGAAGTCAGAATGCCTGGTGGGTTATAACGCTTTGAGTCCAGGCCGGCCTGAAATTTGATTGGCCACGCATCATGGATCAAAATAGTAGGGTCCAAGCCCTGTCCAAAGCCAGACCGGGCTGGTCAGGCTGGGCCTGCCATTGCCACCCTCATCCAAGCATAAGAAACTTTACCAAACAAAGGTGGGACACACCTACAAGGAATGCTTGGAAGAATGTAAATGGGTAATTCAGTATGATTCTTTAGAAAAAGAAAAAGAAAAACAAAGAAAATTTTAAGAAGAAATTAAAGATTCCAAATGGATAATGTCACAAATCGCTCAGAGAATCAGTTCAAGAACAAGAACAGTAGTAGCCTACTTGAAGAGATTTCGCTGCCCAATCAAATCACCCCGTTAAGGGGAGCGATGGTAACACCTTAGTGGTGTTACCCCTACCGTGTGGGGCCTACCTTGATGTATGTTTTATATATCAATACCGTCCATATGTTGTTACACCTAATTTTAGGACGCGATCCAAAATTATAAAAAGATCCAAATTTTAAGTGGATTATTCGAATAGAAAGAGTGATGAATAATCATTAAAAGCATTTTGCGGGCCACAAAAGTTTTAAATCAATCTGATCTTTAATTCTCCCTTCATCTAGACCTCCTCGACATTATGAAGAGCTTGGATTGCAAATAAAGCTTACCAAAACCTTATGATGGACTCTTTGGAATTTTTAATGGTGGGAACTCAATCAACACTGTTTCCAGTGGTATAGTCCACTTGCAATTTGAATTTAAATATTTTTTTTGTAGACGATCCTAAAATTGGCTGGAGAAACGGATGGACGGCGTGGATTTACAAAACACTATCCATGTGGGCCACACGGTGGGGGTAACACCCACTAGGTTGTTCCCGGGGTAACACCCAACTCGCTCCCCTTGCTAAGATAATGAAACAAGAAAAGGTGTTCAAATTCAAAGGCTCGAGGCAGCCCCTGACCTTTTCCAGACACGAACAAAGCCGTCCATACTGGTGCTGGCCATGATACCCCTGAAATGTGTACTCATATCCAACCCAAGCACAGGTCCTCCATGATGAACATACTTCTCAGTCAGTGGTTCCTCCACCTGATAGTTCCACAACGCGACCTCCGGATTTTCCGAACATGATGCGATCAGGCTCTCCTCCGGGTGGGGCGAGAACTTCACCTTCTTGAGGCTACTGCCTGTGTCGATGACTCTGTCAGACTCAATGCCATGGACCATGTAAGGGGTGACGGTATTCCTGACGTCCCATGTCGTGATGCAGTTACGATATTTTGAGGTGGTGGCGATGAAGGTTTCGTTGTATTTGCACCAGTCGCAAGAAAGGAAACAGTCACCAGATCCAGTTTCAGCGACGAATCCTTTCTCGCGCATGTCGTAGATGTGGAGGGTCCCACGGCCAACACAGGCGAAGATGTCGGCATGGTGAGGGTTCCATGTAGAGGAATAGATTCTGTCATCGTCGATGGCGCGGACACTCTGGAGGTTTCCTTCACCTGCGGTCCATAGCTTGACATTGAAATCGCCACCAGAGGTAAGGAAGTAGTCGGAGTAGATGGTTTCCAGTCGATGCTACTGATCTTGAAGAAATGCCCATCACCGCTGGCAATGGGGTTGGAAGAAGGCGGACGGTCTAGGTCGAAGACCATGACTGAACCTTTGTCGTCACCAGCAACGATGATGTTGATGTTGAACTTGGACCAGGCACATTCGTTGAGGCTCGCAAAGGTATTGATGGAGATGGACTTGGTGACGGAGGAGGATGGGGAGGCATTGAGGATGAGAAGGCTGATGGATATTAAAGAATAATAAAATCAGCGGAAGTTCAAGATCTTACCTCCGGCCATGATGATTAGTTTTATATTTTGTCAAAGATTGAAATCCAAAATTGGAGTTGATGATGCTTCAATGGTGTGACACAATTCAACAACTAAATACCCTTGATTCAAAGGAGAAATCTTTTAGTCTATTTAAGCACTTCATGCACAGATTAGATAGAAAATCACAGGCTATTTTTGCTTGCTTGTAGACTAGGGATCCTCCATGAAAATGACTTTATATCTTTCTCCCATCAAGAAAGTAGTTACCATATGGAGATAGTGGATGGGTAGTTATCTCCTACACCTTAACCACAATTGCTCAACCAACTAGAAACTTAGAGGGAACGGTTACAATAATTCAAAAGACCCAATAGTTTTAAAAACTAACTAAAGTATGGGCTGATGTGGCAATAACTACTTATGTGATGACATGGCAATTGAGTGTGGGCCACATCAATCACTATCTCAAATGAGATATATCCAACATTCTCCCACTTGGCCCACATAGACACAACCGATTTTGAAAAAGACGCATTGAGTTTTTTGAAGTCTTTGGAAAAACCTGACGTATGGCTATACATTTTGAAAACAAAATTGTTCCTTTTCTAATTTTGTCAAGAAAACATATATACCCAATCAAAGAATCTCAATACATGAATCATGCCGATAAATACTTTTAAAAAGAGTATTATCTTCCATGTATTACAATGTTATTGGCTTCCTTTAACTGAGTTCTTTATGTGGCATAATTTCCTTATGAATGGGCTACCCAATGTCCATTCAGGGTCCAACTTTATTGTCCAAATGGACATTCTGTCATTCTCTAAAGCTTTATGTATACCAATAATGAGAAGACAAAAAATAGAATCATCATAAACCATATATTGTAATATTAAGACAAATAAACTCCAAATGAGTTCTTAGATGCATATAATAAATCAAACACAAATATAACTAATTAGTCCCATATGCCCCACATGTTCTTTATACAACTTGGGTGACAACCCTTTTGTCATAGGGTCTGCAATCATTAGCTCGATCCTAATGTGTTCAATAATTATTCGATGATTCTGAACATTTTCTCTAACAACAAAGTATTTTATGTCAATATGCTTGTTTCGACTACCACTTTTGTTGTTTTTAGAAAAGAAAACTGCTGCAGAATTATCATAGTAAATCCTCAATGGCTTAGAGATAGAATCCACAACTCTAAGTCCTGTGATAAAATTTCGTAACCATAATGCCTGTGAAGTCGCCTCATAGCATGCTACAAACTCTGCTTCCATAGTAGAAGAGGCGGTTAATGATTGCTTTACACTCCTCCAAGAAATAGCCCCTCCTGCTAACAGAAAGACATATCCCGATGTCGACTTCCTAGAGTCAAGACATCCAGCAAAGTCTGAATATGAATATCCTGTTAGTGCACTTTTTCGTGGCATACTAGTGCACCTTGTTTGTCAATCACTTACAGCAGTGAGTCTAGAGTCGGTTAAGCCCAAAGAAGACGAAGACCGAAGACTCAAGACGAACCGGCCGCATCGAGAAAGAAGATTCAGGTATATGAGATGCCTTGGCGCCTTAACCTCGACCAAAACCCATCCCCTTTGTATCCTTGATGACCTTGACCACATTTAGAACCCTTTAGGCATCATAGATAGGCCCTAGGTGTCACATTTGATCATCCCAACCTAGGACTCCATATACAGGCTGAAGAAAATGGAACTCAGCTTGTTGAAGAGGGGACCCAGGCTGGTCCGACCGGTCAAGACCGGTCGGCCAGCATCCCTGCTGCTTTACAAGGCCAGCCGACCGGTCATGACCGGTTGGTCTTCACAAATGAAGGGAAACAGCAAGGTGGGCCGACCGGTCATGACCGGTCGGCCAGTTATTGGCTTCCTGCATTGTTCAGCCCTCCAGCAAGAGGGGCCAACCGGTCATGACCGGTCGGCCTGGCATGTTAAAGCAGTCCAGTGAGGGTGGCCGACCGGTCATGACCGGTCGGCTAGTGTATTTGGCCTGCATTATTGAAACCTTCCAGCAGGGGTGTCCGACCGGTCATGACCGGTCGGGACAGGTCGTTTTATGACCGTTTTATGCCCGTTTTCTGACCGTTGGGGCTCTCTTTTCCTACATAAAGAGCTCCGGTTCTGGGCATTGATAGAGGGATTTTTGAGGAAGGAAAGCCACCATTGAAGGAGTTCTTTTGAGGCTTATTCCTTGACCTATGCAAGGCATCTTCCTTGTGCTTTAACACAAGATTAAGAGCATTCCAAGCTCATGAAGAAGATGACCTTCATCCCCTCTTGATCTCTAGAGTTAGGAAGCTTCTTGATTGGCAAATCCATGTCCTAAACTCAAAGATGAGATCGTTGTAGGTAAGAGACTCTAGGAAACCCATTCCCATTAAGTTATAGAGTTCTCAAACCCATCCTCCTAGCACCTTGGGCATTTCAAGGCATCGCATGCAAGGTATTTGATCGTATGTGGCTGAGGCATTGGCGACGCAACGGCGGCACGATCGAGGGAGCAAAGGGAAGCTGATTGAAGCACGGGAGAGCGGAGATCGAGCAACCCAATCCGGCACTAAACAAGGGGCTCATCCGACAAGTAGGTTGTCTTATTTGAGAGTCCATTTTAGAGTTTGTTTTTCGAACTCGACCTAGGGACGTTAGTCGTTCCTTGGCCCGTCAGCCGGGCCTAAACTAAGTCTCCAAGGGGGAGCCTCCGACACGGGAGTAAACGTGCGATTAGGTTGAGAGTTAGCCTATGTCTAAAACTCCGGATACGGTTGAGAGGTGAACCGATAAAACCTCCGTGTAAAGGTTGAGAGGTGAACCTCATTTAAAACCTCCGATAGTGAATGCCGGTGTGCTCAAAGGGGTTGAGTGCTTGAACCGGGAGTGGAGTAGACACGTAGTCGAACCACTATACATCCTTGTGTTTGTGATTGTTCTTGAGCACATTCTATCTTTGCATTGTTAGTTTAATTGCTTAATTATGAATGATTGATAGGGATGCATGCTAGGCACTTTTTAGGCATCCTCACACAAGATGTACCTTCACTACTTGTGTAGACTTGAGCTCATTGATCCACTCTCATAAGTCTACACAAGATGCATAGGTTAGAAGCTTAATTAGTTGAATATTTTCTTTACCTATGCATGGTTAGACTAGGATTATTTCTTGCTTATACTCTTGCTAGTCTTGTGATTGGACCCACCTAGGCTTGGTAGCCTAAGTGTTCTTGCTTACTTTGTTACATTTGTTGAATTGTGTAAGTAGGCGAAAAGAATTTTAAAAAGGTCCTATTCACCCCCCCTCTAGGTCCATAGACATATCTCCAAGTATCTCTACAAGCGGTAAAACCGCAATTTCATATCCAACCACTTCCAAATGATTAGATGAACTATACGTAAGCATGTATTCTTTGGTCCCTTGAAGATATCGCATCACTTTCTTAGCAGCTCTCCAGTGTTCAATCCCTGGGTTACTTTGATAATTGCCTAACATTCCAACTGCAAATCCTATATCTGGTCTTGTACAGACTTGGGCATACATTAGACTTCCAACTGCAGATGCATAAGGAATGTTTTTCATCTGTTCCCTCTCTATATCATTTCTCGGACATTGATCTAAACTGAATTTATCACCCTTGATAATAGGTGCAACACTTGGCGAGCAATATTTCATTTTGAACCTTTCCAGAACTTTGTTAATGTAGGCCTTTTGAGATAATCCTAATACTCCTCGAGATCTATCTCTGTGAATCTCTATGCCGATAACATAAGAGGCTTCACCCATATCCTTCATATCAAAGTTCTGTGTGAGAAATTGCTTAGCCTCATGTAGCAATCCTATATCACTGCTGGCAAGCAGAATATCATCCACATATAGGACTAAAAATATAAATTTGCTCCCACTGACTTTAAGTTATATACATTGATCAACAATATTTTCCTCAAAACCAAATGAAGAAATTACGTTGTGAAACTTTAAATACCATTGACGGGAAGCCTGTTTTAGCCCATATATGGATTTCTTAAGTCTGCAAACCAAGTGATCTTTCATGTTTGAAGAAAATCCTTTAGGTTAAGTCATGTATACCTCTTCCTCTAGGTTTCCATTGAGGAATGCCGTTTTCACATCCATTTGATATAACTCTAAATCAAAATGAGCTACTAATGTCATGATTATCCGAAATGAGTCCTTTTTAGAGACTGGAGAGAAGGTCTCATGATAATCAATGCCTTCCTTCTGAGTGAATCCTTTAGCCACAAGCCTAGCTTTATATCGTTCGATATTGCCAGTTGAGTCTCTTTTAGTCTTATAGACCCATTTACAGCCAATGGCCTTGACTTCTTTAGGCAATTCAACGAGATCCCAAACTAGGTTCTTGGCCATCGAATCCATTTCCTCCTTCATTGCATCATACCAAAGTGTAGATTTATCTCCACTCATGGCTTGTGAAAACGTGACTGGATCATCCTCAATTCCAATATCATAGTCAGACTCTTGTAAGTACACAACATAGTCAGAAGAAATTGCAGGTTTTCTTGTTCTTGAGGATCTTCTTAATGCCATCTCAACATCTATATTATTTGGATGTTGAACAAGAGGCTCTATGACAACTTGTTCCTCATGGAGTGGCACTTCTAAAACTGGTTGTTCTTCCATAATGATATCTTGAGGATCATTTTGAAGTATAGTTGACTCTTCTATAAGAGTAGGAAGAACAATTGGAACTTGTATTTCTTCAAAAATTAAATTTCGAGGTTGCTCACTCCCACTAATATCATCATTCTCAAGAAACCTGGCATTTCTTGCTTCAACAATATTAAGTGTATGGGAAGGACAGAAGAACTTAAATCCCTTAGACTTTTCTGCATAGCCAATGAAATATCCACTGACTGTCTTTAGGTCTAACTTTTTCTCTTGTGGATTGTACACCCTGACCTCAACTGGACAACCCCATATGTGTAAATGTCCTAAACTTGGTTTCCAACCATTCCAAAGTTCAAAGGGTGTCTTTTGAATTGCTTTAGTGGGAACCCTATTTAGGATGTACATAGCGGTTTTTAAGGCCTCACTCCACAAGGATAATGGGAGTGTGGAGTTACTGATCATACTCCTTACCATGTCCATTAATGTACGGTTCCGTCTTTCGACTACACCATTTTGATGTGGTTCACCTGGCATTGTGTATTGAGCAACAATACCTTGTTCTTTAAGGAACCTTGCAAATGGTCCTGGTTTCTGTCCTGTGCCCGTGTACCTACCATAATATTCTCCTCCTCTATCTGATCTTACGATTTTAATTTGTTTTTCTGTTTGTCTCTCTACCTCTGCTTTATATGTTTTAAAAGCATCTAGTGCCTCAGCCTTTTCATATAACAGATAGAGATACATAAATCGTGTATGATCATCTATAAAAGAGATGAAATAT
Organism: Liriodendron chinense; assembly: GCA_003013855.2. NCBI lineage: Eukaryota > Viridiplantae > Streptophyta > Magnoliopsida > Magnoliales > Magnoliaceae > Liriodendron > Liriodendron chinense. Next base: position 2,295,392 of record PVNU02000440.1, on the reverse strand, counting down.
TTCTGACTGTTCAAACATGGAGTAGGAAAAGGTCCACAAATGTCAGTGTGTATGATTTCTAGTATTTTGGAACTCCTCCTGGCACCTTTCTTAATTTTGTTGGTCTGCTTTCCCTTTATGCAGTCCACACAAATGCCAAAGTCAGAGAAATCAAGAGTCTTGAGGACTCCATCATTCACTAACCTTTTGATTCTCGCTATGGAGATATGTCTCAATCTTTTGTGCCATAACACTGATGATTTTTCATTCATAACACTACGCTTTATGCCAATATTACCTTGCATAGTTAGATGGTTATAATCAAATGTTGGATTTAATTGAAGTTTATATAACCCATCATTAAGAGTTCCATTACCAACAATAACAGAGTCTTTTAGTAAAGTAAAGGTAGTACCAACAAAACTAAAACTGAAACCATAAGGAACAAGTCTGGAAACTGAAATAAGGTTTCTAGAAAAAGATGGAATATAGAAAGTCCTATCAAGATCTAATATAAAACCAGATTGCAAGATAAGTCTAAAGGTCCCAACAGCTTCCACATGCGAACGCATCCGATTTCCTGAATAGATGCTTTGTTCACTTTGCGTTGGTTTCCTTCGGTTGAGAAAACCCTGCATGGTATTGGTAACATGGATTGTAGAACCCGAATCAATCCACCAAGTGTTATGAAGAACGTCAACCATATTAGATTCATAACACACTAAGGAGATGAGATTACCTTTCTTTTCGAGCCAATTCTTGTATTTGGGGCATTCTTTCTTCATGTGTCCTTTCTTTTTACAGAAGAAGCATGTGATAGTGTCTTTATTACCAACTTGATTAGTTGGCCTTTTGTTATTCTTCTTCTTTTGAAAAGCACATTTTCCCTTTCCTGTATGTCCCTTTCCATGAGTTACTAGATGAGCGCTCTCTAGTTTCTCCTGCTTTAATCTCCCTTCCTCTTGAACACACATGGTCAATAATTCATTAATTGACCATTTTTCCTTATGTGTATTGTAGGAAATCTTGAATGGCCCATATTCAGTAGGTAGGGAGTTGAGTATGAAGTGGACAAGAAATGTCTCAGAAATCTCAATCTTTAGGGATTTGAGCTGGGCTGCTATATCCCTCATTTCCATAATATGCTCACGCACTCCACTATTTCCATTGTACTTCATGGATGGCATTTTAGTCATTAGGGTGCTGGCCAATGCCTTATCGGAACTCACATATTGTTCTTCAACAGCATTAAGGAATTCCTTTGCCTTAGTGCATGTAGGGATAGATCCCCGAATACTTTTTCCTACATGGGTCTTAATGAGCATCAAGCTTAAGCGATTAGATCGCTCCCAACGCTCATATGTGACCCTTTCATTTGGCGTACTTAATTCCGTGGGAATGGGTGGTTCATCCATACGAATTGCCAAATCAAGGTCCATGCACCCTAATGTAAGGAGAACTTTCTCCTTCCAATCCGAGAAATTGTCACCACTTAACATTGGGATACGAGATGATTCATTTGACATAAAAGCAGATGACATAGCTGCAAAATTTAAACAATAATCATGCTTACTTAGGTGCTATGAAAAATTTATAACAAAATTCAAAATACTAACTCATGTTAGCAAATCTGATAGTAAGAAAAAATCATTGCGTCATTATAACTCTCTTATGGGTAGGGGTTGTAACACGCTATTGATTTATTTAATAACTTTATAATGAGACTAAACAATTTCATGACATCAAAATAAAAAAAAATATCCTATACCTATGGGCATTTAGAATAATTTTTATATTGATGTGAAATGCATTATCTCATTCCGATTAATCCATGAAATATAATAGCCTCCCTGTGGGGCAAAGCCATTAATTTTCAAGGAATAATCGCAATTGTTGATGCCATTGCCTTAGGAATAATCACATACAATTTATGATGTAATTTGTGGCTGGACATTATCATGGTTTAAGATGCTGTGGCTACTCTTCAAGCCAATTAAATGTTTTTAAACTTTATAATGGCATCTATGAGTAATAGTCTATAAATTGACTAAACAAAATGCCAATGTAAGATCCTAAACCAATATGGAATCATGAAATATTAAACACATGATAATATGTGTAAAGTTCATCAAAATATCCATTCTGTTACAATAAAGTACTTCTGTAATTTTCTGTCTGCAAATAGGCCCCTGTTAAATTCTGTACAGGACCCTGTAATATTACAGTTATATACTTACTGTAATTTTTATTGTACACAGGTCCCTGTTACGAATTTTAAAAACAGATCCCCAAAAATTAAAATTACAGAAAGATACCCCTGAATTAAATTTTATTTCTGCTCAATCCAAAATATAATAAAATTAATGTCCAAATGCATTTGGCTCAACTTAAAAAAAAATATGAAAGATACATTTAATTAAAGGGAAAAAGGTATAAGATCTCATGGTCTCTTCATTAAAATGCCAAAAACCAAATAGGCAATAAAGTGATATGATACATCACCATTATCTCAAATAAATGACACCAATAATTAGGTGCCTTCATTAAAATAAAACCATAAGATTTAAACAAAAATAAATCTATTGGAATTCAACCAATTCCAATAAATAAATAAATAAATAACTTTAGCATGACATCTATATGGAGTTTATGTGAATTTTAGAACTTTATAAATTCACATAAATTCTACAAAAAATACAAATAACAAAGTATAAAACAACCATCATGTTCCAGAGTGTACTCTGATACCATAATGATGGATATTAAAGAATAATAAAATCAGCGGAAGTTCAAGATCTTACTTCCGGCCATGATGATTAGCTTTATATTTTGTCAAAGATTGAAATCCAAAATTGGAGTTGATGATGCTTCAATGGTGTGACACAATTCAACAACTAAATACCCATGATTCAAAGGAGAAATCTTCTAGTCTATTCAAGCACTTCATGCACAGATTAGATGGAAAATCACAGGCTATTTTTGCTTGCTTGTAGACTAGGGACCCTCCATGAAAATGACTTTATATCTTTCTCCCATCAAGAAAGTAGTTACCATATGGAGATAGTGGATGGGTAGTTATCTCCTACACCTTAACCACAATTGCTCAACCAACTAGAAACTTAGAGGGAACGGTTACAATAATTCAAAAGACCCAATAGTTTTAAAAACTAACTAAAGTATGGGCTGATGTGGCAATAACTACTTATGTGATGACATGGCAATTGAGTGTGGGCCACATCAATCACTATCTCAAATGAGATATATCCAACAAAGGCGACCACCTGAGTGGTTCACCATCAACGGCAATTGGGTCGTGGGCGGTAGCAACGGCCAAGCGAGCTTCATGGACGGGGCTGAATTTCACGTCCATGGAAGCCGGTGTTGGAGGAACCCATGACTCTCTTTGATGAGGTAATGAAAAAATGCAGATCTCGTTCTTAACCTTTAGTCTTTTATTTCTGTTGCAACAGGCGAGGAATTCTTTGCTTTTTAAGTTATGGCCACGAAAGTTCTATATCAACCTAAGTTTTTTTTCTTTGTTTTCAGTTCATCCCAGTGAGAATGGGGCGCGAATTAGGTGTTGCCCCGGGAACAGCTTAGTGGGTGTTACCCCTACCGTATGGCCCACATGGATTATATTTTGTATATTCACTCCGTCCATCCGTTTATACAGCCCATTTTAGGAAAAGGTTCCAAAATTTATACAGATCCAAAACTCAAGTGGACCATACCGCTAGAAACAGTGTGATTGAGTGCCCCACCATTAAAAATTCCAAAGAGCCCATGGTAAGGTTTTGGTAATGTTTATTTGCAATCCAAGCTCTTGATAATGTCAATAAAGTCTTGATGAAGGGAAAATATAAATATCAGATTGATCCAAAACTTTTGTGGCCCACAAAACGTTTTTGTTGGTTATTAATTACTGTTTCTAGTGGTATGGTTCACCTGAGATTTGGATCTTCTTAAGGTTTGGGATCATATCCTAAAATGATATGAGAAAACAGATAGATGGCATAGATATATAACAAATACATCACGATGGGCCCCACACGGTAGGGGTAACACCCACTAAGGTGTTACCAGGGTAACATCTAATTCGCTCCCGTGAGAATGACCTTTAAATGTGGAGCCTAAGAAGGTTTTAACCGTAGGCATTTCTTTCCACAGTTGTTTTTTTCTTTCGTGTGGCCCACTTAAGTCTTTATTCCTACTCATTTTTGGTCTCCCAACCTAAAATGAGCTCGAAAAACGGATGGACGGGTGGATTTCTTATAAACAGCAATTTGGGCCCACTTAGCTTCTTAGTGTAGGAACTTGCTCCGAAAGCCTTTTGCAGAAAATCCGCTACCGCAATCCGAGTCCGTAGCGTGCTCGCTGGAGACTCGGCGGCGAGTCCTCAATGGTTACGACTCGCTGACCGAATGATGCAACAAATCGGACGCGGGTTAGCTACTGACAGGTTGAGTAGCGAACATTGCTACTTAAGTGACGTCACTATGGCATGTGGGCCTCAGCATGATGTATGTGTTATATCCAGACCGTCCATTCAGTTGGAGAGATCATTTTATGGCATGAGTCAGAGAATGAGGTTGATCCAAATCTCAAGTGGACCCCACCACAGAAAACAGTGGAAACAGTGACATCCACCGTTGAAAACTTCTTAGGGGCCACAGAAGTTTTCGATCAAGCTGATATTTGTGTTTTCCCTTCCTCCATATCTGTGTGAACTTATGAACAGGTTGGATCTCAAATAAACATTATGGTGGGCCTAAGAAGTTTTCAACAATGGATGTCACTGTCCCCACTGTTTTCTGTGGTGGGGTCCACTTGAGCTTTGGATCTGCCTCATTATTTGAGTCATGCCTTAAAATGATCTCTCCAACTGAATGGACGGTGTGGATACAACACATACATCATGCTGAGGCCCACGTGCCATGGTGACGTCACTTCAGTAGCAATGTGCCCTACTTCAGTAGCTAATCTGCGTCCCTATAAATCCATGTTGGGTCACCTTTCTTCTATAATATGAAGGATTAAAAGTCTCATAGAGGATAGAGCGGAAGCGCGTCTTTTCCCTATGACGGTGTATGGCAGATTTTCCTTTTCTTCTCTCTCTGTTTTTTAATTTATTGTTTTTAATTTATTGATCACGGTTTATTAAACCAGCGGTTATTTTCATATTTGATGAGCGAATTAAATGATTTCTTCATAGAATCATAGAAGGGTACCTGCCTGATGAGTGGCCTGTATTTTTTGCGACTAAATTGAGGGCATTTTAGCCTATAGAGGGTTTTTTTTTTTTTTTTATCCGACCATGACTCCTGTCTTACATAATGATGGGAACCAAAGGCTTTGATCTGACCAATCTATTTTCCAAGCATTGCCCATCATGTGGGCCCACTAAAGTAAAGTGTATACGGTCAATGTGGCGCCCTTGTAGTACCATGTTCTTTGATTAAGTGATGGAGTATGAATGGTTCTTCTCTCCTTTGGAGAGAAACGTGGATGATCCGTGAAGGAGAGTTTATGATGAGTGGGACTGATTCACTTTCAATCTATTCTCATAAAGAGTGCACCGATCCCTCTCCACTTTTTTTCTCCAAATAGGGAAAATGCTCCGTGGATATGGAAGGAGCAGAAGACAGAGCAGTTGATGGCAATGTCAGTCTTTCCATTGTGGATCATTTTCATCTACTTTCACAATTGTTTACATGGTGCCTGTTAATGGATGGTCATTTTATGTTTGAATTGTTTGAATTTCAAAGTTATTTAAATAGCTGTTGTAAGGATCATTTTTATCTACTTTCACAATTGTTTACAATTTAGTCTCTGGAATCTAGACTGTCCATAGTGGACACCTTTGGAAATTTATTCTATTATTGTACACAATCCAGACCGTCCATATCGTGGATCATCCCATCAACGTAATGTTTTTATCCATCCACGATAAGCAACTATTCAATCAAGGTTTCATAACTACACATCCACCTAGTTGGCCCCCAATATGCTCCAGTTGCATTGATGCAAAGGCTCAGAACAACATGTATTATTCAAACTTTGTTTATCATTGGTTTAGTTACAACTGATTTGCTAACACACATCTTGCACACAGGATCACAATGGGGAGCACCAGCAGTACCAGTAGCAGCGGATCTGAAGGGCCCAGCCAACTCCTCCCTCAGCACAACAATCAGAACAACAACCAGCCTCCCTCTACACCTCATTTTCCTTCTTCTCACTTCACCTCTTCACCCAACCAGGCTTCTTTTCTGGACTCTTCTTCTTCTTGGCCACAGCCACACCACTTCCCCAACGCCGCTTATATCCCTGCTGGCCCCAACGCCGCTTATATCCCTGCTGGTACACCCCTTTTATTCATCCCATCCCATAAGGCCAACCCTCTAGTACCATCATTAATCCCGCCTTCTTCCCTTCCCTACTCTGGTGTCAACCAGGCGCATGTCTTCACCTACTTCCCACACCAATTCCCCAATCAGTCTCTTTTCTTCAACTATCCTTCTTCTTCTTCTTGCTACTACCAGCATTCTTGCTACTACCAGCATTCCCACTACTCGCCTTCTTTCTTATCCTACCCTAGTGCTGCACCGCATAGCATCACCTACTTCCCTTGGCCAACCCTCAACCAGCATTCCCTTAGCCCGCCTTATTCCCCTCCATACTCTAACTTCACAATGAATGGTTCCTACCTCTCTCCACAGCAGGATATGTATTTTTGGATGTTATCAGCTTATGTAATGCAACACTACTTGGGCTGGATGTCAAACCTAGAAAAGGTTAGGGTTCTTAGGACGATGGTTGGGACAATGGTGGCCCTCTCAGCAAGATTAGGTGGCCTACTATGCTAACACATTAGCAGGCGTTTTCCTGATTGTGGGGCCCACCTTACTGTATGTGTTGTATATCCACGCCATCCATCAGTTTTAGGAGCTCATTATAGGAGTCCGAAAAACGAAGTAGATCTAAATCTCTAGTGGCCCTAACAATAGGGATTGAATGCTCACCATAAAAAAAACTTCTTGGGAGCCACACAAGTTTTGGATCAACTAATGTGATATTATATGATGTCATTCTTTGACTTATCCAAGGGTCAGTCCATGTTAAGAGATGGATGGCTTGGATATTTCACCTATCTGCGTGCATCAGCTGATTTTTATTTATTTTATTTTACTTTTTTACACACCCGACACCCACACACCACAATTCTAAGCGTGTGGTGACTTTGCTGTATTTTACTAATTTATTTATTTATTTTTCATTTAATTGCAGTATTTACTTGAAAGTCTTGACCAGACTTCCCAACCATTCTTCCTATCACAAGGAATGCAACTGCCACCTAAGCCAGAGCCATAACTAGAGTCATCGCCGGAGCAGAAGCCAAAGCCAGAGCTAGAGTCACAGCCCAAATTGATGCCAGAGACACAGCTGGAGCCAGAGCTCGAGTTGACAACAAAGCATCTCATTTTGATGAAAATAGACCCATGACTGTCTCTACACAAGACAAGTTAGGCCCCACCGCTCGGATGTGCTCTTTACAGTCCTGAGCATTGAACACCTACCACTGAAAGTTGAAACGAGCGTAGACCCCAAGGATGTGTACCTCTCGTCCAACCTGTTCATAAGGTCATACAGACATGGATGAAGGGTAAACACAATTGTAAGCTTGATCCAAAACTTTTGTGATCCCAAGAAGAACTAAATGGTAGGTTTTCAATTCCCCCTATGGTGTGGTTAACTAGAGCTTTGGGTTTGCCTCGTTTTTGTGCTCATCTTGAAAAAAAAGAGCAGGTACAATGGATGGAAGGCATGGATCAGATACATAAAAATGGTATAGTCGTCTTTGCTTGATTTTAACATTGTAGCGTTCCAAATTATATTCTACGTGTTAACATCAAGTGGAGGCTGCTAAAGGTAATTAGAAGCACAAGTAATAATTATTCCTTTACATCGTCTTTACCGTGTAAATTAAAAAACAAACAGGCCTTTCGGATCAGATGCATATGCCTGGTATGGGCCTATCAAGCGGCCCAAAACTAAGCCCAAAAAATTTGTCAGATATAATAACCTGAAATTTTCATAATTTTATCCATGGATCATCCACGTCTTTGTTAGACCACTCCATCGTAATGAAATCGTCTTGAAAATTGTACATCACACTTGAATCAACCAACTGGGTCATCAAATCACCAAAGAAAACTGTTAAATTTGAAGCTTCGTAGGGTATGCTTTGATTTCACCGGTTTAGTTTGTACATAGGACATACACATCGTTAAGGGTCATGGGTAAGTGAGAACCATTGAAGTTCCATTTTAGCCGCCGTAGAAGATCATATATAGGTCAATATTGAGCTCATTAGATAGAGCATGTCAAGTAGAGATTGGCTGTCAAATTTCACATCCAACGGACGGTGGAACAAGGCCATGTGCACATTTGAATCTTTTGAGTAAAGAGTGTCATGAGAGATCCCATAAAATTTCCAGGGACTTAGTCTATTTGACATAAAAAAGGTGCGTATCTCCAGTGGAGTCTAACCAAACCATGCCACCCTCTTAACGTCCAGTATCTTATGTGGTGTTGTCACACATGATCCGACTGGTACAATAGGCGGCGGCAAACAACAGGAGACCATCTTGGAATGGCGCCCGCGTTACGTTTGTTAGTAGGAAACCTTAGTTTTCGTTTTTTTGTTCACAGTCCAAATGGGAATTTCCCAATTCTGAGCGAGATACTCTCTTCTAATCTGAGCCATTCAAGACAAGTGGATCTTGATCGTGCATCATGTAATGACCATATTTAAAATAAATAAATAAATGCATCACAATAGCGTCTTTACTGTGAGATATATAAACTCCAACGGCAAGTACAATTTCATCCAAATTACTTTGACAGACATGGCCCACTTGAGAGATAGATCTATCACGTTTTCAGTCCAATGTCTTGAGAAAACCTTGCAAGTGTGATGAACAACTTTGATTATGTCATAGACGTTACGATGGACCCCACTTGGGTTCACCAAAACTGGGCCGTCCATACCTTCAACTGTCTCGTCTCTTAGCACATGAATCCTAACCATCCATGCATTTTGTCCATTAACCACATCTGTTCATCCACCAAATCCAATCTATGCATCGACCCTAACCATCTAATCGCCTGACCATACTAACCATACGTCCATAATATCATTGAAATCCAACCACTCATCCGTTAGTGATCAAAATGTAATGATCATGGTTTCTTAAACTTTAAATTTTAAAATTTGATTTTCATAGAGAGAGATGCCAATCCCCTTATCTCTCATCCCTTAAATCTCTCTCTTTCCCAATGGGTTTTCCTTCTTAAGCAAGGAGTTGAGAGAGAGAACCCTAATTCCACTACTATCCCAAAGAGAGAGAGAGAAAGAGAGAGAGGAATGCATTGGAGAAAAGCTTTAGCGATAAGTTTCAAACCCTTTTCTTTTTTTCTAATCTTTGCAATGAACGGGGCAAATCAGCCTCATGTTCATCACATTAGTATGTAAGATGATTGGATAATAAAACTTTGTTTTTTTTTTTTGCAAGATCTCTTGTTGTAGAAATCGGCCTGGGACCGTCTAGTGGTATCACGCCAGATCCATATGGAGCATATGATTCTTAAGGCTAATATATATTTAAGGCCCCAAACTCTTGAATGATCTGACCACTGGGCGGGCCACACCAATCAAATTATATCTTGGTCATTACTTTGTATTTTGGGTGATTCGATGGATTTTTTTCAATGCATCAGATTGTTCTACACCATTCATATCAACTCTGGGATAGATCTGGGATGTTAGTCAAAGTCTTAGATGAATCCAATCGTTGGATGGTCCAATCAAAGGATAATAATAATGATAAATATGATGATTGTTGATCATTGTAATGTGAGGTTTAAAAGGCCGAGATTGATGGGGGGGCATCTGAGTGGTCTACATCTGATCTGCAAGGATTCGATGGATCTTAATGCCAATTCATATAAGGGCCAGGAATCTCAGATTGATCTAATGCACAAGTGGGCCACGTCAATCCGATTTTGGATTGTGTGGTAATCTCTATGCGGACCAACGAATGCATCTGATCCATTAAACTGATTTGAACCATTAAAAAGTGATGGAATGAATCATATTATCTAGTAAGCCATCAAGATCGATTCTAGTATAAATTAATCATGCAAATCATAATATATGATGATCATCATTGGCTAAGATGTGGGATTAGGGTATGATCGTGAACCATCCAGATATCTGATGTATAATGGACAGTCCAGATCTAATCTTTGATGACTCTAAGTTCATGAAGATCAAAAGAGTGTAAATTCTTTTAAATTGGAAATCCAACTTGGAAGATTGTACAATTAGCTAACTTTAAAGAATTAAAAATGTGAACTATTAAAAGGTTAAATGAATGAAATTATTGAATGATGGATTACGTGCTAAGAACTTGGTATTTACTCTAATTTTTTAAAATCTTGTGGAATTCATATTAAGATGTGTGAATAATCCCACCATAATTCCTACGTGTTTCAATTGAAATAGTTGTGTGATGAATGATTGCTTGTCTCTAAAATATATGATTGGAATCTATGATAACCATATGTGAATCTGGAATGCATTAGCATTGGTAAACTGTTATTTACATCATTAGAAGTTGAGAAATGAAATGTGTGGTTGTCTCCCACATGATGAGATGGGCTATCGGTTGTGGTTTATCTTTAATATAAAGATACAAGACGGAATGACAAACTGATTATGAGCATTACATGCACCATCACTCATGCATCATGTTAACTTTTAGAAGGATCTCTCCTGAAGACCGGTAGATACTTAAGTACCCGGTGTCCCAGGGAACATCCTGGAAGTCCACGCACTAGTGGAAGCCTACTCGAAGGGTAGATGCCGGCCCTAGGAGAGTTGATGCTGGTTGATGGAGTCCAACTTAAGCAAGTGGACAAACTTCCCACTTAATCCATGCATCATGCATACGTGACATTTTTCATACATTTAACATTGATAAATATGGTTTGATGTTTCCTATTTTGATTATCATGCATATGAACTATAATGGGTTAACTCACTTTCCAATTGACGATTGTGGATTAAACATATACAGATAATACGGAAGATGATCCCTCAGGACCTGTTCCTGATAATGAAGTTGAACCTGTGGAAGACTAGCAGAATAACTGGCATTACTTAACTGAGGAAGAAATGACAGTTGAATTAAGACGTTTAAAACTTATTATTTAATAGTTATTTCTGTTTTGTTTTCAGTTGATAACAATTTTGAATAAGTCCCAAATGGGTGGACCTTGATGTAGTTTTTGGATTTATGGTTGATTGAAAAATTTAAACTTAGTTTGTGTGATTTATGCCTCTATTATTATATTACATTTAAATTAAATGCACTTAGTACATCAGTCATCTACCATAACTCAGACCTGAAGATACACACTTTGTACCTGAATTACGGGGTGTGACACCAGACCCATTGCCACCCTTACAACTAATGGCATGAAGGAAACAGTCCCCTTACATGAGTCATGGCCCATCGACACATTTGAATCCTTAGAGCCTAAGGTAAAAAAAAAAAAACAAACTGGTCGGACAAGTCTCTCCAAGACTTTAACTCCTTCCCTACTCTCCTTAGTTGTCTCTAAATACTCTGCTTGTGTCTTTAAATAGAGTTTAATCATCTCTGACCTCTATGAGGAAAAGAGCAACCCGGACTCACCTCCATCCAAGGATTGGCAAGACTCTGAAAGGTGCATGATCCACGAGAGCACTTGGACAATCTGCTCTGAATGTCAGGAGTAAAAATTTCATACTAAAAGCTAGGAAGACAACCGGGATAATATCTGTTGTCTTGTTCATTTCAGCCTTAGCTATTTCCAATTTCAAATACCAGTATGTAGATTCCAGGTCCCAGTAATCAAGTCCGTCCACTAGTCAGGTGGTCCACAATTAATGAACTGAACAAAATATACGGTTATGAAAAAAATGAGGCCAAGTATTCCAACCCATCCACTTATTTATAGCATCATGACACACCTACTGAGTGGACCACCATTATCTTTCAGCGGTGGCATCTACTGGTAAACATGTCATCTAAATAATAGCACCAGTATAGATGGATCATGAACCAATGATCCGCCCTGGAGGATGGTTCTATCGAGACTATTGGTGGACATCCACTGGACAGTTAAAATGAAAATTTATCAATGATTTTCAGTCAATAAGGGCTCATTTGGATACCACCAAATAAGTTAATTTTTCTACCTAAAGCACAAGTAACTTATTTGAGATAAGTTTGGTTTATGATCGATTGTAAGTAACTTTTCTTTATTTAAATTAGTTACTTAAATTACTTTAGTCATTTGGATACCACCAAATAAGTTACTTTAGAGATGAGGACCAATTGAGTACGAACTTGACCACACAACTTCCAAACATGCTTTGCATTGCCCCACTATATAAGAACTTAGAAAATTTAACTTTTACTTCTCTCTTGCTTCCAGAATATAAGAAATCTCTCACTGAGAAATCACAAAAGAAGATCCCTACATGCTAGACCGAGAGAAGCAATGAGTTCATGGCTAGTGCCTTCCGATGCTAGGCATCTGAGAGATGTCTTGGGCCAGAGCCAAGCTCAGTCCTAGAGGGGCTAAAGACCCTCAGCTCTAGCCCAACTAAGGACAGTGTCACGTCGGGGAATTTGGCCCATACAGGCTTGGGCAGGGCCCTACATGCATGTGTGGTGAGATTCGAATGCTAGCTAAATTAGATCCGAGAGCTGAGCAAATTAAGGATGCTCTCTCTTTCACATCGAGAAATGATTCAATGCTATTATAGAACTATTAAGTAGCAGTGGTCCAAGATGTATTATTAGGACACTTGCATAGTCCAACTGACCAATCTTAGATTCCCATTAGATCAGTCCACACTTAGAACGCTACCGTATGGGAATCATAGGGATTGAAGAATTCTAACCATCGGATCAATAGACCATAAAATGGATGGCCAAGATCATTTACAAAAGGAAAACTTGCCAAACTAATGCTTCTTCGTACCGACCTGAACTCACCAGCGTTTCCGCTCGTCGGACCTGAATTCAAAGCAGTTTGGATCGGTGGCTGTGGACCAAAAATCCCATCCCTCATCAATCGCATACATCTGATCGGGAGATTTTGATCGTTAAGACCATTCTACGGTGGTGATTGGATACCCACCATTGAAAACTTCTTGGGGGCCACCGGAATGTTTATTTTTCATCCAAGCTTTCGATAAGATCAAACAGACCTGGATGAACGGACCACACGAATATCAATTTAGTCTAAAACTTGTATGGCCCACAGGAAATTTTTCATGGTTGATCAACGCTGTTTCCTGTGGTGTGGTCCACCTGAGATATAGATATGCCTCATTTTCGGGATCATGCACTAAAATGACCTGTCAAGACGGATGGACGGCGTTGATGTAACCCACGACCAGGGAGAACATGCTAGTGTAAAATGTCGGTAATTCTGGAAGGAAAGCAAAATTTCAAGAAGAAGAAACACCATCTGATATCAGACATCGCCTTTTAAAGTATCACTTCAAGAACAGAAACGAGAAGAAGAACTACTTGCTTGAAGAGATCCCATCGCACCACAACTACTCAGATCAGATCTGCAGCGTCCGTTGGGGCTAGAAAGGGCCTTAACATTCAAAGCCGTGATGCAAGCCTCAGCCTCAGCGGCAATGTGTCCTTCCAAACATGAACAAGGCTATCCACTCCGGTGCTAGCCATGAGACCCTCGACACGGACGCTCATATCCAATCCAAACACAGCCCCGTCGTGATGAACATACCTTTCAGTTGGTGGCCCTTGTTGAAATGTAATTTGAAAAATAAATATTTTAAAGAAATATCTAGAATGAGTCTCCTAGTCTAGTGTAGAAGATGTTCTTTAGTCTTCTTAGGATATTAAATGCTTAGAAAGGAGTAGAGACTTTTAAAGCTTTTAAATCATTCATGTAATTTGTGTGTAGAAACTTCTCCATGGGTCTATAAATAGGCTAAGGGTCCATTGGTGACAATAAAGCTCAAAAGCTCAAAACTAACAAAGCCTTGTATTATCAATTTAAGTTAAGAAATACGTTCTACCAACAATTTTCTCCTCTCTCTTTATACCTTCTTCTTCCTCTTCTTCAACAAATTTGGTATCAGTGCCAAGTCCAAGATACATCTATGGCAACAAATTTCAGCAACACCACCTTCACTATTCACAAAATATAGTGCCCATATTCGAAGGAAAAAGCTACGACTATTAGAGCATTCAAATGAAGAGTCTTCTCTCACAAGACTTGTGAGAGTTAGTGGAGGACGGCTATGAGCACCGAAAAATGCAGCAGTATTGGCAACATAGATGGATGCAAGCTAAGACAACAAACATTCAAGAAAAACAAAAAGAATGATGCCAAAGCACTATTTTTCATCCAACAAGGAGTGAGTAAAAGCATCTTTCCCAGGCTCTTACCCGCAACACCTTCAAAAGAAGTATGGGAGATTTTGAAGAAAGAATTTCAAGAATCAGAAAAGGTGATCACTATCAAACTTCAATCTCTTTGGAGAGATTTTGATAATTTACAAATGAAAGAAGGTGAGTTAATTCAAACTTATTTCTCTCATGTTTCCAGCATCGTTAATCAAATTAGAAGTTATGGAGATTCAATCCAAGATAAGAAAATTGTGGAGAGAACTCTCCCCGTCAAATTTGATCATGTAGTACCTGCCATTGAAAAATCTAAAGACTTATCTAAATTAAGTTTATATGAGCTGATGGGTTCTCTTTAAGCACATGAATAAAGAATGAACAGGTTTGTGGAACAAAGCATAGAGCAAGATTTTTAGTCTAAAATAAATATATCGGAAAAGAAGAACTTGGAAGCAGACAAGAGAAGTCAAGAGGCACATCCAAATCAAAGATGGCAATCTGAAAGAGGTCGTGGGAGGACAAACTTTAACCGTGGTCGTGGAAGAGGCAGAGGAAGGTTTGATTTCAACAATAAAAGAAATCCAATAGGTAACAAGCAAAATGATTCTCAATGCTCTATTTGCAACAAAAAAAAAAAAAAAAAAAAAAAAAAATCTAATTACATTGATAAGGATTGTTGGTACAACAAATGCAATTTATGTAAAAAAATCAGGCCACGTAAATAAAAATTGTTGGTACAAGACAAAGAATGAAGCAATTTTTTCTGAAAAGATAGAAAATCTATTTTATTCTTGTTTGAATACTCAAGAAGAAATAAATGATATTTGGTATTTGGATAGCGGTTGCAGTAACCATATGACATGAAATCGAAGTTGTTTTGTTGATATGAATGAAGGAGTGCAGTCTCAAGTAAAGCTTGGAGATGGAAAGCTTCAAAATGTTGAAGGAAAAGGAGTCATAGCAGTACAAACAAAGGGAGGTAATTCTAAACTTATCCATGATGTTCTTTATGTTCCTGGCTTAGCTCAAAATTTGCTAAATATTGGACAATTGATTCAAAAAGGATATTCGGTCAATTTTGATAAAGATGAATGTGTGATCTTGGATAAGAAGAATAAGCAAATTGTGGCAAAAGTGAAAATGACATCAAACAAGGTTTTTCTTCTTAACATGCCACTAAAAAGAAATGTTGCTTTAAAATCTGAAGAAGTCGATAAAACTTGGCTGTGGCATTTGAGATACGGCCATTTAAATTTCAGAGGCCTAAAATTGTTGAAGCAGAATAATATGGTGATTGGTCTACCTTTTATTAATAAAGAAGATAAAGTTTGTGAAGGTTGTATCTACGAAAAATTTCGCAGGCTTCATTTCAGTACAAGTTCATCATGGAGAGCAAAAACTCCTCTTGAACTTGTACATGCTGATATGTGTAGCCCTATGCAGACACCATCTCTTAACAAGAAGAGATATTTTCTACTATTCATCGATGACTATAGCAGGATAATGTGGATATATTTTCTTGAACAAAAGTCAGAAACTTTCACCATTTTTCTTCAATTCAAAGCATTTGCAGAAAAATAAAGCGACAAAGTCTTGAAGGTTCTAAGGACGGATCGTGGTGGAGAATTTACATCAAAAGAATTCTGAAATTTCTGCAAGTTAAACGGCATAAGAAGGGAGTTGACAGCCAGATACACTCCACAGCAAAATGGCGTGGTGGAAAGCAAGAACCAAACAATCATAGAAATGGCTCGGAGCATGCTCAAAGGCAAAAGACTTCCAAATGATTATTGGGCAGAAGCTGTACATACGGCGGTCTACATCCTCAATAGATCTTCAACAAAAGCAGTAAGGAACATGACTCCATATGAAACATGGCATCAGAAAAAGCTATCGGTAAAATATTTTAAAGTTTTTAGATGCATTGCATATGCTCACATTCCATCATAAAAAGTAAAAGAAAAGTTTGATGAAAAGGGAGAAAAATGCATATTTATTGGCTATAATGAGGACTCCAAAGCATATCTCCTTTATAATCCCATTTCTGGTAAATTGGTGATTTCCAAAGATGTGGTCTTTGATGAAACAATAGGATGGAAATGGGATAAGAAGCAAGACCAAATTCCAAAGACATTTAAAGAATTTGAAATTATACCAAAGGCGACTCCAACTCCATGTTCTCCTCCACCAAGCCCTACCACACCAAATTCAAGCAGTTCTTCAAACTCATCAAGTGGCTCTTCATCAGATTCTGATTCACCTCCTAGGAAGGTACGTTCTCTAAGAGAAATTTATGATGCATGTGATGTTGCCTTCTTTACATGTGAGCCACATAAATTTGAAGAAGCAGTAAAACAAGAAGCTTGGATTAAAGCAATGAATGAAGAAATTGTAGTTATTGAGAAGAATCGCACATGGGAGCTCGTTGATCGGCCCAAAGGAAAATATATCATTGGCTTGAAATGGATATACAAGACCAAGTATAATGAGGATGGCTCAATTCAAAAGCACAAAGCTCAATTGGTGGCGAAAGGCTATTCTCAACAATAAGGTATAGACTTTAATGAAACTTTTGCTTCTGTTGCTCATATGGAAACCATAAGGATTGTCTAGGCTCTTGCGGCTTAATTAAAATTACAAGTCTTTTAGTTTAATGTTAAAACGGCATTTCTCAATAAAGAAATTGAAGAAGAAGTATATGTTGAGCAACCACATGGTTATGTGGTGAAAGGAAAAGAAGAAAAAGTATATCGACTAAAGAAAGCGCTATATGGGTTAAAGCAAGCATCATGAGCATAGAATAGCAAGATCGACAAGTACTTTCATCAAAACAGCTGCAAAAAGAGTCCAAGTGAGCTATCCTTATAAGTGAAGAAAGAATGTACGCATGGTTTTCTTATTGTTTACCTCTATGTTGATAACTTGATCTATACTAGCACCAGTCCCAACATGATGGACGAATTTCAAAGAGCGATGATGAAGGAATATGAAATGACCGATCTTGGCCTTATGAGATACTTTCTTGGTATCCAAGTAAGGCAAAATCATGGCGAAATATTTATTTAACAAGAAAAGTATGCTAATGATTTCTTAATGAGATTCAACATGTCAAAATGCAAATCCATCGCAACTCCAATGGCTACAAATCAAAAGTTGTCAAAGAATGATAGAGCACAGAAGGTCTATACCTCAATTTACAGAAGCTTGGTTGGTTCATTAATTTATCTTTCAAATACAAGGCCGGATATTGTATATGCAGTCAGCTTGGTCTCTAGGTTCATGAGTGAGCCTAATAAAAATCATTTTGAAGCCGCAAAAAGAATCTTAAGGTACATCCAAGGGACTAAAAGCTATGGCATTAAATACTCAACGGAAGAAGATAACATGCTTATTGGATTCACAGATAGCGATTGGGCAGGATTAGTTGATGATAGAAAAGGTACTTCAGGATATGTGTTTTGCATGGGATCAAAGGTCGTCTCATGGTCATCAAAGAAGCAGAAGACAATTGCGTTATCATCTGCCGAAGCAGAGTATATTTCAACCACTGGAGTAGCATGCAAAGCTATATGGATCAAAAGGATTTTGGGCGATTTACAAAATAAACAAAATCGACTACTTCTATTTTCTGCGACAACATGTCAGCAATTGCCATGACGAAGAATCCAGTCTTCCATAATTGATTAAAGCACATCGAGTTACAACATCACTTCATCAGATAATTAGTTGAAGAAGGCCAAATCAAATTAAAGTTTTACAAGTCAGAAGATCAACTCGCAGATATTTTCACTAAGGCCGTCATTATAGAAAAGTTCATCAAATTCAGAAAGATGATGGGAGTGCACGATTTTCAAATTAAGGGGGAGTGTTGAAATGTAATTTGAAAAATAAATATTTTGAAGAAATATCTAAAAGGAGTCTCCTAGTCTAGTCTAGAAGATGTTCTTTAGTCTTCCTAGGATATTAAATGCTTAGGAAGGAGTAAAGACTTCTAGAGCTTTTAAATCATTTATGTAATTTGCATGTAGAAACTTCTCCATGGTCTATAAATAGGCTAAGGGTCCATCGGTGACAATCAAGCTCAAAAGCTCAAAGCTAATAAAGTCTTGTACTACCAATTCAAGTTAAGAAATACATTCTACCAACAATTTTCTCCTCTCTCTCTCTCTCTCTTTATACCTTCTTCTTCCTCTTCCCCAACAGCCCTTCTTCCACCCAATGGTCCCACAACACCACCTCCGAATTGTATGAACGAGATGTGATGTGGTTCTCCCGGTGCGGCGAGAACTTCACCTTGAATGGATGCACGTCACCAGTGTTGACGACTGTAGAAGGAACAATGCAAGGTGTATGTAAGGGGTAAGCATATGCCCGATATCCTATACCCTGATGCAGTTCTCAAAAAAGGCAGTGGTGGTGTTGGAACTAGAAAAATGGATCGCGGTGGCATTTTCCGAAATGTGGTATTTTTTGTTGCTCTGGGGTTCTGAATAATAGAAACATTCATAGATAATCACAAGCATTCACAAAAGTACACAAGAGAAGAGATATCGCAAGGTGAATTTTATTCCAGAGATCCTGAGATCTTGTACATTCCAGGCCATGATCTGGCACGAGCCCTTAATTACATCGAATGATCGATGACCCTTGATTAAAAGGCAAAAGACTAGTCAGCGGGGACTATGTCTTAGAGTTCATGGTCGTGGAGACCTGTGTTTGTGTGGTCGTAGAGACCTGTATTTGTATGGTCACAGAGACCTGTATTTGTATGTTCTGTTATGGACTGATCCATCTTTGTACGAGTCGGATGTCTATGTCCCATGTTTTGACCGGAGATCTGGGCTGAGACTATCAAGGTTTTTAACTGAGGGGTACGACTCTGGGCCCGTGCCCGTTACTGGAACGGGTGACCTCGGGAAGACCGATCTGCAGTTATATGTACCTGAGCAGCTCAACCAGCGGATGCGGTTTGGATGGGTAGGGCATCGACTGTTCTTGAAGTGTCAGTCTTTAACAAATTGTGTGTGATAGTTTAGAACTCTCCTGGTATGGTTTATCGTGTTAACCATAGTCCCCTTTACTTAGTCCGGACCTGAATCCGGGTCATATTATGATAGTACATGTGATGATGATACATCAGTACGGTTCTGGGCACTGGCGGCCTCTTTTCGGGAGAATTGCTCCATTCGTCTCGTCGGATTGGATCGGACTCCGAAGGCTTACGTTCTGCACATTGGGTGGCCTGGATGAGTTATTTGACCGCTCCGTTGCGTCCGGAACGTTCGAAATACCCAAAATAGACCCAAACGGGGCTTGCAAACGTCATAAAATGAAGATTTGAAGGTGCTGAAATGGTCATTCGAAGTGCTGATTTTTATGATCCGCTAGCCTGATTTTACTGATGCGCTGGGGCCAGTGCGTCCAAAAATGACTGTTAAAAATGTTCTATTTTCATGATCCGCTGGGGTATTTTAGTGACGCGTCGGGGCCAGTGCGTCTAAAATAACCTTGTTTCAGAATGTGTATTTTTCTGATCCGCTGGGGTATTTTAGTGACGCGTCGGGGCCAGTGCGTCTAAAATAACCTTGTTTCAGAATGTGTATTTTTTTTATCCGCTGGGGTATTTGACGTGCCGGGGCCAGTGCGTCCTTAAAATGTTTAGCTTTAGAATGTTGATTTATTTGATCCGCTGGCCTATTTTGCGATGCGCTGGAGCATTTTCGTGATGTGCTGGGGCCAGTGCATCAATAAAAATGAGCTTGTTCAAAGTATTTCGTGATGCGCTACTTCACTTATATATTTTTAGGTTCTCCACCAGACCTGCTGCGGTCGGAAGTGGGATTTCCGGTGATCGGTGAAGGGTTTCCGGCGGTCGGAAAAAGGGATTCCGGGATTCCGGCGAGCTCAAAAACCTAAAGCTCTCTCCTTCTCTCGATTCTTTTCGATTCCTTCCCTCTTTTCTAATGAGGCGAGGGGGGGTATTTATAGCCGAAGTCGGCCAATAGGAGACCGCCACGTATAGTGCATCGAGAAAATGGGTTGGCGCGTCGAGAACTGCTCATAAGTCGGGAACTGCTCGCGACAAGCTGCTCGCATATTAAGATGTGACGCCTTCTAACGCTACGAGAAGGACTGCTTGCAGGATCAGGACGTCGTGATGATATACGATCACCGCTATTTTGACTATAACACTGAATTTCATGATGCGCTGGACAATGAATTGGACGCGCTGACCTACTCGTGTTTTGCGAAATTGGGTTTTGCGAAACGGAGGGCTTGCGGGGCCCGCTTTGCGATAGAAGTCGATGCACTGGCTCTATTTCTTCCTGATTGAGGTAACCCTCCCAAATTTGTAGAGTTCTGATCATGATGACCGGTGGGGTCCACCACTGGCTCAATTTTCCATTTTTGGTCTATTGTAGACAAATTTGGCTTTAAAGAGAAGTGAGGAATCGCGGTCGCATTTTCAAAATGCGACCACCCCGGCTCGTGCTCAACGAAAGGGGTCGCATTTTCAAAATGCGACCACCCCGGCTCGTGCTTGACGAAAGGGGTTGCATATAAAAAATGCGACCACCCCTGCTTACGCTTGACGAAAGGGGTCGCATCTCCAAAATGTGACCAGCCCGGCTCGTTTATCGTCGGAGGGGTCGCACCCAGAATGCGAGCACTCTGGTTATGAACAGCTCCCGACATACGAGTGGTTCTGGTTTCTAGTCTCGGGCATGGATGGCCCTCATCTCAGGCGAACGTCTGGAGGACCCTGTTACAAAATTCGACGTAAACAGTGGTATAATGTGAGGTGTATGGTGATTTTCGCCACGATTTCCAATGCATTGGCCCTAAATCTAATCAGGTGATGATTTGGGCACTCATAATCATTGTTTCAAAGACCTTGACTTTTGGGACCCCAACAGGTGGCGATGCGGTTTTCGTTGTATGGGCACCAGAGCATTGATGGATATGATCACAAATCGGATTAGACTTCAAGAATAAGAACAAGAATAGCGAAATTCCACTCCTAAGAACAAGAAAGGTATTCTTCAAATTACCGTTGCAATTGCTGACCTATCCATAAACAAACCAGTTTGTCCCGACCGGTGCTGGCCAGGAGGCCCTTGATATGAGTACTGGCATCTAATGCTAGCACAGGACCCACATGAGAAACATATGTATCAGTCATCAATAGTTCCGGCATGTTATAGTTCCACAACTTGACTTTCGAGTTTTTCAAAGATGCTAAGATTAGGCGATCCCCTTGTATCGATGACTCTAGAACGCTCAATCACACAATCCAATAGCCTCACGTCCCATGTCGTGATGATGTTATTTGAAGCAATTGCAATAACATTTTCATCGTATTTACTCCAGTCCAAAGAACGAGAATATCTGCCTAACGCAATTTGAGCAACTGAATTCTTCATGATCACGGACATCGTTGTAGATACATAAGACCCCACCGTTCGGATTCTAAATAGTGGAAACTGGATTCATATAATCATGGCGGAAGGTGTTGACATTCTCGACATTAGATTTTATGTTCCAGAGGTTGACAGTCGAGTCACCACTTGTGGTGATGAAGTAGTTACTGGAGACTGGATTTCAGTTAAGGCTAGAGATCGGCGTGTAGTGTGCACGAAATATAGCAATGTGGTACTGACATGTAATGTAGTATAGGATGACAGAACTAAGATTGTCGCCAACAACGATGATATTCCAGTTGCATTTGGACCAGTCACATATGCTTAGGCCCGGGAGGTGAGGAAGGCGGTGACACGAGATAGGTAGCCATCCATAATTAGAAGGATTCTAGGCGGCAGGAGTATTTCTCGAGGGGGTACTGCTCGAGGGGGTACTACACTTGTGTTGCATGCCACAGCATAACGTACATTGTGGAAGGGGCTGAATTTCACGTCTTTGAAGTACAAACGCGTGTCGATGTAGGCCATTCTCTCTCTGGTTGGGCAATGAAGTAATGTAGTTCGATCTCGATCTTCACCTTTATTCTGTTATTTCTGTTGCAATAGGCGATGACTTCTTTGCTTCTTCCTGTGGTTTCCTTCTTTATTCTATAATGCAGTTCTTGATCTTGATGGGTGCAACCCAGTTTATTGATGGGCGCAGCCAATGCTTGTGATTTGCCTTTCTTGAGCCACACTTGTAAGTGGGTCAACAGACCTTGTGTTAACCGCCTAACCCAACGAAAGATAAAGTTGGGTTCACATCATGGATTTTTAGCTATCTATTATTGTCGTTTAGCGCCATGCATGCCATGAATACTGAGAAACGAGTGGGGATAACTAACACAAGAGTTAAACCTGAGCTGCTTTTTAGACCACAAAGAGATGGACTAGGGTTGGCCCTAGTCTCTTAGGCTTGCCACTGGTCCCGTTGACATTCTCAACATTTGATTTTATGTTCCAGAGGTTGACAATCGAGTCACCACCTGTAGTGATGAAGTAGTTGCTGGAGACCGAATTCCAGTTAAGGCTAGAGATCTGCGTATAGTGTGCACGAAATATAGCAATGGGATATTGGAGTGGAATGTAGTATATGATGACAGAACTAAGATCGTCGCCAACAATGATGATATTCCAATTGCATTTGGACCGGTCACATATGCTCAGGCCCGGGAGGTGAGGAAGGCGGTGACACGAGATAAGTACCCATCCAGAACTAGAAGGATTCTAGGCGGCGGGAGTATTTCTTAAGGGGGTACTGCACGTGGACTGCGTGGCACAAAAGGCGTACTCCGTAGAAGGGGCTGAATTTCACGTCTTTGCAATAAAAACGCGTGTCGATGCAGGCCATTCTCTCCTTTTGGTTAGGTAATAAAGTAATGCAGTTCGATATCGATCTTAACCTTTATTCTTTTATCTCTGTTGCAACAGGCGATGACTTCTTTGCTTCTTCCCGTGGTTTCCTTCTTTATTCCGTAATAAAGAAGCAGTTCTTGATCTTGATGGGTGCAGCCCAGTTTATTGATGGGCGCAGCCAATGCTTACGATTTGCCTTTCTTGAACCACACTTGTAAGTGGCTCAACAGACCTTGGGCTAACCGCCTAACCCAAAGAAAGATAGCGTTGGGTTCACACCATGGACTTTTGGCTGTCTATTGCTGCCGTTGGGCACCATGCATGTTATAAATACTCAGAAACGAGTGGGGGATAATTAGCACAAGAGTTAACCTGAGCTGCTTTTTGGACCACAAGGAGCTAGACTAGGGTTGGCCCTAGTCTCTTAGGCTTGCCACTAGCCACATTAACATTCTCGACATTTGATTTTATGTTCCAGAATTTGACAGTCGAGTCACCACCTATGGTAATGAAGTAGTCGCTGGAGACCAGATTCCAGTTAAGGTTAGAGATTGGCGTGTAGTGTGCACGAAATATAGCAATCGGGTACTGGCGTGTAACGTAGTTTATGATGATAGAACTATGATCGTCGCCAACGACGATGATATTCCAGTTGCATTTGGATCAGTCACATACGCTCAGGCCCGGGAGGTGAGGAAGGCGGCGACACGAGATAGGCAGCCATCTAGAATTAGAAGGATTCTAGGCGGCAGGAGTATTTCTTGAGGGGGTACTACTCAAAGGGGTACTGCACGTGGGCTGCATGCCACAACAAGGCATACTATGTGGAATGGGCTAAATTTCACGTCCTTGCAGTAAAAACGCATATCGATGCATGTCATTCTCTCTCTCTAATTGGGTAATGAAGTAATGTCGTTCGATCTCGATCTTGACCTTTATTCTGTTATTTCTGTTGCAACAGGTAAGGACTTCTTTGCTTTTTCCCGCGGTTTTCTTCTTTATTCTATAATGAAGAAGCAATTCTTGATCTTGATGGGTGCAGCTGAGTTTATTTATGGGCACAATTTATTGCCAGGTGCAGCCAATGCTTGTGATTTACCTTTCTTGAGCAACACTTGTAAGTGGGTCAACAGACCTTGTGCTAAACGACTAACCCAACGAAAGATAGCGTTGGGTTCACACCATGGACTTTTGACTGTCTGTTGCAGCCGTTGGGCGCCATGCATGCCATAAATACTGAGAAACGAGTGGGGGATAATTAGCAGAAGAGTTAAACCTGAGCTACTTTTTGGACCATAAGGAGCTGGACTAGGGTTGTCCCTAGTCTCTTAGGCTTGCCACTGGCCCTGTTGACATTCTCGACATTTGATTTTGTGTTTCAAAGGTTGACAATTGAGTCATCACCTGTGGTGATGAAGTAGTTGCTGGAGACCGGATTCCAGTTAAGGCTAGAGATTGACGTATAGTATGCACGAAATATAGCAAGGGGGTACTGGCGTGTAACGTAGTATATGATGACAGAACTAAGATCATCGCTAACAACGATGATATTCCAGTTGCATTTGGACCAGTCACATACGCTTAGGCCCGGGAGGTAAGGAAGGTGGTGACACGAGATTGGTAGCCATTCAGAATTAGAAGGATTCTAGGCGGCGGGTGTATTTCTTGAGGGGGTACTGCTTGAGGGAGTACTGCACGTGGGCTACATGCCACAGCAAGGCATACTTTGTGGAACAAATCTTAGGTGGACCCATTGCTCAAAGTATCCTCGATATTATTGAAATATCTCCCATATCTCCAGCTCAACGATACTGATAACACTGGTAATGATACCGTAACACTAGTATTATCATTAATTCTGGGTATCAGTGATGAATCAGTAAGTATCACCAATATTTTCGATTGTGTAATTCCAAGTGTCTCTTGTATGTATCGCCAATACTTTTTGTTAAAATATGAAGCCCAAAAGGATTATGAAAGGATGGGGGAAAATGTGCTTCCCAATCATCGACCTATGCAAATTGGGTGATCAGGAGATGGGGTCTTCCAGTAGAACCATTTGTGTTAGTCAGGGGTATCTCACTGCATGCTAGGGATGTGGCCGCTTTTGGGGGCAGTTATGGAGGTAGGTAGAGAGTCTAGAAGAGGTGAGGATGGAAGTGTTTACTTCAATTTCACTAATTTTGTCTCCCTCAATAATCTTCTTGATCTCCCTCTTAATGGTGGAACATTTGCTTGGTCTAATAACTAAGATAGGTAGGTCATATGAAATATTTGCTATTCTTTTGCTAGTGGCTCTTGAGAGGATTAGTTGGCTCCAATTAAGGAAACAAAAACCCTGTTGTTGTTAGTTTTTCCATGGCGGTTACATTAATTCCTTTCATTTACTGTTTGTACAATTGGTTCCGATGGTTCAATGGTCTAGATTGTTGATTAGATGGTCCCCGCCAAGGTTTGAATGACAATATTGGTCGGTGTAATGACCAGGCTGAAAAATGATGCGATTCAGTGCATATCAGAAGGTATGAGCCCTCATTGACCTTTTTTTTTTTAGCACAAAAAATCTTGAAAATATGTTGCGAAAATCGGAAACAATGTAAAACATTAGAGTATCATTTTCATTTTTATCTTTTAACATATATTCAATGGAATCAAACCATTCTTTAATAAGAATTCAGCTTGACCGGCTGAATTCAACCAAAAAGGTTCTAACTGAAAACAAATCAAGCATGATTTGACGGTCAGGGCCCATTCCATATGAATATAACAAAAAGAAGATTAAAAAAAAAAGTGGTGGTTGACCCCTCCTGATATTTCCGAAAATGGTCCATTTTGCTTCAGTTTGTTGAATTTCACTCAATTTTATGTGTTTTCATCCTCAAATTAGGCCAAGATCTTGAATAAAATAAGTTTCTAAGCTTCGTTAGTGGTTGAAATGAAGAAGTGGAAAAAGAGAGAATCTGAAAGTAATTTTTTCAAAAAAGAGCCTCTATGGTCATAGCAGCCCTGTATCAACACCAATATGGAGCATATCGGTGACTATGGGGCAATGCAGCCCATTTTCCCCTCTTCATGGACCGCTTTACCCCTGTATGGTGTAATGATAGTGCATGTGATGGTTATGATATGGATGTACGGCTGAATTGTAATGTGATATTTAAAACCATGGTCCCCACTAAGGTGGACCATGAGCAAAATCTCTCATATCCGAATATCCTCGCTGCCCAATACCTAGGGCTTTTTCCATTGCTGCATGTTCATTGTTTAAGAATGTATTTGCAGGCCACCAAGTCAAGGATTAATTTGGTCTATCTGCTGTTTAGCTTATACAACTGGTGCAGGTTATCGCTAAGGATCATAGGGTGAACATGTTGGCTTACACGATGAATCAACTTCACCTCATTTATTATTATTATTTATTTTTCTCTTCTTAGTATTGTTTGGGCTTTATTTGAATGACCCTCACAAGATAGGGCTTAGGTTCTTAACCCGGTTCGCTAGCTTGTTTATTACATTGTTCACGTCCATATAGTACTGGGTTGATTATGTGCAATTATTCTATGATATGTATATGATTGACTCTGCTTTCTTGGTTGCAGATGGCCTTTTATCAATGTGGTGGCAAACGAAAAATGACAAAGAAGCTTTCAAGTTACCCTCACGATCACCTCAAGATAGTCGAGATATTTGGTTTCTCTGGCAGTCGAAATGAAATCAAGCTTGCAGAGTACATGCTTAGCAATGCCATTGTGCTCAAGTCCATGATAATCGACCGGTGCTGCAAATCGTACAAAGATGTGAAATGGATGCCAACTTGCGTTCAAACGTGGGATATTGGAATACAAGAAAGTGCCATCGAGCAGCTTAGTGGAAAAGTCCGGCAAGGTGTTCGCTTAGAAATCCTCTGATGTTTGAAAAATAAGCATGCTTTCTGCTAAGACCAAAAGACTCCTATTTAAGGGTATGAATGTTTTTACTGTCTCTGGGTAGTAAACAAGAGAATTATTTTTATTCAATTGTTTAGTTTGGTCCCTGGTACATATGGTAACTGACAGTAGAAACAGGGAAAGGAACCAGCCTGATGCATGGTCTAGGTTTTGAACTTATTTTCCCAAAGCTTATGTGGGCAACACCACACTGAACAGTTGGGATGGGGACAACTCCTTGCTAACCTTCTTGGGGCCCACCATTTTGTGAACAGTCCCAATAGAATGAATAGTCATCCTAGAACTCATTTTGATCCAAACTCAAATGGGCCACGCCTTGTGAATTTAGAGGTTTTAGTTGTGATTTTTCATTATGTGGCCCACCTGAGTAATGAAATGGCCTGATTTTTTTACGCAGAAGATCTAAGCATTATTTGCTGTCAGATGGGAAGCGCAGATCTGCAGGTATGTTCCATATTGTCATGTTTGCACAGATCTGCAGGTATGTTCCATATTGTCATGTTTGCCTGCTTGTGGATGGGAAGAGCTTCACACACATGAGGAAGCAGCAGATCTGTAATACCTTACGGTTGGAATAGATTGTCAGAAGACACACGGTATTGTGCCTCAAAACTCTTTATTTTAAAAAGATATTTAAGCAAGAGTTACTAATACTAAGTAGGCATTTTTTAGTGCATGATAAGTTTCTATATCTTCTGGTCCACCGTCTGATCGATGAATCAGACTATCGATTTCACAGGCCATCGCATGCATGGACCATTGTCCTAAAACCGCACTGTTTGGAATTTGGATTTTCTTAAGTATCCTATCAGTTGGCATTTGGTTGGTTAGCGAAAGTTGCGAAAAAATGGTCTGCATTGGGATATCCCAGAGGCGGCCCATTGATTGAAGACCCAGCCACATCTCAGATAATCTAGGTGAAGATCCAGTAAGTGAATCGAACACTACGACGAGGTGCTCGAATGCTCGTGGCAGCAAGTGACGGATGATGAAACCGAAGCGGTTTGAAGATGGATTATGTTTATTATCTTTGTATAGTAGATTTATTTTTATGTAACTTGTAATAAGCCTCTCATTGAGACTAGAAAGTAAAATATTATGTAATTTGTATGATTTAAGGACATTATCTTGATAACGTAGAGTAGAAAAACTTCGAATAAGAACCTTGAATTTCGTCATTTTGCTAAGAATGCCATAAATACGGGGAATAAAGATGAATGTGTGGAAATATATTCTTAACACATTCCAGATAACACCCGAAAACTCAGCCTATTGTGTTGTTCACGAGAGCCGAAATTTTGGGGTGTTACAGATTCTCTTGCCGAAAAGTTTCAAACGTCGTCATTATAGAATTGCTTCCTAAAGGACTGAGATTGTTACCTGTACTATCGCTAAATGCCATCAAACTGAGAAAAAAACCTTGCTCTTATACCAATGAGGAGGAAGATTAACCGTCTTCTTCAAATATGTAAAATCTTGAATACACAATGGTTTTTCTTGAATGCATAAGAAAAAAGAAGAAGATAAAAATTGAATAATTTTATTGAATAATATATCCTTTATATCATTCTCGATTGCAGAATTAATAAAGAAAAATAAACCAAAATTTATATTTATTAAAAATAACAAAATTCTAATCATAATAAAAGTCATAATCCAACTAAAATTGTACTAACAAAAAACACTAAGTTTTTTCAAAAATAAAAAATTCTAAATTAATCTTTACTAGAGGAGTCCTAGCATAATTAGGAGAAATTTTTAAAAAGACAAAAACTCCTAGAACTCTAAAAAAATAAAGAAATGTGACAAAAATCATAATTTACTAAAAATAGTAAAGTTCTCATAAAATCTCATTTTTGAGTTGTAAGTGCACGTTCCTTATGAAACGGACTGATGTGACCCACTTTGTGGGTTAGATGACCCCAAATGGCCCCTAACGGTAAAGATTGATAGGTTGTGCGTCCCGCAATGATACTCGGATCAAAATTTATGGCTGAGATTTACGGTTCACCTTCTTTTAGTCCAACCATGATAGGAATGTACTTGTGTCATGTCCTACATCAGTGTGTAGACCCCACCTTGATGTGTATCAAACATCCACATTGTGCGTTTGGTAGGTCCCTCTAGGTTGGGGGATGTCCTAAAGATCAGCCATAGCCAGAACTCAGGTGGGCCACACCATATGCAACCATGCCTAAAACATCTAAAGGCCTATTTGGATTACCAATTATAAAAAAGAAAGTGCCATCATTAAGATTTTACCCCGATGAGCCAAAAACCATAGTCATATGCAAATGTTATAAAAAAAAACATTCATGTAAAGGAATTTATAATCATTGCACTTTTACTTTACATATCTTGATAATTGGTGATCCAAACAGGCCTCTTGGTGGAGCCTACTTAAGTTTTGGAATGGCCTGAAATTTGGAGTGATCCCTCAGTCAAGTGGGGCACACAAAATGGCTGGGTCGGACCTCTGAACCTCATCTCTGCGGCCTTATAAATAATTGGGAATGTTTCAATAGGCGGGCATATACTTTCAACGGTGGTCCACCTGAGGATTCAAGACCCGATCTATCTTCTGAGTAGGGTAAAGTGCCTTCAAAAGAGTCCATCAGGGATGACATGCATGTTATAGATCCCGGCCACTCATCAGATGGTGGACACTTTGACCATGCCTTGACCTAGAAAAACAGAGGCAGATCACACTTTCATGAGAAAAATGGGTGGTTTACCTATAGTCCGAATTGTTTGTACATGTGTGGCTCACTTGATGAATATTCCACATACGGATTGATTGGCCCGTATTTAAAAAAAAATAAAAAAATCACCAATTGACCACACGATATACCATCCAATGTTGAGACCAGTCCTTGCATGGTAGCTGTGATGTAGGGAACCCAAACCCAATCAAAACACTGCGTGGCATGCATATCTACACATGACTAGGGGTGTCAATGGGCCAACTTTACGAATGGAAAGGGACAGGATATGCCCAGCCTGCTAACCCTTAAGATGCGAGGCATGGGCCCAGCCTAAGCCCAGATTGGGCACAGCACATAAGGCCCAACCTTGAACCCCAAATTGGTTGGGCTTGGCCTGAGCCGGCTTGGTCCAAAAATTGGCAAAATCCATATTTCCCACTTGAATATTCGTAATACATCCATTGATTAAGCTATCTATATGCATGCACAAAGAGATAGACAGCATATACACAAAATGCCAGGTGTTTGTCTAGCTAAGGAGATTATATTAACACAATGTGATCTCGCTATTTGAATCTGGACCACTCACCATTATATAAAAAGAGTGATATTGTAGGGGCCGGGGAGATGATCCATGCACACGAACACAGTCATCGTCAACATGACAAAAATGTTTCTCAAACCTCAACCATCGAAATCATTGCACAGTGTAGATTGATCAGAAGCCAATAATCTAATATTGTCCTAAAATATTTATTAGTAGAGGTCGATCGCGAGTTGGCTGCCTATGTGGGCCCCACCGATATGTCCATGACAAATCCACCCTGTCAATTAGGGCCCATTTGGATTGTAAGTTACTTAAGATAAGCTACTTATCAGATAAGTAACTTATCTTAGTTTCTACTTAATTAGCAAATAAGAATATTTGGTAAACAACATGCTTATCAACCAAAAGGTAGAAAAGCATGTTTGTTTACAACATCATTCCTCAAGCCTGTTTGATCCCTGCATATCCACCATACATCATTTGGGCCCAACCTTTGGTGTGGATTGTTCATTGTGTGGGCCCCACCTTTGATGTGGAAAATACATGTGGGCCATTTGCACCGTTCTTTATATAGGGCCCACCTTTGATGTTGGTCATCCATCAAGTGGGCCCACCATCAATAGCTATTGCCCATCATATGGAGCCATCTTTAATGTGGATCGTCCCAAATTTGGGGCCCACCTCTAATGTGGGTTGTTCATCTCGTAGGGCTAGCCTTGGATATGGGCAACTCATCATTAGGGCCAACCAATGGTGGGCATCAATGACCATTGTTTCCTGAGGTGCGGTCTATTTGAGCTTGTATTCTGTTTCATCTTTTGGATAGAGCAACAAGGGTGGATGACGTGGATTTCATGTGCACAGCATGTGGCCCCACTACCCAGTGGGTCACTCAAAATTAGTTGGAAAAACCGATGAATGGTATGAGTAAAACACATTGCGCTGGGCCCAAGGAGGTTTCAATGGTGTCATTATTATCATTGTTGCTTCCTGACGTGGGGCCCACTTGAGGTTTAGATCTGCCTCACATGCTAGGCCCACTCACATCCAAACTAGATGGACGGCATGGATCAAATATATTGCAGTGGGCCCAGAAAGCTAGATGGTCAACTTGGGCTAGGCGGTTGCCACAATAATCAGCACTTTTACAACTATGGACAAGCACCCTCTTGATTCAGTGGATGGTGAAAAAGTAGAAAAGCAAAATAAAAATGTTGAAATAATCAACTGATTTTCAGCCAGTAAATAAGAATCATTATTTATTAACCAAACTAACTTATCTCAAATAAGTTACTTAACTTTTGCCATCAGCAAGAAAAGCAACTTATTTGGTGGTATCCAAACGGGCCCTTAGTTTCTCCAGCTCATGTTAGGGCGTGATGGCACCGTCAAAACCTTTATGGGGCACAGAAATTTTGGATCGGCTTAATATTTGTAGTTTCCGTTAATAATCCCAGTTAGAATGAATTTATAAACTGTTTGGATGGCATATAATTAATCATCATGGTGGGCCCTAGGATGGATCCAATGGTGGGCATTTCCATCTCCATTGTCTCCTGTAGGTTGTCCACTTGAATTTTAGATCTGCCTCATTTTTGGATCATGCCCTAACATAATCGGTGGAAACTGATGAATGGGAGATGTCTCACGGGACATCTGGGTGGGCCCCACATAGCTTCCGATAGCTGGAAGGGGCGGCGACTCGCATCCATTGGCGGACATCTGCTGCACACTTAAAATGAAAAATAATAAAATATTTGACTGTATATCTATTACTGATCAGAGTTTCAGGGATGTAAATCTGATTTTCGGTATCTACTCTTTCTACGGTCCCGGATTGCCAGTTGACGACCAGACTCTGTGGGGCCCACCATGATGTATGTGTTTCATCCCCACCATCCATCCTTGTTGCTTGCTCACTTCAGGTAAAGAGTCCAAAAATGTGACTCTCCAAAGCTCAAGAGACCACACCACAGGAAACAATGAGGATAATGACACGAAACCTTCCTAGGGCCCACCATGATGTTTATTTGCCATCTAACCTCCTCATGAGGCCATACAGATCTCGATCAAGGAAAAGCCCAAATATCAGCTTGATCCAAAACTTCTGTAGCCCTAGGAAGCTTTCAACAGTGGGCGTTCCATCCCCACCATTTCCTGTGGTGTGATCCTCTATATCTTTGGATCTGTCTCATTTTTGGATTCATACCCGAATTGAGTTGGAAGAATGAATTGACCGAGTAGATAAAATACTCAGGGCAAACCACACAGAGTTGGTTCATCAGGCAATCTGAGTCCTTCTATAGTGGGTCTGCTGTTTGCGCGGTCTGAGTTTTGGAATCGTTAATAGGTCCTTACGGTAGGCTAGAATGTATTTTACAACCAAGGCAAGGGCTATCAACAGGCCTGGGTGTGTCCAAGTCCCCCATTAAAGTAAAACCTAAGCCGAAGTCCAGATCAGGCTCGTGCCCGGCTAAAACCAACAGGACCTAGTCCAGACCATGATGCACACGCCCAGTTTTAGCTCGAGTTCGCCCTTGCCAACTCACTTCCTAAATGATCTGGACTGTTCATTAGGTGTGCCAAGATATGTGACAAAAATGCCTCTAAACCAATAATGGGCCAGGCCAGACTGGGTTTGGACGGAGCCGGTGCATTCCCCATCAGTAAATGAGCATAAAGTTGAGGAATGGCCCGGCTCCGGAACTAGGATTCCAGCCTAAACCCTAGGTCCGCAACATTTGGTCAATCATATATACTACCCATTAGGTGCAATTGACGAGCCACCATGTTAAAGACCCAATGCCTGGTCAAGGCCCAAGCTCGATTGGCACACAATTCATAGACTACCATATAAAAGACCCAAGGGCCCAAGGCCTGTATGAGCCAACCACATCAGGCCCAAGCTAGAAAGTTGCTGAAACTCATTCCTGACTTGAATGTTCCCAAGTCATCCAGTACTGCTAAAGTTAATTTGTCTGGCTGAGGATTGGAATGCATATTTCTAAGATATGACAAGTGTACATATGAAGTCCGGGATGGCTGGTTGGGTCAGAATTAGGGCTGGTCATGAGCTGAGTCAGCTCGAGAAACTCGATTGACTCGACTCGAAAAAACTCGCCCCGACTTAGTAGAATAAGTCAAGTCAAGCTTCATTTAAGAGCTCGAGTTAGAAATCAAGTCAAGTTCGACCACTAGGTCACTCGACTCGACTCGGCTCAAAACTCGACTAGATTCAAGCTCGACTCAGCTCGACCTCGACTCGTTTCATATAGATATTTGTTTAAAAATTAAAAAAAACAAAAAAAAACAAAAAAACCTTAATCCCCATATTTGTTTAAAAATTAAAAAAAAACAAAAAAAACAAAAAAACCTTAATCCCCCCCCCCCCCCCCCCCCCCCCCCCCCCCCACACACACACACACACACACACACGCGCGCACACAAACACACACACACACACACACTGGGCCTCATCATGAAGATGGTCCACATAATAATCAAGGCAGTCCATTCATGTGGTGAGCTATGCCTGTACTGTGTTAATTTAAGGTTCATAAAATGTTACTAGTGGTTTGCATTCAATGTGTGTGTGACTTACCAAAGAAAAAACCGACAAGAGCTAGGCCATTTAAAATGGTGGGGAACCACCAGCAGAAATGCTATTCTCCCCTAATATATGTGTGACTTCTTGAACTTAATATTGTTGACTTTTAATTTGTATTTTGTAGGAAAAAATATATTAAATTGAGGTGGGAGCAAGCTTGACTCGGCTTGAGGTGAGCTCGAGTCGACTTGGGGTGAGCTCGCCTCGACTCAATCCACTAGCTCGCCTTGATAGTTTTGGTAAACGAGGCAAGCTCCAATGGTAAACTCAAGGGTGAGCTCCAATGGTAAACTCAAGGGTGAGCTCGAGCTCGAGTTTGAACTCGAGGAGTGCACGGACGAGTCAAGCCAAGCTTGGCCCACCTCGACTCGACTCGGCTCAATGTACAGCCCTAGTCAGAATGCCTAGAGGCCAGGCCAGACTAAAAACTGATCGGGCCACACATGAGATGTTCAAGCCCAACCTACGGATCAAACAAGTAGGGCCCACGCCCTGTCCAAAGCTGAGCCTGCCACTGCACCCTCACACGTGATCTGCTGATTTGAAGTCATTTTGGGATGTCAAGGAGTTCTTGATTATTGGAGAATGGTTCGTATCATTTGGTATCCATGGTGCAGCCACCCACTCGATGTACCATCTGGATCATAGAAAGGTGGCCCACGCCTACAAGGAATGCTCGCTAGAATGTAGACGGATAATGCTCGCAGTATGATGAAGACAAGAAAAGAAAAGAATTTTTTTTTTTTTTTTCCTTAAGAAGAAGAAACATCAATGGATAATGTCACAAATCGGTACAGGGATTAGTTCAAGAACATGAACAAGAATAGCAAACACAAGGAGATTTGGCTCCCAAGCAGACCACACCTGGTAAGGTCTGCACCATCCAATGAAACAAGAAAGGGTCTTCAAATTCCTTGTCGCATTCCCTGACCTTTTCCAGACATGAACGAAGCCGTTCGGACCGGTGCTGGCCATGAGGCTCTTAGTCATATCCAATCCATGCACAGGCCCTTCATGATGAACAATCTTTTTAATCAGTGGGTCATCCATCCGATAGTTCCACAGCGCCCCCGAATTTTCTGAACATGATGCGATCAGGCTCTCATCCGAGTAAGGCAAGAACTTCACCTTCTGCAGGCTACTGCCTGTGTGGATGACTTTGGCAGGCTCAATGCCACGGACCGTGTAAGGGTTAGCAGTGTGCCTGACGCCCCCAAACCTTGATGCAGTTATCAAAATTTGAGGCAGTGGCGATGAAGGTTTCATTGTATTTGCACCAGTCGCAAGAAATGAAAGACAGATCACCAAATCTAGTTTTTGCAACAAATCGGGGCTCGCGGATGTCGAAGATATGGAGGGCCCGACTGCCAGCACAGGCAAAGATGTCGGCATGGTGGAAGTTTACTATATTTCGAGTCCTGGAGATCCAAAACAACAGACAAAAAGAAATCAATTTTTCCAGGTAAGAAGATGTAGAAGTAGGAAGCAGACATCATAAAAAAATAATAATAATAAATAAATAGGATGCAGAGCTGCTATTTGATGAGGGCAGGGAAAGGCCTAGCCTTGTAATCTTATTTTGAGTATGTTAATGAGGCGGCGGAATGGTGTGAACAGAGAGTAGGGGAGGAAGAGTTGAAATCTCAGTCTAGACATTAGGGTGAGATGAAGTGCTATGACTAGACACGTACCGGATATCTTTTCTTCTAGGTGCTTTTTGAATGTTGTGAAAAGTGATACCCTTAACTGGTCTCGAGATTATACGAGAGGGGGAGACTATATTAGGAGATTGGGGCATCTTTTATTGCTCTAATTCTAAATTAGATAGAAAGAACAGAGAGCTTGAAGCATTTTAGACACATAGCTTGATTGGTGGGTCGTAAAAGAAAGTTAGGGAAATCATGATGACTAGATTCAGAAAGGTGCTTGGAAATGTCATCCGAATGTCATGGGGAACATTCATACATGGGAAGCAGATCCTCAACGGAGCTTTGGTAGCACATGACCACATCAATTCTAGACAAAGGTTGGGAAAGCTGGGCATCATTTGTAAGTTTGACATTAAGAGGGCTTACAACAATGTTAGTTAGAAGCTATTGGACTATATGCAGATGAGGACGGGCTTTGGGTGAGATGGATGTGTTCCCAACAAATTAATAGTCCTATTGAAACACTAATTCATCTAATTTTCCTTGTGATATCCGAATGAAAAAAAAAAAAAAAAAGCAACAGTCATTTTGAGACTTAGAATTTTGTCACTATTTTTTCCGACAGTGGGTGACTCGAACACTTGCGAATGCTTAGAATTTACAAAGATAGCTAAAAGGCTATTCAAACTTCAACAGAAAGAAAGGTAGCATTCTTTCTGAAGTACACATGATATATGACAATTTCATGTACCTGAATTCCCGATTTCACCAAAATCTCGTTTTTTCTTCATTGTAGGCTGTAGATTTAGACAAAAAATCCTCTCCTTTGTTTTTTTTTTTTTTTTTTTTTTTTTTTTTAAAGGTAACATGGGCTCAAACCCATGACGTCAGTGTTGAAACACACTGTCTACCACTAAGCCATGGATGGAACCCGTCCAAAAATCCCTTTATTCTTGGGTAATCTAGAAATCATGTCAAATTCAATTTCAACTTCCAGAATTTGTTTAGAAACACCAAACCAGTCGGATCCCTTAAAGAAAAAGAGCATCTCAAGTGTCTTTTACAGTCTTGAAGTTTAAGCCTATGACCCATAGCTTGACATTGATGTCGCAGCCGCAGGTAAGGAAGTAGCCCGGGGAGAAGGGGTTCCAGACGATGCTACTGATCTCGTAGTCGTGTGCCTGATGTCTGGGAATGAGGTTGGAAGAAGGGGGACGGTCAGGGTCGAAGATGCTGATTGAACCAAGGTCGTCACCAACAACTATCAGTATCCTTTGGTTGAACTTGTACCAGGTGCATTGGCTGAGGCCCGGCCAGCATGTGTTGATGGAGTTGATTCTGGGGCTGTCAGATAGGAAGTTATCGATGATGAGAAGGCGACCATGCGTGACTGGTTCATCAGAGGGGACGGGCATTGGGTCATAGGCTGCCACAGCAAGGCGTTGATTATGGAAGGGGCTGGATTTCACGTCACTGCAATGGAAGCCGGTGTTGAAGGAAAACATCACTCTCTCTCTCTCTCTCTCTCTCTCTCTCTCTCTCAATGAAGAAACAGTGCTTGATCTTGGTCTTTATTCTATTAGTCCGGTTCTTAATCATGGTCTCTGTTAGTCCGGTTCTTAATCTTGGTCTGTATTCTGTTAGTGCAGTTCTTGATCTGTTGCAACAGCAAGGCTTCTTGAACATTGTCCAAGCCCACCCATGCAGAAGATAAAATGGCCTCCATGGACCTACGCGGATCCAACGCGTTTTAAATTATTCGGGTGAGGCCCATTTAACTGCCGGGCCTTGGAGGTCTTGTCACTTAGGGCCCTTTGGATAAGTTACTTAAGTCACAAGTAGCTTATCTTAGTTTCCACTTACTAAGAAATTAAGAGTGTTTGGTAAGTAACATACTAATCAGTTTTTTCTTTCTTTCATCTCTCTAGAAAAGTTAAAAAGCTAAAAAAAATTAGTTGAAGTGATTATGTACTTCTAAGTAAAAAAGTTACTTATTACTAATCATAAACCAAACTTACTTATCTGAAATAAGTTACTTATCTACTGCTGTGTAAATAGAAAAATTAACTTATTTGGTGGTATCTAAACGGGTCCTAAAAGATAAGCTACTTATGCCTTAAGTAGCTTATTTTGGTTTTTACTTATTAAGCGGAAGTGATGAGTAGCTTTAAGTATAAATCAAACGTATATCAAATAAGTTACTTATCTACTGCTGTAAGTAGAAAAAGTAACTTATTTGTTGGCATCCAAATGGTCCTAAGTTACTTTTTAGCTTATGCTAAGTCATTAACTTAGTTTGTTGAACAGCATTGCGAAAGTAATTTAAGTGCTTAAAGCTACTTATTCCTTGTAAGAGTTTTTATTTATTTATTTTTATTTAATTTATGAGGCCACATGTCTCTCTGATCTCACTGTCTATATCAAAGGAGGCCCCATCGTGTCCACATCAAAGGTGGGGCCCACACGATTGACGGTCAACATCAAAGGTGGACCCTACGTTATGGAGCCCCATATTAAGGTGGGCCCACATATTGGATGGCCCCTAAAAATAAATGGCCAATATCTAAAATGGGTGGCATGATCGATAGTCCACATCAAAGGTGGGGCCTACACGATGGACGGTCTAAATCAAAGGTTGGCCCTAATGATGGGTGACCCATACCCAAGGTGGGCCTGCATGATGGACGGCCTACATTGGAGGTGGGACCTACATGATGGACAATCCATATCAAAGGTTGACCCTAATGATGGGTGGCCCATACCCAAGGTGGGCCTGCATGATGGACAGCCCACATTGGAGGTGGGGCCTACATGATGGACAGTCCATATCAAAGGTTGACCCTAATGATGGGTGGCCCATATCCAAGGCGGGCCTGCATGATAGACGGCTCACATTGGAAGTGGGGCCCACATGATGGATGGTCCACATCAAAGGTGGGCTCTACATGATGGGCGGTGGATATTGAAGGTGGGCCCACATGATGAACAATAACATTGATGGTGGGCCCCAAATGATGGATGACCAGCATGAAAGGTGGGCCCTATATAATGGATGTTACACATTAAAGGTTTGCACATAACGATCAATGGCCCACATCAAAGGTTGGCCCCATGTGATGGACCGCCCAAATCAAAGGGAGGACCACACAATGAATGATTTACATCAAAGGTTGGCCCCACATGCTGGACGGTCAATTTGAGGGTGGACCAAACAAACTTTAGGGAATAAGTATTAATGTGACGTTGGAAATGGAACATGCTTTTGTATAACTAGGTTGTTTACCAAACGTACTTAACTGCTCAACCTGATTGGGCCATACATGAGAGGTCCAAGCCCAACCTACAGCTTCTTGAACTCGTGGGACCATGCCCAGTCCAAAGCCGGCCAGCTGGTCCGGCTGGGCCTGACATTGCCACCCTGAACCGCCATCTGCTGATTTGAAGTCATTCCCCAGAGCCAAACTCCAAGAAAAGGAAACCTTCTAAAACTGCCTCTGTTTTCATACGGAGGATCTGAATTCAGTCCAGTTGCAGCTAAATTTTCCCTGATCGAGACTGTTTATCACGTAGGCCACACTACCCATGGCTATGGACCAAAAGCTCCTCCCTACATCAATCCTAACCATCCAATCTCAGGACCTCTTTTGCATGGAGACAGACAGCTACTATCTTTTTTTCTTTTAATTGTTCATTAGCAGCATAATAATGGGATGCCAAGGATTTCTTGATTAGGGTGTGGTTGAAAGTATTTTCCATCCATGGCGCATCCATCCACTCGATTTGCCATCTGGTTGACAGAAAAGTGGGCCACGGGCCGCACCTTCAAGGAATGATAGCTAGAATGCGAACAGGTAATTCAGTATGATTCTTGAAAAAGAAAAAGAAAAAGAAAAAGAAAGGAAAAGCAATTTTTAAGAAGAAGAAACATCAATGGATAAGATCAGAAATCGGCCCAGAGATTCAGTTCGATAGCAAGAACAAGAATAAACTACTTGAAGAGATTTCGTTCAGGAATCAGACACAACTACTAAGATCTGCAACATCCAATGAAAGAAGAAAGGGTCTTCGAATTCAAAGATTCGGCACAACCTCTGTCGGTCTCTCCCAGAAATGAACAAGGCCGTCCGGTCCAGTGCTGGCCATGAGAATGCTCATATCAAATCCAATGCTCATATCCAATCCAAACACAGGCCCCTCATGATGAAAATAATTCTCAATCAGTGGGTCCCCCATCTGAGAGTTCCACAACGCCACCTCTGAATCTTGCGAACAGGATGCGATCTGCCATGTCTGCTGGGGAGAGAACTTCACCTTCCAGAGGGCATGGCCCGTGGGGATTACTCTGGCAGGCTCAGGCCTAATGCAACAGGAGTCCCTGGAAGGATTGCCAGTGTACCTGATGTCCCATACCCTGATGCATCTCCCATATTGGTCAGCGGTGGCAATGCAGTTGCCGTCGTATTTGCGCCAGTCGAAAGAACCGAAATATTCACCAAATCCAACTTCAGATACGAAATCTGGCAGGCGGGTGTCGTAGATGCGGAGGGTTCCATCGCCAGCACAGGCGAAGATTTTGGGATGGTCGGGTTTCCAGGTGGCGGAATAGATCTTTTTGTGATCTCTGTGGGTGTAGACAGTAGTCGGGAGGTTTCCTTCGCCAGCGGTCCATAGTTTAACATCGCTGTCGCAGCCAGAGGTAAGGAAGGAGTGGAAGTAGAAGGGGTTCCACTCGATGCTGCTGATCCTGGAGGAGTGTCCGCGGGCAATGAGGGTGGTACAATGGCGATGGTGAAGGTTGAAGACCAGGACTGAACCACGGAAGTCACCAGCAATGATGGTATTGGAGAAGAACCTGGACCAGGCACATTCATTGAGGCCCCGGAAGGTGTTGAAGGTGATGGTTTTGACGAGGGAGT
The DNA here is from genome assembly GCA_003013855.2 of Liriodendron chinense. Lineage (NCBI taxonomy): Eukaryota > Viridiplantae > Streptophyta > Magnoliopsida > Magnoliales > Magnoliaceae > Liriodendron > Liriodendron chinense. The sequence goes on along the minus strand of PVNU02000440.1, from coordinate 2,254,722 downwards.
CTGAGTCTTCCGAGGCGTCGAGGATGAGAAGGTGACCATGCGCAAGTTGGTCAAAGGTTGCCACGGCCAGTCGGTATGGATCGAAGGGGCTGAATTTCACGTCACGGCCATGGAAGCCGGTGTTGAAGCTGGTGTCCATCTCTCTCTCTCTGTGTGTGTGTGTGTGTGTGTGTGTGTGTGTGTGTGTGTGTGTTGTGAAATGAAGAAACAGTGCTTGATATTGGTCTTTATTCTGTCAGTCCAGTTCTTGATCTTGGCCTCTCTGATGAAGAAACAGTGCTTGATCTTGGTCTTTATTCTATTAGTCCAGTTCTTGATCTTGGTCTTTATTCTGTTAGTCCAGTTCTTGATCTGTTGCAACAGCAAGGCTTCTTTAAGACTGTCCAGCCCACCCATGCAGAAGATGAAATGGCCTCGATCGACCTACGCGGATCCAACACGTTTTAAATTATTCGGGTGAGACCCATTTAGTTGCAGGGCCTTGGAGCTCTTGTCACTTAAGATAAGCTACTTATGGCTTAAGTAGCTTATTCTTGATTTCTACTTATTAAGCTGAAGTGATTAAGTAACTTTAAGTAAAATAGTTACTTATCTCAAATCGAACTTGTCTCAAATAAGTTACCTATCTACTGCTGTAAGTAGAAAAAAGTAACTTGTTTGGTGGCATCCAAATGGGCCTAAGTTACTTTTTAGCTTATGCTTAGTCATTAAGGTATTTTATTAATGGATCGTAAGTTGCTTAAGATAAGTTACTTATACCATAAGTAGCTTATCTTAGTTTCTACTTATTAGGAAAATAAGTATGTTTGATAAACAACATACTTGTCAGTTTTTCCTCCCTTTCATCTCTCCAAAAAAGTTAAAAAGCTAAAAAAATTACCCTTTCATCCCTCCAAAAAAGTTAAAAAACTAAAAATTTAGCTAAAGTGATAATGTAATTTTAAGTAAAAAAGTTACTACTAATCATAAAACAAACTTACTTATGTGAAATAAGTTACTTATCTACTGGTGTAAGTAGAAAATGTAACTTATTTGGTAGTATCCAAACGAGCCCTAAACATGATTGCAAAAGTAACTAAAGTGCTTAAACCTATTTACTGTTTTACCCAATTTTTAGCAGTCCTTAGGAGGACCAATAATAAGAGGACACGTGATGTTGTATTGCGAAGGTGTAACGCTAGTAATAGTAAGGGAGGTGTTTTACTGATTCCACGAGAATACAATTGTATCAAATTGGATAGGCCACATTGGATGCGACCAAGCGGGTAGATAGTGAATGTGAAGGGGTTATAAAAGAATGTGTGAAGGAAGGTGGTGGCTGAAGAAGGACGTAGAAGGCCTGATTGTGGGGAGGCAGTTGTTGTAACTATCAGGTATGAAGATATCCCAATAGCTCTTTCGGTCACGAGGGAGTCTACAAAAGTAGGGAGTCTAGAAAGAGGAGGAGGTCATGTCGAGGTGCAGAGCCAACACACCAATGCCAATCAGGAGGTGGTTGGGCGCTCGACAATCAGTGGACTGGGCACCCGGTGCCTAGGGCAGGCGCCCGACCAAGTTTGGTCGGACGTCCCCCAATTTTGGTCAACTTTCCCCCAAGTTTGCTGGACAATTTCCACATTGGGCGGGCGCCCTGACCAAGACTGACCGGGCGCCCGACCAGAGGCGAAGTGATTTGCGGGCTTTCCTTTTTTGGGTTCTATTTTCGTATTATACTATAAAAGTGGGTGTAATTTGGGATCAGGGTAGGCTATTAGGGTCTCTATACGTCTAAGGTGAGAAAGAGGGAAGATGTTAGCAAAAAGGGCCATCTCTATGCATGGGAGTATTGGAGAAGATGAGTATATTGCTTGTAACTTTGTCTTTTTCATAGTGGAACTTTACACCCATGGTTTTTTTACCCTTGTTGAGGTTTTTTCATGTAAAATATGTCTTGTGGTTTGTTGGTTTGTTTCAATTTCGCTTTTAGTTGTTATTTCTTCTTGTTCATCGTTTGTGGGTGAGATCGGAGATTGGATATTGGTTCATCGGCGTTGTTGGCGTGTTGCGCAACAACTGGTGTCAGAGTTATTGATTTAATTCAAGTTGGAGCGATGACAGAAGAAAGGAAGACATGGATTTAGAAGTTTGATGGTTCAAACTTTGCCTTCTGAAAGATGCAGATAGAAGATTATTTGTATTAAAAGGACCTCTATATTCCTTTAGAAGGAAAAGAGAAGAAATCAGTGAAGATGATAGATGATGAGTGGGCTTTAATGGATCGGAAGGCTTTAGGAATTATCTGACTCTCTTTGTCTAAGAGCGTCGCCTTCAATATATCCAATGTAAAGACTACAAAAGAATTAATGCGAGCTCTAGCTACGATGTATGAGAAACCCTCGGCGTCCAACAAGGTTCATCTTATGAAACGGCTATTCAACATGAAGATGTCAGATGGTGGGGGTGTGGCTGAACATCTAAACGAGTTCAATACAGTCACGAGCCAATTGTCTGTTAGCATCACTTTTGATGATGAGGTCAGGGCGCTATTGATCTTATCCAGTTTGCCAAACAGTTGGGATGGTTTAGTGATTGCCGTGAGCAATTCTTCAGGGTCTACGAAGTTGAAATTTGATGATGTGGCCGGTCTAATTCTCAGTGAAGAATCTAGAAGGAAGGCATTGGGAGTTTCAGGGGATTCGGGGAATGCTCTAAACATTAAAGGAGGAGGAAGATCATTGAACAAATGAGGCAATAAACACGGGCTTTCTAAGTCAAGGAAAAAGTCCAAGGGACCGAAAGACAAGGATGGGTGTTGGCATTGCAGGAAGAAGGGGTACATGAAGCGTGATTGCAGGGCGCTTAAGAAACAAGAAGGAAGCTCTCAATCTTCTGCTTCTTCTTTTAGTTCTTCCTCTGGTCATTTCTTTGGTCCATCTTCTCCGTGTAGAGCTCAGCAACCTCCTCTACATCAGTCTATTGTATAGATCTGGCAAAAAGTGTATAAACTTAAGTTTAATGAATGTGGCCCATCAAGAGTTTAGATCAACTTAAATCTTAGGGTCCTAGTCTGATTTGTTCTTAAGGATCGAATGATCCATATGGATCAGATCTGACATCCCCTGATGTCCACCAATTAATCTCCACAAAAGAGATTCGCCTAAATCTATTTTCTTAGATCAGATTGGTGTGGCCCACCTGAATATCGAATCGTCCTAAAAGTTTAGGCCCTGATATGATTTAACCTTAAGAGTCTTGTGACCCGTACGGATCGGATTCGGCCAATTCAGATTGTCTCCCCACCAATTTTCGCATTTTAAAGCTTCTCTTTACAACGTTCTAGATCTGAGATTTGTCTATAGATCCGTATAATGGACAGATGGTTGATTGGTCCCGTCCATTGATTAGATCTAAGAAAAACTATAAAAATCATTAAAAAGAAAAAAAATGGATCAAAGGCTTACCATATCTAAGCCTCTTAATTCTTAGCTCTCTCTCGCTCTCTTTCTTTCTTTTCTAGGATTTTTTCCTTTCATTCTTAGGTATTAGGATCTCTTCCGTAGCTTTCTCAACCAGGAGGGCCTTAGCCCGCCACCTAATGTCATATTTTTATTTATAAATTATAAATCAATTCCTTTAACCTTTATAAAAATAAATTTAGGTGATCAAAATTTTGGGTTGTTACATCCCGCCCTAGCAGCAAGTATTCCAATACACATTTCATAGGCTATCATGTGCAAGACCCAATACTTGGTCTGGCCCAAGCCCAGTATGAGCCTGCCCCATCTAGCTCAAGCCCAAACCTGAAATTGGCTGGAGTTGGCCTGCCTGACCTGGCTCGGCTAGAAAGTTGATGAAATCCATATTTCTGACTTAATGTTCCAATCCATCCACTAATCAAGTTGGCTGTGCAACTGAGGGTTGGAATACATATTTGTAGGACACATTTAAATATGAAGTCAGGATGGCTGCTTGGGTTATAGTGCCTCAGTCCAGTCCAGACCACACTATCAATGGCTATGGACCAAAACTCCTACCTTCATCAATATTCCTAACCATTCCACATTTTTTTTCTTTTAACTGTTCATTAGCAGCATGATAATGGGCCGCACCTACATTCGATGCACTATTTGGATCATAGAAAAGTGGGCCACACCTATAAGGAATGCTCACGAGAATGTGATTATGTAATTCGGTATGATTTCTTAGAAAAAGAAAAAAGAACAAGAACAAGAAAAAGAAAAAGAAATTTTTAAGAAGAAAAAACTCTAATGGATAACATCACAAATCAACCCAGAGAATCGTTCAAGAACAAGAACAGGAACAGCCTACTTGAAGAGATTTCGCTCCCGAATCAGACCACAGCTGCTAAGATACGCATCATCCAATGAAATAAAAAAGGTCTTCGAATTCAAAGCCTCGGCTCAACCTCCTGCCTATTCCAGACATGAACGAGGCCATCCAGTCCAGTGCTGGCGATGGGACCCTTGACGAGCGTGCTCATCTCCAATCCAAGCACAGGCTTCGAATGATGAACATACTTCTCAGTCAGTGGGCCTTCCACCTGATGGTTCCAAAATGCCACCTTTGAATTTTACGAACATAATGCGATCTGACTCTCCTCCTAGTCGGGTGAGAACTTCACTTTTTTTAGGCTACTACTACCCCTGTGGATTTCTGTGACAGGCTGAATGGCAAGGACCATGGAAGGGTCGTAGGTGTGCCTGACGTCCCATGTGGTGATGTAGTTTTCGTATTCAGAGGCAGTGGCAATGCAGGTGTCATTGTATCTGCACCAGTCACAAGAACGAAAAATCTGACCAAATCCAACTTCAGTGACGAATCCTTTGTTGAAAATTCGGTCAGCGGAAGCATCAAAGAAGATCAAACAATCACCACACAGCCACACAAGCAATCAACGTAAAAGCAAACGAATTTTATGTGGAAACCCTTGCGGGAAAAAACCACGGCACAAAGCGACACCTCCACTACGGCACAAAGCAACACCTCCACTCTGAATTCTAGAAGATTACAAAGCTAATCTACCCTCAAGAAAATCCCAAAGATGAATAAGGCACTCTCAAACCTCACAATATCTCCCCCAAGCCCTAATCTCGAAATAGGACTCCTTGGTATGGATTAGGGTACCTCTAAGACGGATTTGGAGGTGCTTTTATAGGCCTCCAACCCAAAATAGATATATGCAACACGTATTTGTGCAAAACCGCGTGTATACCCGACCGGTCACAATCGGTCGGACCTGTGCAAAACAGGTCTAGAGAGTTTTGCCTTTAAAAACTTCAAAATTCAGCCTCCACCAATTGGTTGAGACCGCTCAGAGCACATGTCTAGCAAGCCTTTTAAGGCTCTGTCTAAAACAGGGATTGGTTTGACCGGTTAAGACCGGTCGACCTCTCAAAACAAAGCTTTTTGAAGGTTCTGACAACAAACTCCACCGAGGCTTCAAAATCGAACCATCTTTCCTTTGCTTCGTCGATCAACTCATCTTCAAACATAGTATCATCGCTTCTCGTGCATCACTGCGTCTTCATTAAGCCTTTACCAATATCAGAGAAGTTACGCAGAACTTGAACTTCTCTGTTGGGACCACCTTGGTCAGCATATCTGCCGGATTCACGCTAGTGTGAATTTTGTCCAGAGTCACATCTCCTTCCTCAAGCACCTATCAAATAAAATGGTGACGCACATCAATGTGTTTAGTACGAGAGTGATAAACAGAATTTTTAACCAAATTGATATCACTAGAACTGTCACAATTAACCGGCACGACTTCTTGCTGAAGCCCCAATTGATTTATCATTCATTTCGACCAAATAGCTTCCTTGAAAGCTTCTGTCACCACCATGTACTCAGCTTCAGTAGTGAAAAGAGTCACTATCGACTGAAGCTTAGACATCCAACTAATCGCTCCACCCGCTAATACAAACGAGAACCCTGAAGTTGACCTCCTACTTCCACACTATCTACGTAGTCAAAATCGATGTAACCAACCAACTTGTCCTTGGACATTTCAAACGTCAAGACGTAGTCCTGCGTACCCCGAATATATCAAAGTAGCCATTTCACAGCTTCCCAATGTTGTTTGCCCAGGTTAGACATGAATCAGCTAAAAACACCCATAGCCTGTGAAATATCTGGTCTTGTACAGACCATGGCATACATTAAACTCCCACAGCACTTGAATAGGGCACATAAGACATAACATGTTTTTCTTCATCCATTTTGCGACAATGTTCAAAAGAAAGCTTGAAATGACCCGCGTGGGGAACGCTAACCGGTTTGGACTTGTCCATCTCGTACTTTTTCAATACCTTCTCAAGGTATTCTTCTTGAGATAATTATAACATGCTCCTCTTCCTGTCTCTATGAATATTTATGCCAAGAACCCTCTTTGCAGCCCCCAGATCCTTCATCTCGAATGTCCCTGAAAGTTGAGTCTTCAACACATCTATATTAGACATGCTATGATTGACAATAAGCATGTCATCGACGTACAACACCAGTATAAGAAACTTCTCATCATTTAGTGTCTTGAAATAGACACAATGATCATACTCGCTCTTGATAAAGCCTTGACTCATCATGAAGGAATCAAATTTCTTATACCATTGCCTAGGCAACTGTTTGATATCGTACAATGATCTCCTCAACTTGTTGTTGAGCCTCCAATTTATACATTTACTAGCCCATTACATCACATTATATGCATAGTTTGTATGCTTAAAAGGCCCATCTAATGCGTGATTTATGATTGTAGGAGGGAGGCGGAGATTTCACTGATTAAAGGCTAAAAAGGTCACTAAAGGCACATTGAAGATCAAAGAATTAAGTGCCAAATGATGGGATAAAGAAGCATGAGAGAAAGAGAAAGAATGAAGAAGAAGTGCAGAATAAACAATACTGAAGACCAGTCGTCCGACTAGTCTGCCAAGGCACAGGACTGGTCGTCCGACCGGTCTGCAATTCAACAAGGATCCCCCCTTTGCTGACACATTACTGGACAAAGCCAGACCGGTCGTCAGACCGGTCGACCAACATTCAGACCGGTCGTCAGACCGGTCGAACACTCAACAGAGAGGGGGTGAAAATTCTAAAAGTCACTGGACTGTTTTTTGCCGTTTTATGACCGGTCGTCCGACCGGTCATCCAAGAGCTCAGACCGGTCATCTGATCGGTCGGCTGCATAACAGGGCTTGTTCTACAAGCTTTGATTTTCTCTGCACAGCTCCGTAATTTCTTACGCAATCTGGAATCATTCGCACTATTCTATAAAAGGGGACCTAGGGCTTCGTCTAAAGGCATCATAGAAGAGATTAGAGGTTGTGGGAAATGAAGGAGAGCACCGTGGAGTGTCCACAACTCCGTCAATTCTGATATTTCTAGTTTTTGGTCTTTTTCATTGAGTTCTAGTTGTAGTATGACAATGCTCAACTAGAATCTCTCAGCTAGGGCTGAGAGGTGAAGCTTGTAGCTGTTATAGCCAAAATAGCAGAGACCATTTGTGCACGGCTCGAATACTCACGATGTTCTAATCCGGTGAGCACATTCATTCGACTCGCGAGATCATATGCTCGCGGCTCGTGTATTCTCATGATGTCCTGATCCTGCGAACACATTCATTCGACTCGCGAGATACTTTGCTCACTACTCGCATATTCGACAAATACGGAACACAGTTATCGAGGCTTCAAGCTCTTATTGTCAATAGTCGAATAATCGCCAGGCGGGAAATATCCTTTTCGACCTGCGAGCGGTCTTTCTCGTGAGTCGTTGAAAGGTGTCATATCTTAATACGCGAGCACCTGGTCTCGCGAACATCTTCCGACGTGCGAGCAGCTTCTACTAATTATCAATGGTGATGTTCCTTAGCTTCTAGTACCAGCAGCCCGTATAGGCCGATTTTGGGCTTATCTTCATCTATGGCCTCGCGTCTCAAGGGATTGTTATCAAGGAGCGTAGTTGGCCAGATGACTAAACGGATTTAGCTGTTCCTTTATCTAATGATAAAGATCTTATTCCGTGAAATTAGTAGACGATCTTGGCGTCTTACGTAACAGAGTGGGATGGTTGAATCTATATAAAGGAATGGATTCATCAATGAAAAGGTACACAATACTCAATCTTTAACCCCCGTTGGTTAGTTCTCTTTTCTACCTCACCCTATCTGACTTAAGCATCGGAGGGCCAACGGCTGGACGCCGGCCACCCTTAGTTGCTTTCTGACTCCTTTCAGGTCCACGGAGAAAATTGCTTGGAGAGAAGGTGAACACTCGGAGGACCCTATTACAGAATTCGACGTAAACAGTAGCCAATTTCATGTTTAATTCAATTTAATTTAAGTACTTTCACTTTAAGTTTGGATTTTTATTATTCTAGTTTGAATAAAGTTGATATTTTTAGAAGTTTTATGAGAGTTCATGTGCTCCGGACATGGATTCCTTGGAATTCTCTGAGATTATCATATTGGCTTGATTAGATTCGAATTATGGTAACCCTTGAGCATGTCATAGCCTATAGGCATGGCTGTTACTCCGAAGGCTATGATTTTGAATGTTATGGGATTGAATAGGACTAGAACTTGGAAGTTCAACTTAAGTAGGATTGAATGTGTTTCAATGCTTTATCTTCCAACTAGATGAGAGATAGAACTTCGAATCTAGTTGTGTTTTATGCTTGGATGGATTGGATTGACATGAGATTGCTATAAGTGGATCCTTGAAAGCCTTAGTTCCTTTAATTACTGATTTATCTAAATTACTGTTTTAAGTTAGTTCTCTTAATTCAAAACTCTAAATTGTTTCAATTCTAGTTGCTGTGATAGTTTAGAATTGGTTTTCTAATTCCCTGTGGATCGACCTCGGTCTTACCGAGAATTATTACTATATCGCAGCTTTGCACTTGAGGCGAGCGAACACCTGCAAACCTTGTTCTCAGCCCCTTGCACTGTATAACCTTCTGGTTGCACCATGTATATCTGCTCTTCCAATTCCCCATGCAGGAAAGTAGTTTTCACATCCATCTGTTCCAGCTCGAGGTCATATTGGGCAACCATCCCCAACACAAACCTAATAGATACTTGCTTCACAACCGGTGCAAAAATCTCACCGAAGTCTACGCCTTCACGCTGAGTATAACCTTTCGCTACCAACCTTGCCTTGTATCTATTCTGTTCCTTTCAAAAAATCCACTTACACCCTATCACTTTTCGACCCATTGGAAGCTTCATAAGCTCCCAAGTCTTATTCTTGTACAAAGAGTCCATCTCGTCTTGCATTGCCATCTTCCACTTCTTAGCATCTGCATCCTGTAGTGCTTTCTCAAAGTTAGACGGATCTCCTTCATTTGTAATGAGAACGAATGCAACGTTCGAGTCATCCCGGTACCTTGCCGGTAACCTGCGATTCCTGGGTGGATTTCTTCGCATAGGTGGTTGCTCCCCCTGATCCTGTACCTCTGTCTGCGCCTCAGTATCGACCCGTGTCTCATATATGTCCTCATGAGTATCAACATGTTCTGAAGTTTCTGGTTCCTTTGTATCATTCTTACGGGACAAAGAACCCTCATCAAACTTGACATCACGGCTCAGGGTGATCTTCCGTGTGATAGGGTCATATATTTGATATCCCTTCACACCATCACCATAGCCTACAAAGATCCCCTTTCTGGCCCTATGGTCTATCTTATCTCTTTCAACTGATGGTACATGAGAGTAAGCCTCACAACCAAAGACCAGCAGACTTGAGGAGTCTAGCTTACGACCACTCCATACTTCCTTAGGGCTTTTACATTCCATTGCCATAGAGGGTGACCGGTTTATCAAGTAACAAGTCGTGTTAACGGCCTTAGTCCATAGCTCTTTGCCCAAACCAGCATTACTAATCATGGATCGAGCTCTCTCTAAGAGAGTCCGATTCATTCGCTCTACCACACCATTCTGCTCTGGCGTGTGGTGCACTGTGTTGTGCCTCACGATCCCCTCCTTATAATACATGTTAAATTCTCTAGAAGTAAACTCACCTCCATTATCAGTTCTCAAAATTTTTAATTTCTGTCATGACTAATTCTACGCCATCGCCTTTCAATACTTGAAGGTTATAAAGACATCGGATTTATTTTTCAGAAAATAAACCAAAACCTTTCTGCTATAGTCACCGATATATAACACGAACCATGATAACCCCCCAACAGAAATAACGGGCGACGGCCCCCATACATCGGAATGGACATAATCAAGCACCCCTTTACATACATGTTTCCCCCCTTTAAATGGCAATCTAGACTATTTCTCATACATGTAATGTTCACATATACTAAAGTCTACAGATTTAAAGGAAGGAATCAAATATCGTTCAGAGAGTACTTTTATGCCCCGCCTGCTCATGTGGACCTAAGCGTGCATGCCACATACGTACAGACGTGGAATCCGCTACAGTCGTTGCAGCTCCATCTACTGAAGTGTTCCTAATCATCCTGTAAATGTTATCATGCATCTGTCCCTTCATAATTACAAGGGCGCCCTTTGAAACTTTGCAGAACCGGTCAAAACCGGTGAACTTGAACCCCTATGCTTCGAGTGCACTAAGGGAGATCAGATTCTTCCTCAACTTAGGAACGTGCCTCACTTTTGTCAAGGTCCGTTCGATCCCATCGAACATCTTGATGCACACAGTATCAATCCCCACAACTTTACAGGCGTAGTCATCACCTAGAAATACCGAGCCTCTCTCATACTCCTTGTAGGAAGTAAAGACGCTCCTATCTAGACACATGTGATACGAAGCCCTAGAGTCCATGTTCCACTCATCGCAAAGAGATCCAGCCTTTGACACCGTCAAGACCTCGCACACATCATTACCACCTTCCTCAGTTTCAGCGGTATTGGCTTCCCTAAAAGAATCACCGGACTTCTCCTTCTTATATTTAGGACTCTTGCAGTCCTTCTTCATATGCCCAACTTGGCCACATCCCCAACACTTCAACTTGTCTTTGCCCTTGCCCTTCGATTTGGATCGAGAACTCGATGATCCTTCACCTCGCTCAGAATTCCTTCATCTCATAAACAGTGCTTCGGAGGAGGAATCAGTATCACCGCTTTCCTGTCTCATGGCCTTCAATTGAAGGGCTGAGACAACGGTCTCGACACTAATAGTGTCCCTTCCTGCGCACAACGAGTCCCTGAGTGACCCATATGAACTAGGAAGCGAGTTCAACAAGATCAAGGCTTGATACTCGTCCTTCATCTGCTCACCAAAATCGAGCAACTTGCAAATCATTTTGTTGAACGTGCTAATGTGGTCCTCCACATCTGTCCCCTCCGCCATCTTCGAAGTGAAAAGTTGCATCATTAGATACATGCGATTTTCTAGAGACTTCTTCACATAGATGTTCTCTAGCTTGGTCCATGTCTCTACAGCGATCTTCTCCTTCAAGACGTTATAGAGGATGTTATCAACAAGGCACAATTGGATTGATGCCATAGCCTTCTCATCTATCTTCGTCCACTCCTCATCTTTCATTTCGGCAGGTCGCTTTCCAAGGGCGTTCATGACCCCTTGCTGAGTTAGGACGGCACGCATCTTCACCTTCCATAACTCAAAGTTGTTTTTGCCCGAGAACTTCTCAATGTCGAACTTCGTACTTGAAGTCATGAGATCATTTCAGAAAACTTCTTCTTCAACCCTCTAACGATAACTCTGATACCACTTGTTGGAAATTCGGTCAGCGGAAGCATCGAAGAAGATCAAACAATCACCACACAGCCACACGAGTAATCAACGCAAAAGCAAATGAATTTTACGTGGAAAACCCTTGCGGAAAAAAACCATGGCATAAAGCGACACCTCCACTATGAATTCCAGAAGATTACAAAGTTAATCTACCCTCAAGCAAATCCCAAAGATAAACAAGGCACTCTCAAATCTCACAATCTCTCCCCTAAGCCCTAATCTCAAAATAGGACTCCTTGGTATTGATTAGGGTACCTCTATGACGAATTAAGAGGTGCTTTTATAGGCCTCCAACCCAAAATAGAAACATGCAACAAGTATTTGTGCAAAACCGCGTGTATACCCGACCGGTCACGACCGGTCAGACCTATGCAAAACAGGTCCAGAGAGTTGTACCTTTAAAAACTTTAAAATTCAGCCTCCACCGACAGGTCAAGACCGGTCGGCCTTCTCTGTCCGACCAGTCAAGACCAATCGGAGCACATGTCCAGCAAGCCTTTTAAGGCTCTGTCCAAAATAGGGATTGGTCAGATCGGTCAAGATCGGTCAACCTCCTAAAACAAAGCCTTTTGAAGGCTCTGACAACATCCTTGGCAGCGAATGTCATAGATGCAGAGGGTCCCACGGCCAGCACAGGCGAAGATTTCACCATGGTGAGGGTTCCATACGGAGGAATATATTATTATTGAGGTTTTCTTCACCTGTGGTCCATATCTTGACATTGGAGTCACCACCAGCAGTAAGGAAGTAGTTGGGGTTGATGGCGTTCCAGTCCATGCTACGGATGGGAGAGTGGCGCCCAAAATCGGTGGCAATGGGGTTGGATGAAGGCGGACGATCTAGGTTGAAGAGCATGACTGAACCATGGTAATCACCCGCAACAATGATATTGTCATCGAGCTCAGACCAGGCACATTCATTGAGGCCCCCGAAGGTGTTGAAGGAGTTGATGTTAGTGAGAGGGAATGTGGTGGTTTCGAGGATGAGAAGGCGACCATGCCCGACTGGTTCATTACTGGCCATAGCGACTGGGTCGTGAGCGGCGAAGGCTAGGTGGGTTTTTAGGAAGGGGCTGAATTTCATGGCATGGCCATGGAAGCAGTGTTAAGGGACGACATGAGTGATCTCTCTCTCTCTCTCTCTCTCTCTGGTTGGGTAATGGCCTAATGAAGAAGCAATTCCTGATCTTGACCTTTATTCTATTAGTTCTGTTCCAATAGGCTATGACTTCTTTCCTTCTTCCCGCCGTTTCCTTCTTTATTCTGCAATGAAGAAGCAGTTCTTGATCTTTATTCTGTTAGTTCTGTTGCAACCGACGAGGACTTCTTTGCTTTTTCCCGCCCTTTCCTTTATCTAAGATTTTAAATAGCAGAAGTGAAAGTGGGCCCGGCTGACCAGTCTTAAGCCCGTTCAGCCCACTGCGTGAGTTTGATAGCTGAGGCCCGTGTGGGGCAAAATTTGGTGATGTAGTTTGCTCAACGTTACAGGCTTCCATTGTATGGAATCATTCTCTGTGATGTTTTTCACGTGATCCTTTCATCCTATTGTCATTGTGGCGGAGAGCCCTACTAGGTACCACAAATCTGAACGTTGATCTTTCGTCATGCATGCAACATTAGAAGCATGGGTTGATCCAGCAGTTGGTTCATCATTAATTGGATTTTTCAATCCTTCAATAGGAAAATTATCTAGAATCACTTCGGTAGGTTCTTTTTTTTTTTTTTTTTGGTTTGGGAAAGGGAGCAAAACTCTCATATTACAGTAGGTTCTTCATTGCTAATATTCTTCCGAATGCAGAGAGAGAGAGAGAGAGAGAGAGAGAGAGAGAGATTCTTAACATGCTAAAATCCATTAGATGCCATTAAACTGAAACAAATAAAGAAAGAAATTAAACAAAAGACAGACAAAAACAAATACGTTGCACTTCCATTTTATTCAAACAAATACATTAGTAAAGAAACTACGCGTGGATTTCCCACATATTGCTGATCAGGGAGTCTACTGTAATGGGGCATGCTCTAGTTTTTCATTCCAAACTGTGATTGGAGATAATCAACTATTTTCTTATCAACTTGGAATGCCTTGGCAAGAACATCATCTGAGATGGGTGGATTCGATCCAAACACAGCATTCGCAATGGTGATGGTTCCCGGGTTCTGGCTGCTCAGTGCTGCAATGGCTATGGCATTGGTGTGGCCGATGTTAAACTGGAAGTGAATCAGGCCTATTGGGAAGACAAACACATCGCCCTTCTGAAGGACCTTTGTTATGAGGCGATTCTCAGTGTTGGAAGTGACGAATCCGACGTAGAGGGTGCCCTCCAAAACTGTTAAGATCTCTGTCGCCCTTGGGTGCGTGTGGGGTGGATTGAGACCATAGGGTACATAGTCTATCCGAACCAAGGAGACTCCAAGGGTATTGAGTCCTGCTATCTGAGCTACGTTTACTTGGGTCACATTGGACCCAACCTTGTTATTCGTGTTTCCTGGTTTGTCAAGTCCCTCGAAGAAGAAATCATTGTCCTGAACTTCCTTTGGGTCCTTGCACACAAATCCATTCACCAACACTGCCATCATATAACAGAAAAGAGATTGTAAGCAACATATTCTTTCAATACCTATTAAACCAACATAAACAGAAGATAATGGACAATATGATAAGTGGCGTGTCCCATTCATCTCACGAATGGGGTGGATTGCATTTACATGAAATATCTGCAGTATTGATGCAATTACCTGATCTTCTCAACTATGGTAACATACCTGGGCTATCGCGCACAGCGACGCAGAAATCCTGCAATGGGCTGGGATCGGATGCAGAGGCAAAGGAGGAACTGAGTGCAAGGAAGGCTACTAAAAGAAAGCCAGTGGCCATCTTGAAAGTGTGTGTGTATGTATGCTAGGAAACCTAAATCTTATAATGAAGTGTGTTTTTGGCCGTGGGTTATGTGAGAGGATTAGGCTAATATTTATAGTAGGGTTACAGAGATGTTTGTCATTGAAATGGTCCGATTACTTGGAGGCAATTAGGTTTATTATTATTGAAATGCAAGACTTCTTCCTCTCCTGTGTAGAAGAACGAATCGGGTCAATCAGTTTACGTGTATAAAATATCATCTTTTGTTTACTAATTCTTGATTTCGTAAATGCTAATTAACTACTCCAAATCGCTAAGGGTCAAGAAACCGTGTGAGGGGGACGTGGATTAGCTACTGAGAGGTTGAGTAGCTATCTCGCTACTGAAGTGACGTCACCAACTTCTGTGGGGCCCACCCTGATGTATGTGTTTTATCCACACCGTCCATTCATTTTGAGAGAACATTTTAGGGCATGATCTAAATAATGGGACAGATCCAAAGCTCAAGTGGACCCCACCAAAGAAAACAGTGGGGACAGTGACATGACCGTTCAAACCTTCCCAGGGCCCATCATGATGTTTATTTGAGATCCGACCTGTTCATAAGGTCACAAAGACATGGAAGAAGGGAAAACAAAAAGATCAGCTTGATTGAAAACTTCTGTGGCCCCAATAAGTTTTTAATGTTAGGAGATCAATCCCCGCTGTTTTCTTTGGTGGGGTTCACTTGAGCTTTGGATCTGTCCCATTATTTAAATCATGCCCTAAAATGTTCTCTCAAAATGGATGGACGGTGTGGATAGAACACATACATCAGGGTGGGCCCTACAGAAATTGGTGACGTCACTTCATTAGCGAGATAGCTACTCAACCTGTCAGTAGCTAATCCGCGTCCATGTGAGGGGAAATGTTCATGAGATTTACCTAATCACACGATCAGGCCAAGCATTCATTCTACTGAAGAAAATTAACCAAACGTAGGTAAAGGCGGACGCGGATTAGCTACTGACAGCGAAAACACTACTGAAGTGACGTCACCAAGTTCTGTGGGACCCACCATGATTTATGATTGTATCCACACCGTCCATCCATTTAGAGACATCATTTTAGGGAATTATACAAAAAAATGAGGTAGATCCAATTCTCAAGTGGACCCTAGGTTTATGAGGCACAGGTTTTCAATCAAGCTGATATTTTTGTTTTACCGGGTCTAGGAAGGTTTCAATGGTGATCGTCACTATCTCCACTCTTTCAGTGGTGGGGTCCACTGGAATTTTGGATATGTTTCATTTTTTGTCTCATGCCTTAAATTAATGTCTTTAAATGGATGGACGGTGTGGATACAACACCTACGTCATGGTGAAGCCCACAGAAGTTGGTGACGTCACGTCAGTAGCAACTGTGAGTAGCTCATCCGCGTCCGGTAAAGGTTTGCTTGGTATATTTCCTTCGAATTTGGCTACTGACGCTGTGAGTAGCCCATGACCTTTTCAACGAGACTGTTCGTGACCACCATTAAAAATTGGTGCTCCTTCATCCACTGCATTTGCCATTGTTGTATCAACACCCAGATCCACACCGTTCAAATTAATCTAACCCAACTTAAAATTATGGGGAATTCACCAGAAAATATATTGCAATGATCCACGCACAGGAGCCGATTGCCTGTGACCTCGGGCACAGAGATATCTCTGATCTGTGTGCGGCCCATAGAGATGTCCATGACAAATCCATTTCGTCCATCTATTCTGAAAGACTACAATTAGGACAGAATTTAAAAAATCAGGCAGATCCAAAACTCATGTGGGCCATACCACACAAAACAGTAGGGATTGAACGCCAGGCGGTGACAAAAGTTGTATTAGGAGGATATTTGTTCCTACAATTTATCTTAGTGTTAATAATTTTTATGAACGGTTTGGATGGGATAGACATCATAGTCAGCTCTAGGAAGGTTTCAACGATGGATATTGATATTCCCACATTTTGTTGTTGTGGGCCACCCAAGTTTTGGATCTATCTAATTTTGATTATCCTGCTCCTTAGCCGCCTTTCAAAACAAATGGACGGAATGGATTTGTCACGGATATCTCTGTGGACCCTACACAGCCCCAGTCACAGAGATATATATGTTCCCGGGTCACAGGCAATCCGCTCCCTCCACATACATAAACATATATAGCCCGGTGCACACTCGCAAAAATACACAAACACACAGCCTGGTGTACACATGGCAAACACAGCCCTATATACACGTGGCAAAAATGCATCTCAATCTTAACCATGAAGTGTAGGCACCGGTGTAGGTGTGTCATAAGACTCATAACCCAAAAATGGCACTGAAAAATGGTAAGGAGCTTTTCGATGGACATCTGCTGGACGGTTAAAATGAAAACTGGTTTGATAAAAGAATATCTTTAGACTGATCAAAGGTTCGGATTGTCCAATCAATCAGATTAGTAAGTTTCACTGTTCCACGTGTATCCCTCTCATACTGTGCAAGGGTATCAAATTATAATTAGTCCTTTGGCAATTCAGCTAATCATCTTTGCCAAACTATCAAGGACGCATTCCGTCCGACCCTTGGCCCGACCTTAAAACGTCTGACTAGATCTGTGTGGAGGCCCACCATGATGTATCTGTTTATCCAAGCCTTTCATCCCTTTTCTAACATCATTTTAAGCAATGGACCCAAAACTGAGGCAGATCCAACGCTGTGGTGGACCACAACAGAGATGAATCTTGCATTTAATGCAACCAAACTTACTATTTGTTGTGGTCCACTACAGCGTTGGATCTGCCTTATTTTTGGGCTCATATCTTAACATGATCTTAGAAAAGGGATGGACAGCTTTGATAAATAGATACATCACAGTGGCCCCCACACAGTTACAGTCCGATCAGGGGTTGGACGCAATCCACATCCAACGATCAAGTGTAGTAATGCATGGAAATCTTCTTATGCACCTAGTTGCATTTGGACGCGTGGAAATCTTCCCACCTCCAGAATCTTGCCCGACTAAAGACTTGTCCTAGCCCAGCCCACATTCACTCATACAACCCTGGCTAGATTTCCTTGTCAGTTCACCACCATTTAGAAGTGGTACTCTCTCATCAACCAAACGTGGCATATTTGTACCAACACCCAGATCCACATTCGTTCAAATCAGGACCCAAGTTAAAAATGGTGGGGACTTCCACAGAAAAGGATTGATCTCTGGCAGAGTGCAATGATCCACACACATAATGACAGCCTGCTGTGCACTTCCAAACATGCATGTCAATCTTAACCATCAAAATCTAGGCAACAGTTTAGATGGGTCATAATAAAAAATGGCACTGAAAAGATCGTCTAAGATGCAAAATGAGAACTAAATAGGCGGACATCTACTGGACGGTTAAAATGAAAACTGGTTTGATAAAGAAATGTCTAAGACGCAAAGGCTCGGATTGTCCGGTCAATCTGATTTTTGGTCTATATATGCTCCATCTACAGTTCTACCGTTTGGCCGGTTAGGATTCGTAGGTTATAGCCATGCCTAAGCTGAGTGCAGGGGTATCCCTCTCATACTTTGCAAGTGTATGATTGTTAGGACCATTTGGTTGTTGTAATTTTTGCTCTCCAAGTTGGTATTTAATCCATTACTTCTGTTGCAACAGGGAAGGAACTCTTTGCTTTTCCCCACCATTTTGGTCGTTTAAAAAGGAAGTGGGCCTCCACCGATACATAAGAAAATTTATCCAAGCTCAGTCTGCTGCCAAACAACTGTTTTCAATGGGTATTCAGACCTTCATGTGTCCCTACCAAAGCCAGTCCCATTTATTTACCTGGGCCCTAGATCTGGCCCAACTAATGGCTAGCCACGTATTGGGCTCTGGCACTTGACAAACCCAGCCACTTTCAACCATACAGCCCTATTTAAAAGCGGTGGTGACTGCAATAGTTGTACGCAGATCCACACCGTCCAGATCTTGACACAATTAGAAATGGGGGTAACTCAATGGGAATCGACATTCAGGCAGGGTGTAATTATCCGCACACATAAACAAAGCCACTGTACACCTAATGGAATTATGTCTCCATCTCAAATGTCACATACGTACCTAATTTGGCACAATTAAATTGATTTACTAAAAAAATTTCAAATTCGCCCGAAAATATTATAGAATTTCAATGCATTTCAATTATAAGCTGGTAAGCACAATTTTTTGCTACTAAATACAACTGAGAATTCCAATGCACATGAATCTCATGGTATATTGTTATTTGAACTCCAATTTACACCAAATTATGACTGGTAAACGACCTTAGCAGTATATAATAGGTGCTAAAACCCCAACAACCAATCAGTTTGGTTTTCTCCGAGTCAACCCAAAATACAGGTTTGAAACCCCATTTTTCAGACGATCATCCAAACGGCCCCCTAGGCTGTAGCATTTTATATATTTTAGCAAGAAATGTAGGAAAGATTGGGAGTGTATTTGTTGGAAAATTCTTAATAGTTTGAAATTTATATTACTAAGATATTGGTGGAAAAAAAAAAAAAAAAAAACACAACCTTAGACGTATTGGGGCAATTTGAGGTGAATTGTTAAGCTTCCATTTTATACATTTTCTAGCCCATTACATCATATTACATGCATGGTTTGTATGCTTTAAAGACTCATCTAATGCTTGTTTTATGTATATAAGAATGAAAGAGAGAAGTCATGAATTTGTTGTTAAAAGGGTCATTTGGAACTACATTGAAGACATGGAAAAGAAGCCCTGAATAATCACGTCAGAAAGACATGAATCGGCCAGAAGAAAAGAAGAATTCAGCATTCATATCAGAAGGCCACCAGGCGCTGACCATCACATGGTCGGGCGCCCGAAATTGAGAGAATTTCTGCTGAACCCGCTCGACAAATCTGGACCTGACCGGGCGCCCGACCAACATCTGGTCGGGCGCCCGATATTCAAAGTGAATTTCATAAAAAAAAACGCACTGGACGAATTAAAGTATGGTCAGGCGCCCGACCAATACCTGACTGGGCGCCCGACCAACGTCTGATGACCGACGTAAGTGCGTAAGTTTTTACATAATCTGAGACGGTTCGTGATTTTTCCTATAAAAGGACACATTGGCATCCTTGCTAAGGTATCCTAGAAGAGTTCTAAGTTCGTGGGGAGCAAGGGAGATCATCGTGGAACGACCGTAACTCCTCCAACTATGAATTTTTTTCTAGTTTTTTTATATTTTTATTTAGTTTTTCTTTGAATTATAGTTGAAGAATGATAATGCTTGGTATGAACCTTTTAGCTAAGGCTAGAGGTGAAGCTTGTGGGTAATTATCATGTTGAATTCGTTTTAATTCAAGTACTTTACTTAAAGTTTGAATTTTTAAAGTTCTAGTTTGTATAAAAGTCGATATTTTTGGATGTTTTATAAGAGTTCATGTGTTTCGGACATAATGTCCTTGCAATTCTCTGAGATTATTATGTTTGGATTGATTAGATTTGAATTGTAGTAACCCTAGAGCGTACCATAATACATTGGCATGGTCGTTACTTCGAAGGCTACATATTCGACTTCTACATGCTTCATTAGAACTAGAATCTTATTTTTCTACTTGAGTAGGGATTGTTCGCGTTTGAATGTTACATCTTCTAAGTAGAAGAGAGATAGAACTTCAATTCTAATTGTGTTATGCTTGGATGAATGAATTCACGTGAGGGCTATCGCAAGTAGATCCTTGAAAGCCTTAGTTCCGTTAATTACAGATTTTTACAACGCTACTGTTTTAAGTTAGTTTATGAACTTGAACTCCTTATTTAGTTGATTTTGAAGTTGCTGGAACAACTTGAATTAGTTTACCTAATTCCCTGTGGATCGACCTCGGTGAATTATTACTACATCACAGTCTTGCACTTGAGGCGAGTGAATATGAATTGGGCAATTGCTCCCGGGGAACTGGCCTCAGCAATTATGGTGAGATGGGGCCAAGTTAAATGGGCAGCAGTTGAGGTATGGGTTAGAAAATTCGGTCCATTTACCTAAATTTCTTAGGATTGGGAGCAAGATGCCGATGATCTGGGTAGTATGAACCACCCAAGTCAGGCCAAACCTGAAACATGCAAATAGAAAAGGATTAATGTGGTACATGAGAATCTTCTCATACACCGTTGCACTTGTACACTACTTTAACATCCACATCACATATGATCTAAAGACAGTAAATGAGCGGATTCACACCTGATCAGTAAATGAGCATAACATTTAGAAAGGACCTAGCCTTGGCCCTAGGCTTTCAGCCTAAGGCTGGTGCATTAGATCATTAGGTAAATCCTGTAGTACGCTGCCATGAGGTGCAATTGATGAATCTGGGCTGCCCAGCATGCATTTTATTCGTTACTGTGTAAGAGACACGGTGCCTGGTCCTAGGCCAAACCCAGCATGAACGTACTACTTCTTTATTTCTCTGAGGTTTCCTTTTTTATTCTTTGAAGCAGTTCTTGATCTTTATTCAGTTAGCTTTGTTGCAAGGACGTCTTCGCTTTCTCCCGCCCATTCTTTTGTTTAAGATTTTAAATAGCTGAAGTGAAAGTGGGCCCAGCTAACCAGTCTGAAGCCCGTTTAGCCCACTGCGTGAGTTTGACACTTGAGGCCGGGCAAAAGTCGGTCATGTAGTTTGCTCAACGTTACTTCCATTGTATAGGATCAGTCTCTGTGATGCTTTCACTTGACCGTTTCATCCTCGTCATTGTGGTGGACAGTCCCTAATGGATACCACAAATCTGAATATTGATCTTTCATCTTGCATGCAACATTAGAAGTGTGGGTTGATCCAGCAATTGGTTCATCATTAATTGGATTTTTCAATCCGTCAATAGTATAATTATTGGTTCACACATTAGAACCACCTTCTCTACGGTCACTTCAGTAGGTTCTTTCGTTGCTAATATTCTTACGAATGCACACACACACACACACACACACACAGAGAGAGAGAGAGAGAGAGAGAGAGAGAGAGAGAGAGAGTTTCTTAACATGCTAAAATCCAATAGATATGATTAAACTGAAACAAAATAAAGAAAGAAAACAAAAGATAGACAAAAAACCAAATACGTTGCACTCCCATTTTATTCAAAGAATTACATTATTAAAGAGACTACGTGTGGATATCCCACATATTGCTGAGGGAGTCTACTGTAAAGTGGCATGCTCTAGTTTTTCATTCCAAACTGCGATTGGAGATAATCCACTACTTTCTTATCAACTTGGAATGCCTTGGCAAGAACATCATCTGAGATGGGTGGATTTGATCCAAAGACAGCATTCGCAATGGTGATGGTTCCCGGATTCTGGCTGCTCAGTCCTGCAATGGCTATAGCATTGGTGTGGCCAATGTTAAACTGGAAGTGAATCAGGCCTATTGGGAAGACAAACACATCGCCCTTCTGAAGGACCTTTGTTATGAGGCGATTCTCAGTGTTGGAAGTGACGAATCCGACGTAGAGGGTGCCCTCCAAAACTGTTAAGATCTCCGTCGCCCTTGGGTGCGTGTGGGGTGGATTGAGACCATAGGGTGCATAGTCTATTCGAACCAAGGAGACTCCGAGGGTGTTGAGTCCTGCTATCTGAGCTACGTTTACTTGGGTCACATTGGACCCAACCTTGTTATTCGTGTTGCCTGGTTTGTCAAGTCCCTTGAAGAAGAAATCATTGGCCCGAACTTCCTTTGGGTCCTTGCACACAAATCCATTCACCAACACTGCCATCATATAACAGAAAAGAGATTGTAAGCAACATATTCTTTCAAGACCTATTTAACCAACATAAATATATAGAAAATAATGGACCATAAGATAGGTGGTGTGTCCCATTCATCTCATTAATGGGGTGGATTGCATTTACATGAAACATTTTCAGCATTGATGCAATTACTTGATCTTCTCAATGAAGTGAACATACCTGGGCTATTGCGCACAGCCACACAGAAATCCTGCAATGGGCTGGGATCAGATGCAGAGGCAAAGGAAGAACTGAGTGCAAGGAAGGCTAGTAGAAGAAAGCCAGTGGCCATCTTGAAACACTGTCTGGATCGAACTGTGTATCTATGCATGCTAGGAAACCCTAAATTTTATAATGAAGAGTGTTTTTGGCTGTGGGTTATGTAAGAGGATTAGGCTAATATTTATAATAGGGTTTCGGAGATGTTTGTCATTGAAATGGTCCTATTATTATTTGAAATCCAAGACTTACTCTCCTGTGTAGAAGAAGGGATGGGGTCATCAATCAGTTGTGTAGAAAATATCATCTTTTGTTTACTAATTCTTGATTTCGTAAATGCTAAGTACTCCAAATCAGCTAAGGGTCAGGAAACTATGCGAGAGGAAATGTTCATGAGATTTACCCAATTACACGACCAGGCCAAGCATTCATTGAACGTAAGAAAATTCACTAAAGGTAGGTAAAGGCAAGGCATGCTTGGTCTATTTCTTTTGAATGACCTCTTCAACGAGACTGTTCACCACCATTTAAAATTGGTGCTCCCTCATCCACGGCACTTGGCATAGTTGTATCAACACCCAGATCCACACCGTTCAACTCTGACCCAACTTAAAATTATGGGGAATTCACCAGAAAAAAGAGTGCAATAATTTTATTAACGGTTTGGATGACATATACATCATAGTCAGCATAATTTTATGAACGGTTTAGATGGCATAGACATCATAGTCAGCTCCAGGAAGGTTTCAACGGTGGATATTGATGTTCCCACTTTTTGTTGTTGTGGCCCACTCGAGTTTTGGATCTGTCTAATTTTGATTATCCTGCCCCATGGTGGCCTTTCAAAACATATGGACGGAATGGATTTGTCACGGATATCTTTGTGGACCCCACACAGCCCCAAGAACAGAGATATCTCTGTTCCCCAGTCACAGGCAATCCACTCCTCCACACACATAAACATAGCCCCGTTCACACTTGCAAAAATACACAAACACATCCTGGTGTACACGTGGCAAACACATACACAAACACAGCCCTCTATACAAGTAGCAAAAATCAATCTCAATCTTAACCATCGAAATGTATGCACTGATGTAGGTGGGCCATAACCCAAAAATGGCACTGAAATATGGTCCTTAGGAGCTTTTCGATGGACATCTTGTTGGGGTTAGGAGCCCCACAGCGGAAGCAATCAAAGCAGGCGAGGAATGTTGAAAAAGTTTGTTTTGAAAACGATTTTTAAAAATGAAAAATATGCGTTTGGTTTTTGTCCCATATCGGATGAGATAAAGGATTTTTACCTCTTTATAAGTAGGGTGTTGTGTACCTTACTTATTTATGGTGGAAGAGAGGGAGAATGGTGGCTTGCGTGTTCTAGTGCAAAGCACTGGAACACCACGCACGGGCACGGGCTAGGTCTCGGTCTCAGTCTTAGGCACGGGCTCAGGCTCGGGCTAGGGCTAGGGTTAGGTGTGAGGGCACGTGAGGCATTGTAGCTGTAGAGGCGCTAGTGGCGCACTTGGCACTACGCACGACCTCGCGGACCGGAGCGAGTCGCAGTGCGACAGAGGCTAGGTAATAGGTGAGGTGGCTGGGCTCTAGACCAAAACTGCCAGCCACCCTTGCCTATATAAACCGGACAGGTCTGGTTCATTCCAACACAACAATAGCAATCACAACCTTGAATACTGAACCAGCACCCATCTGAGTCTCTTAACCTCTCGGTTTGGTTGAAATAAATCAATGCACTTAGACCAGTGTAGTGGTCTGCTGCTGCTTGAAGAAGACTGCCATTCTTTTTCTCTCTTTCTTTTTCTTTATCTGCGAGACTGTGCTACTGAGTTCCATAGTGGTTACTTCATTTCTTGCTGAACGCAGAACCACATAAGGTTCGTCGTATCCTGGAAGCAATCTGCCTGCAACCTATCAGCAGACTCAAAATTATATTGAGTAGGGGCGAATTACGCTTTAAGGATATCGTGTTTTTCACGTGCTTCAGCCTGTCCTTATTTCTCGATTTTTCCAATTAATTTATTTTAAAGATCAGAAATTTCTCAACAAGGAACAAACCTTAATCGCAATCAACAAGCAAATCATCACACACAAGAAGGCAATCCAATTTTTTACGTGAAAAAACCCCTCACGGGTAAAAAACCACGGCACAAAGCGACACCAATCCAATATGATATCAGAAGTTACAAAAGATTACCAAAAAAAAAAAAAAAAACCCTGGATCACGGCCCACAAGAGAAATCCCAAGCTACCCGAAGCTAATTCTCACATGAGAAGGACAAACACAACCCTTTTCCTCAACCCAGAAAACTCCAAGCTTCCTCCCTAGCTCTTTCTCTCACCCTAGAACCCTCTCAATCCCTTGGCTCATAGGCAGCAACCCTAACTCGGATTACATACTCTTAAATAAGGAAAACCAAAATTAGAAACTCCTTACGCAACAAACCTGCTCAAGAGACCAAGTCCAACAAGGAAATTGCCGACCGGTCGAACACCCCTATCGGCCGGATGGCCTAAAAACGTTCCAGCAACAAAACTGCCTTGCTCCAACGTGACCGTCCGGCGGGCCGGTAGTCTTCATGCTTGAAGGTTTGAGGTGTCCAAGCCCAACACATCTGCTAGACGGTTAAAATGAAAACTGGTTTGATAAAAGAGCGTCTTAAGATTCAAAGGTTCCTGGTCCACATGCATCCCTCTCGTACCGTCCAAGCATATCAAATTATAATTAGTCTTTTGGCAATTTAGTTAATCGTCTTTGCCCAGCTATTACCTTTAAGCATCTGACTAGATTTGTGTGGGGGCTCACTGTGATGTATCTATTTATCTAAGTCTTTCATCCCTTTTGTAAGATCATGTTAAGCCATGGGCTCAAAATTGATGCGATCCAACATTGTGGTGGACCACACCAGAAATGACTCTTGCATTTAATGCTCTGTGCATTAATTAATGCAACCAGGCCTACTATTTGGTGTGGTCCACTACAGCGTTGGATCTGCCTTATTTTTGGGCCCATATGTTAACATGATATTAGAAAAGGGATGGACCGCTTGGATAAACAGATACATCACAGTGACCCTCCACATAGATCTGGTCTGACACTTAAAGGTCCGACCCCTAGGTCCAACGATCAAGTGTAGTAAATGCATGAAAATCTTCTTATGCACCTAGTTGCATTTGGACATGTGGAAATCTTCCCACCTCCGAAATCTTGCCCGACTAAAGACTTGTCCTAGCCCAGCCCACATTCACTCATACGACCCTGGCTAGATTTTCGTGTCAGTTCACCACTGTTTAGAAGTGGTGCTCCCTCATCCACCAAACGTGTACCAACACCCAGATCCACACCGTTCAAATCAGGACCTGAATTAAAAATGGTGGGGACTTCAACAAAAAAGATTGATCTCTCGCAGAGTGCAATGATCCACACACATAAAGACAGCTGAATTTCCATACATGCATGTCAATCTTAACCATCAAAATCTAGGCAACAGTTTAGATAGGTCATAATCCAAAATGGCACTGAAAGATGGTCCTAAATAGGCAGACTTCTACTGGACGGTTAAAATAAAAACTGGTTTGGTAAAGAAATGTCTAACCGGCAAATGCTCGGATTGTCCAGCCAATCTGATTTTTCGTCTATGCTCCATCTACAGTTCTACCGTTTGGCTGGTTGGGATTCGTAGGTTATAGCCATGCGTAAGCTGAGTGCAGGGGTATCCCTCTTATTCTTTGCAAGCATAGGACTGTTTGGACCATTTGATTGCTGTAATTTTTGCACACCAACTTGGTATTTAATCCGTTACTTCTGTTGCAACAGGGAACTCTCTGCTTTTTCCTACTAAGCTCAGCCTGCTGCTAAATAACCGTTTTCAATGGGTATTAAGACCCTCATCTTTCCCTTTCAAAGCCAGGCCCATTTAGTTACCTAGGCCCTGGATCTAGCCCAACTAATGGCTAGACATGTATTGGGCTCTAGCACTTGACAAGCCCAGCCACTTTCAACCATACCACCCTATTTAGAAGTGGTGGTGACTCATCCATCAGATGTGCAATAGTTGTACACAGATCCACACCCTGCAGATCTTGACACAATTGGAAAAGGTGGTAACTCAACCAGAATCCATATTCAGGCAGGGTGTAACAATCCGCACACATAAACATAGCCACTGTACGCCTGATGGAATTGTGTCTCAATCTCAAATGTCACATAAGTACCTAACTTGGAGCATTTAAGTTGATTTACAAAATAAAATTCAGATTTATATGAAAATACTATAGAATTTCATTGAATTCCAATTACAAGCGGTCAAATACAATTTTCAGCTACCAAATACAACTGAGAATTCCAATGCACATGGATCCCATGGTATATTGTTATTTGAATTCCAATTTACACCAGATTATGACTGCTAAAAGACCTTAGAAGTATTGGGACAATATGAGGTGAATTGTGCAATTGTGCGGAGGGGGGTACTAGCCTCAGCTATTATGGTGAGATGGGGCCAAGCTAAATGGGAAGTGGTTGAGTTTTGGGTTAGAAAATGCGGTCCATTTATGTCAATTTCTGAGGCTTGAGAGCAAGAAGCCGGTCATCTAGGCAGTATGAACCACAGAAGTCAGGCCAAACTCAAAACATGCAAATATAAAAGGATTAATGTATCTGATGGTGCATGGAAAGCCTTCTCAAACACAGTTGCATTTGGACACTTTAACATCCACATCATATATGATCTTAGAGTAAATGAGTTGATTTACACCTGATCAGTAAATGAGCATAACATTTAGAAAGGACTAAGCCTAAGGCTGGCACGTTAGATCATTAGCTTAATCTTGTACACTGCCCATTAGGTGCAATTGATGAATCTGGGCTGCCCAGCGTGCATTTTATAGGCTATTGTGTAAAAGACACACTCTCTGTTCCTGGCCCAAGCCCAGCATGAGCCTTAAATTGGATAGGATTACCCTGACTTGGCTTAGCCAGAAAGTTGGAGAAATTCATATTTTTGAATTGAATGTTCCTGATCTATCTGCTGATCAAGTTGGTTATCTAGCTATACTGGATCGAAATGCATAGTTGTAAGACTCGTGTAAGACATGTATTAAGTGAAGATAACCTTGTTTCAACATTGAGGTCTTGGCATCCATTCCCAAGTGGAGGTGGATAACAGTGAGGGTGGGTATACATACTAACCCAAAAAAAGAAAAAAAGAAAAAATACATAATTATAAGACACGTGTACATACGAAGTCAGGGTGGCTGCTTAGGTTATAATGCCACAAGCAGCCCAGCGTGAAATTTGATTGGGTTATGCATGCGAGGTCCAAGCCCAACCTACATATCAAAATAATAGGGCCCGTGCCCTATCCAAAGAAGGGCCGGCTGCTCTGCCATTGCCAGCCTTAGACATGATATATTAATTTGAAGTCATTGCGTCTAATCAAACTCTAAGGCAACCTTATTGAACTCTTTCTAAAGTCTAAAAATAGACCTAAATCTTCTCAAAACATGCAAATAGAAAGTGATTAATGTATCTGATGGTCCATGGGAAGCTTGTCATACACAGTTGCACTTGGACACTACTTTAACATCCACATCACATATGATCTTAAGATGGTAAATGAGCCGATTCACACCTGATCAGTAAATGAGCATAACTTTTAGAAAGGACCTAGCCTAAGGCTTCCAGCCTAAGGCTGCTGCGTTAGATCATTAGGTTAATCCTGTACGCTGCAATTGATGAATCTGGGCAGCCCAGCATGGATTTTATAGGCTACCGTGTAAAAGACACGGTGCCTGCTCCTAGCCCAAGACCAGCATGAGCGTACTACTTCTTTTCTTCTTGGTCGTTTCCTTCTTTATTCTGTAAAGCAGTTCTTGATCTTTATTCAGTTGGTTTTGTTGCAAGAGGCGAGCACTTCTTTACTTTTTCCTGCCCTTCCTTTTGTTTGAGATTTTAAATAGCAGAAGTGAAAGTGGGCCCCGTTCAGCCCACTGCGTGAGTTAGATACTTGAGGCCGGGCAAAAGTTGGTCACGTAGTTTGCTCAACATTACAGGCTTCCATTGTATAGGATCATTCTCTGTGATGTTTTTCACATGACCGTTTCATCCTCTTGTCATTGTGGTGGACAGTCCCTACTGGGTACCACAAATTTGAACATTGATCTTTCATCTTGCATGCAACATTAGAAGTGTGGGTTGATCCAGCAATTGGTTCATCATTAGTTGGATTTTTCAATCCGTCAATAGTGTAATTATTGGTTCACGCATTAGAACCACCTTCTCTACAGTCACTTCAGTAGGTTCTATTATTGCTAATATTATTCTGAATGCAGAGAGAGAGAGAGAGAGAGAGAGAGGGGGAGAGAGTTTCTTAACTTGCTAAAATCCATTAGATATGATTAAACTGAAACAAATAAAGAAAGAAAACAAAAGACAGACAAAACACAAATACGTTGCACTCCCATTTTATTCAAAGAATTACATTAGTAAAGAAACTACGCGTGGATTTCCCACATATTGCTGGTCAGGGAGTCTACTGTAAAGAGGCATGCTCTAGTTTTTCATTCCAAACTGCGATTGGAGATAATCCACTATTTTCTTATCAACTTGGAATGCCTTGGCAAGAACATCATCTGAGATAGGTGGATTCGATCCAAAGACGGCATTCGCAATGGTGATGGTTCCCGGATTCTGGCTGCTCAGTCCTGCAATGGCTATGGCATTTGTGTGGCCGATGTTAAACTGGAAGTGAATCAGGCCTATTGGGAAGACAAACACATCGCCCTTCTGAAGGACCTTCGTTATGAGGCGATTGTCAGTGTTGGAAGTGACGAATCCGACATAGAGGGTGCCCTCCAAAACTGTTAAGATCTCTGTCGCCCTTGGGTGAGTGTGGGGTGGATTGAGACCATAGGGTGCAAAGTCTATCCGAGCCAAGGAGACTCCGAGGGTATTGAGTCCTGCTATCTGAGCTACGTTTGCTTGGGTCACATTGGACCCAACCTTGTTATTCGTGTTTCCTGGTTTGTCAAGTCCCTCCAAGAAGAAATCATTGGCCTGAACTTCCTTTGGGTCCTTGCACACAAATCCATTCACCAACACTGCCATCATATAACACAAAAGAGATTGTAAGCAGCGTATTCTTTCAATACCTATTAAACCGACATAAACAGAAGATAATGGACAATATGATAGGTGGCTTGTCCCATTCATCTCACAAATGTGGTGGATTGCATTTACATGAAATATCTGCAGTATTGATGCAATTACTTGATCTTCTCGACGATGGTAACATACCTGGGCTATCGCGCACAGCGACGCAGAAATCCTGCAATGGGCTGGGATCGGATGCAGAGGCAAAGGAGGAACTGACTGCAAGGAAGGCTAGTAAAAGAAAGCCAGTGGCCATAATTGGAAGTGTGTATGTATGTATGCTAGGAAACCCTGTATCTTATAATGAAGAGTGTTTTTGGTTGTGGGTTATGCAAGAGGATTAGGCTAATATTTATAGTAGGGTTACAAAGATGTTTGTCATTGAAATGGTCCTATTACTTGGAGGCAATTAAGTTTATTATTATTGAAATCCAAGACTTCTTCCTCTCCTGTGTAGAAGAACGAATCGGGTAAATCAGTTTACGTGTAGAAAATATCATCTTTTGTTTATTAATTTTTTATTTCGTTAATGCTAGCTACTCCAAATGGCTAAGGGACAAGAAACCATGTGATAGGAAATGTTCATGAGATTTACCTAATCACACGACTAGGTCAAGCATTCATTCAACTTAAGAAAATTAACCAAAGGTAGGTGAGGCATGCGTGGTTTATTTCATTTGAATTGGGAAGCCATGACCTTTTCAACGAGACTGTTCATGACCTCCATTTAAAATTGGTGCTCCCTCATCCACTGCACTTGCCATTGTTGTATCAATACCCTGATCCACACCGTTCAAATCTGACCCAACTTAAAATTATAAGGAATTCACCAGAAAAATAGTGCAACGACCCACACACCATAGCAGATTGCCTGTGACCTCGGGCATAGAGATATCTCTGTGCCCTGAGCTGTGTGTGGCCCATAGAGATGTCCGTGACAAATCCATTCCATCCATCTGTTTTGAAAGAGTACTATTAATAGAACAGAATTTTAAAAATCAGGTAGATCCAAAACTCATGTGGGCCATACCAAACAACACATTGGAGATTGAATGCCTGGCAGTGACAGAAGTTTTGTATTAGGATGATATTTGTTCCTACAGTTTATTTGGAGTGGTAATAATTTTATGAACCGTTTGGATGGCATAGACATCATTGTCAGCTCTAGAAAGGTTTCAACGGTGGATATTGATGTTCCCACTTTCTGTTGTTGTAGCCCACCCAAGTTTTGGATCTGTCTAAGTTTGATTATCCTACCCCATGGTCACCTTTCAAAACATATGGACGGAATGGATTTGTCATGGATATCTCTGTGGGCCCCATGCAGCCCCAGGCACAGAGATATCTATGTTCCCGGGTCAGAGGCGATCCGCTCCCTCCACATACATAAACAGATATAACCCGGTGCACACTTGTAAAATTACACAAAAACACAGCCCAGTGTACACATGATAAAAATTATCTCAATCTTAACCATCAAAATGTAGGCACCGGTGTAAGTGGGTCATAACCCAAAAATGGCACTGAAAGATGGTCCTAAGGAGCTGTTCGATGGACATCTGCTGGACGATAAAAATGAAAACTGATTTGATAAAAGAATGTCTTAAGACTCAAAGGTTTGGATTGTCCAATCAATCAGAGCTAGTAAGTTTGGCTGGTCCACGTGTATCCCTCTAATACTGTGCAAGCGTATCAAATTATAAGTAGTCCATTGGCAATTCAGCTAATCATCTCTGCCAAATGATTAAGGCCACGGATTGCGTCTGACCCTTGGCCGGACGGTTAAGCGTCCGACTAGATTTGTGTGGGGCCCACTATGATGTATCTGTTTATTCAAGCCTTTCATCCCTTTAATAAGATCATGTTAAGCCATGGAAATAAAATTGAGGAAGATCCAACGCTGTAGTGGACCACACCAAAGATGAAATTAATAGTCTGTGCATTTAATGCAACCACGATTACTATTTGGTGTAGCCCACTACAGCGTTGGATCTGCCATATTTTTTGGCCCATATCTTAAGCATGATCTTAGAAAACGTAAGGACGGCTTGTATAAACAGATACATCACAGTGGCCCCACACAGTTCTGGTCTGACCGGGGTTGGACGCAATCCACGTCCAACCATCAAGTGTAGTAAATGCATGGAAATCTTCTTATGCACCTAGTTGCATTTGGACGTGTGGAAATCTTCCCACCTCCGAAATCTTGCCCGACTAAAGACTTGTCCTGGCCCAGCCCACATTCACTTACGGGCGTCAATGAGCCGGGTTAGGGCCGGGCCAAGCTCTGTCTAAGCCCGGCCCTCCTCTCTTTACATAGGCCCAAACTCGGCCCTGGACCCATGATGGGCCACAATAGTCTAGCCCAAGCCCGGCCTAAGGTACAAATGTAGGGTTCAGCCGGAACCCGGCCCTAGCCGAAGCCCATCCTTTAACATAGAGAGAAATTGTCCTTTGTGAAAAAAATCATCAACACACTACAAAAAATAATGAAACTTTTAAGAAGGAGACGAATTTTTCGAAAAAATTTGTATACAATTTAAATTTTGGAAGGAGGGTAGATATTTTAGTTTAAATTTTAAATTAAAACATGTATTCGGGTCAAGCCGGGTTGTTGGGCTTTTGAATAGCTAGTCCAAGTTTGGCCAGTTTGAAAAACGGGCTTAAACTTTAGGCCCGAACCCAACCCGCGGGCCTGATACTCTAGTTCAAACCCGGCCCAAGGCGGGCCAGGCCCGATAGCCCGTCGGGCCAACCCGGTCCATTGACAGCCCTACATTCACTCATGCAACCCCGCAGGCTAGATTTTCGGGTCAGTTCACCATCGTTTAGAAGTGGTGCTCCCTCATCCACAAAACGTGGCATATTTGTACCAACACCCAAAACCACACCATTCAAATCAGGTCCCAAAGTAAAAGTGGTGGGGACTTCAACAGAAAAAGATTGATCTCTAGCATAGTGCAATGATCCACACACATAAAGACAGCCTGCTCTGTTCATTTCCAAACATGCATGTCAATCTCAACCATGAGAATCTAGGCAATAGTTTAGATGGTTCATAATCCAAAATGGCACTGAAAGATGGTCCTAAATAGGCAGATTTTTACTGGACCATTAAAATGAAAACTGGTTTGATTGCTGAGTGCAGGGTTATCCCTCTCATACTTTGCAAGCTTAGGATTGTTAGGATCATTTGATTGCTGTAATTTTTGCGCACCAACTTGGTATTTAATCCATTACTTCTGTTGCAACAGGGAAGGAACTCTTTGCTTTTTCCAACCATTGTGGTTGTTTAAAAAGGTAGTGGGCCAAGCTAACCTTCCACAGATACAAAAGCATCTTTATCCAAGCTCAGCCTGCTGCCAAACAACCGTTTTCAATGGGTGTTAAGACCCTCATGTGTCCCTGCCAAAGTCAGGCTTATTTAGTTACCTAGGCCCTGGATCTGGCCCAACTAATGGCTAGACATGTATTGGGCTCTAGCACTTGACAACCCAGCCACTTTCAACCATAAGACCCTATTTAGAAGTGGTGGTGACTCATCCATCAGATGTGCAATAGTTATACACGGATCCACACCATGCAGATCTTGACACAATTGGAAAAGGTGGTAACTCAACAAGAATCAATATTCAGGCAGGGTGTAACAATCCGCACACATAAACATAGCCACTGTGCGCCTGATGTAATTGTGTCTCAATCTCAAATGTCACATACGTACCTGTGGACCCTCGCCGATTTTCCGCGCTTCCACACGACGACGGTCTCCCTTTCCTTTCGGAAGAAGAAGAAGAAGAGGTGCGTGAGTGCGAAATCGCCGTTTGTGCCACTGGCTTGCCTCGTTCTCGAGGGCTTCGTTTGGTGGTCGTGTTAAGCTGAATGTGTTTAAGTGAGTTTATGTAAGACCAGAGTCGCCACTAGCCAGTTACTTCGAATCTACAGTCGGCTAGACCCCGTAGAAATGTTAGAGAAGGAAATCCGAGGATTCCTTCATCTAAAATGACTCCTATTGATCTGCGGTCAGAGATTCAAGGTAAGGGATCACGGTTACAAGGTGGGAAGAGGTTAAGCACCCCACACACTGCCCGTACTGAAGTACGGTCTCTACTTCACAGAATCGATCGAATACTTGAAAGTCTAGTTTAATCCTCGTATATTCTCATGGATGACATGATGCATGAATGCGGGTCTGAACAGTAAGAGTTTCTGATGGGCAGGTTCCAACAACGGGCAAGCCCAGAGCGTACGCTCGAACTGACAGGTGCTTTATGCGAGATGATGCATGCTGTGTGCTTGAATATTCAAAGTGTTTATAGTGATATGTACGTGAATGCAGGTCTGAACAGTAAGAGTTTCTGATGGGCAGGTTCCAACAACGGGCAAGCCTAGAGCATATGCTCGAACTGACAGGTGCTTTATGCGAGATGCATGCGGTGTGTTTGAATAATCAAAGTGTTTGCAGTGAAGCAGGGGGGTTAGAAGAAAAGTAAATGTTGCACTTATGCTAGATGCAAATGAGATGATGCTGGAAAAGAGTAGCTGGATGGACGAAAGTGTCGCAAGGGTTGGCTTCGAGTGGCTGGATCAAGACTTGGGTGGCTTGAGAGGCTTGGACCAGTGGTCAGGCTGAGCTAGACCAGGGTTAGGCTCTCCTCACTCGGGCTCTCCTTGGTGGAAAAATGGGCTAAGGGGTGGAGAAGGGACTTGGACCGCACCCGGACTGGCTGGACTTGAAGGGATGTTTAAATGAGAAGGGGAGGGGGGTATTTATAGCAGCGAGGAGTGGCATTCCGCGTAATTTATTCCGGGCGGCCTGCTATGGGCCGCCCGTACGGCCGCTCCTCGGTTTCCAGCGATGTACGGTTGTTACCTTGGGGCTGCTGTTTGACTCGCTGGGTCGACTCAGTGAGTTGACTCAGCGGGTCGACTCGGTGATTTGACTCGACGGGTTGACTCGACGGTTTGACTCGGTGTTTTGACTCAGCGGGTTGACTCAGCGGGTTAACTCAGCGGGTTGACTCAGTGAGTTTGACTTTTTTTGGGATTTTTTGACTGGCTTTTCTTATGGTGGATTTTTCAGGGTGATGTTTAAGACTGGGTTGACTGGGTTCAGGCTTGAATTGGGCTATGGAATGGGGCTTACAAGGGTGAGTTTAGCTGAGTTTGGACTTGGGATTTGGGGGTATGGTCCTCCATTCAACCAGCTATCTCTACCAACAGCGTAGCCGAAGGTGGGGTGTCTACAGATGCCCCTCTTTGGCAGAGGTTGTGTGCAACCGAATGCCAAAGCGAGTGGACACCCCACTTCTGACCCGGTCATTCATAGATCATGTTCTGAAATCTTTGCTAGCCTTTGCATCTGTGTCAGTTGATCGTTTGGAAACCGATCACTCGCACATACCGCGGGAGTTTGGAGAAAACGTTGCGATTGTCCATGCATGCGCTGCAACCTGGGTACCCAATCGCAACCCTTCCATTCCCGATCGGTACTAATATCGGAAAGGTACAGCAGAGCCTCTGCGTCGACAGTCTTACGAGGTTACTGACCCTGTAATTGATTGTATGTTCGATGTTCTCCTAGATCACTCCAGGAGTACTTGTTTCGCTTGACTGTCAAAGTGGTTAGACGCCCTGTGTCAGATAGTCTTACGGGATTCTACTACGCCGACTTGGACTCAGTCAAGGTACTTCAGGCATCCACGCCTAGGTATGTGCGGGTGGGCTTTTTCCACCCGATCTGCTGGTTTCGATGCTTAGTTTGTAATTCATTCTTTCCTTGATTGTGGTCTGGAATCTTTGTTATCCTTTGTATCTGAGTCAGTTGATTGTCTGGAAATTGATAACTCGCACATACCGCGAGAGTTTGGAGAAAACGTTGCGATTGTCCCTGCATGCGCTGCAACCTGGGTACCCAATCGCAACCCTTCCATTCCTGATCGGTACTAACATCGGAAAGGTACAGCAGAGCCTCTGCGTCCTTAGTCTTACGAGGTTGCTGACCCTGAGACTGATTGTGTGATGTTTGATGTTTTCCCAGATCACTCCAGGAGTACTTGTTTCGCTTGACTGTCAAAGTGGTTAGACACCCTGCGTCAGATAGTCTTACGGGATTCTACTACGCCGACTTGGACTCAGTCAAGGTACTTCAGGCATCCACGCCTAGGTATGTGCAGGTGAACTCTTTCCACCCAATCTGCTGATTTTGATACTTGGGTTACAATTCATCGTTTCCACCTGTTCAAATGGTTTCTGTGACCGAGCCTTTTGGCTTTCATCTTTTTGTATCTTGGCATGTGGTACGACCGCACTGACACTGGAGTTCAGTTCGATCGTACTTTGAGTGCATTGGATCCAATGGTCTCCGGGGAAACCGCGAGACATCGGATCTTATTTGATTTTTGCGTCGGCTCCTACCCAGAGATATGGAAGATCTCCTGGCGTGTTGGAGGCAGAACGCTCTACTAGGAAAATATTTTTGGATTTTTGAAAAGATACCCACTCTAGGGAGTGATACTCCGTGGGGTTTTTATTTGCAAATAGAGATTTTTTTTTTTGTCTTTTGAAATGGAAATCTGGTTTGCATGTGCCTCCACCAGGGATGCCTGTGGGGTCTTTGGCTAACCGACTTTATTTTGAAAGCAGGTAACATGATGATTGATGCGATGGATGCTGATGCATGAAGATGCATGATGAATGCATGGCTTTGGCTCATTCTCTTTCAGTTTGATGATTTTGCTTTTGCTGGAGATGCAGAGAATTTTGAGCTTATTGCTTGCAGGGTTGTTCTCCCTGGGGATTTTTCTTTTTGATACGGAGGTTTGGTCAGCGGGTTGGTCCAGATCCCGACCCGTGGTCGATCAGGTCTATCGTCCCAAGATGCTGTTTCTTTGCGAATGAGAATGTACGAGGATGCTATCCGACTTCAAGATGTTCTTCTGGGCATGCGTGTGATTGAGATGGTGTTTAGTTGCCCGTTTTGGTCAAGATTCCAATTTGCGGGCGATTGGATCCGTCATCTCAAATTGTGAAGAGAGTGGAGTTCAGGACTCCTGAAGTGTAGTGCTGGGGGCTAATTTTTGTGATTTTTGTAAATATGTGGTCCGAATCTTTACCTGAGAAGTCAGGATAGAGATCGGTTATTAAAAACAAAGGAAATATTTTTGTGATTTTGAAAATTTTTGGCTGAAAGCAAAGGAAATATTTTTGTGACTTTTGATGATATTTTGACTTGAAAGCAAGGGAAATATTTTTGTGATTTTTGACAGTATTTTGTTGAAAACAAGGGAAATATTTTTGTGATTTTTGACAATATTTTGCAATGTTTTGGTATTTTGTGATTTTTCTGAAATGCAGAGAAAAGTATGGAATTTTCATCCATTTCCAGCTTCTACTGCTGGTAAGGCACCCGATCCATTTTACGTCAGCGAGCAAGACGAGTCTCACACAGTTAAGTGCCGTAGTTTTACATCTTCGGATGAGGAGATTTCAAGGGTTTTCAGTCAACACACCCACAAAGTTGCCTGTTCCTCATTTGCAATGCACATAGACCACGTATCGTCCGACGGACTCCTTCGGCTACAAGATGAGCCACATCCTCACATTTCCCTTAGTCAATCTAGTTTGGGGTCTTACGTTGCTCACAATTCTGTGAGGGTAAGCTTCACCTCCCAACAGCCTTAATCCCCTTCATGAGTTCTAGGAACAGGGAACATTCGTCAGCTTCAACAGCAACTTCCAAATCAAGGTTGTCTATCACGGTGCGTTCAACACGAACAGGACTGCGGAGTTCTGCCCACCTCAGCCCTTACCTGTTTAAAAGATTCCAGACACCCGTACGATCAAGTGTCAGTCATGTCTGGAACAGGTTAGGAAAGAAAGCCCCCGAGAAGTTAATCCCAGTGTAGTTTTAGGTCTTCGGACCACTGAAGATGAATTTGTGCAGTTAAAATTTTTGGTGAATCATTTTTTTTTTTGTGTTTTTTGGAAAAGGTTCTAGACTTCAGCTCGAACGTTCGAGATTGATGCTGGTTTTTGTGAAAAGCTTTAAAATATTTTTGGCATTTTTGAAATGATCCGGGTTATTGAACCTTGATCAAGGCTGATGCCGGTTTTTTGTTGAAAGTGAGAAAGGTCCCCCGAGAAATTAATCCCAGTGTAGTTTAAGGTCTTCGGACCGAAATCTGTACATGCTGAAATACATTCTTTTTGTGATTTTTCGAAAAAACGTTCTAGGCTGTTAAATCTCAATTTGAGCGGTCAAGATCAACACTGGTTTTTATTGAAAATCTCTCGGGATGCTATTCCCGACGTAGTTTAAGGTCTTCGGACCCAAAACACTATACAAGTAAGCAGGGCCGACATATTTTTTTGATTTTCTGGAAAATGTCCGGTGTCAGCGGATTTTGATTCGAACGATCCAAACTGCTACCGGTTTTTATTTAAAAAGTCCCTCGGGATCTTGTACCCGACGTAGTTTAAGGTCTTCGGACCAGTTTTTGGGGTTTGGCATACTTACCTTGCTTTATTTGGCTTCTGACGGGGCTGACTGTGATTTGAGTGGTCCGAATTGCTTGATTTGGCCCTGTGGGCCCTTTCCAGACTTCAACTTTGCTTTGAAGCACTTATCATTGATGTTTCTTGGGGTTAAGAAGGCTTTCCACGATGCAGATGATGACTTGGACGGTTCAGATTGCTCTTTTTAGCCATGTGGGCCTTCTTGACGATCAGATCTTGGACTCTGGCCTTCTTTCTTCACAATCGAACCCTTGATGTTGCTATTCGATGACCCATGCGAGCTTTTCCATGGTTTGGATCGTGATGATCTAGCCTTTGAGTGGCTTAGATTGCTTGTGGGCCTCTCTTGATCCATTTTTCTTCTCTTTGACTTGATCATAACCATGTTGGCCGTAATACTTCATGATTGGACAAGTGGGGTACCTTCCAGATGATTCAGATCAACCTCAAACGAAATCTGGAGTTGATTGGAGCCTTGGGCGGCCCACGGGGTGCCATTTGCTGACGTGGACTGTCAGCCTCACCTACCAAGAACCCTGGAGCCAATCCCGCGGAGAGAGAGGGAGCGCGTCCGTACGGGCGGCCCAGAGCAGGCCGCCCAAGGCTCGCCTCTTGAGCGGCCTGGGCTGGCTCAGGTTCGGACATTCTTCTCTGTCCACTGCTCCTGCCCCACTTGCTTTGTACTGGCGAGTTCGATTCCAGCCATGAATCCTTTCTTCTCTTTGTCTTTTCTCTTCATTTTGTCTTCTTCCTATTTTGTCCTTTCTTGGGCAGCCTTGGATGGTGATTTAGGGGCCATAGTGGGAGCGGTTGGTGGGTCCCACACTCCAGCACTTGATGAAGGCTTTAAAGATGATGAGGTGCCTTTGATTGATGGTGGAGATGGAGCATTGAATGGGGGTATTGATGATGAATTAAGGGTGGTTGTTGGGAGAGCTTTGAATGGCTCTATTAATGGTGGAATGGCTGTAATTCCAGATTTGGATAGGCCTTTGATTGTGGGAGAAATGGGTGGTATGGATGAGATGGTGAGATGGGACATAGGTGAGGCTATGCATCCCTTGAATGTGGGCCATATGGATGATGTGATTGATGGTGGTGATGGGGCTATGATGGACATTGATGGGCTGATCTTAGATCGCCTTCTGGTACCTGTGAGGAGAGAAAACACTTTAGTAAAAGGATTGAAGTATCGAAGCAGGAAGAGAGATACTTACCTTCTGGGAGGAATGATCGGGAGAAATGCACTCACGGAAGGTACCCCATTAGTTGACTGGACGTTTACTTTGAAAGCCCTGTAAGATTATTTTTTTTTGTGCATATAAGGAAAAATGATTTTTTTTTTTTTTGAAAAATATATGTAAATCATGAAGTAAAAATTTATGTCAAGTGCTTATCTGTCTATGCGTGATTCGGATTTGTGCTTTTAGATGTAGGAATCAGAATATTTGACACAGCCTGATGTCATACTCGATTTTCTTAATTATTCACCAAGAGTCCTGGTCCCCTTAAGATAGTGCGCAATGGTATCCTGTCCCTAGAATTTGGGCAGATCTTGAAAGTATTCTCGACTCATAGCCGCCTTCCTTGCTTCCATTGAATCTTCATGTCGCTTGGATCTCTCATGTACCTGCTTTTTTTTTTCTTTTAGCCATTATTACCAGCAACGCCCTTTCAGGTTTTTGCTGCGTCCGGCTTACCCGTCATTTTTTCCCGTGGCGCCCTTTCGGGTTTTCACCACGTCCCGGGTATTTGATCTTGCCTGCCCCTTGGCAGCTATGCTGTTTTTACCCTTGGCGCCCTTTCGAGTTTTCACCAAGTCCGCTGTGTGCCCACTGTTTTTACTCAGAGCGCCCTTTCGGGTTTTCACTCCGCCCTCTTTGTTTAAGCACACATCTCTTTTCTTCTTTTTTTTTTTTATAACTGCGGCGACCAGAGGTCAGGAATCCGTCGTTGCCGGCCGATGGTAACCTTTCGGCCCTTATCTTAAGTTACAATGGCAGAGCTGTCGGCCTTAGCTATAGACCCTTCTGAGGTGGATGGATGGATAGATGTGTTTCTTTTGGATCGATTTTTTCTTTCTCTTTCTTTCTTTCTTTCTTTCTTTCTTCTTCTTCTTCTTCTTCTTTTTTTTGTGGGTTATGTGCCCCCTTTTTCTTTTTTTAACCCCCTTCTTTTTTTTTTTGCTCTATTCCTTTTTTTTTCTCTTCTCTTTTTTTTTCTGGCTTTTGAACCCTTTATTTGGAACACTTATTGGTGGACGGGAAGGGGTTCTCAGAGGTCTAAGCCTTGACCTCTTGACTTCAGCTCTACTAATGTAACTCTTGATAGGGTTAGATTGGCTTACCTGTGAGAGATTTTCACGTTATCGGCATTGATTAGCTCAGGAAGATCCACCCCTCTCATGTTGGTGAGCCTGAGGGCGCTTCTTGGAAGAACTTTTCTGATCCTTGGGCCTTGCCCCTTGAGTCTGATAGATGCAACAGTGCTTGTTCTAAACCCGATATGACTTTTCATTCTTTGGCTTAATTCTTCATCAGCACTCACGGTGACATGATTTTGACTCATACTCGTAGGTCTGTCTTCTGATTTTTAAGCTTCTCGAGGAACTCCTCCATCCTTAGATTCCGAAGGACGTCCCATTGCCAATGTTGATAGCATGTGGGAACCCTTAACAATTGATGATGTCATTCTATGAGAATTATCGTGCGAGATCAGAATGTTACCTCCTTCCTTTTTGTGAAGTAATCAATTGCCACAAGTATATGCGTATGACCACTAGATGATGCCGAGTCGATCTTTCTGTTGATGTAGATACCTCGTACAGGGAATAGCTGGAGCATTATCAGGTTGTAGAATTTCGAAGCACACACATGGATCCGATGTGCATGTTGCTGACACTTGAAGTGCTTTCTGACATGTTGGCAACAATCTGTCTTCATTGAGCCGTGAGGTTTCTTCGATCATTCGTCAAGTCGCACACTCCAGCATGGAATGCAAGCATAGTCTTCGCAGCATCTTCTTGATAGGCTTGATGAGTTTTTGATCAATAAGTCTTCATAGGACGCAAAATTGGGAAGTCATGACTTCAAAAATTCGATCATTCTCTGCTTATTTTTTAGGGACAAGGATTCTTAATGCACACTTCCTTATGAGTCTCAGGAGATCCTAAGTTTATAATTTTGAAATTTTTTGAGATGACATTGGCTTTTGGTTCGAACTTTCGAGGAGACCCTCTTAGTTTAGGAGTCAGCTCATCATTTTCCTCATCATTTGGCTTTGTCTAGACCCTTGAGTTTGAAGTCCAACTTTAGATCGAAATCTTATGAGTCAACTTCATACTCAAGTGCTTTGACAGACAGACTTGACACTTTATTGAAAAAGATTTTTTTTTCAAAGATTTTCTGGTTTTTTGGAATTTTGTGAATATCTGGATTTTTTTGAACTTTTGGACTTTGTGAAAAATTGATTTTTTTTTTGAAATTTTGAAATATTTGGTGTTTTGGGTTTTTGAATCTTCTGATTTTTTTTTTTTTGAAATTTTTCGTAAAAAAACCCGAGCAAGACGGCGATGTGAACCAGGTGTCACCTGATTCAGCTCAGGGAGCCGAGCACTGTTTTATTCTGCCGTCACGGGGACTACAAACCTGTTACTGCCCTGCACTCCTTCCCCTCAGAAGGCAGGGCCAAAAGGATCAGTAGGCCAAACCTCATTGTTGCACCCAAACGTCATGGCAGATCTGAAATTGGGCTCCGAGTCGGTGTCGGATGCGATTTCTCCTGGTTCGTCCCCGACGAATTGCAGCTCTTCAGGTTCATCCGGCTGAGGTGGGACCAGGACGGTAGTCCAGTCGATCGGGGAAAATTTCTGCCCCTTGCTTGAGTCTTCTTTGGGCAACTCTATCAGATTCAATCTGCTCGCTTGATCATCGAAGGAGGAATCCAGCCCATCATCAGGATAGATAATCCTTGCGTTGATGAACTGGATTGGTGTGCAGATGCAGAGATTGCCTTCTCCTTGAAGACCCCGTCTTCTTCTGATACTCTTGTGCTTTGGTTTCCTAATCCGAGTAGGCCGATATCGCAGTCTTTCTCTACCCACATTCTCTTGAACTCCCATGATTCGGGTCGAGTCTTGATATTCAAGCTGATAGTCGAAGGTTTGGCGCTCGGCAGGGAGGAAGACATAGTTCGATCCGATGGGACATGCGCGAGGGAAGTAATTTGCATTGTGATGGTATGAGATCTCCCCATTAGAGTGTTGTACGTCCATGGCTGGGATGGTAGGCTCTCGGAGGTTGGATGCTTCTACCTTGGGAAATTGTCCGGGATCGGTAATGATGGTGATCGCCCTATCTCCAAAGATGTGCTTGACCCTTCGGTGAAGATTTGAAGAGATGGCACCGATTCTGTGAAACCAGGTCCGATCAGAAAGGAGATGGAATGAAGCTGAGATGTCCAAGACCTGGAGAGTGATGGTTGATGTTTTTGGATCGATCAGAACCTGGACATCAATCTCCCCTTCGACCTCCTCGATAGTGGCCACATAATTGAAGCTGGGCCCTAATTCTGCTAGGGCATGTGGCATGCTGTCCGAGGAAGGGTCTTCTTCTTGGAGGACGATGGCTGAAGTAGAAGCCGAATAGACAGGTGCGGTGGGCAAGTTGTGCCCCTGGTTGTTTGCTTGAGAAACGGGCAGGCTTTGCCCCTGGTAAGCTGGAGTGGGCAAACTGTGCCCCTGACTGACTATTGCTGAGATGGGCAGGTTGTGCCCCTAGTTTACTGATGCTGCGTTAGGGAGATTGTCCCCTTGGTTGACTGAGATGGGCTGAATGTGCCCATGGTTAGAAATGGGTGCGAGGAATGAATCGACTGAAGGTGCCCCTTGCATGATGATGGGCTCTGGGATCGAAATAGTTGAGGGTGCCCCTTGCAGGATGAGAGATTCGAACTCTGAACTAGAGTCGATGGCACGGATCAACTGGAGAGGAGGCTTTTCTTGGCTGATGAAAGCTGGATAGACAGGAGGTGCCCCTTGCATTGCGGAGATTGGATCGACTGGAGATGCCCCTTGCAGGATGAGGGGTTCTGAAACTGGACTGGTTAGGGGTGCCCCTTGCCAACCTTGATTAGGGAACTGTGAGTTCCATCTTAACTGTTGTTGTTGCTGCGGTTGTCCATGCTGAGGGAGGAATAGTGCACCTTCGGTAGAGGCGACAAGATCATCCTCTTCCATTGGATGGGAGATGAGGACACTTCCGTTATCATTCTCGTATTCAGCAGTAGGCTCTTCTTCCACTATCGATTGAATTGGAGAAGCCTGATGAGGCCACCAAGGGGAGATCATCCCAGCCCTTATTCCGGCTTCGACTTGTTCCCCGGCGCGGATGAGTTGGCTGAAGTTCGCATATGGATGTGAGACAAGGTATCCAGAGATACTTGGATTTGCCGAGTGGACGATCATGGAGATTTGCTCCTCGTCGTCGATGGGAGTCTTCATTTTAGCGGCCATGGCCCGCCACCGTCCAACGTAAGCTGACAATGTTTCATCACTTCTTTGCCTGAGAGCTGCAAGGTCTGCTCTCCTAAGTGCCATGTTAAGATTGTATGCGAACCTGTTGACGAAAGCCTGGGAGAGCTGCTCCCAAGTCCTGATGCGATGACAGTCCAATGATGTGTACCAGTCTAGGGCATCGTTTTTCAGAGATTTTTGAAACAAGCGGATGAGTGCTCCATCATTGCCTGCCACAGCATTAAGCTCTCCACAGAAAGCTCGTAAGTGGTCTACAGGACACCCCGTCCCATCATATCTTTTAAATTTTGGTACCTGAAAGCCTTGAGGTACCATTGCATCTGGAAAGGGACAGAGGTCCCTGAACTTAGTGGATGGAAGATCCACCCCTTGCTGCTTCTGCAACTTTCTCTTCATCTCTTGCATCTGCTCTCGGAGTTGTTCGACTTCAGATGGACCAGATGAGGGAGATCTTGCCCCTTGCCAGGACTGAGATGGCCCCCTTTCATAATAATTGGTGTCATTGATGCTCCTATGATTCCTGCTTGAAGGAGGTTGGGCCTGGTAATTATTCCCATTGTAAGGACTTTGTTGGACTGGAGCTGAGAAGGGAGGCTGTAAGGAAACCTGAAAATGGCTCCTGTTTACAGGGGGATACTGGAAGAAATGCCCTGAGGTCGAGGGTTGTTCTGATTGAAGGCCCCTGTTAGGAGGGTATCGAAAGTCCTGAGTGATCCCCGGCGGTTGTGGTTGGGATGAACTGGAGGCCGGGAGTGCCTTCGATGGTTGTTGAGGTTGTTGGACTGGACCGGCTTGATTGCTGGCTGCTGAAACCTGGGCTTGTGTGAATCGAAGAAGCATTTCCTGCATGGCCTTCATGCTTTGCTGTAGCTCTTGGATGCCAGGAATTGACATGGATTCTCTCAAGTTTAACTGTGGAGAGGAAGCCTCAAGTATTTCGAGGGCAGGGAATGGGAGAGCCATGTTGGTTTTGTACTGGACGTGGTAGGGTGATTTGGTTTGAAGGAGTAATGGTGGGGAAGTATGCTCTACTTTTTTTGGGTTTTAGGGTTTTCTAT
This sequence comes from Liriodendron chinense, assembly GCA_003013855.2. Classification (NCBI taxonomy): domain Eukaryota; kingdom Viridiplantae; phylum Streptophyta; class Magnoliopsida; order Magnoliales; family Magnoliaceae; genus Liriodendron; species Liriodendron chinense. The sequence continues at coordinate 2,209,876 of PVNU02000440.1, read as the reverse complement.
TTTTTTTGGGTTTTGGGTAGAATGCTATGCAGATGAGATTGTATGAGGACTAATGACTTTCAAGTATATGAAGGATTCTGTTTTTCAAGTCGGATCACGACTAGTGGGACTAGCAAATCCCCAGTGGAGTCGCCATTCTGTGGACCCTCGCCGATTTTCCGCGCTCCCACACGACGACGTTCTCCCTTTCCTTTCGGAAGAAGAAGAAGAAGAGGTGCGTGAGTGCGAAATCGTCGTTTGTGCCACTGGCTTGCCTCGTTCTCGAGGGCTTCGTTTGGTGGTCGTGTTAAGCTGGATGTGTTTAAGTGAGTTTATATAAGACCAGAGTCGCCACTAGCCAGTTACTTCGAATCTACAGTCGGCTAGACCCCGTAGAAACGTTAGAGAAGGGAATCCGAGGATTCCTTCCTCTAAAATGACTCCTATTGATCTGCGGTCAGAGATTCAAGGTAAGGGATCACGGTTACAGGGTGGGAAGAGGTTAAGCACCCCACACACTGCCCGTACCGAAGTACGGTCTCTACTTCACAGAATCGATCGAATACTTGAAAGTCTAGTTTAATTCTCGTATATTCTCATGGATGACATGATGCATGAATGCGGGTCTGAACAGTAAGAGTTTCTGATGGGCAGGTTCCAACAACGGGCAAGCCCAAAGCGTACGCTCGAACTGACAGGTGCTTTATGCGAGATGATGCATGCTGTGTGCTTGAATATTCAAAGTGTTTATAGTGATATGTACGTGAATGCAGGTCTGAACAGTAAGAGTTTCTGATGGGCAGGTTCCAACAACGGGCAAGCCCAGAGCATACGCTCGAACTGACAGGTGCTTTATGCGAGATGCATGCGGTGTGTTTGAATAATCAAAGTGTTTGCAGTGAAGCAGGGGGGTTGGAAGAAAAGTAAATGTTGCACTTATGCTAGATGCAAATGAGATGATGCTAGAAAAGAGTAGCTGGATGGACGGAAGTGTCGCAAGGGTTGGCTTCGAGTGGCTGGATCAAGACTTGGGTGGCTTGAGAGGCTTGGACCAGTGGTCAGGCTGAGCTAGACCAGGGTTAGGCTCTCCTCACTCGGGCTCTCCTTGGTGGAAAAATGGGCTAAGGGGTGGAGAAGGGACTTGGACCGCACCCGGACTGGCTGGACTTGAAGGGATGTTTAAATGAGAAGGGGAGGGGGGTATTTATAGCAGCGAGGAGTGGCATTCCGCGTAATTTATTCCGGGCGGCCTGCTATGGGCCGCCCGTACGGCCGCTCCTCGGTTTCCAGCGATGTACGGTTGTTACCTTGGGGCTGCTGTTTGACTCGCTGGGTCGACTCAGTGAGTTGACTCAGCGGGTCGACTCGGTGATTTGACTCGACGGGTTGACTCGACGGTTTGACTCGGTGTTTTGACTCAGCGGGTTGACTCAGCGGGTTAACTCAGCGGGTTGACTCAGTGAGTTTGACTTTTTTTGGGATTTTTTGACTGGCTTTTCTTATGGTGGATTTTTCAGGGTGATGTTTAAGACTGGGTTGACTGGGTTCAGGCTTGAACTGGGCTATGGAATGGGGCTTACAAGGGTGAGTTTAGCTGAGTTTGGACTTGGGATTTGGGGGTATGGTCCTCCATTCAACCAGCTATCTCTACCAACAGCGTAGCCGAAGGTGGGGTGTCTACAGATGCCCCTCTTTGGCAGAGGTTGTGTGCAACCGAATGCCAAAGCGAGTGGACACCCCACTTCTAACCCGGTCATTCATAGATCATGTTCTGAAATCTTTGCTAGCCTTTGCATCTGTGTCAGTTGATCGTTTGGAAACCGATCACTCGCACATACCGCGGGAGTTTGGAGAAAACGTTGCGATTGTCCATGCATGCGCTGCAACCTGGGTACCCAATCGCAACCCTTCCATTCCCGATCGGTACTAACATCGGAAAGGTACAGCAGAGCCTCTGCGTCGACAGTCTTACGAGGTTACTGACCCTGTAATTGATTGTATGTTCGATGTTCTCCTAGATCACTCCAGGAGTACTTGTTTCGCTTGACTGTCAAAGTGGTTAGACGCCCTGTGTCAGATAGTCTTAAGGGATTCTACTACGCCGACTTGGACTCAGTCAAGGTACTTCAGGCATCCACGCCTAGGTATGTGCGGGTGGGCTTTTTCCACCCGATCTGCTGGTTTCGATGCTTAGTTTGTAATTCATTCTTTCCTTGATTGTGGTCTGGAATCTTTGTTATCCTTTGTATCTGAGTCAGTTGATTGTCTGGAAATTGATAACTCGCACATACCGTGAGAGTTTGGAGAAAACGTTGCGATTGTCCCTGCATGCGCTGCAACCTGGGTACCCAATCGCAACCCTTCCATTCCTGATCGGTACTAACATCGGAAAGGTACAGCAGAGCCTCTGCGTCCTTAGTCTTACGAGGTTGCTGACCCTGAGACTGATTGTGTGATGTTTGATGTTTTTCCAGATCACTCCAGGAGTACTTGTTTCGCTTGACTGTCAAAGTGGTTAGACGCCCTGCGTCAGATAGTCTTACGGGATTCTACTACGCCGACTTGGACTCAGTCAAGGTACTTCAGGCATCCACGCCTAGGTATGTGCAGGTGAACTCTTTCCACCCAATCTGCTGATTTTGATACTTGGGTTACAATTCATCGTTTCCACCTGTTCAAATGGTTTCTGTGACCGAGCCTTTTGGCTTTCATCTTTTTGTATCTTGGCATGTGGTACGACCGCACTGACACTGGAGTTCAGTTCGATCGTACTTTGAGTGCATTGGATCCAATGGTCTCCGGGAAAACCGCGAGACATCGGATCTTATTTGATTTTTGCGTCGGCTCCTACCCAGAGATATGGAAGATCTCCTGGCGTGTTGGAGGCAGAACGCTCTACTGGGAAAATATTTTTGGATTTTTGAAAAGATACCCACTCTAGGGAGTGATACTCCGTGGGGTTTTTATTTGCAAATAGAGATTTTTTTTTTTGTCTTTTGAAATGGAAATCTGGTTTGCATGTGCCTCCACCAGGGATGCCTGTGGGGTCTTTGGCTAACCGACTTTATTTTGAAAGCAGGTAACATGATGATTGATGCGATGGATGCTGATGCATGAAGATGCATGATGAATGCATGGCTTTGGCTCATTCTCTTTCAGTTTGATGATTTTGCTTTTGCTGGAGATGCAGAGAATTTTGAGCTTATTGCTTGCAGGGTTGTTCTCCCTGGGGATTTTTCTTTTTGATACGGAGGTTTGGTCAGCGGGTTGGTCCAGATCCCGACCCGTGGTCGATCAGGTCTATCGTCCCAAGATGCTGTTTCTTTGCGAATGAGAATGTACGAGGATGCTATCCGACTTCAAGATGTTCTTCTGGGCATGCGTGTGATTGAGATGGTGTTTAGTTGCCCGTTTTGGTCAAGATTCCAATTTGCGGGCGATTGGATCCGTCATCTCAAATTGTGAAGAGAGTGGAGTTCAGGACTCCTGAAGTGTAGTGCTGGGGGCTAATTTTTGTGATTTTTGTAAATATGTGGTCCGAATCTTTACCTGAGAAGTCAGGATAGAGATCGGTTATTAAAAACAAAGGAAATATTTTTGTGATTTTGAAAATTTTTGGCTGAAAGCAAAGGAAATATTTTTGTGACTTTTGATGATATTTTGACTTGAAAGCAAGGGAAATATTTTTGTGATTTTTGACAGTATTTTGTTGAAAACAAGGGAAATATTTTTGTGATTTTTGACAATATTTTGCAATGTTTTGGTATTTTGTGATTTTTCTGAAATGCAGAGAAAAGTATGGAATTTTCATCCATTTCCAGCTTCTACTGCTGGTAAGGCACCCGATCCATTTTACGTCAGCGAGCAAGACGAGTCTCACACAGTTAAGTGCCGTAGTTTTACATCTTCGGATGAGGAGATTTCAAGGGTTTTCAGTCAACACACCCACAAAGTTGCCTGTTCCTCATTTGCAATGCACATAGACCACGTATCGTCCGACGGACTCCTTCGGCTACAAGATGAGCCACATCCTCACATTTCCCTTAGTCAATCTAGTTTGGGGTCTTACGTTGCTCACAATTCTGTGAGGGTGAGCTTCACCTCCCAACAGCCTTAATCCCCTTCATGAGTTCTAGGAACAGGGAACATTCGTCAGCTTCAACAGCGACTTCCAAATCAAGGTTGTCTATCACGGTGCGTTCAACACGAACAGGATTGCGGAGTTCTGCCCACCTCAGCCCTTACCTGTTTAAAAGATTCCAGACACCCGTACGATCAAGTGTCAGTCATGTCTGGAACAGGTTAGGAAAGAAAGCCCCCGAGAAGTTAATCCCAGTGTAGTTTTAGGTCTTCGGACCACTGAAGATGAATTTGTGCAGTTAAAATTTTTGGTGAATCATTTTTTTTTTGTGTTTTTTGGAAAAGGTTCTAGACTTCAGCTCGAACGTTCGAGATTGATGCTGGTTTTTGTGAAAAGCTTTAAAATATTTTTGGTATTTTTGAAATGATCCGGGTTATTGAACCTTGATCAAGGCTGATGCCGATTTTTTGTTGAAAGTGAGAAAGGTCCCCCGAGAAATTAATCCCAGTGTAGTTTAAGGTCTTCGGACCGAAATCTGTACATGCTGAAATACATTCTTTTTGTGATTTTTCGAAAAAACGTTCCAGGCTGTTAAATCTCAATTTGAGCGGTCAAGATCAACACTGGTTTTTATTGAAAATCTCTCGGGATGCTATTCCCGACGTAGTTTAAGGTCTTCGGACCCAAAACACTATACAAGTAAGCAGGGCCGACATATTTTTTTGATTTTCTGGAAAATGTCCGGTGTCAGCGAATTTTGATTCGAACGATCCAAACTGCTACCGGTTTTTATTTAAAAAGTCCCTCGGGATCTTGTACCCGACGTAGTTTAAGGTCTTCGGACCAGTTTTTGGGGTTTGGCATACTTACCTTGCTTTATTTGGCTTCTGACGGGGCTGACTGTGATTTGAGTGGTCCGAATTGCTTGATTTGGCCCTGTGGGCCCTTTCCAGACTTCAACTTTGCTTTGAAGCACTTATCATTGATGTTTCTTGGGGTTAAGAAGGCTTTCCACGATGCAGATGATGACTTGGACGGTTCAGATTGCTCTTTTTAGCCATGTGGGCCTTCTTGACTATCAGATCTTGGACTCTGGCCTTCTTTCTTCACAATCGAACCCTTGATGTTGCTATTCGATGACCCATGCGAGCTTTTCCATGGTTTGGATCGTGATGATCTAGCTTTTGAGTGGCTTAGATTGCTTGTGGGCCTCTCTTGATCCATTTTTCTTCTCTTTGACTTGATCATAACCATGTTGGCCGTAATACTTCATGATTGGACAAGTGGGGTACCTTCCAGATGATTCAGATCAACCTCAAACGAAATCTGGAGTTGATTGGAGCCTTGGGCGGCCCACGGGGTGCCATTTGCTGACGTGGACTGTCAGCCTCACCTACCAAGAACCCTGGAGCCAATCCCGCGGAGAGAGAGGGAGCGCGTCCGTACGGGCGGCCTGGGCTGGCTCGGGTTCGGACATTCTTCTCTGTCCACTGCTCCTGCCCCACTTGCTTTGTACTGACGAGTTCGATTCCAGCCATGAATCCTTTCTTCTCTTTGTCTTTTCTCTTCATTTTGTCTTCTTCCTATTTTGTCCTTTCTTGGGCAGCCTTGGATGGTGATTTAGGGGCCATAGTGGGAGCGGTTGGTGGGTCCCACACTCCAGCACTTGATGAAGGCTTTAAAGATGATGAGGTGCCTTTGATTGATGGTGGAGATGGAGCATTGAATGGGGGTATTGATGATGAATTAAGGGTGGTTGTTGGGAGAGCTTTGAATGGCTCTATTAATGGTGGAATGGCTGTAATTCCAGATTTGGATAGGCCTTTGATTGTGGGAGAAATGGGTGGTATGGATGAGATGGTGAGATGGGACATAGGTGAGGCTATGCATCCCTTGAATGTGGGCCATATGGATGATGTGATTGATGGTGGTGATGGGGCTATGATGGACATTGATGGGCTGATCTTAGATCGCCTTCTGGTACCTGTGAGGAGAGAAAACACTTTAGTAAAAGGATTGAAGTATCGAAGCAGGAAGAGAGATACTTACCTTCTGGGAGGAATGATCGGGAGAAATGCACTCACGGAAGGTACCCCATTAGTTGACTGGACGTTTACTTTGAAAGCCCTGTAAGATTATTTTTTTTTGTGCATATAAGGAAAAATGATTTTTTTTTTTTTTGAAAAATATATGTAAATCATGAAGTAAAAATTTATGTCAAGTGCTTATCTGTCTATGCGTGATTCGGATTTGTGCTTTTAGATGTAGGAATCAGAATATTTGACACAGCCTGATGTCATACTCGATTTTCTTAATTATTCACCAAGAGTCCTGGTCCCCTTAAGATAGTGCGCAATGGTATCCTGTCCCTAGAATTTGGGCAGATCTTGAAAGTATTCTCGACTCATAGCCGCCTTCCTTGCTTCCATTGAATCTTCATGTCGCTTGGATCTCTCATGTACCTGCTTTTTTTTTCTTTTAGCCATTATTACCAGCAACGCCCTTTCAGGTTTTTGCTGCGTCCGGCTTACCCGTCATTTTTTCCCGTGGCGCCCTTTCGGGTTTTCACCACGTCCCGGGTATTTGATCTTGCCTGCCCCTTGGCAGCTATGCTGTTTTTACCCTTGGCGCCCTTTCGAGTTTTCACCAAGTCCGCTGTGTGCCCACTGTTTTTACTCAGAGCGCCCTTTCGGGTTTTCACTCCGCCCTCTTTGTTTAAGCACACATCTCTTTTCTTCTTTTTTTTTTTTATAACTGCGGCGACCAGAGGTCAGGAATCCGTCGTTGCCGGCCGATGGTAACCTTTCGGCCCTTATCTTAAGTTACAATGGCAGAGCTGTCGGCCTTAGCTATAGACCCTTCTGAGGTGGATGGATGGATAGATGTGTTTCTTTTGGATCGATTTTTTCTTTCTCTTTCTTTCTTTCTTTCTTTCTTTCTTCTTCTTCTTCTTCTTCTTTTTTTTGTGGGTTATGTGCCCCCTTTTTCTTTTTTTAACCCCCTTCTTTTTTTTTTGCTCTATTCCTTTTTTTTTCTCTTCTCTTTTTTTTTCTGGCTTTTGAACCCTTTATTTGGAACACTTATTGGTGGACGGGAAGGGGTTCTCAGAGGTCTAAGCCTTGACCTCTTGACTTCAGCTCTACTAATGTAACTCTTGATAGGGTTAGATTGGCTTACCTGTGAGAGATTTTCACGTTATCGGCATTGATTAGCTCAGGAAGATCCACCCCTCTCATGTTGGTGAGCCTGAGGGCGCTTCTTGGAAGAACTTTTCTGATCCTTGGGCCTTGCCCCTTGAGTCTGATAGATGCAACAGTGCTTGTTCTAAACCCGATATGACTTTTCATTCTTTGGCTTAATTCTTCATCAGCACTCACGGTGACATGATTTTGACTCATACTCGTAGGTCTGTCTTCTGATTTTTAAGCTTCTCGAGGAACTCCTCCATCCTTAGATTCCGAAGGACGTCCCATTGCCAATGTTGATAGCATGTGGGAACCCTTAACAATTGATGATGTCATTCTATGAGAATTATCGTGCGAGATCAGAATGTTACCTCCTTCCTTTTTGTGAAGTAATCAATTGCCACAAGTATATGCGTATGACCACTAGATGATGCCGAGTCGATCTTTCTGTTGATGTAGATACCTCGTACAGGGAATAGCTGGAGCATTATCAGGTTGTAGAATTTCGAAGCACACACATGGATCCGATGTGCATGTTGCTGACACTTGAAGTGCTTTCTGACATGTTGGCAACAATCTGTCTTCATTGAGCCGTGAGGTTTCTTCGATCATTCGTCAAGTCGCACACTCCAGCATGGAATGCAAGCATAGTCTTCGCAGCATCTTCTTGATAGGCTTGATGAGTTTTTGATCAATAAGTCTTCATAGGACGCAAAATTGGGAAGTCATGACTTCAAAAATTCGATCATTCTCTGCTTATTTTTTAGGGACAAGGATTCTTAATGCACACTTCCTTATGAGTCTCAGGAGATCCTAAGTTTATAATTTTGAAATTTTTTGAGATGACATTGGCTTTTGGTTCGAACTTTCGAGGAGACCCTCTTAGTTTAGGAGTCAGCTCATCATTTTCCTCATCATTTGGCTTTGTCTAGACCCTTGAGTTTGAAGTCCAACTTTAGATCGAAATCTTATGAGTCAACTTCATACTCAAGTGCTTTGACAGACAGACTTGACACTTTATTGAAAAAGATTTTTTTTTCAAAGATTTTCTGGTTTTTTAGAATTTTGTGAATATCTGGATTTTTTTGAACTTTTGGACTTTGTGAAAAATTGATTTTTTTTTTTGAAATTTTGAAATATTTGGTGTTTTGGGTTTTTGAATCTTCTGATTTTTTTTTTTTTGAAATTTTTCGTAAAAAAACCCGAGCAAGACGGCGATGTGAACCAGGTGTCACCTGATTCAGCTCAGGGAGCCGAGCACTGTTTTATTCTGCCGTCACGGGGACTACAAACCTGTTACTGCCCTGCACTCCTTCCCCTCAGAAGGCAGGGCCAAAAGGATCAGTAGGCCAAACCTCATTGTTGCACCCAAACGTCATGGCAGATCTGAAATTGGGCTCCGAGTCGGTGTCGGATGCGATCTCTCCTGGTTCGTCCCCGACGAATTGCAGCTCTTCAGGTTCATCCGGCTGAGGTGGGACCAGGACGGTAGTCCAGTCGATCGGGGAAAATTTCTGCCCCTTGCTTGAGTCTTCTTTGGGCAACTCTATCAGACTCAATCTGCTCGCTTGATCATCGAAGGAGGAATCCAGCCCATCATCAGGATAGATAATCCTTGCGTTGATGAACTGGATTGGTGTGCAGATGCAGAGATTGCCTTCTCCTTGAAGACCCCGTCTTCTTCTGATACTCTTGTGCTTTGGTTTCCTAATCCGAGTAGGCCGATATCGCAGTCTTTCTCTACCCACATTCTCTTGAACTCCCATGATTCGGGTCGAGTCTTGATATTCAAGCTGATAGTCGAAGGTTTGGCGCTCGGCAGGGAGGAAGACATAGTTCGATCCGATGGGACATGCGCGAGGGAAGTAATTTGCATTGTGATGGTATGAGATCTCCCCATTAGAGTGTTGTACGTCCATGGCTGGGATGGTAGGCTCTCGGAGGTTGGATGCTTCTACCTTGGGAAATTGTCCGGGATCGGTAATGATGGTGATCGCCCTATCTCCAAAGATGTGCTTGACCCTTCGGTGAAGATTTGAAGAGATGGCACCGATTCTGTGAAACCAGGTCCGATCAGAAAGGAGATGGAATGAAGCTGAGATGTCCAAGACCTGGAGAGTGATGGTTGATGTTTTTGGATCGATCAGAACCTGGACATCAATCTCCCCTTCGACCTCCTCGATAGTGGCCACATAATTGAAGCTGGGCCCTAATTCTGCTAGGGCATGTGGCATGCTGTCCGAGGAAGGGTCTTCTTCTTGGAGGACGATGGCTGAAGTAGAAGCCGAATAGACAGGTGCGGTGGGCAAGTTGTGCCCCTGGTTGTTTGCTTGAGAAACGGGCAGGCTTTGCCCCTGGTAAGCTGGAGTGGGCAAACTGTGCCCCTGACTGACTATTGCTGAGACGGGCAGGTTGTGCCCCTAGTTTACTGATGCTGCGTTAGGGAGATTGTCCCCTTGGTTGACTGAGATGGGCTGAATGTGCCCATGGTTAGAAATGGGTGCGAGGAATGAATCGACTGAAGGTGCCCCTTGCATGATGATGGGCTCTGGGATCGAAATAGTTGAGGGTGCCCCTTGCAGGATGAGAGGTTCGAACTCTGAACTAGAGTCGATGGCACGGATCAACTGGAGAGGAGGCTTTTCTTGGCTGATGAAAGCTGGATAGACAGGAGGTGCCCCTTGCATTGCGGAGATTGGATCGACTGGAAATGCCCCTTGCAGGATGAGGGGTTCTGAAACTGGACTGGTTAGGGGTGCCCCTTGCCAACCTTGATTAGGGAACTGTGAGTTCCATCTTAACTGTTGTTGTTGCTGCGGTTGTCCATGCTGAGGGAGGAATAGTGCACCTTCGGTAGAGGCGACAAGATCATCCTCTTCCATTGGATGGGAGATGAGGACACTTCCGTTATCATTCTCGTATTCAGCAGTAGGCTCTTCTTCCACTATCGATTGAATTGGAGAAGCCTGATGAGGCCACCAAGGGGAGATCATCCCAGCCCTTATTCCGGCTTCGACTTGTTCCCCGGCGCGGATGAGTTGGCTGAAGTTCGCATATGGATGTGAGACAAGGTATCCAGAGATACTTGGATTTGCCGAGTGGACGATCATGGAGATTTGCTCCTCGTCGTCGATGGGAGTCTTCATTTTAGCGGCCATGGCCCGCCACCGTCCAACGTAAGCTGACAATGTTTCATCACTTCTTTGCCTGAGAGCTGCAAGGTCTGCTCTCCTAAGTGCCATGTTAAGATTGTATGCGAACCTGTTGACGAAAGCCTGGGAGAGCTGCTCCCAAGTCCTGATGCGATGACAGTCCAATGATGTGTACCAGTCTAGGGCATCGTTTTTCAGAGATTTTTGAAACAAGCGGATGAGTGCTCCATCATTGCCTGCCACAGCATTAAGCTCTCCACAGAAAGCTCGTAAGTGGTCTACAGGACACCCCGTCCCATCATATCTTTTAAATTTTGGTACCTGAAAGCCTTGAGGTACCATTGCATCTGGAAAGGGACAGAGGTCCCTGAACTTAGTGGATGGAAGATCCACCCCTTGCTGCTTCTGCAACTTTCTCTTCATCTCTTGCATCTGCTCTCGGAGTTGTTCGACTTCAGATGGACCAGATGAGGGAGATCTTGCCCCTTGCCAGGACTGAGATGGCCCCCTTTCATAATAATTGGTGTCATTGATGCTCCTATGATTCCTGCTTGAAGGAGGTTGGGCCTGGTAATTATTCCCATTGTAAGGACTTTGTTGGACTGGAGCTGAGAAGGGAGGCTGTAAGGAAACCTGAAAATGGCTCCTGTTTACAGGGGGATACTGGAAGAAATGCCCTGAGGTCGAGGGTTGTTCTGATTGAAGGCCCCTGTTAGGAGGGTATCGAAAGTCCTGAGTGATCCCCGGCGGTTGTGGTTGGGATGAACTGGAGGCCGGGAGTGCCTTCGATGGTTGTTGAGGTTGTTGGACTGGACCGGCTTGATTGCTGGCTGCTGAAACCTGGGCTTGTGTGAATCGAAGAAGCATTTCCTGCATGGCCTTCATGCTTTGCTGTAGCTCTTGGATGCCAGGAATTGACATGGATTCTCTCAAGTTTAACTGTGGAGAGGAAGCCTCAAGTATTTCGAGGGCAGGGAATGGGAGAGCCATGTTGGTTTTGTACTGGACGTGGTAGGGTGATTTGGTTTGAAGGAGTAATGGTGGGGAAGTATGCTCTACTTTTTTTGGGTTTTAGGGTTTTCTATTTTTTTTGGGTTTTGGGTAGAATGCTATGCAGATGAGATTGTATGAGGACTAATGACTTTCAAGTATATGAAGGATTCTGTTTTTCAAGTCGGATCACGACTAGTGGGACTAGCAAATCCCCAGTGGAGTCGCCATTCTGTGGACCCTCGCCGATTTTCCGCGCTCCCACACGACGACGTTCTCCCTTTCCTTTCGGAAGAAGAAGAAGAAGAGGTGCGTGAGTGCGAAATCGTCGTTTGTGCCACTGGCTTGCCTCGTTCTCGAGGGCTTCGTTTGGTGGTCGTGTTAAGCTGGATGTGTTTAAGTGAGTTTATATAAGACCAGAGTCGCCACTAGCCAGTTACTTCGAATCTACAGTCGGCTAGACCCCGTAGAAACATTAGAGAAGGGAATCCGAGGATTCCTTCCTCTAAAATGACTCCTATTGATCTGCGGTCAGAGATTCAAGGTAAGGGATCACGGTTACAGGGTGGGAAGAGGTTAAGCACCCCACACACTGCCCGTACCGAAGTACGGTCTCTACTTCACAGAATCGATCGAATACTTGAAAGTCTAGTTTAATTCTCGTATATTCTCATGGATGACATGATGCATGAATGCGGGTCTGAACAGTAAGAGTTTCTGATGGGCAGGTTCCAACAACGGGCAAGCCCAAAGCGTACGCTCGAACTGACAGGTGCTTTATGCGAGATGATGCATGCTGTGTGCTTGAATATTCAAAGTGTTTATAGTGATATGTACGTGAATGCAGGTCTGAACAGTAAGAGTTTCTGATGGGCAGGTTCCAACAACGGGCAAGCCCAGAGCATACGCTCGAACTGACAGGTGCTTTATGCGAGATGCATGCGGTGTGTTTGAATAATCAAAGTGTTTGCAGTGAAGCAGGGGGGTTGGAAGAAAAGTAAATGTTGCACTTATGCTAGATGCAAATGAGATGATGCTGGAAAAGAGTAGCTGGATGGACGGAAGTGTCGCAAGGGTTGGCTTCGAGTGGCTGGATCAAGACTTGGGTGGCTTGAGAGGCTTGGACCAGTGGTCAGGCTGAGCTGGACCAGGGTTAGGCTCTCCTCACTCGGGCTCTCCTTGGTGGAAAAATGGGCTAAGGGGTGGAGAAGGGACTTGGACCGCACCCGGACTGGCTGGACTTGAAGGGATGTTTAAATGAGAAGGGGAGGGGGTATTTATAGCAGCGAGGAGTGGCATTCCGCGTAATTTATTCCGGGCGGCCTGCTATGGGCCGCCCGTACGGCCGCTCCTCGGTTTCCAGCGATGTACGGTTGTTACCTCGGGGCTGCTGTTTGACTCGCTGGGTCGACTCAGTGAGTTGACTCAGCGGGTCGACTCGGTGATTTGACTCGACGGGTTGACTCGGTGTTTTGACTCAGCGGGTTGACTCAGCGGGTTAACTCAGCGGGTTGACTTAGTGAGTTTGACTTTTTTGGGGATTTTTTGACTGGCTTTTCTTATGGGGGGTTTTTCAGGCTGATGTTTAAGACTGGGTTGACTGGGTTCAGGCTTGAACTGGGCTATGGAATGGGGCTTACAAGGGTGAGTTTTAGCTGAGTTTAGACTTGGGATTTGGGGGTATGGTCCTCCATTCAACCAGCTATCTCTACCAACAGCGTAGCCGAAGGTGGGGTGTCTACAGTACCTAACTTGGAGCATTTAAGTTGATTTACTAAATAAAATTCAGATTTATATGAAAATACTATAGAATTTCATTGCATTCTAATTACAAGCGGTCAAGTACAATTTTCAGCTACCAAATACAACTGAGAATTCCAATGCACATGGATCCCATGGTATATTGTTATTTGAATTCCAATTTACACCAGATTATGACTGCTAAACGACCTTAGAAGTATTGGGGCAATTTGAGGTGAATTGTGCAATTGCGCGGAGGGGGGTACTAGCCTCAGCTATTATGGTGAGATGGGGCCAAGCTAAATGGGAAGTGGTTGAGGTTCGGATTAGAAAATGAGGTCCATTTATGTCAATTTCTTAGGCCTGAGAGCAGGAAGCCGGTCATCTAGGCAGTATGAACCACCGAAGTCAGGCCAAACTCAAAACATGCAAATAGAAAAGAATTAATGTATCTGATGGTGCATGGAAAACCTTCCATACACAGTTGCATTTGGACACTTTAACATCCACATCATATATGATCTTAGACAGTAAATGAGCTGATTTACACCTGATCAGTAAATGAGCATAACATTTAGAAAGGACCTAGCCATGCCCTTGGATTCCAGCCTAAGGCTGGCGCATTAGATCATTAGCTTAATCCTATACGCTGCCCATTAGGTGCAATTGATGAATCTCGGCTGCCCAGCGTGCATTTTATTGGCTACTGTGTAAAAGACACACTGTCTGGTCCTGGCCCAAGCCCAGCATGAGCCTTAAATTGGATAGGCTTACCTTGGCTTGGCCAGAAAGTTGGAGAAATTCATATTTTTGAATTGAATGTTCCTGATCTATCTGCTGATCAAGTTGGTTATCTAGCTGTACTGGATCGAAATGCATAGTTGTAAAACTCGTGTAAGACATGTATTAAGTGAAGATAACCTTGTTTCAACATTGAGGTCTTGGCATTCACTCCCAAGTGGAGGTGGATAACAGTGAGGGTGAGTATAGGTACTAACCCAAAAAAAGAAAAAAGGAAAAAAGAAAAGAAAAAATACATATTGGTAAGAAACGTGTAAATATGAAGTCAGGGTGGCTGCTTAGGTTATAGTGCCACAAGCAGGCCAGTGTGAAATTGGATTGGGCTATACATGTGAGGTCCAAGCCCAACCTACATATCAAAATAATAGGGCCCATGCCCTATCCAAAGATGAGCCGGCTGGTCTGCCATTGCCACCCTTAGGCATGATCTATTAATTTGAAGTCATTGTGTCTAATCAAACTCTAAGGCAACCTTATTGAACTCTTTCTAAAGTCTAAACATAGACCTAAATCTTCTCAAAACATGCAAATAGAAAATGATTAATGTATCTGATGGTGCATGGGAACCTTGTCATACACAGTTGCACTTGGACACTACTTTAACATCCACATCACATATGATCTTAAGACGGTAAATGAGCCAATTCACACCTGATCAGTAAATGAGCATAACTTTTAGAAAGGACCTAGCCATGGCCCAAGGCTTTCAGCCTAAGGCTGCTGCGTTAGATCATTAGGTTAATCCTGTACTCTGCAATTGATGAATCTGGGCTGCCCAGCACGGATTTTATAGGCTGCCGTGTAAAAGACACGGTGCCTGCTCCTAGCCTAAGCCCAGCATGAGCGTACTAGTTCTTTACTTCTTTGCCGTTTCCTTCTTTATTTTCTAAAGCAGTTCTTGGTCTTTATTTAGTTGGTTTTGTTGCAACAGGCGAGGACTTCTTTGCTTTTTCCTTTCCTTCCTTTTGTTTGAGATTTTAAATAGCAGAAGTGAAAGTGGGCCCCGTTCAGCCCACTACGTGAGTTAGATACTTGAGGCCGGGCAAAAGTTGGTCACGTAGTTTGCTCAACGTTACAGGCTTCCATTGTATAGGATCATTCTCTGTGATGTTTTTCACATGACCGTTTCATCCTCTTGTCATTGTGGTGGACAGTCCCTACTGGGTACCACAAATTTGAACATGGATCTTTCATCTTGCATGCAACATTAGAAGTGTGGGTTGATCCAGCAATTGGTTCATCATTAATTGGATTTTTCAATCCGTCAATAGTGTAATTATTGGTTCACACATTAGAACCACCTTCTCTACAGTCACTTCAGTAGGTTTTGTTGTTGCTAGTATTCTTCCCAATGCAGAGAGAGAGAGAGAGAGAGAGAGAGAGAGAGAGAGAGAGAGAGAGAGTTTCTTAACTTGCTAAAATCCATTAGATATGATTAAACTGAAACAAATAAAGAAAGAAAACAAAAGACAGACAAAACACAAATACGTTGCACTCCCATTTTATTCAAAGAATTACATTAGTAAAGAAACTACGCGTGGATTTCCCACATATTGCTGGTCAGGGAGTCTACTGTAAAGAGGCATGCTCTAGTTTTTCATTCCAAACTGCGATTGGAGATAATCCACTATTTTCTTATCAACTTGGAATGCCTTGGCAAGAACATCATCTGAGATAGGTGGATTCGATCCAAAGACAGCATTCGCAATGGTGATGGTTCCCGGATTCTGGCTGCTCAGTCCTGCAATGGCTATGGCATTTGTGTGGCCGATGTTAAACTGGAAGTGAATCAGGCCTATTGGGAAGACAAACACATCGCCCTTCTGAAGGACCTTCGTTATGAGGCGATTGTCAGTGTTGGAAGTGACGAATCCGACATAGAGGGTGCCCTCCAAAACTGTTAAGATCTCTGTCGCCCTTGGGTGAGTGTGGGGTGGATTGAGACCATAGGGTGCAAAGTCTATCCGAGCCAAGGAGACTCCGAGGGTATTGAGTCCTGCTATCTGAGCTACGTTTGCTTGGGTCACATTGGACCCAACCTTGTTATTCGTGTTTCCTGGTTTGTCAAGTCCCTCCAAGAAGAAATCATTGGCCTGAACTTCCTTTGGGTCCTTGCACACAAATCCATTCACCAACACTGCCATCATATAACACAAAAGAGATTGTAAGCAGCATATTCTTTCAATACCTATTAAACCGACATAAACAGAAGATAATGGACAATATGATAGGTGGCTTGTCCCATTCATCTCACGAATGGGGTGGATTGCATTTACATGAAATATCTGCAGTATTGATGCAATTACTTGATCTTCTCAACGATGGTAACATACCTGGGCTATCGCGCACAGCGACGCAGAAATCCTGCAATGGGCTGGGATCGGATGCAGAGGCAAAGGAGGAACTGAGTGCAAGGAAGGCTAGTAAAAGGAAGCCAATGGCCATCTTGGAAGTGTGTATGTATGTATGCTAGGAAACCCAAAGTCTTATAATGAAGAGTGTTTTTAGTTGTGGGTTATGCAAGAGGATTAGGCTAATATTTATAATAGGTTACAAAGATGTTTGTCATTGAAATGGTCCTATTACAATTAAGTTTATTATTATTGAAATCCAAGACTTCTTCCTCTCCTGTGTACAAGAACGAATCGGGTCAATCAGTTTACGTGTAGAAAATATCATCTTTTGTTTATTAATTCTTCATTTCGTTAATGCTAGCTACTCCAAATGGCTAAGGGTCAAGAAACCATGTGATAGGAAATGTTCATGAGGTTTACTAATCACACGACTAGGTCAAGCATTCATTCAACTTAAGAAAATTAACCAAAGGTAGGTAAAGGCATGCGTGGTTTATTTCATTTGAATTGGAAGCCATGACCTTTTCAACGAGACTGTTCATGACCACCATTTAAAATTGGTGCTCTCTCATCCACTGCACTTGCCATTGTTGTATCAATACCCTGATCCACACCGTTCAAATCTGACCCAACTTAAAATTATGCAGAATTCACCAGAAAATTAGTGCAACAATCCACACACCATAGCAGATTGCCTGTGACCTCGGGCATAGAGATATCTCTGTGCCCTGAGCTGTGTGTGGCCCATAGAGATGTCCGTGACAAATCCATTCCATCCATCTGTTTTGAAAGAGTACTATAAATAGAACAGAATTTTAAAAGTCAGGTAGATCCAAAACTCATGTGGGCCATACCAAACAACACAGTGGAGATTGAATGCCTGGCAGTGACAGAAGTTTTGTATTAGGATGATATTTGTTCCTACAGTTTATTTGGAGTGGTAATAATTTTATGAACCATTTGGATGGTATAGACATCATTGTCAGCTCCAGAAAGGTTTCAACGGTGGATATTGATGTTCCCACTTTTTGTTGTTGTAGCCCACCCAAGTTTTGGATCCGTCTAATTTTGATTATCCTACCCCATGGTCACCTTTCAAAACATATGTACGGAATGGATTTGTCACGGATATATCTGTGGACACCATGCAGCCCTAGGCACAGAGATATCTATCTCCCCGGGTTAGAGGCAATCCGCTCCCTCCACATACATAAACATATATAACCCGGCGCACACTTGTAAAATTACACAAAAACACAGCCAGTGTACACATGACAAAGATCATCTCAATCTTAACCATCGAAACGTAGGCACCGGTCATAACCCAAAAGTGGCACTGAATGATGGTCCTAAGGAGCTGTTCGATGGACATCTGCTGGACGATAAAAAATGAAAACTGGTTTGATAAAAGAATGTCTTAAGACTCAAAGGTTTGGATTGTCCAATCAATCAGAGCTAGTAAGTTTTGCTGGTCCACATGTATCCCTCTAATACTGTGCAAGCGTATCAAATTATAATTAGTCCATTGGCAATTCAGCTAATCATCTTTGCCAAATGATTAAGGACACGGATTGCGTACGACCCTTGGCCGGACCCTTAAGCATCCGAGTAGATTTGTGTAGGGTCCCGCTATGATGTATCTGTTTATCCAAGCCTCTCATTCCTTTAATAAGATCATGTTAAGCCTTGGAAACAAAATTGAGGCAGATCCAACGATATAGTGGACCACACTAGAGATGAAATTAAAGCTCTGTGCATTTAATGCAACCAAGCTTACTATTTGGTGTGGTCCACTACAGCGTTGGATCTGCCATTTTTTTTGGCCCATATCTTAGCGTGATCTTAGAAAACAGATGGACGGCTTGTATAAGCAGATACATCACAGTGGCCCCACGCAGTTCTGGTCGGACCGGGTTTGGACGCAATGCACGTCCAACCATCAAGTGTAGTAGATGCATGGAAATCTTCTTACGCACCTAGTTGCATTTGGACGTGTGGAAATCTTCCCACCTCCGAAATCTTACCCGGCTAAAGACTTGTCCTAGCCCAGCCCACATTCACTCATGCAACCCCGCAGGCTAGATTTTCGCGTCAGTTAACCTTCGTTTAGAAGTGGTGCTCCCTCATCCCCGAAACGTGGCATATTTGTACTAACACCCAGATCCACACCATTCAAATCAGGTCCCAAAGTAAAAGTGGTGGGGACTTCAACAGAAAAAGATTGATCTCTAGCATAGTGCAATGATCCACACACATAAAGACAGCCTGCTCTGTGCATTTCCAAACATGCATGTCAATCTCAACCATGAAAATCTAGGCAATGATTTAGATGGTTCATAATCCAAAATGGCACTGAAAGATGGTCCTAAATGGGCAGACTTCTACTGGACCGTTAAAATGAAAACTGGTTTGATTGCTGAGTGGAGGGTTATCCCTCTCATACTTTGCAAGCGTAGTATTGTTTGGACCATTTGATTGCCGTAATTTTTGCGCACCAACTTGGTATTTAATCCATTACTTCTGTTGGAACAGGGAAGGAACTCTTTGCTTTTTCCAACCATTGTGGTTGTTTAAAAAGGTAGTGGGCCCAGGTGGGCTTCCACATATACAAAAGCATCTTTATCCAAGCTCAGCCTGCTGCCAAACAACCATTTTCAATGGTTGTTAAGACCCTCATGTGTCCCTGCCAAAGCCAGGCCTATTTAGTTACCTAGGCCTTGGATCTGGCCCAACTAATGGCTAGACATGTATTGGGCTCTCGCACTTGACAACCCAGCCACTTTCAACCATACAGCCCTATTTAGAAGTGGTGGTGACTCATCCATCAGATGTGCAATAGTTGTACACGGATCCACACCATGCAGATCTTGACACAATTGGAAAAGGTGGTAACTCAACAAGAATGGATATTCAGGCAGGGTGTAACAATCCGCACACATAAACATAGCCACTGTGCGCCTGATGTAATTGTGTCTCCATCTCAAATGTCACATATGTACCTAACTTGGAGCATTTAAGTTGATTTACTAAATAAAATTCAGATTTATATGAAAATACTATAGAATTTCATTGCATTCTAATTACAAGCGGTCAAGTACAATTTTCGGCTCCCAAATACCACTGAGAATTCCAATGCACATGGATCCCATGGTATATTGTTATTTGAATTCCAATTTACACCAGATTATGACTGCTAAACGAACTTCGAAGTATTGGGGCAATTTGAGGTGAATTGTGCAATTGCTCCCAGGGGAACTAGCCTCAGCTATTATGGTGAGATAGGGCCAAGCTAGATGGGAAGTGGTTGAGGTTTGGGTTAGAAAATGCAGTCTTTTATGTAAATTTCTTAGGCTTGAGAGCAGGAAGCCGGTGATCTTGGCAGTATGAACCACAGAAGTCAGGCCAAACTCCAAACATGCAAATAGAAAAGGATTAATGCATCTGATGGTGCATGGGAAACCTTCTCACACAAAGTTGCATTTGGACACTTTAACATCCACATCATATATGATCTTAGACAGCAAATGAGCCGATTTACACCTGATCAGAAAATGAGCATAACATTTAGAAATGACTAAGCCTAAGGGTGGCACGTTAGATCATTAGCTTAATCTTGTACGCTGCCCATTAGGTGCAATTGATGAATCTGGGTTGCCCAGCTTGCATTTTATGGGCTACTGTGTAAAAGACACACTGTCTGGTCCTGTCCCAAGCCCAGCATGAGCCTTAAATTGGATAGGGTTATCCTGACTTGGCTTGGCAGAAAGTTGGAGAAATTCATATTTTTGAATTGAATGTTCCTGATCTATCTGCTGATCAAGTTGATTATCTAGCTATACCAGATCGAAATGCATAGCTTTAAGACTCGTGTAAGAAATGTATTAAGTGAAGATAACCCTAGTTTCTGTTGCATTTGTTTCAAAAGAACTCAAAATTTTCATTTTTCTCCAAAATTTTAAATTACTTGCTTTTGTGTTGTGGGTTTTAGTACCATATCGAATTTAAACAAAAACTTTCACATGCATATAAGATAGGCTTTTTGCCTTAGGGCTTGAGCCCCTTTTAGGGTGCATGTGAATTTGGTCCGGGGGGGGGGGGGGGGGGGGGGGGGGGGGGCGGTTGCTATGCCAATAGTTTTAATCTATGTCATTTACCATACACGCGTGCGCGATGCGACGGGCCGGGCCATGGCTGCTGGTGCCGGTGTAAGTGTACTCATGCAAAGATGTGTGTGCTGTGTAGAGGTACTTGCGGGACTTTATTTGTACAAGTGTACTCACACATATGTCTTTTCATTTTGAAATAGAGAGATGCGTCTAGTCGGTTGATCGTTTCAGAGTCTATATAAGGACCCCCTCGTTACGATTTTAAACTCATCAAATCATTTTCTATTTCTCTTGAAAAACTCTCTCTAGTTTTAAGAATGTTTTCTTTCAAAGTTCTACGCCTGAGTCAACTCAGCACTTTCGAGTTAAACTGCAAGTGATTCGAGCTTACGTACAGTGAGTACACCGCTAGGACTGGGTCATAATCGTTGTATCCTCAAGGTCAATTGCTCTGGAAACCTGTTACACTTGGGACGCTGTCCAAGGGGAGCAAATTCGATTTCAAGCCGAGTGACTCAATCACGCCTCAACTCAATGCAAGAAGTTTTCTATTTTATTTTCTTTTTGATTTTTTATTTTTAATAGTCTATTTGATTCAACCAAATATTCCAACAGTTTCAACATTGAGGTCTTGGCATCTATTCCCAAGTGGAGATGGCTAACAGTGAGGGTCGGTGTACGTACTAACCCACAAATAAAAAAAATAAAAATAAAAAAACATTGTAAGACGTGTACATATGAAGTCAGGGTGGCTGCTTAGGTTATAATGCCACAAGCAGGCTGCGAGGTCCAAGCCCAACCTACATATCAAAATAATAGGGCCCGTGCCCTATCCAAAGATGGGCCGGGTGGTCTGCCATTGCCACCCTTAGACATGATCTATTAATTTGAAGTCATTGCGTCTAATCAAACTCTAAGGAAAGGCAACCTTATTGAACTCTTTCTAAAGTCTAAACATAGGCCTAAATACACCTCTATTTTCATAGGAGGACCTGAATTCAGTTATCATTGGAAGCATTAGCCATCCATGGCGCAGCCACCCACTTGGTTTACCATCCGTATCACAGAAAGGTGGACCAAACCTACAAGGAATGCTCCCTAGAATGTGAATGAGAAATTCAGAATGATTCCCGCAACAAAAAACAAAAGAAGACGAAACCAAAAGAAAAGAAATTTTTAAGAAGAAGAAACATCAATTGCTAACATCACAAATTGACCCAGAGATTCAGTTCAAGAAAAAGAACAAGAACACCCTACTCGAAGATATTTCCGTCCGCATTCAGACCACAACGCTAAGATCTGCAGCAACCAATGAAACGAGATAGGGTCTTCCAATTCAAAGACTCGATGCAGCGTTCATCCTCTCCCAGACACGAACAAGGCCATCGCGTCCAGTGCTGGCCATGAGACCCTGGATGTGCGGGCTCGTGTCCAATCCAAGCACAGGCCCCGTATGATGAAAATACTCGTCAATCGGTTGGCTCCCCACCCCATAGTTCCACAACGCCACTGAATCTTTTGAACATGATGCGATCTGGTGAACCTTGCTGCGTCGGCGGATGACTCAGTCAAGCTTCACATCATCAATCGTGTAAGGGTTGGTGGTGTGCCTGATATCCCATGTCATGATGCGGCCATCATATTCGGAGGCGGTGGCGATGTAGTTGTCATCGTTTTTGCACCAGTCGCAAGAACGGAAATACTGACCAAATCCAACTATAGTGAGGAAACGTTGCATGCGGGTGTCATTGATGCCGAGGATCCCAAGGCCAGCACATGCAAAAATCTTGCTATGGTTGGGATTCCAGATGGAGGAATAGATTGTTTTGTCATTTCCGAAGGTGTGGATGGTTGGGTCGTTTCCTTTGCCAAGGGTCCATACCTTGACATAAGCGTCGCTGCCAGAGGTAAGGAAGTTGTTGGGTTCCTTGGGATTCCAGTCGATGCTACTGATCTTGGAGGAGTGTTTGCCGGGGATAATGAAGACGAAAGAAGGGAGATGGGTAAGGTCAAAGACCATGACTGTACCACGTTAGTCACCAGCAACGATGATATTGGGGTCGAAACTGGACCAGCCAAATTCGTTGAGGCCCCCGACGGTTTTGAAGGAGTTTATGTTGGTGATGGAGGATGGGGAGGAGTTGAGGATGAGAAGGCAACCACGCCTGAATGGTCCATGACCAGCAATGTAGTGTAGGTCGTGGGCAGCAACGGCGAGGCAGGTTTCATCCAAGGGGTTGAATTTCATGGCATGGCCTTGGAATTCGGTGTTGAGGGAAGGCATCTCTCTCTCTCTCTCTCTCTCTCTCTCTCTCTCTCTCTCTCTCTCTCTCTCTCTCTCTCTCGTTTTAAAATGAAGTAGTTCTTGATCTTGGTCTTTATTCCGTCTCTCTCGTTTTAAAATGAAGTAGTTCTTGTTCTTGGTCTTTATTCCGTTGGGTCTCGCTGGTTTGGAAATGAAGAAGCAGTTCTTGATCTTGGTCTTTATTCCCTTAGTTCTGTTGCAACAAGGAAGTCGCTCTTTGCTTCTTCCCGCCGTTTTGTTCGTTTCAAACGGATTAGGCTGCGCTCGGAATGCTCGTGCCTGTCCAAGCGCACCCAACTGTTTCAACTGTTCTAAATGAATCGGGTAAGACCGTCATGTGTCCCTACCAATGTTAGCCCAATTTAGTTCGGGCCTTGGAGCTCTGGCCCAAGTAATGGCCGGCCATAGATTGGGCTCTGGCACAAGACTAGTCCAGCCCACTTTCGCCCCCACGGCCCTATCTAGATATGTGTGATAGTTCACCACCATTTAGAAATGGCACCAAATGGTGGTGCCTCGACCGCCAGATGTGGTATAGCTGTACACAGATCTACACCGTCCAAAGCTTGACGCAATTTGAAAATGGTGGCCACAGAATGAGAATTGATATTCTGGCAGAGTGTAACCATCAGCACACATAAACATAGCCACTGTACAAGTGACAGAACTGTGTGTCAATCTCGACCATAGAATGGTGGTCCAAGTGGTGATGGATCGAAAAATAGCATTGTAGATGGTCTTAACGAGCTTATTGGTGGACATCTACAAGACTGTTCAAATGATAACCAATGAGTTGAGTTAATAGACTATCTAATATTACTCAAAGGTTAGGATTGTCCAATCAATCCGCTTCTCTTTCCACAGTGGATCTACTCTTCGGTTGGTCTGGGTTTTGGCATTAGCACCACAAGCATGCCCCGCCAGCCAGCTCTGATCTCAGATATGAGTTTTCCCTTCATCCAGGATGTTTAAACGGTAGGAATTTCCCTGCCCATCTTTACCTTTAGTGCAGCCCACTTAAGTCGTGAATCGGGCCCTTTTTTTGTCTCACGTTCTAAAATGAGCTCGCATATATAGAGGATGGACGGAGTGGATTTCTGACAAACATCACAATGGGCCTCACCTAGGTTTCCACGCATCAACCTCCTGCCAGAGGCTTCCACCAAAAATCCTCATCCCTTTTCTTGCCATTTGAAGTAGGGCTCTCAATGGGTTGGATCTGGATCTGGATCGGATCCAGTTGGATTCGGATCGGGCTCCAAGTCCGAAAATCTGTAGTCGGACGGATTCGGATCTGACTTGGATCCAAAAGGTGATATCCATATCCGATCCACTTATAAATAGCCATATCTAAATCTGATCCAAAAATCCATATTGCCATTAGATTCGGTTTGGATTTAGATCCGAATCCACACATCACAAATTTTAAAAAGATATAATATACTTTGTTGGGCCCACTGTAAAATAATCTGAAAAATCGAATGGCCGGTGTGGATATAACATATACATCAAGGTGGGTCCATGAGTGGGACCCTCATTCACGCCAAAAAGGGGTCCGCCTGGCTCAGGACGCGGATTGCATGCTTGAGTTGGTCAGGACGCGCTTTTATGGCACCGAGTTAACTGTTGGGCCCACCATAAATGTATGTGGTTATATGGTAAAATGAATGCACAGAGTGGATACAATACATAAATCATGGTGGACCCCACAGAGTTTACTCAATTACTCCGCTTGGGAGGGACGCCCAGCAGCATCTTTGACGTCGACTATTTCAGCTTATAATTTTTTTTATTTTTTGGCCAAGTGGGGTTTAGGTACGGATGATTCACTCTATTCATTAGCTCAATTAGCTCATGAAGAGCTCATAGAGCCCTATATTTGATAGTTTTTGTGGCATATACACATCACAGTGGGCCCGGAATGGTTTCAATGGTGGAATCACAACTTCATTATTTCCTATTTTATGGTCCACCTAAGATCTAGATCTTCTCTGTATTCGGGCCCATGGCCTTAAATGATATTTGTCAGGATGGATGAAGGGTATGAATGTAACATACATATCATGTTGGACCCCACAAGTAGGCCCTAGGACCACTTTTTTCAATTGGATCTCACTATTAGATCCGGATCCAATCCAAATATGATTCGGATTTATTTTTGTAAATACAAATTCAATCCATTTAATTAATTGGACATATTTTAAGATCAACTCCACATTATATGGAATTGGAGCGAATTGGATCTCATATCTGACTTGCTCCATTGAGAGCCCTAATTAATTTGAAGAGATTCTCGAAAGAGAGAAACGAGGAGAGAAGCTCAGCATTAAAATCCCCTCAAGATATGGATCTCACCAACGGCTTGGATTTGTGTGTACGTAACATACGCAAGCTATGGGTGTAGCAAAATCTCTCTCTCTCTCTCTCTCTCTCTCTCTCTCTCTCTCAAATCCCCTCAAGACAAGGCATGGGTGTAGCAAAAATTCTCTCGTGGCATTTGGACTCTTTAACATCCACGTTACATATGTAAGATTGTCAGGCCCTACCATTCTTCCTAGGATGCCTTAAGCTTTTAAACAATCATAGTAATCAGATGATCCAAACTGCTCAATGAGTGGCATGGAAAATAAATGGAAAAAATTGTTGGTAGAAGCTGAGTTCTGTTTTAAATTGTTAGGACTATTTGATTACTGTAATTTTGTGAACTTTAAGCACCAAGAAGAGTCTTCTGAATTTAATGGACGCTCTAGATAGGCGATGTAAATACTAATGAGTCCAGATGTCACTACGTGCATTAGAAGGTTCCCATGCACTTAGCCTTTGAGATCATTTCTCAGTGGAAAGAGTGATGTACTGTATGTAATTTCTAATTGGGCCAGTCGGGAATGTGTCCAAGCCCGACCAACAAAGTAAAACCTAATCCGAAGCCATATCAATTTTAGCCTGAGTTCTCCCGAGCCCACTCACTTCCTGCAAGATCCATACTGTTCATTAAGTGGGCCATCATGCATGATACATGACAAAAATGCTTCTAAACCAATAATGGGCCAGGCCAGTCTGGGCTTGGACAGCGCCCAGGCACACACCCAATCAATAAATGAGCATAAACTTGAGAATGGCCTGGCCCCAGCCCCAAGCTCGTCGAATCAATAAATGAGCAAAAACCTATGAATGGCCGGCCCCAGCCCAAGGATTCTAGACAAAGCCCAGCATGTACAAATCCCAATACTTGGTCCAGCCCCAGCCGTTAGGTTTCCAGCACACATTTCATAGGCTACCATGTACAAGACCCAATACCTGGTCTGGCCCAAGCCCAGCATAAGCCTGCAACATCTGGCCCAAGCCCAAACTTGAATTGGCTGGGGTTGGCTTATGTAGAGTGGGTCGCCGACTATTTCATGGCTCAAATGGACCAAAACAAGACCAATCGGGGTCAAAAGTAATCCGGACCATCGGGACCATAAAACAGTTATATCTCGCAATCTGGAATGACTTTTTGGACATATAATATATGATTTTGGAGTAGCTCAAGCTAGTAAAGTCAACCAACCCACAAAGGCTGGGTTGCCCATGCCAGAATTACAAGATTCGACCTGATTATCTATCATTAATCTAATTTTATTTTGATTTTACTATTTATAGTAAGTTTTGTTTTTATCATGTCTTTTGATCTGTTGGGTTTTAGAATTCATGCCCAACGTGGAAAGGGCTTAAAATAATGTGTAGAATTACATGGTTGGGCTGGTTTGAAAACTTTCTATTTTTGGCCGAAAACCACAAGTTTTAATAAGAGTGAGAGACTTCTATAAATAGTAAGTTTACTATTTATATTAAGTCATGTTTTCTAGATGTTTTAGTTTGAATTGGACTCTGATACTTTTTTTTAGGGTTTAGTTTATTATTTAAAGTAATGTAATTATTTGGATTCAATCAATTAATATGAATGTTTTAAGAATTATTTTATGTTCTCGAGGAAGTTCGGTTGAGGATTCCCAATAAGGCAAACGTTGATCGGCCTTGTCATGCCCTCCTTACGTCATTAGCCTGACCCGGCTTAGCCAGAGAGTCGGTGAAATCCATATTTCTGACTTAATGTTCCAATCCATTCATTGATCAAGTTGGTTGTGCAGTTGAGTAATGTAGGGAATGAACCCCATGATCAAGGGTGAGGATTGATGACGTTCATGATGGAGATGGACCGGAGGAAGAATAAAAGAAAACGCAAAAAAAGATGTCATCTGACGACCAGTCGAACTACTGATCGCCTGACCAATCGATTTCAACTGGAATCCAGTCCAGATTGCTGGACGATTTGGGGCTATCCACGACCGATTGTGAGATGCGCTGACTTTGCTAAAATTTCTAGTTTTGGAGTTTCAGTCTAAACAAGAAACGACTATTCCCGTTCAACCGAACTCGTGGGGCCCACCTTGATCACTTATGATGATCCATTCCATCCATCTTATAGATCTGCTTGACGCCGAGAAAACTCAACAAATTTCACGTCGATCCGAGTTACAGATTAATCGTGGTATCTAAAATAGTACGAACTATCTAGAAAGTTTTGAATTCCGCCCACTAAAACTGGAGGTGGTCAAGGTGGCCCACTACTACTGATATAAAGAATCTGAACTGACCATCTTAAAGAGTACATCGATGTTAGTAAACCCGCAAAGTTTTATGTCCATCAGATATGTGGATTGCTCGTACCATACGAAAGAATAGATTTGATCATTGTTATCATCGATAGTGTAGAAATTATTGAGGTTTTCTTCACCTGTGGTCCATATCTTGACATTGGAGTCACCAGCAACCGTAAGTAGTGGAGGTTGATGGGGTTCTAGTCCATGCTACTGATGGGAGAGTGGTGCCCAAAATCAATGGCAATGGGGTTGGAAGAAGGTGGAACGTCTAGGTTGAAGAGCATGAACCATGGTAATCACCAGCAACAATGATATTATCATCGATCGAGCTCAGTCTAGGCACATTCGTTGATGCCCTCGAAGGTGTTGAAGGAGTTGACGTTGGTAAGAGGGGATGTGGCGGTGTCGAGGATGAGGAAGCGACCACGCCTGAGTGCGGTTCATGACTGGCGATGGCGACTGGGTCGTGAGCGGCAAAGGCTAGGCGGGTTTCTATGAAGGGGCTGAATTTCATGGCATGGCCATGGTAGTCGATGTTAAGCGACGGCATGAGTGATTTCTCTCTCTCTCTCTCTCTCTCTCTCTCTCTCTCTCTGGTTGGGTAATGGCGTAATCAAGAAGCAATTCTTAATCTTGACCTTTATTCTGTTAGTTCTGTTACAACCGGCAAGGACTTCTTTGCTTCTTCCCACCGTTTCCTTCTTTATTCTATAATGAAGAAGCAGTTCTTGATCTTTATTCAGTTAGTTCCGTTGCAACAGGGGAGGACTTCTTTGCTTTTTTCACGCCCATTTCTTTGTTTAAGATTTTAAATAGCAGAAGTGAAAGTGGACCCGGCTGACCATTCTGAAGCCCGTTCAGCCCACTGCATGAGTTTGTTAGCTGAGGCCCCTGTGGGGCAAAAGTTGGTGATGTAGTTTGCTCAACGTTACAGGCTTCCATTGTATGGAATCATTTTCTGTGATGTTTTTCACACTACCGGTTCATTCTCTTATCATTGTGGCGAACAGTACCTACTGGGTACCACAAATCTGAACGTTGATCTTTCATCATGCATGCAACATTAGAAGTGTGGCTTGATCCAGCAGTTGGCTCATCAACAATTGGATTTTTCAATCTGTCAATAGGATAATTATCTAGAATCACCTTCTCTACGGAAATTCGGTAGGTTCTTCCTTGCTAATATTCTACCGAATGCAGAGAGTGAGATTTTCTTAACATGCTAAAATCCATTAGATATGACTAAACTGAAACAAATAAAGAAAGAAAACAAAAGACAGGCAATATCAAATACGTTGCACTCCTATTTTATTCAAACAATTACATTAGTAAAGAAACCACTTGTGGATTTCCCACATATATATTGCTGAGGGAGTCTACTGTAAAGAGGAATGCTCTAGTTTTTCATTTCAAACTGCGATTGAAGATAATCAACTATTTTCTTATCAACTTGGAATGCCTTGGCAAGAACATCATCTGAGATGGGTGGATTCGATCCAAATACAGCATTCGCAATGGTGATGGTTCCCGGGTTCTGGCTGCTCAGTGCTGCAATGGCTATGGCATTTGTGTGGCCGATGTTAAACTGGAAGTGAATCAGGCCTATTGGGAAGACAAACACATCGCCCTTCTGAAGGACCTTCGTTATGAGGCGATTCTCAGTGTTGGAAGTGACGAATCCGACGTAGAGGGTGCCCTCCAAAACTGTTAAGATCTCGGTCGCCCTTGGGTGCGTGTGGGGTGCATTGAGACCATAGGGTGCATAGTCTATCCGAACCAAGGAGACTCCCAGGGTGTTGAGTCCTGCTATCTGAGCTACGTTTACTTGGGTCACATTGGACCCAACCTTGTTATTCGTGTTGCCTGGTTTGTCAAGTCCCTTGAAGAAAAAATCATTGGCCTGAACTTCCTTTGAGTCCTTGCAGACAAATCCATTCACCAACACTGCCATCATATAACACAAAAGAGATTGTAAGCAGCATATTCTTTCAAGACCTATTAAACCAACATAAATATATAGAAAATAATGGACCATAAGATAGGTGGTGTATCCCATTCATCTCATGAATGGGGTGGTTTGCATTTAAATGAAACATTTTCAGCATTGATGCAATTACTTGATCTTCTCAATGAAGTGAACATACCTGGGCTATTGCGCACAGCCACACAGAAATCCTGCAATGGGCTGGGATCAGATGCGTAGGCAAAGGAAGAACTGAGTGCAAGGAAGGCTAGTAGAAGAAAGCCAGTGGCCATCTTGAAACACTGTCTGGAACTGTGTATGTATGTATACTAGGAGACCCTAAATTTTATAATGAAGAGTGTTTTTGGCTGTGGGTTATGTAAGAGGATTAGGCTAATATTTATAATAGGGTTTCAGAGATGTTTGTCATTGAAACGGTCCTATTATTATTTGAAATCCAAGACTTCTTCCTCCCTTGTGTAGAAGAAGGGATGGGGTCATCAATCAGTTGTGTGGAAAATATCATCTTTCGTTTACTAATTCCTGATTTCGTAAATGCCAAGCACTCCAAATCAGCTAAGGGTCAAGAGACTGTGAGAGGAAATGTTCATGAGATTTACCCAATCACACGACCAGGCCATGCATTTATTGAACTTCGAAAATTCACCAAAGGTAGGTAAAGGCAAGGCATGCTTGGTCTATTTCTTTTGAATGACCTTTTCAACGAGACCATTCACCACCATTTAAAATTGGTGCTCCCTCATCTACGGCACTTGGCATAGTTGGGGCGCGGATTTCCTGCGAAAGCCTTGCGCAGGAACTTCCTGCGCTGGGAACCACGGTGGGGACCACAGTGATGTTTTATGATAAATCCACACCGTCCATCCGTTTTGAGAGCTCATTTTAGGCTACGAAAACAAAAATTAACCGGATCCAATGCTCAAGTGGGCCTTACTAAAGGAAAAGGTGGGTAGGTAAATTACTACCGTTGAAACCTCCCTGGGGTCCACAGTGATGTTTGTATGACATCCATACCGTTCATAACGTCACTACTACTGGGATGAACTGGAAAAACAAATATTATCCTGATTCGAAACTTCTGTGGCTCCACAAATATTTCAACTGTGAATGTTCAAATCTCACGTTTTCGGCCCACTTGAGTATTGGATCCGGTTAATTTTTGTTTTCATAGCCTAAAATGAACTCCCAAAACGGATGGACGGTGTGGATTTATCATAAAACATCACTGTGGGCCCACCTTGGTTCCCAGCGCAGGAAATTCCTGCGCAAGGCTTTCGCAGGAAATCCGCGCCCGCATAGTTGTATCAACACCCAGATCCACACCGTTCAACTCTAACCCAACTGAAAATCATTGGGAATTCATCAGAAAAAGAGTGCAATAATTTTATGAATGGTTTGGATGGCATAGACATAGTCAGAATAATTTTATGAACGGTTAGGATGGCATAGACATTATAGTCAGCTCCAGGAAAGTTTCAACGGTGGATATTGATGTTCCCACTTTTTGTTGTTGTGGCCCACCTGAGTTTTGGATCTGTCTAATTTTGATTATCCTGCCCCATGGTGGCCTTTCAAAACATATGGACGGAATGAATTTGTCACGGATATCTCTGTGGACCCCACACAGCCCCAGGCACAGACTCTGTGCCTGGGTCACAGGCAATCCGCTCCCTCCACACACACATAAACATAGCCCCGTTCACACTTGCAAAAATACACAAAAACACATCCCGGTGTACACGTGGCAAACACATACACAAACACAGGGGCGCGGATCAGGTAGTCCCACGGGGACTAGCATAAGGGGTGGTTTCAAATCTCTCTGGACCCCACCATGATGTATGTGTTGTATCCACGCCGTCCATCCATTTTTCCATCTCATTTTAAGGCACGAGCTCAAAAATGAGACAGATACAAATATCAGGTGGACCACACCACAGGAAAATAATGGAGATTTAACGTCTACCATTAAAATCTTCCTAGGGTCCACTGTAATGTTTATTTGTCATCCAACTTCTTGATAAGGTCACATAGACCTAGATGAAGGGAAAAAACAAATATCAGCTTTATACCAAACTTCTATGGCCCTCAAAATTTTTTCAAGGGTAAGCGTCAATCTCCACTATTTTCCTGTGGTGTGGTCCACCTGATATTTGGATCTGTCTCATTTTTGGGCTCTTTCCTTAAAATAAGATGAAAAAATTGGATGAACGGCGTGGATAAAACACATACATCATGGTGGGGCACAGAGAGATTTGAAACCACCCCTTATGCTAGTTCCAGTGGGACTAGCTGATCTGCTCCCCAAACGGAGCCCTATATACACATGGCAAGAATCAATCTCAATCTTAACCATCGAAAGTAGGCACCGGTGTAGGTGGGCCATAACCCAAAAATGGCACTGAAAGAAGGTCCTAAGGAGCTTTTCGATGGACATCTGCTGGACGGTTAAAATGAAAACTAGTTTGATAAAAAGAATATCTTAAGATTCAAAGGTTAGCTGGTCCACGTGTATCCCTCTCATACTGTGCAAGCATATCAAATTATAATTAGTCCTTTGGCAATTCAGCTAATCAACTTTGCCAAGCGTTTACCTTTAAGCGTCCGACTAGATTTGTGTGGGGCCCATTATGATGTATCTGTTTATCTAAGTCTTTCATCCCTTTTCTAAGATCATGTTAAGCCATGG
The DNA here is from genome assembly GCA_003013855.2 of Liriodendron chinense. Classification (NCBI taxonomy): domain Eukaryota; kingdom Viridiplantae; phylum Streptophyta; class Magnoliopsida; order Magnoliales; family Magnoliaceae; genus Liriodendron; species Liriodendron chinense. The sequence goes on along the minus strand of PVNU02000440.1, from coordinate 2,177,867 downwards.
GCTCAAAATTGAGGCAGATCCAACGTTGTGGTGGACCACACCAGAGATGACTCTAGCATTTAATGCTTTGCGCATTAATTAATGCAACCGAGCTTACTATTTGGTGTGGTCCACTACAGCGTTGGATCTGCCTTATTTTTGGGCCGATATCTTAACATGATCTTAGAAAAGGGATGGACGGCTTGGATAAACAGATACATCACAGTGACACCACACAGATCTGGTCAGACGCTTAAAGGTCCTAACCCTACGTCCAACGATCTAGTGTAGTAAATGCATGGAAATCTTCTCATGCACCTAGTTGCATTTGGACATGTGGAAATCTTCCCACCTCCGAAATCTTGCCCGACTAAAGACTTGTCCTAGCCCAGCCCACATTCGCTAATACAACCCTGGCAAGATTTTCGTGTCAGTTCACCACCGTTTAGAAGTGGTGCCCCCTCATCCACCAAACGTGGCATATATATTTGTACCAACACCCAGATGCACACCGTTCAAATCAGGACCCGAGTTAAAAATGGTGGGGACTTCAACAACAAAAAAAAAAAAAGATTGATCTCTGGCAGAGTGCAATGATCCACACACATAAAGACAGCCTGCTGTGTATTTCCAAACATGCATGTCAATCTTAACCATCAAAATCTAGTCAACAGTTTAGATGGCTAATAATCCAAAATGGCACTACAAGATGGTCCTAAATAGTCAGACTTCTACTGGACGGTTAAAATGAAAACTGGTTTGATAAAGGAATGTTTAAGATGCAAAGGCTCGGATTGTCCAGTCAATCTGATTTTTGGTCTATGCTCCATCTAGAGTTCCACCGTTTGGCTGGTTAGGATTCGTAGGTTATAGCCATGCCTAAGCTGAGTGCAGGGGTATCCCTCTCATACTATGGAAGCGGTAGGATTGTTAGGACTATTTGGTTGCTGTAATTTTTGCACACCAACTTGGCATTTAATTAATCCGTTACTTCTGTTGCAACAGGGAAGGAACTCTTGCTTTTTCCCACCACCTTGGTTGTCTAAAAAGAAAGTGGGCCCAGGTGGGCCTCTATTGATACATAAGCATCTTTATACAAGCTCCGCCTGCTGCCAAACAACTGTTTTCAATACGAATTATGGCCCTTATGTGTTCCTGCCAAAGCCAGGCCCATTTAGTTACCTGAGCCCTGGATCTGGCCCAACTAATGGCTACCCATGTATTGGGCTCTGGCACTTGACAAGCCCAGCCCCTTTCAACCATACGGCCCTATTTAGAAGTGGTGGTGACTCATCCATCAGATGTGCAATAGTACACAGATCCACACCGTGCAGATCTTGACACAATTGGAAATGGTGTAACAATCCACACACATAAACAGAGCCGTGCTGTACGCCTGATGGAATTGTGTCTCAATATCAAATGTCACATACCTACCTAATTTGGCACAATTAAATTGATTTACTAAATAAAATTCAGATTCATTGAAAATATTATAGAATTTCAATGCATTTCAATTACAAGCTGGCAAGCACAATTTTTGGCTACCAAATACAGCTGAGAATTCCAATGCACATGAATCCCATGGTACATTGTATTTGAATTGTAATTTACACCAAATTATGACTGCTAAATGACCTTAGGAGTATTGGGGCAATTTGAGGTGAACTGAGCAATTGCTCCTAGGGGACCTGACATCGGCTATTATGTTGAGATGGGGCCAAGCTAAATGGGAAGCCGTTGAAGTTTGGGTTAGAAAATGCCGTCCATTTACCTAAATTTCTTAGGCTTGGGAGCAAGATGCCGGTGATACGGGCAGTATTAACCACCCAAGTCAGGCCAAACCCAAAACATGCAAATAGAAAAGGATTAATGTATCTGATGGTGCATGGGAACCTTCTCATACGTAGTTGAATTTCGACACTACTTTAACATCCACATCGCATATGATCTTAAGACAGTAAATGAGCCGATTCACACCTGATCAGTAAATGAGCATAACATTTAGGGCCCGCTTGGATTGTTAGTTATTTAAGATAAGCTACTTATCAGATAAGTAACTTATCTTGGCTTCAACTTAATTAGCAAATAAGTATGTTTGGTAAATCATATGTTTATCAACCAAAAAGTAAAACAAGCATGTTAGTTTCCAACATCATAAGTAATTATCTCTCAAGTCTGTTTAGTCCCTGCAAATCTACCATCTATCATTTGGGGCCAACCTTTAGTGTGGATTGTAAATTGTGGGCCCTGTCTTTGATGTGGGCAGTCTCTCATGTGGGGCCCACCTTGGATGTGGGCCATTGATCATTATGGCCTAACCTTTAACATGCATCGTTCATTATGTAGGGTCCACCTTTGATGTTTGTCATCCATCAAGTGGACCCACCATCAATATCCATTGCCCATCATGTGGAGCCACCTTTAATGTGGACCCTCCCAAATGTGGGGCCCACCTTTAATGTGGGCCATCCATCATACATGGCCCGGCTTGGATATGGGCCACTCATCATTAGGGCCGACCAATGGTGGGCGTCAATGACCACTGTTTCCTGAGGTGAGGTCTATCTGAGATTGGATTCTGTTTCATTTTTGGACCTGACCAACAAGGGTGGATGGTGTAGATTTCATGTGCCATGTGGCCCCACTACCCAGTAGGCCACCCAAAACTAGTTGGAAAAATATGTGAATGGCATGATTAAAACACATCATGCTGAGCCCAACAAGGTTTCAACAGTGCCATAATAATCACAGTTGCTTCTTGATGTGGGGTCCACCTGAGGTTTAGATATGCCAGATAGACAGCGTGGGTCAAATACATCGCAGTGGCCCCAGCATGTTGGATGGTCAACATGGATTGGACGGTTGCCACAAAAATCAGCACTATTTACAGCTGTGGACGAGCACCTCTCATTTCAGTCAGGAGGAGGAAAAGTGAAAAGGCAAAAAAACCATTGTTGAAATTATGAACTGCTTTTCAGCAAATAAGTAATGATAATTATCTATTAACCAAACTAACTTATCTCAAATAAGTTACTTAACTGCTGCCATCAGCAAGAAAAGCAACTTATTTGGTGGTATCGAAACGGGCCCTCAGAAAGGACCTAGCCATGGCCCTGGGCTTCCAGCCTAAGGCTGGTGCGTTAGATCATTTGGTTAATCCTGCACGCTGCCATTAGGTGTTATTGATGAACCTGGGCTGCCCAGCATGCATTTTATAGGCTACCGTGTAAAACACACAGTGCGTGGTCCTGGCCCAAGCACAGCATGAGCTTACAACTTCTTTACTTCTTCTCCCCGTTTCCTTCTTTATTCTGTATTGAAGCAATTCTTGGTCTTTATTCAGTTAGTTTTGTTGCAACAGGTGAGGACTTTTTTGTTTTTTCCTGCCCTTTCTTTTGTTTAAGATTTTAAATAGCTGAAGTGAAAGTGGGCCCGGCTGACCAGTCTGAAGCCCGCCCATTCAGCCCACTGCGTGAGTTTGATATTTGAGGCCAGGCAAAAGTTGCTCATGTAGTTTGCTCAACGTTACAGGCTTCCATTGTATAGGATCATTCTCTGTGATGTGGTGGACAGTCCCTACTGGGTACCAAAAATCTGAACATTGATCTTTCATCTTGCATGCAAAATTAGAAGTGTTGGTTGATCCAGCAATTGGTTCATCATTAATTCGATTTTTCAATCCGTCTATAGTATAATTATTGGTTCAACATTAGAACCACCTTCTTTATGGTCACTTCAATAGGTTCTTCGTTGCTAATATTCTTCGGCACGCATGCAAGAGAGAGAGAGAGAGAGAGAGAGAGAGAGAGACTTTCTTAACATGCTAAAATTCATTAGATATGATTAAACTGAAACAAATAAAGAAAGAAAACAAAAGACAAACAAAAAACAAATACGTTGCACTCCCACTTTATTCAAAGAATTACATTAGAAAAGAAACTACGTGTGGATTTCCCACATATTGCTGAGGCAGTCTACTATAAAGAGGAATTCTCTAGTTTTTCATTCCAAACTGCGATTGGAGATAATCAACTATTTTCTTATCAACTTGGAATGCCTTGGCAAGAACATCATCTGAGATGGGTGGATTCGATCCAAATACAGCATTCGCAATGGTGATGGTTCCCGGGTTCTGGCTGCTCAGTGCTGCAATGGCTATGGCATTTGTGTGGCCGATGTTAAACTGGAAGTGAATCAGGCCTATTGGGAAGACAAACACATCGCCCTTCTGAAGGACCTTCGTTATGAGGCGATTGTCAGTGTTGGAAGTGACGAATCCGACGTAGAGGGTGCCCTCCAAAACTGTTAAGATCTCTGTCGCCCTTGGGTGCGTGTGGGGTGCATTGAGACCATAGGGTGCAAAGTCTATCCGAGCCAAGGAGACTCCGAGGGTATTGAGTCCTGCTATCTGAGCTACGTTTGCTTGGGTCACATTGGACCCAACCTTGTTATTCGTGTTTCCTGGTTTGTCAAGTCCCTCCAAGAAGAAATCATTGGCCTGAACTTCCTTTGGGTCCTTGCACACAAATCCATTCACCAACACTGCCATCATATAACACAAAAGAGATTGTAAGCAGCATATTCTTTCAATACCTATTAAACCAACATAAACAGAAGATAATGGACAATATGATAGGTGGCTTGTCCCATTCATCTCACGAATGGGCTGGATTGCATTTACATGAAATATCTGCAGTGTTGATGCAATTACTTGATGGAAACATACCTGGGCTATTGCGCACTGCGACGCAGAAATCCTGCAATGGGCTGGGATCGGATGCAGAGGCAAAGGAGGAACTGAGTGCAAGGAAGGCTAGTAAAAGAAAGCCGGTGGCCATCTTGGAAGTGTGTATGTATGTATGCTAGGAAACCCTAAATCTTATAATGAAGAGTGTTTTTTGGCTGTGGGTTATGTAAGAGGATTAGGCTCCTATTTATAATAGGGTTACAGAGATGTTTGTCATTGAAATGGTCTTATTACTTGGAGGCAATTACGTTTATTATTATTGTTATTATTTAAATCCAAGACTTCTTCCTCTCCTGTGTAGATGAACGAATCGGGTCAATCAGTTTACGTGTAGAAAATATCATCTTTTGTTTACTAATTCTTGATTTCGTAAATGCTAACTACTCCAAATAGCCAAGGGTCTAGAAACTATGTGAGAAGAAATGTTCATGAGATTTACCTAATCACACAACCTGGCCCAGCATTCATTCAACTTAAGAAAATTAACCCAGGTAGGTGAAGGCATGCTTGGTTTATTTCTTTTGAATGAAAATTAACCCAGGTAGGTGAAGGCATGCTTGGTTTATTTCTTTTGAATTGGGAAGCCATGACCTTTTCAACGAGACTGTTCATGACCACCATTTAAAATTGGTGCTCCCTCGTCCACTGGGGTTGCCATTGTTGTATCAACCTCCAGATCCACACCGTTCAAATCTGACCCAACTTAAAATTATGGGGAATTCACCAGAAAAATAGTGCAATGATCCACACACGGGAGCCAATTGCCTGTGACCTCGGCGCATAGATATCTCTGTGCACTGAGCTGTGTGCGGCCCATAGAGATGTCCATTGACAAATCCATTCCGTCCATCTGTTTTGAAAGACTACAAATAAGATAGAATTTTGAAAATCAGGCAGATCCAAAACTCATGTGGGCCATACCATACAAAACAGTGGAGATTGAAAGCCTGTCCGTGACAGAAGTTTTGTATCAGGATGATATTTACTACTACAGTTTATCTGAGTGGGAATAATTTTATGAACGGTTTGGATGGCATAGACATCATAGTCAGCTCCAAGAAGGTTTCAACGGTGGATATTGATGTTCCCACTTTTGTTGTTGTGGCTTACCCGGGTTTGGATCTTCCTAATTTTTATTATCCTGCCCCATCGTGGCCTTTCAAAACATAAGGACGGAATGGATTTGTCACGGATATCTCTGTGGAGCCCACATAGCCGCGGTCACATTGATATCTTTGTTCCTAGGTCACAGGCAATCCGCTGCCTCTGCACAGCCCGGTGCACACGTGCAAAAACACAGCCTCGTGTATACGTGGCAAACGCACACATAAACACAGCCCTATGGCAAATATGCATCTCAATCTTAACCATCGAAATTTAGGCACCGGTGTAGGTGGGTCATGACCCAAAAATGCATGGCACTGAATGATGGTCCTAAGGAGCTTATAGGTGGACATCTGCTGGATGGTTAAAATGAAAACTGGTTTAACAAAAAATGACTTAGACTTAAAGGCTCGGATTGTCCAATCAATCTGAACTAGTATCCCTCTGATCATACTGTTCAAGCGTACATTAGTCCTTTGGCAATTCAGTTAATCGTCTTTGCCAAACGATCAAGTGTAGTAAATGTATGGAAATCTTCCTATGCACTTATAGATGCATTTGGACATGTTGTCAATCCATATGATCAGTCTGGACCTTTCGCTTTGCGGGACCCAACCTTCATATGATGCCTCTGGAGAGGTCCCTATCAGCGTCCAGAGGTCGGAAGCTAGGTGGGGCCCAATTAACATGGTATTTGTGAGAAATCCACCCTGTCCATTCATTTTTCCAGGTTACTTTAGGGTATGATAAGAAAAATGGGACAGATCCAAAGCCCAAGTGAGCCACACAACAAAGAAGAGTGGAGATTGTACGCCCACCTTTGAAACATTCGTGGGGCCACGGAAGCTTTGTATTAGGCTAATGTTTTTGTTATCTCAGTTCATCCCGTGAGAATGACCTTATGAACGGTTTGGCCTCTTTTATGAACGGTTTGGATTGCATATAAACATCATGGTGGAGCCTAGAATGGGAAGCAACCTCTTTCCATTGTTTCGGTTGTGTGGTCCACTTGAGTTTTGGATCCACCTGATTTTTTGTCTCATTTCTTAATATAGGCTGCCAAAACGGATGGACGGCGTGGATTCCTCATAAACATCACAGTGGTTCTAGGGATCTCAATGGGTAGGATCTGTATAGGATCCGGCTCCAAGTCTGTATACATGTAGACGGATTCGGATCCAACTCGGATCCGAAAGGTGATATCCCTGTCCGGTTCATTTATAAATTGTTAAATCCATTTTCGATCCAAAATCCATGTAACCATTGTATTCGGCACGGATATAGGTCCAAATTCAACCCATTACAAATCTAAAAAAATATATAATATAATATATTTAATTTACTACAAAAATGATGCAAATCCTACTATTGATTATGGTATGGTCTACCTAAGAGTGGCATGTCTCAATTTTGAGACATGGCCTAAAATAATTTGTAAAACGGATGGCCAGCATGAATATAACATATACAGTGAGGTGACAATGAGTTGGATCTTAATTAGATTCGGATCAAACTTGAATATGCTCCTGTGAATCCATATCCAGTCCATTTAAGTAATCAGGCCTATTTTAAGATCCAAATTCGGTCCATTTAACTAATCAGACTTATTTTAAGATCCAAATGCGCACTATTCGAATTCGTAGCGCATCCGATCTCGGATCTGACGGGCTCCATTGAGAACCATAAGTGTTCCCACTTTGGTAGGGTTAGCGAAGTTCAATCAACCAAACGTCACATCAACCTGATAGTGCGGTAGAGAGGGGAGTGAATTAGGTGCACCGCGGCCACAGGTGAGGGCCTGACTATGGGGCCCATCTTGATATATGTGTGGTATATCCATGCTGTCCATCTAGTTTTGCAGAACATTTTAGAACATTCTCCCAAAAATGAAGCAGATCCAAATCCAACGTGGACTAAAACACAGGAAACAGTGGTGATTCACCATTAAAAACTTCTTATGGGCCATAATTTTTTTTTTTCATGTTCATATTTATTTTTTCGTTCATCAGGGCCTGTGTGACCTTATCAAAAGGTTAGATTGTGAATAAACATTACGATGGCCCTAGAGAGTTTTAATGGTGGGCGTTCAATCAGCACTTTTTCCAACGGTGTGTCCTTCTGAGATATGGATGTACTTTTTTTTTGTTAAATCATGCTCTAAAATGAGCAGGAAAGACATATGTACGACATGGATATACAATACATATATTAAGGTGGGCCCTACTGTAAGAGCTGCGACTGAGGTCAGGGTCGCACCCAATCCACTCCCCATACATACAGAGTTGGATGTGTTCTGGATCGGAAGATGGGTGGGCCCACCATGGTGTTTTTGAAAAATCCACGCTGTCCATATGTTTTTACGTATTATTTTAGGACACGGCTAAAAAAATGAGGGAGATCCATAGCTCAAGTACGCCACAATATAGAAAGCAGTGTAGATTGTACGTTGAACGTGGAAACATTCATGAGGCCAGAGAAGCTTTGGATGAGGATAATGTTTTATATTGTTCAATTCATTCCAGTGGGAATGACTTTATGAACAGTTGGGCTACCTTATGAACGATTTGGATTACATACGATCATGACGGTGGAGGTAAGAAAGGTTTAACTGGGAGGCCCACTTGAGTATTAGATGGACGGGGTGGATCTCCCACAAACATCATCGTGGGTTCCACTTGTTACGAGGTCAGCTATCCCTGGTTATCCAGACGTTACGTTGTAATTACGGCTATAATTGGAAGCTAGGTGGGGCCGAGGATTGTGTTCTTGAAAAATCTATGGCGTTCATTTGTTTTTACATATCATTTTTATAGCACGAACCCAAAAATGAGGCAGATCCAATGCTCAAGTGGACCACACAAGTTTGATCCATTTTAAGTTTCAGAGATTGCACACCGTTGAAACCTTCACAGGGCCCACCTGTGATACGGATCTGCCTAATTTTTGGGCTAATGGCCTAGAATGAGATGAAAAAGCAGATGGACGACGTAGATCACGCACATACACAAAGGTGGGCCTCAGCCAATCTTATCAATGCCCACCCCCTTCCAATGGGGTATAGTGGTAAACCTGTTAGATTGTAGGCGCACACTCACCCTCTCTCTCTCTCTCTCATAATTTGCCGACTTTAATAGAGCTGCACACTAGCATTGAGCTCAAAACAGCCATTGAGCTCTTACTGGTCGAGCCAAGCTTTGTTCGAACCAAGCCGATCAAGCTCATTGAGCCAAGCCGAGTCAAGCCAAGCTTTGTCTTCTTCTTTTTACCAACCCAACCCAACCCAACCCACTGATCTAACCTGACCCGACCCTACCAATTGACCCAACCCAACCCAACCCGTTGTCCTGAGTCACCTAACCCGATCCCAATCCAACAAAAACAATCCCCAAACTAACCCCATTTTAGGGTACTCCCTATTTTAAACAAAATAGATCCAAAATAATAATTAAAAAAAAATCTACAAAAATCAACATGTTTGGAAGAATGAAACCTAGGGTGGGTGCGTGCCAACCCACACTAGCGGACTGACTGTCTAGTCTGGGTTGAGCATTCGTTGCTTAGGTGCAGTGCAGGTCGTGCAGTGCCGGTGGCCGGGAGGAAACCGAACGGAGAGAGAGAGAGAGAGAGAGAGAGAGAGAGAGAGAGAGGAAAGGGGCAGAGGCACGGTAGGCTGGGTGGGAGTGAAAATGAAATGAAAAGGAGATGGGTGGAGTTAAGTTTTGTTTTATTTTCAAATATATATATATATATATATATATATATATATATATATATATATATATATATATATATATAAGCGAGCCGAGCTTTTTTTGAGCTTCGAGCCAAGCTCACTCGTACTCGAGTTTGGCTTGTTTTCGAATGAGCTTTCAAAATCAAGCTTGAGCTTCATCGAACTGCCCTACAAGCCAAGCCAAGCTGAGCTTTAACGAGCCAAGCCGAACGAGCTTTTCGAGCTAGCTTGGTTTGTGCGCAGCCCTAAACATTAGGTGCTTTGTTTTAAATATTTGAAAAGCATGTGTTTTTTTAAAAATAGCCTAAAAGACAAGTGATTATATAGAAAAACCTTAATTTAAAAGATAAAATAGATCCAACTCTCAGGTGGGCCGCATTACAGAAAATAGTGGTGATTGATGGTTAAAAATTCCTTGTAGCAGACTACAAAAGTTCTTGATCAAGCCGATAGTTGTTTTTTACCCTTTATGACCTAGAGGTTGCATGGTAATTAAATGAAACTTACTGAAACATTACGGTGGGTCTACTTTGAGTTTTGGGAAATGCACTAAAATAACATATGAAAATGGATGGATGAGTGAATGTAAATACATATATTGCCCATGTAAGGATCACACATAATCCACAGACGTGGATTTCCTCGAAAGCCTTTCCTAAGAAATTCCTGCTTAGAACCTAAGTGGCCCACTGTAATGTTTGTGAGAAATGGACGTAGATTGCATCTGACCCCTGGTCAGACCTTTAAGCGTCCAACCAGATCGATGTGGGGAGCCCACTATGAAGTATCTGTTTTATCCATGAGAAATCCACTTAGTCCGGGCGCGGATTGGGTACTACCCCACCAAGACCTAGCTAGAGATGGATAGTCCTGTCAGGGGCTCTATAGGGCCCACAGTGGTGTATTTGTTTTATCCATTCTATCCATCCATTTTCAAGGGTCATTTCATAGCATGATCCAAAAAATGAGGTAGATCAAAGGGTCAAGTGGACCACACTAGAGGAAGCAGTGGTGACAATAACCTCCACCGTTGAAACCTTCTCATAGCCCACCATGACGTTTAGTTACCATCCAACCTGTTCATAAGGTCACATAGACCTAGATGAAGGGAAATCATAAGTATCATATTGATCTAAAACTTCTGTGGCCCCTAAGAGGTTTTGGGTGGTAGGAATTCAATCCCCACTGTTTCCTATGGTGTGGTCCACTATAGACTTCATTTTACTTTATTTTTTGGTTCATGCCATAAAATGATCTTTCAAATTAGATGGATGGCTTGGACAAAGCAAATCTATTATTGTGGGCCCCACAGATCCCCTAACAGGACCATCTATCTTTAGATAGGTCCTGGTGGGGGTAGTACCCAATTCGCGCCCACTTAGTCCATTCGTATTAGGAGCTCATTTTAGTACATAAGTCCTAAAATAAGAATTACCTGGAGATAATCGATCTGAATCCACGGATCTCCTGGGAATCATTAACCAGGACTTCCTTAACTGCTCAAGGGACGCTAAAAAACCAAAGCAACAGAGATAAAACTCAAAAGAAAATAGTTGTTTATTCATAAATAATCATCAACCTTGAAAATAAAAGAGTTTATATACTCTAGGTATCAACCATAAACCCTAATAATAAGAATAGAAGGAATCTTATGCAAAAACAAAAGCAAAAAATCAAAATAACAAGTCTCGCGCACCTGCCGACCGGTCGGGAATGATCCGGAATAGTCCAAAGAGTTTATACACTCCTTGAGGAATATTCGACCGGTTTGACGACCGATCGTCATTGTGGCCGACCGATCGCTACCTGCTCAAAATAGTCTAGAGACTTGGACTGGTTTTGAGTGAAAATTTGACCGAGCTCCAGACCAGTCGAGGAGGGTGGACAGCTGGTCATCAAGCATTGGTTTTCCTCCAATTTGTTGACTTTTGGTCCCTTCCTTAGGGTCTTACATGGGTCCTTCATTTGGTCCATCTTCATCATATAAAGCTGAGTAACCTCCTCTGTATTAGTTCCCCCTCCTTAAAAAGAACTCGACCCCGAGTTCGCGCTCATCTATGACTCATGATACTCGTACAAGTCAGCTACGTTGAACATACGGGAGATTTTGAGCTCCTCTAAAAGATCGACAATATAGGCATTGTTATTGATCTTCCAGAGGATTGGCACCAGACCAATATTCTTGTATTTGAGCTTGTTGTATGTACCGGTAATGGAAGTGCTCCTTGCACAAATGGACCATAATCCCTGACCTCGAAGAATTTGATGCGACGATGCTTATCTGCGTCTTCTTTATATTTGTTGTTCGACTTCAACAGTGTCTCACGAACCTCAGCATGAACCTCCGCAATCCTCACAGCCATGTTTTCCGCAGCCATGCTCTGTCTTAGTATCTTGGGCAGGAGAACCAAGTCGAGTGGAGAGGGGTTCGTCCGTAGACAATCTGCAACGGGGACTTCCCCATCGATCGGTTCACCATGTTGTTGAAGGCGAACTCTACTTGAGATAGCGCTAGATCCTATTGCTTCGGCTTGTCTTCTAATATGCTCTAGATGAGGTTGTCAAATGTTATATTTACAACTTCCGTTTGGCCATCTTTCTGAGGGTGATAGGCGCTACTGAACTGAAGCTGGGTATCAAATCGACCCCAAAATGTTCATCAAAAGTGGAAACGAACTTCGTGTCATGATCCGACATAATTTTTTTGAAAATGTCATGCAACCTCACCACCTCTCTGAAGAATAAGCTAGCCACACTTGTTGCATCATACGTCTTCTTGCATGATATGAAGTGTGTCATTTTGGAAAATCAATTTACTACCACGAACACAGAATCTAAGCCCTGCTGTGTTCGTGGGAGACCTAGGATGAAGTCTATTGAAATGTCCCCCCAAGTTCCTTCCAGTATAGGCAATGGAGTGTAAAGGCCCGTATTCTAGGAATGTCCCTTGGAGGCTTGACAAACATGGCATCATTAAACCATCTTTCCGACTCCCTGACCTAAGTGAGACCAGAAGTACCGCTCCTCCACTAGAAGCTTTATCTTGTCACGGCCTAAGTGAGATAAGACTGCTTCTATTCCCACATACGACACATCACATCCACTTCAAAAACCTTCAAAAAATTCGACAAAACCAGGACTCAAGTGGATGACAACCGTTGCTTGATTTCAGCGAAGCTTCGATTAACTTCTTCGATCCATTGAAACGTTCCCTTCTTCATGCAGTCAGTAATCAGTGCGACGATAATGCTGAAGTTTTTGATAAAGCAACGATAGAACGTGGCCAACCCATGGAAACTGCATACCTCATGAATGTTAGCAGGCGTAGGCAATTCACGAATGACTTTCACTTTATCTTTGTCCACTCGTATACCAGTAGATGACACCACAAATGTAACAACCCTGGTTTTACAATAGTTAAATAATAATTTTTATTAACTTTAGATTTCGGAAATAATTTAATTAGCATTTTGAATAATTAATTAAGAAATTAATAACATAAATATTGATAAATTAATATTGAACAATCCGTAAGGAATTATGGTATGGTCCCTTCATTAAAATCGCTCAACATGAACCCTAGAATAGTGTACAAGTGTCAGACTTTGCAAAACTCATAAATCTACAAGTATTATGAAAATACCACTAGTTAAACTTAAGTTATAGGACCATTTGCAAGTATCATGATTTCTGGCGATCATTATCGTACAAAACTCTATATACTAGTTCTAGGACACGATCTAAACATACACGTCAAATTTCAACTCTCCGATCATCCTACAAGTACCCTAATCAGAAATCGGGCCATAAGTGGGCCATCTAACCTCGGATCGACCTCGTTTTCAGTGTTATGCTCTAAAAACCCGTGGCCTACTTGATGATTGGAGTAGATTTTACATATACATCATGGTGGGACCCACGTGCACCATGTGCACGTCACACGTCCGGTCAACCCGTGTTGACCGCGTATGAAGAAGCACGGCTTCTTCTTCTTCGTTCGCCGCTGTAACAGCGTGCGGACGCTGTCCGAATGCAACCTCCACACCGTCCTTCTGTAGGCCCCACTCTTAACATCCAAACCATCCATTCTTTTCCTCTTCCTCACGCATGGTATCCTCTTGAAAATCTCCCACATCGGTGGTCTATCCGATCTGCTTGAATTCACCGTTCAAATTTAAAGAGGCCAATATCCTGGCCATTGTTGTGCATGGTACCTTGGGGATTGCTTCGGTAGGGTCATGTGGACCCCACTTATCGTTTCAACGATCCAAGGAGACTAAGGTTGCAAGGAACGAAATCCGAATCCAAGTAGGATTCAGAAACGTCCACGGTTTGCACGGGCGTGCGAGCTTGGCTATAAAAAGCCGGCTCTCTGCGTCATTTCTTTAAAAGAACCAGTGAGAGAGAAAGAGAGAGAGAGAGAGAGCTGTTAGAGAGAGAGAGGGGAGGAGAGCTGTTAGAGAGAGAGAGAGAAGAAAGAGAGAGAGAGAGAGAGAGAGAGAGAGAGAAAAGAGAGAGAGAGAGAGAGAGAAGCGGTGAGAGAGAGAGAGAGGGAGGTAGCGTGCGCTGGGCTGCTGTTGCTATGGGGACAGCATCCCAGTCAACAAGGGAGAAAGATAAAAGAAAAAGAGAAGAAGAAAGAAAGAAGAAAAAAGGAGAAAGAAAGAAGAAAGAAGAATAAACTTCTTCTCCAAACCTCCAAACCGAGTCGACTCGCTGAACGACTCGCTGAGCCAACTCAGATTCAAGTTTGGGCTTGTGTGAAGCCTGTAGTTCATCATACCTATGAGTGATTCATCTCACGTAACTTTCTTTGTTAATTTTCTTTAGTATTCTTCCCTATTTACGTTCAATTTATAAGGTCTCCTTCTCTAGTTAGGATTTTAGGCATGCTTTTATGCTTTCTTCTTTATCATGGAATCCTAGGTAAGGGATCCATCCATCTCCTATCTCTATCCTTAAACTTCACTTGCCAATTATCTTTTTGGATTAGTTTTCTCAAGTTCTCCTTTTTAATGCACTTGTCAGAATTCTACATAATTCGATTTGGGATTTCTTATATATGATGTCATCAACATTCAATCTTAAATATACGTAGTATTCTCAAGATTCCACGTGATATTATTCTTAAATTTACTGATCAACAACAACTTAGGTTTAAATAATATACAATACATAACTCTTGGAACAACCTTAGCTAATCGTCAACGCACTAAACCTTACACGATGATCTTCTCAAATCTCTCGATCAACAATAACTAAAATTAGATATAGAATTATTTAAATGAAGATGACATATGCATGGTGTGATCGGGTTTGAATATGATATGCATTGTATGCTTGAATAGTGCTTTCATAACTCATACATGTGCATACATTTATACACTGCGACAGAACAGGAGCATGGTTAATTTGACTCCTGGCATGCATGGTTGATTTGCCACCTCGCTGTACCGGTTAGGTGAGCATGGTTGATTTACGACAGGTTCCTAATGTTCAGTGGCAGCGAGTTCTGGTCATTTCACTTATTGAGCATGGTTGATTTGCTCGGTTGGATCAGTGGTGCATGGTTGATTTGCCCACTGGCGTGCATGGTTGATTTGCCGCCTCGTTGTACCGGTTAGGTGAGCATGGTTGATTTGCGACAGGTTCCTAATGTTAAGTGGCAACAAGTTCCTAGACGTTTGTTGCTCTCACACGTATCATAACATATATGACATCATGATAATCATGTTTCATTCATAATAAAACATAAAGTGTGTTAATCATCACCTTATCCTCATATATTTCATACAATTCTAGCTGTCGGTATTTTACATCTGATATCTTATTAACTGAAATGTTACCTGTGATGGAAATGACCTCACTGGGCATTAGCTCACCAAAATCACCACAGTTCCTGCAAGGTATCAGGAGGAAGGAGGAGCGGTTGAAGCAGAATATCTGGACGACTATTTTTATTAGAAGACTTATTCTAGCTTAGGTGTTTAATTTATTTCTTTTGAAGATGATTGAAACAGACTTTAGTAAATTTAAATGTTTTGCAAAGCAAATGTAGTTGTTTGATTTAAATTTCAATTTGAGATTTAAGTTATGATTAATAAAATACTTTAGTTTGGTAGTATTGTGGTATGTGGAATGGAATATCTCTAAAAGTTATGATTGGATTAAATTCGCACTCTAAAACTCGGGCCTCGGGTTGTTGTACTCGAGTCTCGAATTTCAGGGCGTGACAACAAAACTCAAAAATAGGAGCTAGTTCGTTAGGAAATTGCACTTTTTCAAATTTAGGTATAACATATTTTCTTGCAGTACCTGAAGAACTTTTTCTGAGATGCTCTCGATGTCGTGATT
Source organism: Liriodendron chinense (assembly GCA_003013855.2). Lineage (NCBI taxonomy): Eukaryota > Viridiplantae > Streptophyta > Magnoliopsida > Magnoliales > Magnoliaceae > Liriodendron > Liriodendron chinense. The sequence continues at coordinate 2,161,947 of PVNU02000440.1, read as the reverse complement.
CGTACTAGCTGTAAATCAAGATGTTATCGAAGTATACGACTACAAACTTACATATGAATGGTTTCAAAACCTGGTTCATTAGGCGTATGAACGTGCTCAACACATTTGACAACCCAAATAGCATAACCAACCATTTATACAAGCCTTCCTTTATGTTAAATGTCATTTTCCATTCGTCACTGGGGTGGATACGAATTTAATGGTAACCACTGCGTAAGTCTAGCTTAGAAAACACCTTCAACCCTCTAACATATCAAACATATCATCTAGGCGAGGTATAGTAAACCGGTACTTAATTGTTATTTTGTTGATCAACCTGCTATCAACACACATGCACCAACTACTGTCCTTCTTTGGTGTCAATAGAGTAGGAACCACATAACGGCTCATACTCTCCTTGAGCATCCCCTTCCTCAACAACTCTTTCACTTTCCCCTAGAGGATCTTACTCTCCTTTAGGCTCAAGCGATAATGCTACCTATTCGGTAGGCTAGCCCCCGGTATAAGGTCAATGTGATGCTGGATGTCTCTCATTGGGGGAAGGTCATGAGACATTTTGTCAGGCCATACATTGCGGAACTCATTTAGTAACGAGCGAAGGGTTGGAGGGATTGTAATACCTCCAGAGTCACCCTCCTTTACCACCAATGCAAACATGAGGCCTGTTTCTTTTTATTATTCCACAAAATCTCTTATGACAAGGAATGAGCTCCCCTCCACTTTGAAAGTCTTGGGGCGCTCCTCCGATGCCATAGGAGTGAGAATCCTCTTACGACCATCCTTGATAAACGTATACATGTTGCCACGCCCTCTGTAGATCGCATCACGGTCAGACTTCTATATGGTCGACCGAGGAGCATGTGACATGCCTCCATATCTACCACATCGCACAAGGCCTCGTCCTTATAACTTCTACCAATAGAAAAATAGATCAAGCATTGTTCAACAACCTTGGTATCGCTGACCTTCTTAATCCAACTAATGGAGTACGGGGCTGGACATTTTGTTGTAGGCAACCGGAGCTTGTCCACCATCAACTTGGACGCGATGTATTCTCACTACTTCTATTGTTGATAATGACATTGCACACCTTTCTGTTCACCATGCAACAGGTACGGAAGATGTTATGACATTAATGATGAACTTCTAGCCTTGGGGGCATAACACAAATAGCTCACAACCAAGGACTCGCCGTAGTCCTGGTCTATCAAATTGGCATCATCACCGTAATCTTCCTTGGCCTGATAATATTCGTCGCTCCCGGACTCACCCTCGGTGAACTCGTCTTCACCACCCCCTTCATTCGTGGTTAAATTGGCCGCGGAGCGCTGTGGGCATGCATTGGACAAGTGGCCTAGTTCTAATTGGCCAGACTGCCAACAATGATTCAGCCTAGGACGAGCATAGGGGTTAGGAGCTTGGCTTGGCCTGAATGTGGAAGGCACGTTGCGTTGGGGCTTAGATGGACCACTAGCTGGAGCTCAGTTTGCGGCGTAGGGGATGGTTAAATTCATCCACCAAACGGTTTCTTCCCTTTCATCTGAGTCACTTCCTGAACCGCTGCGGTAGGAGGAACGTAGGGTGTAGGATAAGGGCACGTAGGGGATCTAGAAAGCTGAGTTTATGCCCGCATAGGGTAATGTAGTGCGTCTTCTACCATCCAAAACTTGCTGCATTTGTACTAGGTCCTGGATATTGAGCCTTAATTAGGCCGTCAATAAACCTTGCGGTCCTCTGAGCATCAATTTTTGACAAATCATTACAGATTGATAGGCGGTTGAACTTGCCGTCATACTCTTCAACTATACGGTTGCCCTGATGACAATTCTGGTATTGCTAAAATAGGACATGCTCGTAGTCGCGGGGTAGAAAGCACACACGATCTAAGGAGAATTGCATCTGGGACCACGACCGGATGGGCAACTTGTTCTGTCAGGTTCGGGCGAGCTATAATTGCTCCCACCATGCAGACGCACCTGACTTTAACTTGTAAGCCACAAGTTTCACCTTCCTCTCCTCCGAAACTTTCATGTTATCAAAGTTCTCAACTTCCACTAACCAGTCCAAAAATTCTTCTATATGCAACATTCTATTAAAAGTAGGAAGATCACCTTTACCTTCATAATCATGGTCGACGTAATCTCCGTGTTCATTACCACGCGCTTGTTGCTGTGCAATTCTCTACATCGTTGTCGCTGCCGTTGGAATCCGCAACGTTCAATCATCGGTTTATGGCTGGAAGAGCCTAACGGAAGACTGGATTGTTGCAAATAGCTACCACAAGCACTTGTGCACCACCCTAAACTTGTCGTAGAGCCAAAGATGCAGTGATCTGCTCTAGAGACGCTTGCAGCTCTTGCATAGACGCCTCAGACGATCTCTAGAGAGCCTCCATCTTCCCCACTAAATACTGGATCTCCTGATTGCCGTCAACGGGATTGTTACCTTGTCCATTAATAAAAGCCATCACCCGAGGTTGTTCCTCGCTCTGACACCAACTTAGCACAGGCATCGGCAAAAGTGAAATCAAACATCGCCTACGAGATAATCAATCTGAATCCACATATTAATCTCCTAAGAATCTTCAACCAGGACTTCCTTAATCAAGGGACACTAAAAAACCAGAGCAGTAGAGATAAAACTCAAAAGAAAATAGTTATTTATTCATAAATAATCCTCAAGCTCAAAAATAAAAACGTTTGTATACTCTAGGCATCAATCATAAACCCTAATAATTAATAAGAATAGAAGGAATCTTATGCAAAAATGGAAGTAAAAATTCAAAATAACGAGTCTCGAGCGCGCCTGCCAACCGGTCAAGAATGATTCGGAACCATCTAAAGAGTTTAGATACTCCCTAAGGAATATTCGACCGGTCTGACAATTGGTCGTCAGTGTGGCCGACTAGTTGGACGATCGGTCATTACCTAGTCAAAACAGTCCAGAGAATTGGACTGGTTCTAAGTGAAAATTCGGCTGGTCTCCTGACCAATCGAGGGTGGACATCCGGTCGTCAGGTATTAATTTTCCTCCAGTTTGTTCACTTTTGGTCCCTTTCTTGGGGTCTTCCATGGGTCCTTCCTTTGGTCCATCTTCATCATATAGAACAGAACAACCTCCTCTACATCAAGTGCGGTCTATGTGAGTGTTGGATATACCTCATTTTCGTTCAAATGTCCTAAAATGAGCTCACAAACATGATATGCCCCACCTAGGCTGGCAGCAGCGCAGGAACTTCATGCGAAAGGGGCTTTGGTAGGAAATCCACATCCGAAATCATTACCTTTGCTTAGAAAAAGAAGGTGAAAGAGGGAAGCAGATTGTCGTTAGTAACTCGACCTCGAGCGCATAGTACCTTCTCCCCCACACACACACACACACACACACATATATATGTGTGTGTGTGTGTGTGTGTGTGTGTGTGTGTGTGTGTGTGTGTGTTTTATAGACGTTCAACTGATCTTCTGTCGTATACGGTTGTTGTCTACTTATAGTGCCCGGTTGGAATTGAGCTGTACAGTGGTACTAACATGCCCGGGACACATCCAGCACGTGTGGCTGAAAAAAGCTAGCAACAATCCTGAACATGGCGCTGAATGATGGTACTAAGAACCTAATATATAGGTGGACATCTACTACAGGATTAAAGTGAGAACTGGTTTAATAAAAGAACCGATTTAGTAGGTTTGGCTGGTGTACATGTATGCCTCTCATGCTCTGCAAGCGTATCAAATGAGTCCTTCAGCAATTCATGCATGGCCTCCTTGCCAAATGATCAACTATGGTAACCTAGTTGCGTCTGGATCTTCCATTCTGAGGGACCCAATCTTCATAAGTTGCGTTGAAATGTTTTTTAGAGTGATTGGATGACCATCCAGCTAATGAGATGATATGCCTAAGCCCGTCCCATTGACAGCTGTAGAGTGAAGGTCTCAAGTCCAACCGGTTGTGCGAACCAGCCTAAAAATGACAAATCATCCTATCCATCGGATTTTCTGTAGGGCTGCACATCAATTCGATCAATTCGATTTTGGATGAAATTGAAATTGAATTGATCTTAAATTTTCGAAATTGAAATTGAAATTGAATTGATCTTAATTTTGAAATTTCGAAATGAAATTGAATTGACCTAATTTTTTTGGAATTGAATTGAGATTGAATTGATGAATTTTTCGATTCAATTCAATTCGATTTTTCACACATTGCAATTTGAAAACTTATAGGTTTTGTAAGCTTGGATTTTATAGTACTTCAAATAGTAATATTAGTAGAAATACTTTTGAAAACATATGCATAATAACTAGTCCTTACATGGAAATTAGAAAGATCGTATTGATCCAAAGCTTTTGAGGCTCGAAAAATATTTTTAATGGTTATTTATCACATTTTCTCTTGGTATGGTCCACTTGAGATTTGATCTTCTTATAATTTTGGATCATGTCCTAAAATGAGACGTAAAATTAGATGAACGTAATGGATATACAAAAAAAATGCATCAAGATAGGCCCCACACGGTAGGGGTAACACCCACTAAGTTGTTACCAACATAACACTTAATTTACTCTTTGGCGAACTTCAAATTATACACTTTTATCGCACTGAGTAAACTTAGTTGGGCCTACTTTAAATGCATTTGGTTTACCACACCGTCCATTCATTTTGCCTGCTCATTTTAGTCGTTGAGCCCAAAATTGAACGGTATCCGAAACTTGGGTGGACCATGCCACATGAAATAGTGGGAATAATGATTTCCACTGTTAAAACCTTCCTAGGGCACACAGTAACGTTTATTTATCATCCAACCTGTTTGTAAGATCAAGTAGACATGTATGAATGAAAAAAAAAATATCAGCTTGATTCAAAACTTTTGTGGCCCACAATAATTTTTCAATGGTAGAGGTTCAATTCACACTGTTTCCTGTGGTGTGTGCCACTATACGCTTCAATTTTGGGCTCAAGCCATAAAATTATCTTTTAAAGTGGATGAACAGAGTGGATAAAATGAATAAATCATCATGAGCCCCACAGAGTTTACTTAGTACACCAAGCGCATTGAGTTACTAAGTACGCAATATGATTCATCTTGGACACTTGGGTGGGCGCAGATATGCAGAAGGGTGGTTTCAAAGCTCCATGGGCCCCACCATGATGTATGGGTTTTATCTAGGCCCTTCATCCATTTTCTATATGATTCTAAGACATTATCCTAAAACTGAGACACCCAAATCTCAAGTGGACCACACCACAAGAAAACAATGGGGGATTGGCGATTATTATTGAAAACTTTTTGGGGCCTTAGAAGTTTGATATCAAGCTGATATTTGTTTTTTCCCTTCCTCAAGGTCTATGTGACCTTATCAATGGGTTGGATGGCAAATAAACATTACAATGGGCCATATGAAGAATTTAATGGTGGACGTTCAATCTCCATTGTTTAGTTGTGGTGTGGTAATATGAGATATATATCTTACTAATTTTTCAAAAATTCCTTAAATTTAGATGTAAAAATAAATGGACGGCATAGATAAAACTTACTATGACACACACACACACACACACACACACACACACACACACACACACACACACATATATTCAATTCAATTTGATCAATCGATTCAATTTGATACAGATCAATTCGATTTTCGATTCGATTCGATCGATTGGAACTGAAAATTGAAATTGAATTGAAATTGAATTTTTTCTTTTTTAAAAAATTGAATTGAATTGATCTTCGAGAATAATTCGATTCAATTCGATTTGTTCGATTCAATTCAATCGATAAATTGATCATAAATTGAATTGTGTGCAGCCCTAATTTTCTGTATGATTTTAGGGGATGCTCTCAAAAATGAGGTCGATACAAAGCTCAAGTGGGCCACACGGATAGGAAAGAGTGGGGATTTAACGTCCACTGTTGAAACATTCGTGGGGCCACAGGATATTTATGATAAATCCATTCCGTCCATTTTTTTTTTTTTTTTTTTGGGGGGGGGGGGGGGGGGGGGGGGGGGCTTAGTTTTGGAAATGGACCCAAGAATGATGCAAATTTGAAGGTCAAGTGGGCCATGCGATAGGAATTTTCGGGAAGCGGATTGCGTACTGAGTAACTCCGCACGCTAACGTGCCAAGTAAACTCTGTGGGGCCCACAGTGATTTACATATTTTTTCCACTCCTTACATCCATCTTAACAGAATATTTTAATTATGGTGCCAAAAAATAAAGCATATCAAAATCTAAAGTGGACCACACCATAAGAAAAGTGTGAACTGAATGTCTACTATTGAAAAATTCTTTGAGGACACAGAAGTTTTGGATCTAGCTGATATTTGTGTTTTCCGTTCATCCATGTCCATGTGATCTTATGAATAGGTTGGATGACAAATAAACATAACTGTGGGGCTTGGGAATGTTTCAACGGTGGAAATCATTATTCCCACTGTTTCCCCGTAGCATGGTCCACTTGAGATTTGGATATGCTTAAAATGAGCTGAAGAAACATATGGACGGAATAGATAAAGCACATACATTCTAGGTGGGCCCAAACTGAGTTTACTCCGCACGATAAGAGCGTGCGGAGGCAATCCGATTCCGAATTTTCGATATTGAACGCTAATAATAGGGGCTATCGTGGGGCATTTTGAGCTTCAGATCTGCTCATTCTTGAGACAATGCCCTAAAATGATGGAAGCGGGGTGGATTTCTCACCAACATTAAGGTGGGCCAACCTACTGAGGGAGCTAGGGTTACACGGCAATCAACGTCCATCAATGTGCCAGCCAGAGGTTTGGTGAACGTTTAACGCCCGAGGCCGGGGTTGCTCGACCGTAGGTGGGGCAAACCATGACGCTTTTGAAAAATCCACTCCGTCCATCTGCGTTTCTACCTCACTTTAGTGCATGGGTCCAAAAAGGGGGCAGATCTAACGTTCAAGTGGAGAGAAAACGAACATGAAACAGTGGTAATCAAACGCCGGCCATTGAAACATATGTGGAGCCGCATTATGTTTTTCAGAAATCCACCCCTTTCATCTGTTTTGCTAGCTCATTAGATGGAATGGGCCCCAAAAAGAGGCCGATACTAAGCTTCACTGGGTCTCATGACAGGAAATAGTGGAATGAAACGCCCACCGTTGAAACATCTCTGGGCCATCCTAAGGCTCACTTTAAGCTTTTGATCTACCTCTTTTTCAGGTCCATGCACTAAAATGAGCTGGAAAAACAAATGGACAGGTTGGATTTTTCACAAACATCAAAATGGGCCCCATGTACGGTCAAGGTTAGGTTATGGCAATGCTCAACATAATCAATGCGAGAAAGAGAGGTTAGGTGGACTTTTAAGTCCTCTTTTAAGTGCTGACGGTGATAGTTGCTCCACCATGGGCGCGAATTAGGTGTTACCCCGGGAACAGCTTAGTGGGTGTTACCCTAACCGTGTGGGCCCATATTGATGTATTTTGTATATATCCATGCCGTCTATATGTTTTTACACATGATTTTAGGATGTGATCTAAAACCCTAAGATTATCCAAATCTCAGGTGGACCATAATACTAGAAATAGTGATGAATAATCATTAAAAACGTTTTTGTGGTCCACAAAAGTTTTTGATCAATCTGATATTTGTATTTTCCCTTCATCAAGACCTTATTGACATATCAAGAGCTTGGATTGCAAATAAAAATTGCCAAAACCTTATGATGGGCTCTTTGGAATTTTTAATGGTATGGCACTCAATCACACTGTTCCTAGTGGTATGGTCCACTTGAAATTTAGATCTGCATAATTTTTGGAACGTCTTCCCAAAATGGGCTGTAGAAAAAGATGGACGGAGTGGATATACAAAATATCATCCATGCATGTGGGCCATCCGGTAGGGGTAACATCCACTAAGCTGTTCCCAGGGTAACACCTAATTCGCGCCCACCATTAGGTCGGGCCCACCATGCATGATGTCCCGACAAATCCACTTTGCCCGTCTGTTTTTGGAGTCGGATTGCGTCTTTCCTCAGTGATGTACATACCGAGCTGTGGAGGGGCCCACCGTGATGTATCTGTTCATACACTCCGTCCATTCCATTTCTACGATATGGCAGACCACATGAGACCAACAATGAGGCAGATCCAACGGTCAGATCGACCACACCAAATACTGAGTTCAGGTTTAATTAAATGCACTAAGCATTAAATGCAAGAGTAATTTCTGGTGCGGACGATCTGACTGTTGATCTCATGTGGTAGGCCTGATATTAGAAACATAATGGACAAAGTGGATAAACAGACACATTACGGTGGGCACCTCCACAGAGCGTCCATACTGAGGAAGGAGGGTGGTGAACCCTACACAACCGCCTTGGCTGGTGTATTGACTTCAGCAAGTTCTGAGGGGCCACCAAGATGTATGTGTTATATTCAAATCGTGTGTTCATTTTGCGTGATCATTGTAAGGTATTATACCAAAACTGAGATGGATCCAAATCTCAAGTGGACCACATGACAGAAAGCAGGGAAGATTGAATGTCTACCATTGAAACCTTCTGGGGGATCACAAGTTTTGAAACCCTTCCGTGGATCACAGAAGTCTTGGATCAATTTGATATTTGTTTTAACCCTTTCATCTGGGTACGTGTGACCTTATGAACAATTTGGATGGAAAATAAACATCATAGAAGGCCATAAGAATGTTTCGGATGGAAAATAAACATCATGGAGGGCCCTAAGAATGTTTTAACTGTGAGAATCATTATCCCTACTGCCTATTGTTGTGTGGTCCACTTGTGATTTTGATATGACTCATTTTTAGGATAATGGTTTAAAATGATCTAACCAAATGGATGGGCAGTATGGATATATTAAATACATAATTGTAGGTCCCACATCACCTTGATCTTCTTTGGATAGTTGGTGCTGTGTTCGAGGATTGAATGAAAGGTATTAAACTCCTGCCATTCAAACATTCGTGTGCCACAGGATGATTGTGACAAATCCACCACATCCATCATAAGGCCCACTTTAAGCTTTGGATCTTCTTATTTTTTGGCTCGATCATTAAAATGAGCTGCAAACCTAGATGGAGCGGATGGATTTCTCACAAACAACAAGGTGAGCCTTAAAAAGAGGAGACTGCAAGTGCCGTAGAGTAAAGGTATTTTTTTCAATATGTAAATACAAAACACATTCATACAGGGAACCAGCAGCAAGCGGTTTTAATGTATAATGGTGAAAACTAGAGGCGGGTACGATCATGTACCATCCGGATCATAGAAAGGTGGCCCACATCTACAAGTATGATTGCTTCAAAAAAGAGAAAAAAGAAAATGAAATTTTTAAGAAGAAGAAACATCGAATGAAACGAGAAAGGGTCTTCAAATTCAAAGCCTCAGGGCAGCCCCTAGCCTATTCCAGACATGAACAATGCCGTCCAGTCCGGTGCTGGCCATCAGACCCTTGACGAGCGTGCTCATATCTAATCCAAGCACAGGCCCTTCATGATGAACATACTTCTCAGTTGGTGGGCCCTCCACCCGATAGTTCCACAACGCCACCTCCGAATTTTCTGAACACGAGGCAATCTGGCTCTCCTCCTCGTCGGGCAAGAACTTCACCTTCTGGAGGCTATTGCCTGTGTGGATGACTGTGGAAGGCTCAATGCCAAGGACCATGTAGGCGGTGTGCCTGATGTCCCATGCCGTGATGCAGTTATTGGATTCAGAGGCGGTGGCGATGCAGGTTTCATTGTATTTGCACCAGTCGCAAGAACGGAATGACTGACCAAATCCAGCTTTAGCGACAAAACGTGGCTCGCGGATGTCGTAGATACGGAGGGTTCCTTGGCCAGCACAGGCGAAGATGTCACCATGGTGAGGGTTCCATATGGAGGAATAGATTGGGTTGTTGTCAAATCTGAAGGTGCAGACACTCTGGAGGTTTTCTTCACCTGTGGTCCATAGATTGACGGTGAAGTCGCTGCCGGAGGTAAGAAAGGAGTCCGGGCGGATGGGGTTCCAGTCGATGCTACTAATCTGGAAGTGGTTTCCATAACCACTGGCAATGGGGTTGGAATAAGGGGGACGGTTAAGGTCGAAGACCATGATTGAACCAAGGTCGTCTCCAACAACGATGATATTGCTGTTGAACTTGGACCAGGTGCATTGGGTGAGGCCCCCCCAAGTGTTGAAGGAGATGAAGTTGGTGATGGAGGAAGGGTAAGCGTCGAGGATGAGAAGGCGACCACGCCTGAGTGGCTTCACCAGAGGGGACAGCGAGTGAGCTATAGGCTGCCACGGCTAGGCGGGTATGATGGAAGGGGCTCAATTTCACGTCACTGCCATGGAAGCCTATCTTGAAGGATGGCATGACCCACTCTCTCTCTCTGATATGGTGATGAAGAATCAGTTCTTAATCTTGATTTTTGTTAGTTCTGTTGCAACAGGGCGACGACTTCTTTACTCTTTCCGCCGTTTCTCATATTCAAGAATTAATTTGAGAGGTGGCGCGTGTGGGCTAATTCCATGTGCCCATCGCAGCCCACCTCTGGCCGTAGGTGCTCCCTCATCCAACGTACGTGGAATAGTTTTACAAACACCCAGATCCACACCGTTCAAGTCTGACCCAAGTAAAAAAATGATGGGGAATTTACTTAGAAGAAAGATTGATCTTTGGCAGAGTGCAACGATCCAGACACATAAACGTGGGCGCGAATTAGATGTAACCCCGGGAACAGCTTAGTGGGTGTTACCGTAACCGTGTGGGGCCCGTAGTAATGTATTTTCTATATATCCAATCCGTCTATCTGTTTTTTCATATCATTTTAGGATGTGATTCCAAACCCTAAGAAGATCCAAATCTCAGGTGGACCATACCACTAGAAACAGTGATGAATAACAATGTATAAATTTTGGAACCTCGCACTAAAATGGGCTTTATAAACGAATGGATGGAATGGATATACAAAATATCATCCATGTGGGCCATACAACACCCACTAAGCTTTTCCCGAGGTAACACCTAATTAGCGCCCATCCTACTGTACATGTCCAAACATGCATGTCAATCTTACTCATCGTAGGCATAGGTGTAGATAGGTCACAACCCAAATAACTTGTTGACCGATAATTCATCCACCAGATGTGGGAAGCGGATTGGCTAGTGTACCCTACACCAACAACCTTGCTGGTGTGAGTACACGGTGGGGAAGCGGATTGCATGGTGTACGTGTCGACTGCAGACAACTATGTCAGTCCTCGAGCTCCGTGTTGGTACCAACGGTTTAAAGAAAATCAAGCTTACGTGAGCCCCACTACGATGTATTTAACATATCTACACCGTCCATCCAGTTTACGAGATCATTTTACGGCATGATTCAAAAAACGAGATATATCCAAATTTAAAGTGGATCACACCACAATAGGCAGTCGGGACAATGATTTTCACCTGTTGAAACATTCCGAGGGACCACCATGATGTTTATTTGCCATCCAAACTGTTCATAAGGTCACACTGACTTGGATGAAGGGTTGAAACAAATATCAGATTGATCCAAAACTTTAGTGACCACCAAGAAGGTTTCAATGGCAGACGTTCAATCTCCCACTGCATTTTGCAGTGTGGTCCACTTAATCATTGGATCTATATTATTTTTGGTTCAAACCCTTATAACGATGTCATCAAATGGAAAGACCGGTTTGAATATACCACGAACCTCATGATGTGGCCTACAGAAGCTGGTGACGTCAATACACCAGCTCAGTTACTGGTATGCGATGAGCCAACCAATCCACTTCCACACAGTGGGCAGGTCGTCAGTCCTCGAGCTCCGTAAACAGGGGGCGGATCGGCTAGTCCGAGTGGGACTAGCATAAGGCGTGGTTTCAAATCTCTGTGGGCCCCACCATGACATATGTATTTTATCTACGCAGTCCATCCATTTATCCATCTGATTTTAAGGTATGAATCCAAAAATCAGATAGATCCAAATCTCATGTGGACCACACCAAAGGAAAACAGTGAGGATTGAACGTCCTACTGTTGAAATTTTTTTAGCGTAGTATCAAGCTGATATTTGTTTTTTTTTTTTTTTTTTTTTCATTCATCTAGGTCTATTTGACCTTATCAACATGTTGGATGGAAAAAAACATTAAAGTGGGCCCCAGAAATATTTTAATGGTGGACGTTCAATCCTCACTGTTTTCCTTTGGTGTGGTCCACCTGAGATTTGGATCTGTCTGATTTTTGGAATTGTGTTTTAAAATCAGATGGATAAATGGATGGACCGCGATGGATGAAACACATATATCATGGTGGGGTGCACAGAGATTTGAAACCACCCCTTATGACCTAGCCCATCCGCGCCCCCGTAAACATACCAACAAGGTTATGTGGCCCATAATGATGGATTTAATATATCCCCACCGTCCATCCACTTGGCAGTGGTCATTTTAGAGCAGTGATTTTGAAAAACTGAGTCATATACAAAGCTCAAATGGGCCACACCAAAAAAGGCAGTGGGGACAATGATTCTCACTGTTAAAACATTCTTAGGGACCCACCATAATGTTTATTTGTCATCCTAACTGTTATTAAGGTCACATGGACATGGATGAAGGATAAAAACAAATATCAAATTGATCCAAAACTTCTGTGACCCTCGAGAAGGTTTCAGTAGGTAAATGTATATCTCCACTACTTTATACAATGTGGTCAGCTTGAGCTTTGGATCCATCTCATTTTTGGTCCGCAAAATGAACAGACTGTATAGATATAACAAGTACCGTTTGGCGAGGCCCAGGAAACTTGCTAACGTAGTTGGTGGTGCGTGGTACAGCTGTATACAGATCCACACTGTCCAAATTGAAATGGAGGCGACTTAATGAGAATTGATATCCCAGTTGATATTCTGTCAGAGTGTAACGATCCACATACAAACATAGCCACCGTACACGTGACGGGAGTACTTGTCCCAATCTCAACCATGGAAATCACGGTACGAGTGGAGATGGCTCAAAAAATAGCAATGTAGTCTTAGAACCTGTTTGAAATGGTGTAATAACATGTATTTACATGTATTTTCTCTAACATTATTGATAAATGCATACGATATTGTGTTTGAAAAGGAGGACTCAGCTCTCATTATAGGAATTGGAGGCCAAACTTTGTGGGCCCACCATGAAATATGTGTTTTATCCATGCCATTCATTCATTAGTAGAGATCATTTTACGGTGTGGGCCCAAAAACGAGGCAGATTTAAAGCTCAAGTGGACCACACTAGGAAAACAGTAGAAACTGAATGCTAACCATTTAAATGTTAACATTACTGTGATGGGTCAACTTGAGTTTTAGATCCATGTCATTTTTGAGGCATATCCTAAAATGATATGGCCAAATAATTGGACGGCATGGATAAAACATGTACGTCATGGTGGGAATCTCATTTTGTATATCAAAATGTTATTGTACGTACGGCTTCTAGGTACCTTTGGTAAATAATAAATGCAGAAAAATGGTAAAATACATTACCAATACATGAAATACATAATTTCAAACAGGCCCTTAACAGCCTATTAGATGGACGTATATTGAACGGTTAAAATGAAAAATAATTAATGAGTTGAGTAAATCTCAAGGGCTGTCCACAGGCGGACCCACAAGTTCAGATGGGGCGTATGATAATCCGACCAAAAAAGAAACGACTCCATCCAGGCCACGAAGATTATGCCCAGTTCCAGCCGGAGCGATTAGTAAACACGACCTTGAAATTTAGGCATGCATGGGCCTGGCCCCTGGGATTAGGATTGAGTTTAAGCCCACCTGGAGCAGGCTCCTGAAGCTTATAGGGCCAGTTTTGGAGGCTACTTTTAATGAGAATTGATATTCTAGTCAGAGTGTAATGATCCACACAATTGATATTCTGTCAGACTGTAACGATCCACACGTAAACATAGCCACTGTACACGTTACGGGAGTTGTACATCAATCTCAAACATTGAAATCATGGCAAAAGGACGTGGCTCCAAAAACTAGCACCGCAGGGTAGACCTGAGAAATGAAATTAATTGATAGTAAATAAATAATTATTATTTACGTTTATATTTCCATCGCATATTCAAGTTGTCTCACATTAGATACTTAGCTATATACCAAATTTTGTGTGCCCACTATGATATATGTGTTATATCCACGCTATCCATTCATTTTTCCAAATCATTTTAGGGCATGAGTCCAAAAATGATGCAGATCCAAATCTCAAGTGGCCCACAATAAGAATAATTACATATACCATTGAACTTGCTGTTATCTATGGTGTGGTCCACTCGATCCTTGGATTTGTCTCATTTTTTTTGCTCATGTCCTAAAATGATTTGGAAAAATGAATGGATGGCATGGATATAACAGATATCTTGGTAGGGCCCACAAAATTTTGGTACATAGCTAAGTAAATTGTGATAAAATCATAATAATGTCCTAAAATGATTTGAAAGGATGAATGCGCCTTGTGGATATAACAAATGTATCATGGTGGGGTTTATAGGGTTTTGCTTTGAAAAAATGTTGAAATTTACATCGATTTTAAGGTGGAATTTCATCTCTCCTTCAAACGGGCATAAAAATCATCATTATGATTTTATCACAATTTACTTTCATTTACCTCTAATCAAACGGGCCCTAAAGTGAGTTGAGTAAATCTCAAGGGCTGTCCATAGGCAGACCCACAAACTGTTGGAAAAAGCCGGCAGCGGAAGCGGAACGTTGAACGCGTGAAGCAATGAGAAATCAAACGAGTAAACAAGATGCAATCAATTACACACAAGCACTCGACACAAGAGTCTTCGAATTTTACGTGGAAAAACTCCTTAACGAGTAAAAAAACTATGGCACAAAATGATCCACTATGAATATCAGAAGATTACAGAGTTTGACAGCCCACAAGCAAGGAAACACAGAGAAAACCCAAGCTCTCTCTCTCTCACACCTCTCCCCTCTTCCTAGTACGACTTGGAAACCTTGGACACCTTAGGATACTAATCTAGGACGGATTACAACTCCTTTAATAAGCAGAAATCCGAAAATAGAAACACATTGCGCAGTACTGCAGACTGCGTAAGAAATCCGTGCGCACAGCCGACCAGTCGCACTATGTACAGAAATAGTCAAGGGAAAACACGCCATCCCTGCCTCACAACTGACCGGTCGCCCGACAGGTCTGGGTACACACAGAAACTGTCCAGCCTCTGTGCATTTTGGGTCACTCTGCCAGACTGGTCGCCCGACCGGTCTGAGCACCCAAACATTCGCACAGATGTTCGAAGGCTCTCCAACAATCTCCACTGAGGCTTCGAACATTCGAATCAACACATCCTCGCAACGTCATCTCATCTTCAATCATAGCTTTGAAATTGCGGTTTTACCGCTTGTAGAGATACTCGGAGATATGCCTAATGTCCTAGAGGGGGGTGAATAGGACTTTTTGAATTTCCAATTATAATTCAAAACTAATCAAGTCAATCTTATCAACCAAGATTATCACAATAACATTCAAGGCAATTATATGATGAATTTGTAAGTAAAGACTATCATAGGCATTTCATCAAACAGTTAGCATTCATGATTGACTAAACCATTTAACACATAGCAATCATTCAATCTCACAATGCACAACGATTTATAATGGTTCAGTTTCCCTACTCCACTCCCGGTTCACGATCTCAACCTATGAGACCACCGGATTTCACTATAGTCGTGGTTTTAAATCAGGTTAACCATCAACCTTAACATCCTTTGATCTAGGACCGTGTTTACCATCCGCCGATGGCCCAATCCAGGGACTTGACGAGTTTGGATCTCAAACTCTCACCAATCTTAATCCAAGGACGATCACGTACACTCCCGCCGGAGTTTCCCAATCCAGGGAATAGTGATTCAATAAATGGACCCTCAAATACTAGACATACCAAGACGATTGAGCCCCGATTCAATGCCTTTGATGAGTAGCTTCAACTCCACGTGCTTTAGCTTCTCTTTGTGCTCCCAAGATCAGGTACCGATGCAAATGATGTGATTATGATTATGCCGGGTAGTTGGGAGAGAGATTGTCAAGTTCCTCTTGCTTGTTCAATGTAATGGTTATGAGGGAGCTACCAAACTTCAGCATTCAATGACTATAAACGACCTCATAAAGATATTTCGATGGTAGGTCAGCCATGAATGTAGATCTTGAGTTCATACTTCAAACCGAGCTTTGAATACTCAATGACAAGCCATTAATGGCTAGGTTTGAATGATGAACTCATGGGAGTTAAGAGCAAGGAGGGTAGGAAGATGTGAGTAAAGACATTCTCTCTTAGCTCTTGATGGGTGTTGAATGCATGCCAAGAAAGACCACAAGATATGACTTTATAGAGTCCTTAATGATGGCCCCAACGGATAAAAAACGGTCACGTCCGACCTGTCAGAGAGAGGTCTCAACCGGTCGGACCGACTGGTCGTAATTAAAAAAGGATGGTCCTCATTTGGGTCAGACCGACTGGTCAAGACCGGTCGGCTGCCTTCCTGGATTAATGCAGCAAAGTTGCTGGACAGATTTTAATTGTTGGCCGACCAGTCAAGACTGGTCGGCAGTCCAGCCCAATTAATACCAGCAATGCTACTGGACAGGTTTTGAACTATTGGCCGACCGGTTAAGACCGGTCGGCTGTCCAGCTGAAAATATCACAGCAAGGTCACTGACCTCTTTTTATGTTCTTGGCCGACCGGTCAAGACCGGTCGGCTGTCTTGGCAGCCCACATGCAGCACTGCTGCTGGACAGGTTTTGAATTACTGGTCGAGTTGGCTGTCCAACTGAGTTTATCACAGCAAAGTTGCTGTAAATGCAGATGTGCCTGGCTGACCGGTCAAGACTGGTCGGCTGTCTAGACCTCTTTATCACAGCAAGGTTGCTGGACTAGGGTAAAGGGTCAGTTCGACCGATCATGACCGGTTGGCTGCCTTGAGGTCTATCAACACAGCAGCGGAACACTTCAATGATGAAGTATGAAGTGATTAGGTGCATGGAGTCCACTGTTTGGACATGTTTTCAATCACGATTAGCACCTGCCATGGACATACAAGTCTGATCAACTTGAGCTAGGGTCGAGAAGGAATGGGATAAGTTAGGTCGGTAATTACGCCATTCATCGATGTTTTGGATTTTCTAAGGTCAATCTATATGCAACTTACCTGAGATCTTGTTTCTGCTTGAGCTTGAGTAAGGGAGGAAGCATAATCTTCAAGTCTTGAGCTTCAAATCTTCGACCGGGGCTTACACGACAAGACGCGACCAACCAACACAGCAATTGACAAAATAAAGTGTACTAACAAGCTCCACCGCTTCTCGTACCACCATCGACCCTAACCTTGTAAATTTACGCCCTTTATCGCTCTTTTCATGTGGCCCTTGGGCGCTTGCCACATACGAGCAACCGTGGATCTCGCTGCCATTCCCGCAGCTCCACCGTGAATTGTGCTTCCTATCAACATGTAAAGATGGCCACACCTCCGTGCCTTCATACACACGAGTGCCCCCTTCATCACTTCACAACGACGATCGCGGCTGATAAACACGCACCATTTCGCTTCAAGTGCACCAAGAGAAATCACATTCATCTACATCTTGGGAACGTGCTTCACATCTTCCAAGACTCATTTGACTCCATCGAACATCCTGATGTGCACAGTACCAATACCCACAACCTTATGAGCGACTCCATCGCTCACAAACACCGATTCTCCACCATACTCCCTGTATGTCCTGAATTAACTCGGGTTAGGATAAACGTGACATGAAGCCCCTGAATCAAGGATCCACTCACTACCGTGAGATTCCTTGCTAGATACAGTCAGAACTTTACACAGATCGCCACCATCCTTTACGGTATTGGCTCCATCTCCAGAAGAATTTTCATACTTCTCTTGCCTCAACCTAGGATTCTGACAATTCCCCCTCATGTGGCCCTCCTGGCCACAATTCCAGCACTTCACCTTAGCTTTGCTTTTGCCCTTGGCCCTAGATCCCGATTTTGAATATCCTCCATGCTCAGAATTTCTTCCCCTCATAACCAGGGCCTCTGAGGAATAATGGGAAGCCACGTCATCGCTTTTCTTTCTCATCGCCTTTGACTGAAGGGCTGAGATAACGGTCTCGATACTTATGGTTTCCTTCCCTGCACACAGAGCCCCTGAACAACTCATATGAATCTAGAAGAGAATTCAACAGGATGCATGCTTGATACTCATCCTTCATCGGTTCATCGATCTCCACCAACTTGCAAAACCAGCCTATTGAACGTGCTCAGGTGGTCCTCCACCTCCGTTCCCTCAGCCATCCTCAAGGTGAACAACTACATCAACATGTACATGTGATTCTCTAGAGATTTCTTGGCATAGACCTTCTCTAGTTTCGCCATCGTTTCAGCCGCAGTCTTCTCCTTCATGAAATGATAGAGAACATCATTCGTAAGGTTTAACAAGATTGAGGTTCTTGCCTTCTTGTCGAGCCTCGTCCACTCATCGTCTTTCATAGCCTCGGGTCGCTTTCCAAGAGCTTCATCAATCCCTTGTTGAACCAGGAATGATTCAACCTTCACCTTCCATAGCTCAAAGTTATTTTTCCCAGAGAACTTCTCTACCTCGAACCTTGTGCCCGATCCCATCTTCTCATCTCATATTCGAATCTATTCCACCCCAACTTTAGCTCTGATACCACTTGTTGGGAAAAGCCGGCAGCGGAAGCGGAACGCCGAACGCGTGAAGCAATGTGAAATCAAATGAGTAAACAAGATGCAATCAATCACACATAAGCACTCACCACAAGAGACTCCGAATTTAACGTGGAAAAACGCCTCAACGGATAAAAAAATCACGGCACAAAACGATCCACTATGAATATCAGAAGATTACAGAGTTTGACAGCCCGCAAGCAAGGAAACACAGAAAAAACCCAAGCTCTCTCTCTCACACACATCTCCCCTCTTTCTAGTACTAATTGGAAACCTTGGACACCTTAGGATACTAATCTAGAACGGATTACAACTCCTTAAATAAGCAGAAATTCGAAAATAGAAACACCTTGCACAATACTGCGGACTGTGCAAGAAATCCGTGCGCACAGCCGACCGGTCACACTATGTACAGAAACAGTCCAGGGAAAACACGCCATCCCTGCCTCACAACCGACCGTCTGGGCACACACAGAAACTGTCCAACCTTTGTGCATTCTGGGTCACTCTGCCAGACCGATCGCCCGACCGATCTTAGCACCCAAACACTCGCACAGATGTTCGAAGGCTCTCCAACACAAACTAGCCAGCGCCTGGCCTGCACACATGCACTTTCTCCGGGATCTAGACTCTTTATTAGGCGTGCTCATCATGCAAGGTATATGACAAAAAATGTCTTTGAATTACAAAACGGGTCAGGGCTAGGCTAGGCTTGGACAGAGCCCTTGCACACTCGAGTAGTAAACGAGCTTAAAATTTAGGTATGGGCCTGGCCCCTATAAGCCCCGTCTGAACAGGCTCCTGAAGCCTAACGGACCAGTTTTGCTAACTGACAGAACTAGATCCAATTCATTCCTTGCTGGCCCATAGACTTGCAGCGGACGAGCTTTATAATCCAACCACAAGTCCAAATGCCCACATGCTCCCAGAGATTGATGGCAGGAGAAGTCAGCAAAAATCGTCCATACTAAAATTTAGAGCAGACAGAGTTAAAGAGGATTGGGCTGATTTTCAGTCCGCGTTCCCAATATGGTTGTCAAGCTTACTGGAGTCTGCCGTGCACGACCAAAGTTATCAATGGACGAGGCCAATGCCCGTCGAAGTTCGCCTGGGCCAGATCAAAGCCAAGTCCCAGATGGGCCACTCTATCCCGGGTTCTAGCTTCAAGGACTGACTGATTAACGCCAAGGATTTGGGCTCCACTAGCACCATGGTTGGGGAGAGGTTACAGAGCACTATAAAAGGTCATTCAGCAGGGTTGGAATGGTATGCATGGGAAAATTTAAAATTGTTTGGTTGGTGTGTATTGCTGTGAAATGGAAAAGTGTGGAATGAAAAGTTGCTTTTCGGTGCATTTTGAAATGTATCTATTTTGCTGCCAAATTGAATAGATGGCAAATGGTAGGATGGCTACCTTTTTAAAGTTAGAAGAGGTGGCAGTAACAAAGGTGTCACCATGATACTAATCTGCCATACCTATGGCACACTGATGACACCTGTGAATAGTCCATCACTAAAATCATACTACAAGAATGGTCCAAACTATCCAAACATCTTTCATGTAGTGGATGGTTAAGAAACATTGGTCAGTCACGTTGTATGAGATCCTTAACATTTGTAAACTACTCGAGGCATTGCTCAGTTGGGCATTGAAGCTGATTTACTAAATAAAATTTAGGTTCACATTAAAATTACATAGAATTTCAATGTATTTTAAGTATGGGCTATCAAACATAATTTTTGAATTCTAGTGAATTTCAATTACCAGTAGAGTTGTATACGAGTCAAGTCGAGCATAGCTCTGCTCGGTCAGCAAATCGAGCGAGTTCAAGTTTGAACCAAGTCCGAGTTTTCGAGCTAAGTCCGAGTTTGAGTCTTTTGAGCTGAGTTAGAGTTTCAGTTTTCGAGTTGGATTTGTTAAGCCGAGTTCAAATTACTAATTTACTACAAACATAATTTAACAAACTAACAATACCATTATACCAACAATCTATAAAATACTAATATATATACCATTAATCAAACAATCTAACATTAACAATTTAACAAATTAACATTCATTCATAATATATCCATTCAACCACCATGATACCATCCATTTAATTAATTATATATATATATATATATATATATATATATATATATATATATATATATATATATATATATATATATATATATATATATATATAGGACTGCTGGATAGTGCTCGGTCGATCACCCTAAAAAACAGCTCAAATGTTAAGGTCTGGTCAGGCTCGATTGGTCAGTTACCCAAAAAACTAAAATGGAAGGGGGGATATAGCTTACCGGACAAGAAAAATGGAAATGTAGGCCGATAGCGAGTAGGGAAGGGCGGGTCAAGCCGCAGAGCAACTCGGGGGTGGCAGGTGGGTGAGCGGACAGGCAGTGGGCAGGGGGTGAGCGGAAATGCAGCAGGAGATCAGAGAGGGAGCGTTGAGTTATGCAGGGCAGCTCGGGGGTGGCCGCCCGTCGAGCTAAGAGAGAGAGAGAGAGTGTGTGTGGGCTGGTGTGGCTAGCCGTCGAGCTTAAAGAGAGAGAGTGAGAGAGGGTTAGGGTTAGGAAGAGAGGGGATGGTCGAGTGGGATTAGAAATTTTAAGATTATTTTTTTTTTTTTTGAAGTATTTATACTCCAAGTCATACATCCAAGTCAAATCGAGTGAGTTCGAGTCGAGTTCGAGTTAATGTTCGCATCGAGCTGAGTCGAGCATGGCCCTGCTCGGCGCTTGACTCGAATTCATTCAAGCACCTAAAATCTGACTCAACTCAGCTTAAACCCACTTCCGATTCGAGCCAAGTTGAGTATTTTCGAACCGAGTCGGGTGAGTTTTTCGACCCAAGTTGAGTATTTTCAAGCCGAGTCGAGCTAGTTTTTTGAGCTTACTAGACTTGTGTGTAAAGCCCTAGTTACAAGCTATCAAACACAATTGAGGATTCCAAAGCACATACATCCCATGATATCATTTGTTATTTGGATTCTTGGCGATGTGAATGCTAATGAGTCCAGATGTAGCTATGTGCATGAGAAGGTTCCCCATGCACTTAGGCCACTTAGATCACTTCTTAGCAGGAAAGAGTCTGACGTACCTAGTGTTAGTATTTCCTAATTGGGCCAGCCTGGGATGTGCCCAAGCCCGATCTAAAAGAAAACTATGGATCAAAGCCAGATCTGGCGTGTGAACAGCCAAAACAAACAGGAGTCCAGCCCATGATGATCATCCTGCCTGAGTTCGCCTGCGCCTACCCATTAGGTGCTCATCATGCATATGATATGTGACAAAAATGCCTCTAGACTGGCTTGGATAGAGCCGGCTCAAACCAGATAAGTAAATGAGCATAACATTTGGGAAGGGCCTAGCCCTGGCCCTAGGATTCCAGCCAAAGCCTAGCTTGTTAGGTCATTAGTTCAGGAATATTAGGTCAAATCATGATGAATGCTGGCATGCTGCCCATTAGTTGCAATTGGTGAATCTGAGCTGCCCAGCACACATTTCTGAGGCTACCATGCAAAAGACCCATTGCATCGTCCTGGCCCAAGCCCAGCACACATTCTGAGGCTACCATACAAAAAGCCCATGATTTTTGTGGAACTTTTTCGAGCCCAGTCGATCAGGACTTCATTTGCATGGGGACAGTTAGCTACATTTTTTTCTTTTAATTGTTCATAATTAGCAGTATAATAATGGGATGTCAAGGAGTTTTGAATGGGCTGTGATTGTAAGCATTTGCCAGCCATGGCGCTGCCACCCACTTGTGTGCTATCTGGTTCACAGCAAGGTGGCCTACACTTAGAAGGAATGATAGCTAGAATGTAAACGGGTAATTCGATCAGTATGATTCCTCAAGAAAAAAAAGAAAAAAAAAAAAGAAAAAAAAAAAAAAGAAAAAAGAAAAAAGAAAGGAAGAGAAATTTTTAAGAAGAAGAAACATCAATGATAATATCACAAATGGCCTCATAGATTCAGTTCAAGAACAAGAACAGGAAATGGAATAGCGCCCACTTGAAGGGATTTCGCTCCGGAATCAGACACAACTACTGAGATCTGCAACATCCAATGAAACAAGAAAGGGTCTTCGAATTCAAAGATTCGGCACAACCTCCCCCGGCCTCTCCCAGACATGAACAAGCCCGTCCTGTCCTGTCCAGTGCTTGCAATGAGAGTGCTCATATCAAATCCAATGCTCATATCCAATCCAAACACATGCCCCACATGATGAAAGTGATAATCAATCGGTGGGTCGTCCACCCGAGAGTCCCACAACGCCACCTCTGAATTTTTTGAACATGATGCGATCTGCCAGTTCTGGTGGGGCGAGAACTTCACCTTCCAGAGGGTTCTGCTCGTGTGGATGATTGTGGCAGGCTGAGGCTCAATGTGATGGACTCTGTCAGGGTGGCCTATGTACCTGATGTCCCATACCCTGATGCACCTCCTAAATTGGTCAGCTGTAGCAATGCAGTTGCCGCCGTGTTTGCACCAGTCGCAAGAACCAAAAGACTCACCAACTCCGACATTAATAGTGGCGAAATTTGGCATGCGGGTGTCGTAGGTGCGGAGGATCCCACTGCCAGCACAGGCGAAGATGTTGAGTTGGTCGGGTTTCCAGATGGCGGAATGGATTCTTTCGTCATTTCTGTAGGTGTTGACAGTAAAGTGGTTTCTTTCGCCTATGGTCCATAGCTTGACATTGTTGTCTTTGCCAGAGGTAAGGAAGGAGTTGGATAAGAAGGGATTCCAGTCGATGCTACTGATCGCCGAGGAGTGCCCGGGGGCATTGAGGGTGGTATAAAAGAGATTGCCAAGGTTGAAGACCAGGACTGATCAATGATTATATTGTTAGAGTCGCTCGATATACATTGATATGCTATCCTCAGCTTTTTGAGCACGTGATGATTTGACATGGTTTCAAAGTGAAAGGTCTTGTATTCAAATCCCAAAAGTAGCAAGGATTGCCCACCCTTGCCAACATGTTCTCACGCGGGGGAGTGTTCGTTTCCCCCCAGACCCCTTTCGTTACCAGGCCTCCGAAATCTTATCCAACTAAAGGCTTGTCCTTGCTCAGCCCAAGGCCCTATCTAAATTCCCTTGACAGTTCAAACCATTTAATTGGAAGGGGTGCTCCCTGATCCACCGTACGTGGCATAGTTCTACCAACAACAGCTCTACACCGTTCAAATCTGACCATGATAAAAATGACGGGGAATTCGCCGGAAAAAGATTCATCTCTGGTAGAGTGCAACTATCCACGCACATAAACACAGCCTGCTGCCTGCTGTAAACGTGGCAAACATGCCTTGAAAAAATTGAGATTGATTGGATGACCATAACTCATTAACCATCAAACCAATGGGATGAAAAGTGGATGGACGAGATCATTTGCAAAAGATGGATCCAGAGTGACGGATGTTATGCATATGCTGTGATTTCGAAGAAAGTACGGAAAAAAGAGCAGATTGGCATGGGCGTGGATTTTGAAACTATGAGTGATTTTTGAAGAAAGTACAGAAAAAGAGCATATTGGCAGGTCCAAATGAGTGATGTTGACTCCAATTAAATCCCATGCATCGAAAATTGTCAATGGCCACCCCTGGGTTGGCATGGGCGGGGCGCGGATTTCCTGCGAAAGCCTTGCGCGGGAATTTCCTGCGCTGGCAACCAAGGTGAGCCCACAGTGATGTTTTATGATAAATCCACACCGTCCATCCGTTTTGGGAGCTCATTTTAGGATGTGAAAACAAAAATGAACCTGATCCAAGACTCAAGTGGGCCGAAACGTGAGATTTGAACGTCCACAGTTAAAATATTTGTGGAGCCACATGAGTTTCGAATCAGGCTAATATTTATTTTTCCAGTTCATCCCAGTAGTAGTGACGTTATGAACGGTATGGATGTCATATAAATATCACTGTGGACCCCATGGAGGTTTCAACGCTAGTAATTTACCTACCCACCTTTTCCTTTAGTGAGGCCCACTTGAGTCTTGGATTCGGTTCCGTTTTTTTTTAATGAACTAAAATGAGCTCCCAAAACGGATGGACGGGGTGGATTTATAAAAACACATCATTATAGGCCCCACCGTGGTTCCCAGCGCAGGAAATTCCTGCGCACGGCTTTCGCAGGAAATCCGCGCCCGCAGTGGGCGTGGATTTTGAAACTATCAGTTAGTTTGGGCCTGCACTCCAGCCCACATTCAAAAAATTTATTTTTCATAGCCTGTGGTTGGTCCACGGTAAGATTTACATGCGGCTAGCATGGGAAAAATTTATTACCAGAGGGCATATTTAGTGCAATGGCCCTCAGGTGTGGCCATTTCATCAAAAAGTCCGGAAACACTAATTTACGCAACTCAAGAGTCCTAATCGAAAAGTAAAACCAAAAATTGAAAATAGCAACTTTCGGCAAAATTGCACAATTGACAGTTGGCCGAAGTACGAAGATGGCTGGCCTATGGCCCTTGGTCGGTCGGTCATCAGATGACCAAAACTGTCCAGAGAGTTGGGGTCCCTGGCTAGATAAATTTAGTCGGCTGATGACCAAAAATCGGCCGACTGACAATGGTCCCGTGATTGGATTGTTTTCCAGCCAAAATTTAGTTTGTAGATGGATTAATTCAATCGGCCAGATAGGCAAAAGGCAAAGCCACGTAGGGGCTAGGGGGGCAATGCCCCCTGAATTTTCAACCGTAAGATTTCAATCCACTAATTCATGTGGTTTAGTCCAATTGAGCCTTCGATCTGCCTCTTTTTGGGATTGAAGCCATAAAATGATCCATAAAAATAGATGGACGGCTTGGATAAAATATATAAATCACTATGGCCCCACATAACCTTTGACAGGACCGTTTGTCTCAAGCTAGCTAGGTCCTGGTCAGCAGGAAATCTCGAACTTTGACGGACGGAAATTTCCCTTGGCAGGAAGTTATTGCACTAGGAACCTAGTTGGGTCCCACCATGATATTTATGAGAAATCTACCCTGTCCATTCATTTTTTGAGCTCATATTAGGACATGGGACCAAAAATGAGCTGGATCCAAGACTCGAGTGGGCCACACTAAAGGAAAAGCTGGGTAGGGAAACTCCTGCCATTGAAACCTCCCTGCAGTCAACAGTGATGTTTATATGCCATGCATACTGTTCCTTACGTCATTCCCACTTGGATGAATTGAAAACATAAATATTAGCCTGATTAAAAACTTTCCATGGCCCCACGAATGTTTCAATTGTGGTAGTTCAATCCTCACGTTTTCGGCCCACTCGAGTCTTGGATCTCGCTCAATTTTGGTCGCATGTTCTAAAATGATCTCACAAAACGGATGGACAAGGTGGATTTCTCACAAACATCATGGTGGGCCCCACCTAAGTTCCCAGCGTAGGAACTTCCTGCTAAAGAAATCTATGTCCAACTCCGATGGTTCACTGGCAATCTCGCCATGAAGTAACGTCACCAAGTTCTATGGGCCTATCATGATGTATGTGTTGTATCACACCGTCCAACCATTTAGAGAGATCATTTTATGACTTGAAAAAAAAGAATGAGGCAGATTCAAAGCTCAAATTTACATTTGCACGATGTATTCTTCAACAACCCTCTCCACGTATGCTTCTCTCAGCATGGGCCTGCCCCATCAGGCCGGAGCCTTAAAATGATTAGGATTAGCCTAATCCGGCTTAGCTAGAAAGGTGAAATCCATTTTTTCTGACTTGAATGTTCGTGGCCCATTCACTGATCAAGTTGGTTTTCTAGCTGAGGATTGCAAAGCATATTTGTAAGACACGTGTATATATGAACTACTCAAAGATGGCTGAATGGGTTGTAATGCCTCGGGGTCCAGGCCAGCCCGAAATCTCATTGGACCATACATGAGTGTTCCAAGCCCAACCTGCATATTGAACTTGTGAGGCCATGCCCAGTCCAAAGCCGGGCCGACTGGCGGGCTGGGCGTGACATTGCCACCCTCACACCCCCATAACCGAACTCCAAGCAAAGGAAACCTTCTCAAACTAACTCTATTTAAAGTCTAAGCACAGAAACAAATCTACCTCTGCTTTCATAAGGAGGATCTGAATTCAGTACATGTGTAGCAAAATTTTCACTGATGAAGAATGTTTATCGGATGGGCCACACCATCCATGGCTATGGACCAAACGCTCCTCCCTTCTTCAATCCTAACCATCCCATCTCAGAACCTCTTTTGCATGGGGACAGTGAGCTACATTCGTTTTCTTTTAATTGTTCATTGGCAGCATAATAATGGGATTTCAAGGAGTTCTTGATTGGGGTGTGATTGGAAGCATTTGCCATCCATGGCGGAGTCATATTCCATTCCATGTACCATCTGGTTCACAGAAAAGTGGGCCACAGGCCACACCACAGGCCGAACATACAAGAATATAAACGGGTAATTCAGTATGATTTTTCAAAAGAAAAAAGAAAAAAGAAAGGAAAAAAGAAATGCTTAAGAAGAAGAAACATCAATGAATAAGATCAGAAATGGGTCCAGAGATTCAATTCAAGAACAAGAACAAGAACAAGAATAACCTACTTGAAGAGATTTTGTTCAGGAATCACACGCAACTACTAAGATCTGCAACATCCAATGAAACAAGAAAGGTCTTGGAATTCAAAGATTCGGTCCAACCTCCTCCGGTCTCCCCCAGAGATGAACAAGGCCGTCATGTCCAGTGCTGGCCATGAGAGTGCTCATATCAAATCCAATGCTCATATCCAATCCAAACACAGGCCCCACATGATGAAAATAATTATCAATCGGTGGGTCCTCAACCTGAGAGTTCCACAACGCCACCATTGAATCTTTCGAGCAGGATGCGATCTGCCACGTCTGGTGGGGCGAGAACTTCACCTTGCAGAGGTCACTACCTGTGGCGATGACTTTGGCAGGCTCAGGCCTAATGCAATAGATCATGGAAGGGCTGCCAGCGTACCTGATATCCCATACCCTGATGCACGTCCTATATATGTCAGCGGTGGCAATGCAGTTGCCGTCGTCTTTGCGCCAGTCGCAAGAACCGAAATACTCACCAAATCCAACTTTAGTGACGAAATCTTGCAGGCGGGTGTCGTAGATGCAGAGGGTTCCTTTGCCAGCACAGGCGAAGATGTTGAGATGGTCGGGTTTCCAGATGGCGGAATAGATCTTTTTGTGATCTCTGTAGGTGGAGACAGTATTTGGAAGGTTTCCTTGGCCTGCAGTCCATACTTTAACATCGCTGTCGCTGCCAGAGGTAAGGAAGGTGTGGGACTCGACGGGGTTCCAGTCGATGCTACTGATCCTGGAGGAGTGTCCGTGGGCAACAAGGGTGGCAGTAATGTGACGGTTAAGGTCGAAGAACAGGATTGAACCATGGTCGTCACCAGCAATGAGGATATTGGGGAAGAACCTGGACCAGGCGCACTCGCTGAGGCCCTGGAAGGTGTGGAAGAGGAAGGTGTTGACGATGGAGTTTTGGGAGACGTCGAGGATGAGAAGGTGACCATACCGATGTGGTCCATTAGGGGGGATGGCGTGTGGGCCAAAGGTTGCCACGGCAAGGCGGGATGGATTGAAGGGGCTGAATTTCACGTCACGGCCATGGAAGCCTGTTTGGAAGGAAACCATCTCTCTCTCTCTCTCTCTCTCTCTCTCTCTCTCTCTCTCTCTCTCTCTCTCTCTCTCTCTCTCTCTCTCTCTCTCTTGTTGGGTAATGAAGAAATGAAGAAGCAGTCCTTGATCTTGATCTTTATGAAGAAATGAAGAAGCAGTCCTTGATCTTGATCTTTATGAAGAAATGAAGAAGCAGTCCTTGATCTTGATCTTTAGTTCGGTTCTGTTGCAACAGGCGAGACCTTTCTTCTTCCCGCCCCTTTGTTCAGGATTTAAATTGGAGAAGCGAAAGTGGGCCTATTCGGCCTTTTCCAAAACCAGTCTGAAGCCTTTGCATGAATTAGATAGCTGGGGGCCCGTATCGGCCTTTTCCAACAGCAATATCTGAGCCCAATCGCAGCCCACTCCTCCATGCCCATTCCTCATCCACCGTACGTGGCATAGTTGTACCAACACCTGATCCATCCCGTTCAAATCTGACCCTTGATAAAAATGACGTGGAATTCGCCACAAAAACGATTGATCTCTGGAAGAGTGCAACTATCCACACACGTAAACACAGCCCGCTGAAAACGTGGCAAACATGCCTTGAAATTTTTGAGATTGATTGGATGACTATAACTCAGCAACCATTCAGCCAACGGGATGAAAAGTGGATGGATTCACAGTGACGTATGTTATGCATATGCTTTGATTTTGAAGAGAAGTAAAGAAAAAGACTAGTGTACTGCACCGAATGAACAGTCTAAATGAGTAACGTTGGCTCCAATTAAACACAAATATCAGTTCGATCCAAAACCTCCGTGGCAGTGGGAGTGTAATCCCCACTGTGTGATCCACTTGAGCCCTTTATCTGCCTCATTTTTGGCCTGATACCCAAAAACGATATGGAAAAATGGGTGGATGGTGTGGATAAAACCCATACATCACGGTGGCTCCCTCTGAGTCCCTGCCCATTCGGATAAAACCCATACATCACGGGTGGGTCTGCTATTTGTGCGGTCAATAGGGTCCTTCCGGCAGGCTAGAATGTCTTTTACAACCTAGGCAATGGCTGTCAACTGGCCTGGGCGTGTCCAAATCCCTCCAATATAGTAAAACCTAAACGGTCAGACCCATTTAGCTGCTTGCCGCTCCTTTCGAACTCTTGCTATTTAAAGTCTCGTCATGGACTGGGCAAGGACCTAACCTTAGCCCAGCCCACTTTCACCACTACCTGTATACCTGTGACACCACCACCATTTAAAAGTGGTGGTGGCTCATCTACACCGTTCAAATCTTGATCCGCCTTGAAAATGGCAGTGACCTAATGAGAAAAAGATTGATATTCTGGTAGAAGGCAAGGATCCACACACGTGAACACAGCCATTGTACACGAAGCACTACAATTTTATGGGGACAGAAGTTTCACATCATAATGATATTTGTGCCTACAATTTATATGAATGATAATAGCCCCATGGACCGTTTGAATAGCCTATAAACATCATAGTCAGCCGCAGGAAGGTTTCAACGGACGTTTGCGTTGCCAAAATTTAATGTAGTGCGGCCGGGTGCGGAATGGGTACTAGGACCTATCTAGAGACGGACGGTCATGTCAGGGGATATGTGGGGCCCACTGTAAGTTATATGTTTTATCCACGCTGTCCATCAATTTTGAAAGATATTTTTTGTCCATAAGACCAGAAATTAAGTATATTGAAGTCTCAAGTGGACCATACCACATGAAGCAGTGAGGATTGAACTCTTAACGTTGAAAACAATCCTAAGTCCCACCGTGATGTTTATCTTCCATCCAACTTGTTCATAAGGTCAAACATACCTGTACAAAGGAAAACATAAATATGAGCTTGATCCAAACCTTCTAAGGCCCCCAAGATTTTTTCAATGGTAGTCTTTAAATTCCCACTGCTTCATGTGGTGTGGTCTGACTTGAGACTTTGATCTGTCTCCTTTTTGGGGCCTTTGGCTTAAAATTATACCTAAAAATAGATGGACGTCGTGGATAAAAATATAACTTGATCCAAAACTTCCACGGCCCCCAAGAATTTTTCAACGTTCAGGTTCAATTCACATTGTTTCCTGAAGTGTGGTCCACTTAAGACTTTTTTATGCTTATCTTTTATTTCAACCTATAAAATTTTCTGGTAAATGGATGAACGGAGTGGATGAAATACATAAATTACAGTGGACCCCGCAGAGTTTACTCAGTTACTTAGTTACTTAGTACGGAGTCCGCTTCCTTTGCTTTGGGTAGAGCGGTTAGCTCGCTTGACTAAGCTAACTCAGTTAGCTCGCTTGACTCAGCTTGAACAAGCTTAATTCGAAGGTTAGATTCGAACCAAGCTGTGCGAGCCACTTTTCCAAGCTCAAAATGATTTTCAAGCTGAGCTCGAGCTAACCTACGCTCGATTTGGCTCAACTCAAAGCTCAGCTCAATTGAAGCTTCTCAAGTCGACTGACTCAATTATAAAAGCATATCTTTTAGTACCACATAAAAAGTGAGTAAGGAAATGAGAGGTGAAACTCTCTATAAAAGTGAGGGTGTCAATGGGCTTTGGGATGCTTCGGGCCTGATTTTAAACTGTTTTAGGTCTGAGCTTTTTTAAAAACTTGTTTTCTCCAGGCTCAAACTTAGCTTGAGCCTCGAATTGGGCTTGAAATCGGCTCAAAAGCTAGGTCAAGCCAGCTCGAACATGTCAGTCTAGCTCGAAGGCCAAGCTGAGCCAACCTGAACACGAGCTATGGTAGTCATTGAACAGCCTAGCTCGAACAGGGCAAAGCTCGGCTCCACTCAGCCCGTGCACAGCTCTAGTTTTGGGTGATCTCAGGACATGAGGACATAGATACAAAAAAACGGTCTATATTAAAAAAAACGGTCTATCTTCAATCTGAAATAATTCTTTACGGACAAATTAGAACAACGGTTTGGATTATCCTATCCATCCTTTCACATGAGTCACACCATCTGATGCAAAATAGGGTCCAATATTTCAATTTCATGATTCCTACAATAACGTAAGATTGAGTTCTTGGTGACTCCAACGTGAGCTGTTCCTGGCATCCAAACTGTGCATTAGGTGTCCCCCCTCCATGAAGATAACATGAGGAAAACATCAGGCCGATCCAAAACTTAGATGGGCTACGTCATAGAAAATAATGTAAAATTATGCGTAAAACCTCCAAACCAAGTGCTGTGGCCCACCTGAGTTTTGGATCGACGTGAAGTTTTGGGCGTCACTCCATTCTAACAGGACACGCCTTATCAACGGGTTGGATTGCATATGCACTCCATAGTGGGCCTCATGTGATCAGATATTTTTCTATTGTTGCCATCCTCTTTCAGGTACCCTCGCTTGAGGCTCACCTAAGTTCAGGTTTGGCCTTAACAGGGTGGGGCATATCCAATGGACGGGATGAATTTTAGACACACATCTCAGTGGATCCTATATATGCATCCCCACCATTTAGGCGAGTCACACGGCGAGCAACCCAACCTATAAATCTGTATCAGTTGACTCAGACGAGTTGGCCATATGGAAAAATGGGTGGGATGGTATGGATAAACCCCATACATCACGGTGGCCCCTCGAAGTCCCTGCCTGTTTGGATCTGGAGACGGGATGGGTCACAATACTATAGTGGGTCTGCTATTTGTGCGGTCAATAGGTCCCTCCGGCAGGCTAGAATGTCTTTTACAACCACGGCAAGGATTGTCAACCGGCCTGTGTGTCCAAGTCTCTCCAATAAAGTAAAACCTACGCAGAAGTCCAGATCAGGCTCGTGCCCAGCTAGAACCAACAGGACCTAGTCCAGACCATGAGGATACATTCCCAGACCATGAGTTCGCCTTTGCCCACTCACTTCCTAAAAGATCTGGACTGCTCATTAATTAGGTGTGCAAAGATATGTGACAAAAATGAATCTAAACCAATAATGGGCCAGGCCAGATTGGGCTTGGACAGAGCCGGTTCATGCCTCATCAGTAAATGAGCATAAAGTTTAGGAATGGCATGGCCCCAAAACTACGATTCTAGCCTAAACTTGACACAAGAATAGACGTGGTGAGATCGAGCACTCTCTCACAAAATAACTACTTCGAGTCCATGGAGCCTCTAGGAATCCTCAACTGAACTTTCTTAATCCACAAAGGGGATATCTCGAATCCACAAGAAGAAGAGATTAAAAAGTCTAAAATTTCATTTACTTGTCTATCGATCACAAAAAACGACGGCCCAGATCTGTCGAAAATCCATTGGAAAACCGTCTACAGAACTTTTGCCACTTTTCCTCATCTTCTTCTAATCCTTTTCAAGTAAGAATGTGCTCGAACCGCGCCTTCAGTTATGGGGTTCTCCCTCTACATCAAAACCCTAGGTCCGCAATTTAGGTCAATTATATATACTACCCATTAGGTGCAATTGACGAATTTGGACAGCCCATTAGCTCGGCACACATTTCATAGGCTAGCATATAAAAGACCCAATGCCTGGTCCTGGCCCAAAGCCCGATCGGCATACATTTCATAGACTACCATGTAAAAGACCCAAGGGCCTGTATGAGCCTACCGCACAAGGCGCAGGCTAAAAAGTTGGTCAAACTCATATTTCTGACTAGAATGTTCCTAATTCATCCACTGATCAAGTTAATTGTCTAGCTGAGGATTGGAATGCATATTTGTAAGAAATGACACTTGTACATATGAAGTCCCGGATGGCTGGTTGGGTCAGAATGCCTAGTGGCCAGGCCAGACTAAAAACTGATCGGGCCACACATGAGATGTCCGAGCCCAACCTACGGATCAAACAAGTAGGGACCACGCCCTGTCCAAAGCTGAGCCTGCCCCTGCATGCACCCTCACACGTGATCTGATTTGAAGTCATTTTAGGATGTTAAGGAGTTCTTGATTGGAGAGTGGTTCGTATCATTTGGTATCCATGGTGCAGCCACCCACTCGATGTACCATCTGGATCATAGAAAGGTGGCCACGCCTACAAGGAATGCTCGCTAGAATGTAGATGGGTAATGCGCGCGGTATGATGAAGAAAAGAAAAGAGAAGATTTTTTTTTTTTTTTATTAAGAAGAAGAAACATCAATGGATAATGTCACAAATCGGTACAGGGATTAGTTCAAGTACATGAATAAGAATAGCAAACACAAGGAGATTTGGCTCCCAATCAGACCACACCTGGTAAGATCTTCACCATCCAATGAAACAAGAAAGGGTCTTCAAATTCAAAGCCTCGCCGCATTCCCTTACCTTTTCCAGACATGAACGAAGCCGTTCGGACCGGTGCTGGCCATGAGGCTCTTAGTCATATCCAATCCATGCACAGGCCCTTCATGATGAACAAACTTTTTAATCAGTGGGTCATTCATCCGATAGTTCCACAGCGCCACCGAATTTTCTGAACATGATGCGATCAGGCTCTCATCCGAGTAAGGCAAGAACTTCACCTTTTGGAGGCTACTGCCTGTGTGGATTGTTGGCAATATTGGCCTTAGACAAGTTGGCTTTTCTAAACCTTAAACTTAAAACTCAATGAACACGTTAAGGAGGAAGGGAGAAAGAGAAACTTTATTGCTTCACTGATTTTTTACAAGACCACTACTATGGTGAGAACAAACTAGATATTTTGATTGCTTACAAGCTTGCTGAATTGATGAGAAACGGACAGCAAGAGCTTCCATTTATAGACATTTACACCAAGATGAAAAGACAAAAATGCCCTTTCAAAATATACTACAGGGGTATGTGATTAACTTCTTTTGCAAAGACCAAAACATGCAATTAATATTTTTCTTCTCCATGTGTTGGAGAGATGAACCGACTCCTGAAAACTACATCTCCAGCTGCTGCTGGAAGCTTCTCTTTAATTGTTTCTTGAAAGCTCAATCGTTTCAAATGGATGGACTGGATTGGTTTGCAACTTCCAACACTCCCCTTCAAACCAAAACCGATTTCATTCTGAGTATCGATCTTAGTCGTCTAAATGCATCTGTTGGGAGTGCCTTGATGAAAATATCTGCTACCTGTTCAATGGTGTGACAGTATTCCAATTTTATCGCTTTCTGCTTTACTTGATCTCTTAGAAAATGGTATCGAGTATCGATGTGCTTGCTCCTTCTATGCTGCACCGGATTTTTAGCAAGCTCGATTGCTGACTTGTTATCCACATATATGATTGTGGATTCTTCCTGCGGATGCTTCAGCTCCTTTAACAAGTTCCTTAACCAAATCGTTTCACAGACAGTGGACGATGCTGCCACGCACTCGGCTTCACATGTGGACAGGGCGACCACACTTTGCTTCTTCGAATTCTATGTGAAAGCAGTCATTCCGAGATAGAATACATAGCCAGTGGTGCTCTTTCTTTCATCTTGGTCACCTTCCCAATCGCTGTCTGAGTATCCATACAGCATTGCTTCATCATCGTATGGATAGAAAAGACCGAATTCCATTGTTCCTTTGACGTACTTGAGGATTCTTTTTGCGGCTAGCCAGTGTGATTCTTTTGGTGCTTCCATGTACCTGATCAAAAGCCCAACACTATAAACGATATCCGGCCTTGTGATTGTGAGGTACCTTAGGCTTCCAATTAGACTCTTGAACAGAGTCGAGTCCACACTTTTTTTCTTCTCCGTCCTTTGTTAGTTTTAATCCCGTTGCTACAGGCGTGTTTACAGCGTTGCAATCGGCCATCTTGAACTTTTCAAGTAATTCCTTGGCATACTTTTTCTGAGATATATAGATCCCACCATATTGTTGCTTCACTTCAATGCCCAGAAAGAAAGACATCAAACCTCCGTCGGTCATTTCGAACTCATTAAACATGGCCTTCTTGAATTCATCAAACATCGGTTGGCTGTTCCCTGTAAAGAGCAAATCATCAACATACAGGCATGCTATGAGCATATCGCCATGAGCATTCTTCTTGATGTAGACTGCATGCTCATATGAACATTGGGCGAAGCCGTTCGCTTGAAGATAGTTGTCGATGCGTGCATTCCAAGCACGTGGAGCTTGCTTCAACCCATAGAGGGCTTTCTTCAACCGATACACCTTCTGTTCCTCCCCTTGTATAACAAAGCCTTCAGGCTGGTCAACATAGACTCTTCTTTCAGAATTCCATTCAGGAATGCAGATTTCATATCCAGTTGGTAGATCATCCAACTATGATGAGCTGCAAGAGAGATAATCATCATTACAGTATCAAAGCGAGCAACAGGAGCGAAAACTTCTTCATAGTCCACCCCGTACTTCTGTTTGGAGCCCTTTGTTACGAGCCTTGCCTTGTAACGATCAATCTCACCATCATCATTTCGCTTGATTTTGTACACCCATTTGACGCTAATAGTTTTCTGGCCATTAGGAAGCGTAGTCAGCTTCCATGTATCATTCTTCTCAATAGCTTGGATTTCTTCTTTCATAGTGATTCTCCAACATTCATCTTTTATGGCCTCCTGAAACGTCAGAGGCTCATGATCTGCATATAGGCAGAAAAGATTGACTTCTTCAGTTTGCTCATAAATGTCGCTTAAGCTTCTCATTTTGATAGGTGTCATGGGTGAGGATGAGCCGGCCGAATTTGACTTGATGGAGTACTTCCAGGAGAGATGGAATATACTCCTGGACTTCTTTGTACCGATGATGCGGCCGAAGAAGGTGTTGCGGGCGTTTGCTCTCGATGGTCATGTCTTTCTTCCTGTTCTTCTATTTCGACTTGAATATCTTAGGTTGATTCTTCATTGTTCCATTTCCAAGCTTCTTCCTCACTAAAGACCACATCTCTACTCACCACTACTTTATTAGTTAGTGGATTGTAAAGCTTGTAGGCTTTAGATTCTTCACTATAGCCGATGAAGATGCATTTCTCGCCACGATCATCAAGCTTCCTTCTTCTTGCTTCTGGAACTTGAGCGTAGGCGACACACTCAAAGATCCTTAGGTGCACCACGCTCGGTTTGTAGCCACTCCATGCTTCCTGTGGTGTCATGTTTCTTACGCTCTTGGTTGGACACCGATTGAGCAAGTAGGCAGTACATGCAACTGCCTCTGCCCAGAAGCTCTTTGGTAGGCCTTTCTCTTTGAGCATGGTTCTTGTCATGTCAAGGATGGTGCGGTTCTTTCGTTCCGCAATGGCGCCATTCTGTTGTAGCGTGTAGGCTGCAGTGTGCTGCTGCTTAATGCCTTGTTCCCTGCAATAATCTCGAAATGCATTTAAGGTGTACTCTCCACCTCCGTCAGATCTGAGTACTTTAATTTTGTAACCACTTTCAACTTCAACACGAGCTTTGAAAATTTTAAAGATAGTGAAAGCGAAAGATTTTTCTTTGATGCAATATACCCAAAGTTTTCTGCTGAAATTATCAATGAAGGTAATAAAGTATTTATTACCTCCAAGAGAGGGTGTTTCAAGTGGTCCACAAATATCAGTGTGAACCAACTGCAATGGTTCCTTTGCTCTTCTGGACACTCCACTTGGGAAGGACTTCCTTTGTTGCTTGCCGAGTGTGCACACCTCACACACGTGTTCTAGACTTTCAATAATTGGCAAGCCATGCACCATGCTTGATGAAGACAAGAATTTAAGGGCACTGAAATGGAGATGCCCAAAGCGAAGATGCCATCTCCATAAATCATTCTTCACGAGTGCATAGAGGTACTTATCAGCCTTTGTGTTAATATGGAGCGGAAACATGCGATTCTTCGCCATTTGGACTTAAGCCACAAGTCTCATGTGAGCATCTCTTATAGAGAGAGAATAGTTCTCCATGTGTATGACATACCCCTTCTCAAGGAATTGGCCGATACTAAGGATGTTATTTTTCATGTTTGGTACGTAATACACATTGGAGATGTAATTTGGCTCACCATTCTTCTAATAGATTTTAACTTTTCCTTTACCTATCACTGGTACCTTTGATGAGTCGTCAAAACTCACATTGCCACGAACTCCTTCTGTGAGTTCCACGAACAATTCTTTGTTACCACTCATGTGGTTGCTTGCACCAGTGTCGAGATACCACAAATCCGGCCGTTCACATGCTTTTTCTTATGCGAGGAGGAGTGTGGAGTCTTCTTGTTCATGGTGTGATGCTTCAGTATAGTTGGCTCGTTCATCTTGATCCACTTTGCTCCAACACTCAGAGGCATAGTGGCCGAATTTCTTGCAATTGTGGCATTGAATGTTCTTTGTGTTTCCACGACCACGCACGAACCGACCTCTACCATTTCCTCTTCCACGGAAACTGGTAAACTTTTGTTGATATTGTTGATGGCTTGGATGATATCCACGCCCTCTGCATCTTACACGATTGCTGGTGCCACGACCCCCTCTTTGTGTATGACCATTCTTTTGTTCATTTAGAGTTACCTTAGACTCCAAGGCATGTTCAAGCATTGAACCGGCATTCTTTTGCATTCGTTACTCATGCACTTGCAACGATCCCATTAGTTCTTCAATGGACAGTTTTTCCAAGTCCTTTGATTCTTCTATGGCCACAATCACATGCTCACATTTGGTTGTGAGGGATCGAAACACTTTTTCAATCACACGTATATCTTCGATTTTTTCACCATTTCTTTTCAAGTTGTTAACAATAATAAGCAACCTTGAAAAATAATCAGAAATGGTCTCACCTTCCTTCATGTGTGTAGTCTCGAACTCGGCCCTAATGGTTTGGAGATGAACCCTCTTTACACGATCAACTCCTTTGAAAATGGTGTTAAGAGTCTCTCATGCTTGCTTGCTTGACGTCGCTTCGTCGATCCTTTCAAAGGTGGATTCGTCCAACCCTTGATAGACAAGAAACAGGGCCTTCTTGTCCTTCTTTCTTTGTTCTTTGAGGCCGGTCCTTTGCTCAGCAGTGTAGGCGGCTTCTTGCTCCGTAGTGCGCTCTTCGTATCCGTTGGTGACGATCTCCCATAGGTCTTGTGACCCAAACAGTGCCTTCATCTGGATACACCAATTTTCATAGTTGTCTTTTGACAACTTAGGAATCTGCTGCTGGATTGCGGAGGCCATTTAACCAAGGGCTCTGATACCAGTTTGTTGGCAATATTGGCCTTAGACAGGTTGGCTTTTCTAAGCCTTAAACTTAAAACTCAATGAACATGTGAAGGAGGAAGGGAGAGAGAAACTTTGTTGCTTCACTGATTTTTTACAAGACCACTACTATGGTGAGGACAAACTAGATATTTTGATTGCTTACAAGCTTGCTGACTTGATGAGAAACGGACAGCAAGAGCTTCCATTTATAGACATTTACACCAGGATGAAAAGACAAAAATGCCTTTTCAAAATACACTACAGGGGTATGTGATTAACTTCTTTTGCAAAGACCAAAACATGCAATTAATATTTTTCTTCTCCATGTGTTGGAGAGATGAACCTACGCCTGGAAACTACATCTCTAGCTGCTGCTGGAAGCTTCTCTTTAATTGTTTCTTGGAAGCTCAACTGTTTCAAATGGATGGACCGGATTGGTTTGCAACTTCCAACATGGATGACTTTGGCAGGCTCAATGCCACGGACCGTGTAAGGGTTAGCAGTGTGCCAGACGTCCCAAACCTTGATGCAGTTATCAAAATTTGAGGCAGTGGCGATGAAGGTTTCATTGTATTTTCACCAGTCGCAAGAAATGAAAGACTCACCAAATTTAGTTTTAGCAACGAATCGGCGCTCGCCGATGTCGAAGATACGGAGGGCCCGACCCCAGCACAGGCAAAGATGTCGGCATGGTGGGGGTTCCAGATGGAGGAATAGATTGGATCATTATACTCGTTGTAAATGTTGATAGTCTTGAAGTTTAAGCCTATGACCCATAGCTTGACATTGATGTCGCAGCCGCAGGTAAGGAAGTAGCCCGGGGCCGGGGAGAAGGGGTTCCAGACGATGCTACTGATCTCGTAGTCGTGTGCCTGATGTCTGGCAATGAGGTTGGAAGAAGGGGGACGGTCAGGGTTGAAGATGCTGATTGAACCAAGGTCGTCACCAACAACTATCAGTATCCTTTGGTTGAACTTGTACCAGGTGCATTGGCTGAGGCCCGGCCAGCATGTGTTGATGGAGTTGATTCTGGGGCTGTCAGATAGGAAGTTATCGATGATGAGAAGGCGACCGTGCGTGAGTACTGGTTCATCAGAGGGGACGGGCATTGGGTCATAGGCTGCCACAGCAAGGCGTTGATTATGGAAGGGGCTGAATTTCACGTCACTGCAATGGAAGCCGGTGTTGAAGGAAAACATGACTCTCTCTCTCTCTCTCTCTCAATGAAGAAACAGTGCTTGATCTTGGTCTTTATTCTGTTAGTCTGGTTCTTAATCTTGGTCTTTATTCTGTTAATCCAGTTCTTGATCTGTTGCAACAGCAAGGCTTCTTGAGCATTGTCCAAGCCCACCCATGCAGAAGATGAAATGGCCTCCATGGACCTACGCGTTTCCTACGCCTTTTAAATTATTCGGGTGAGGCCCATTTAACTGCCGGGCTTTGGAGCTCTTGTCACTAAAGCTACTTATCCCTTGAGTAGCTTATCTTGGTTTCTACTTATCAAGCGGAAGTGATGAGTAGCTTTAAGTAAAAAAATTACTTATAATTAATGTTAAATCAAACTTACTTTTATCAAATAAGTTACTTATGCTGTAAGTAGAAAAAGTAACTTATTTGGTGGCATCCAAATGGCCCTAAGTTACTTTTTAGCTTACGCTAAGTCATTAACTTAGTTTGTTGAGCATTATTGCGCTTAGAGCTACTTATTCCTCGTAAGTTTTTTACTTTTTTTATGAGGCCCCATGTCTCTCTGATCTCACTGCCTATATCAAAGGAGGCCCCATCGTGTCCACATCAAAGGTGGGGCCCACATATTGACGCTCAACATCAACGGTGGGCCCTACGTGATGGAGCACCAATTAAGGTGGGTCCACATATTGGATGGCCCCTAAAAATAAGTGGCCAATGTCTAAAATGGGTTGCATGATCGACAGTCCACATCAAAGGTGGGGCCTACACAATGGACGGTCTAAATCAAAGGTTGACCCTAATGATGGGTGGCCCATACCCAAGGTGGGCCTGCATGATGGATGGCCCACATTGGAGGTGGGCCTAGATGATGGATAGTCCATATCAAAGGTTGACCCTAATGATGGGTGGCCCATATCCAAGGTGGGCCTGCATGATTGACGGCTCACATTGGAAGTGGGGCCCACATGATGGACGGTCCACATCAAAGGTGGGCTCTACATGATGGGCGGTGGATATTGAAGGTGGGCCCACATGATGAACAATAACATTGATGGCGAACCCCACATGATGAACAATAACATTGATGGTGGGCCCCACATGATGGATGACCAGCATGAAAGGTGGGCCTTATATAATGGATGTTAGACATTAAAGGTCTGCACATAATGATCAATGGCCCACATCCAAGGTGGGCCCTGCATGATGGACCGCCCAAATCAAAGGTTGGCCCCACATGATGGACGGTCAATTTGAGGGTGGATCAAACAAACTTGAGGGAATAAGTATTAATGCGATGTTGGAAATGGAACATGCTTTTGTACTTTTTTAGCTGATAAGTTTGTGGTTTGCCATACCTACTTAACTGCTTAATTAGTAGAAACTAAGATAAGCTACTTAGACGCATAAGTATGTGTTGTATCCCCACCATGATGTATGTGTTGTATCCACACCGTCCATCCATTTGTGGAGATCATTTTAGGGCATGATACCAAAAATGAGGCAGATCCGATGCTCAACCTGATTGGGCCATACATGAGAGGTCCAAGCCCAACCTACAGCTTGAACTAGCGGGACCATGCCCAGTCCAAAGCCGGCCAGCTGATCGGGCTGGGCCTGACATTGCCACCCTCACCCGTCATCTGCTGATTTGAAGTCATTACCCATAGCCAAACTCCATGCAAAGGAAACCTTCTAAAACTGCCTCTGTTTTCATACGGAGGATCTGAATTCAGTCCAGTTGCAGCTAATTTATCCCTGATCAAGACCGTTTATCCCGTAGGCCACACTATCCATGGCTATGAACCAAAACCTCCTCCCTTCATCAATCCTAACCATCCACACTATTTCGTAGAACAGCGTGGTTGAGGCCGTTTGATAACTTTCTATTTTTGGCCGAAAACCAAGAGTTCTAGTAGGATTGAACGACTTCTATAAATAGTAAGTTTACTATTTATAGTAAGTTGCGTTTTCTAGGAGTTTTAGTTGGAGTTGGATTTTGATACTTTACCTAGGGTTTAGTTTCCTATTTATATGCATTGTAATTTCGTTTTTATTCATTCAATTATCAATTATTCAATTATTCGGAATTTATTTCCTCTTTTTATCTTTTATTTCTTCTCGTGGATTCGAGAAACTATCGGTTAGGGAGACGGTGATCGACCTACCACGTCCTCCCTGCGTCACAAAACCTCCTCCCTTCATCAATCCTAACCATCCACACTATCCGTAGGGTACAGTCAGCTACTATCTTTTTTCTTTTGATTGTTCATTAGCAGCATAATAATGGGACATCAAGGATTTCTTGATTCGGGTGTGATTGGAAGTATTTTCCATCCATGGCGCATCCATCCATTCGATTTCTTGAAAAAGAAAAAACGAAAAAAGAAAGAGAAAAAGAAAGGAAAAGCAAATTTTAAGAATCAGAAACATCAATTAATGGATAAGATCAGAAATCGACCGAGAGATTCAGTTAAAAAACAAAAACAAGAATAACCTACTTGAAGAGATTTCGTTCAGGAATCAGACACAACTACGTACTAAGATCTGCAACATCCAATATTGAAACAAGAAAGAGTCTTCCAAATTCAAAGATTCGGCACAACCTCTGTCGGTATCTCCCAGAAATGAACAAGGCCGTCCAGTCCAGTGCTGGCCATGAGAATGCTCATATCAAATCCAATGTTCATATCCAATCCAAACACAGGCCCCTCATGATGAAAATAATTCTCAATCAGTGGGTCCCCCATCTGAGAGTTCCACAACGCCACGTCTGAATCTTGCGAACAGGATGCGATCTGCCACGTCTGGTGGGGAGAGAACTTCACCTTCCAGAGGGCATGGCCCGTGGGGATTACTCTGGCAGGCACAGACCAAATGTAACAGGAGTCCCTGAGAGGGTTGCCAATGTACCTGATGTCAAATACCCTGATGCAGCTCCCATATTGGTCAGCGGTGGCAATGCAGTTACCGTGGTATTTGCGCCAGTCTAAAGAACCGAAATCCTCACCAAATCCAACTTCAGATACGAAACCTGGCATGCGGGTGTCGTAGAGGCGGAGGGCTCCATCGCCAGCACAGGCGAAGATGTCGCGATGGTCGGGTTTCCAGATGGCGGAATAGATCTTTTTGTGATCTCCATGGGTGTAGACAGTAGTCGGGAGGTTTCCTTGGCCTGCACTCCATAGTTTAACATCGCTGTCGCAGCCAGAGGTAAGGAAGGAGTGGAAGTTGAAGGGGTTCCAGTCGATGCTGCTGATCCTGGAGGAGTGTCCGCGGGCAATGAGGGTGGTACAATGGTGATGGTTAAGGTTGAAGACCAGGACTGAACCATGGAAGTCACCAGCAATGATGGTATTGGGGTAGAACCTGGACCAGGCACATTCGTTGAGGCCCCGGAAGGTGTTGAAGGTGATGGTTTTGACGATGGGGTTTTCCGAGGTGTCGAGGATGAGAAGGTGACCATGCGCAAGTGGGTCAAAGGTTGCCACGGCAAGGCGGTATGGATTGAAGGGGCTGAATTTCACGTCACGGCCATGGAAGCCGGTGTTGAAGAAAACCATCTCTCTCTGTTGTGAAATGAAGAAACAGTACTTGATATTGGTCTTTATTCTGTCAGTCCAGTTCTTGATCTTGGCCTCTCTGTCTGTTGTGAAATGAAGAAACAGTGCTTGATCTTGATCTTTATTCTATTTGTCCAGTTCTTGATCTTGGTATTCATTCTGTTAGTCCAGTTCTTGATCTGTTGCAACAGCAGGACGCGGATTGTCCACGTATCGGTTTATCCACCCCGTCCACTCATTTCATGAGATCATGCTAAGGGATGGGTCTAAAACTGAGGCAGATCCAACGGTGTTAGTGTTATGGACCACACCAGAGACTACTCTTGCATTTAATGCCACTTGAATTTTTTATCTGTGCATTTAATGGGCATTTAATGCAAGCCAAGCTTACGTTCGATCTGACTACAGCATGATCTTATAAGAGGGATGGACGGCTTGGATAAACTGATACATCACAGTGGGCCCCCAAACAGTTCTGGTCGGACGCTTAAAGGTCTGACCAAGGTCGGACGTTTATCCGCGTCCGCAACAGCAAGGCTTCTTTAAGACTGTCCAGCCCACCCATGCAAAAGATGAAATGGCCTCGATCGACGGACGCGGATCCAACACGTTTTAAATTATTAAATAGGTCGGGCGGTCCAAAAGGCCTTTCCCGAGCAGCTGAAGTCAAAATGGGCCGGTTTTGGGTTGGGTCAGGGTCTGCCCAAGCCCTACACATTTACTAAATAGGCCAGGAGCCTAAACTAACACGCTAACTCGTGGACTGCCCAACTGACTTAAAATTCATAAATTCCAAGCCCAACCTGACTTAACCTATGTAATTGTAATTGGGTTGGGCTCGACCGGCCCAACCTATTCTATTGTAATCGGGTCATGTTCCACTGATCTGACCCAAACTGCCATGACCCAAATGAATGAGCCCATTTTCTAGCCTGGAACTGACCAGCTGCCCATTTAGCTTGGACCCATTCCTTCTCAAAACCGTGTCGTCGGGCCAGTTGACCCACAGGTGGACCTGACCCATTCCTACCCTTCGTTAACATGACTTTTCGGCTCTAATCTAATTGAGCCTCGGCTTGAGCCATTGTCTACATTCCCTCCCTTGGCCCACAATCGATCGGCTAGCCTTTGATTCCCTCAGCCCACAAGCAAATAACTCAGTCGAGCGGTCATGATGGGCCTCAGAACAAACAAGACCCGCCTAATAGGCGTAATTAATTGAAAAACTCTAGCCTGCATCCTGCGGTGGCCCACCTATGCAAAAGATGAAATGGCCTCGATCGACGTACGCAGATCCAACACGTTTTAAATTATTCGGGTCAGACCTATTTACTTGCAAGGCCTTGGACCTCTTGTCACTTAGAGCCCGTTTGGATTGTAAGTTACTTAAGATAAGCTACTTATTAGGTAAGTTAATTATCTTGGTTTTTACTTATTAAGCATATAGGTATGTTTGGTAAACAACATACTTATCAACCAATAAGTAAATAAGTATATTTCGTAATAACACATTAATAAGTAACATTTCAAAAGAAATTTTGAAATCTACATATAATAACCAACATATTGACATGAAAAGAAAAAGCTAAGCGTTGGGGCAGTTTTTCTAACAAAATTAGCTTTTCTAATCGCACGTGTGCTATAAAGCTCATGTACATGCCATGCATGTGCTAGCATAGCATGGTTGGTCTGAGATACATTCCATCCATTAGAACAGGACCACTATATGGATGCCCTTGCACAAGAATTAGGTTGATCCACTGGTCAGGTGGGCCACAGTTTGCAAAAACAAATGTACA
This sequence comes from Liriodendron chinense, assembly GCA_003013855.2. NCBI lineage: Eukaryota > Viridiplantae > Streptophyta > Magnoliopsida > Magnoliales > Magnoliaceae > Liriodendron > Liriodendron chinense. The sequence continues at coordinate 2,116,969 of PVNU02000440.1, read as the reverse complement.
GCTCTGGAAGACTTGGCTGAAGTTTTCTAACCCATTCACTTGTTTCCGGTGGTCGGTCCACGTGGTGAGTGGACTAGAACCATTTTTGGGAAAGATGTAGAAGATCAGATCAACCTGATTGGTGGATTGGATCTTGCACTAATTAATGTAGGGCCCATCTTTGATGTGGGCCGTCCACTGTGCGAGCCCCACCTTTGATGGGACAGTCCATCATGTGGGGCCTCCTTTGATATGGACGGTATGAGAGAGCAATAATTGAGTGAACCATGAGAGAGAACTTTGATATGTAGCGTGACCTAAGAGAGAAGTAGAAAAGCCAAATTAGAAGGTGGTTAATTAACATTGAAGGGTCACTAACCGTGTGGGTGTGTACTAACCCAAAAAAAAAAAAAAAAAAAAAAAACAAATGCAGTGACATGAGAAAGATAAGTAGAAAAGTCAAAAGCCAAAGAGCTAATGAAAAATACTTATTAAGATAAGTAATTTTTAAGAGATAAGTTACTTTTTAATCATACTTACCCAACAAACTTAAGTGCCAAAAGTAACTTAACGTATTAAGTGTTAAATAACCACTTTCTCTAAAAGCTCAAGCTGTAAGTGGATGGCGTATCAATGTATATCAAGGGACTCTAACACTCCCCTGCACGGGAACATATTAGGCAAGGGTGGAGGGGCACTCATAGCTCACACCCAGGTGGAGGGATAATTACAACTCACACCATAAACGGCCCCCCGTGGGAGAATATATTACCGGTGGCATATTTGCTACTTCCGGGATTTGAACACAGGACCTTTCACTTTGACACCATGTTAAACAACCACTTTCTCTAGTAGCTCAAGCTTTTAGAGAAAGTGGTGATTTGATATGGTATCAGAGCAAAAGGTCCTGTGTTCAAATCCCGGAAGTAGCAAATATGCCACCGGTAATATATTCTCCCACGGGGGGCCGTTTATGCTGTGAGTTGTGTTATCCCTCCACCCTTGCCCAATATGTTCCCGTGCGGAGTTCCACCCCGCACGTGCAGGGGGTGTTGAAGTCCCTCAATACATTGATACGCCATCTTCTAACCGTTCGAGCTTTTAGAGAAAGTGGTTGTTTGACATTAAGTTCAGTCGAAAAGTAACTTATTTGGTAGTATCCAAACAGATACCACCAAGTAAGTTGCTTTTCCGGTTGATGATAGCAGTTAAGTAACTTATTTGAAATAAGTTAGTTTGGTTAATAAATAATGATCATTAATTATTTGCTAAAAATTTGTTAAATATTTTAGCATTTTTATTTTGCTTTTCTACCTTTTCACCACCGATCAAAACAAGAGGTGCTCGTCCATGGTTATAAAAGCGCTGATTTTAGTGGCATTTGCCAAGATCATCCTGCTTGCTGGGCCCACTGCAATATATTTGATCTGCGCTGATCATCTGATTTGGATGTGAGTAGGGCTAGCATGTGAGGCAGATCTAAATCTCAAGTGGACCCCACATCAGGAAGCAACAATGATAATGATGACACCATTGAAACCTCACTGGGCCCAGCGTGATGTATTTTACTCATGCCATTCATCTGTTTTTCCAATTAGTTTTGAGTGGCCCACTGGATAGTAGGGCCACATGCTGTGCACATGAAATCTACATTGTCCACCCTTGTTGGTCCATCCCAAAAATGAAATAGAATCCAATCTCAAATAGACTGCACCTCAGGAAACAATGGTCATTGAGGCCTACCATTGGTCGGCCCTAATGATGAGTGGCCCATATCCAAGGTAGCCCCTACATGATGGATGACCCACATTAGAGGTAGGCCCCACATTTGGGACGATCCACATTAAAGGTGGCTCCACATGATGGGTAGTGGATATTGATGGTGGGCCCACTTGATGGATCACCAACATCAAAGGTGGGCCCTACATAAAGAACGGTGCAAATGGCCCACATCCAAGGTGGGCCCCACATGATGTACTGCCCACATCAAAGGCACAGCCCACACAATGAACAACCCACACCAAAGGTTGGCCCCAAATGATGGATGGTAGATGTGCAGGGACCAAACAGACTTGAGGAATGATGTTGGAAACAAACATGCTTTTCTACTTTTTGATTGATAAGCATGTTGTTTATCAAACATACTTTTTTGCTAATTTAGTAGAAACCAAGATAAGTTATTTATCTGATAAGTAACTTATCTTAAGTAACTTACCATCCAAACCGGCCCTTAGGGCCCGTTTGGATACTACCAAATAAGTTGCTTTTTTTTACTGAACTTCAGATGTTAAGTTACTTTTGACACTTAAGTTCATTTGGTAAGTATAATGGAAAAGTAACTTATCTCTTAAAAATTACTTATCTTAATAATTATTTTTTTTAGCTTTTTGACTTTTGACTTTTCTACTTATGCCTCTCATGTTGCGCCTTTGCTCTTTCTTTTCTTTTCTTTTCTTTTTTTTTTTTTTTTTTTTGGGTTAGTACACACCCACACTGTTAGTCACCCTCTAATGTTAATTAACACCACCCACAATTTGATATGTCGCCCTACATATCAAAGTTCTCTCTCATGGTTCACTCAATTACTATTCTCTCATATCATCCATGTCAAAGGAGGCCCCACATGATGGACTATCCCATCAAAGGTGGGGCTCACATAGTGGACAGCCCACATGAAAGATGGGCCCTACATTAATTGTTGCAAGATCCAATCCACCAATCAGGTTGATCTGATCTTCTACATCTTTCCCAATATTGGTTCTAGTCCACTCACCATGTGGACCGACTATTGGAAACAAGTGAATGGGTTAGAAAACTTCAGCCAAGTCTTCCAGAGCCGTACATTTGTTTTGCAGACTATGGCCCACCTAACTAGTGGATCAACCTGACTCTTGTGCCAGGGCATCCATATAGTGGTCCCTTTCTGATGGGTGGAATGTATCTCGGACCAATCATGCTATGCTAGCACATGCTTGGCATGTACATGAGCTTTATTACACACACACACACACGGGATTAGAAATGTTGCTTATTATATATAGATTTGAAATTTTCTTTCGAAAGGTTACTTATCAATGTGTTATTACCAAACATACTTATTTACTTATTGGCTAATAAGTATGTTGTTTACCAAACATATTTATCTACTTAATAAGTAAAAACCAAGATAAGTAATTTATCTAATAAATAGCTTATCTTAAGTAACTTACAATCCAAACGGACCCTCAAGATAAGCTACTTATGGCTTAAGTAGCTTATCTTGGTTTCTACTTATTAAGCTGAAGTGATTAAGTAACTTTAAGTAAAATAGTTACTTATCTTAAATCAAATTACCTATCTCAAATAATTAAGTTACTTATTTACTGTTGTATGTAGAAAAAGAAACTTATTTGGCGGCATCCAAATAGGCCCTAAGTTACTTTTTAGCTTATGCTAAGTCATTAAATTAGTTTATTAAACATGATTGCAAAAGTAACTTAAGTGCTTAAAACTTTTTAGTAGGTGACATAATTAAGTTACTTATCTACCCACTTTTTAGTAGTCTTTAGGGGGACTAATATATAATAAGAGGATAGGTGACATTATATTGCAAAGGTGCAACGCCAGTCATAGTAAGGGAGGTGCTTTAGCCGATTCCATTAGAATACAGTTTATCAATTTGGATAGGCCACATGGGATGCTACCGGGCGGATAGAGAGCGAATGTGAAGGGGTTATAAAAGAATGTGTGAAGGAAGGTGGTGGCTGAAGAAGGACCTAGAAGGCCCGATCGTGGGAAGGTAGTTATTGTAATCATCAGGTATGAAGATATCCAAAAAGCTCTTTTGGTCACGAGGGAGTCTACAAAAGTTAGAGGTCTAAAAAAATGAGGAGGTCCAACACCAATAACAACAAACCAAATCAAATCAATTTACCTTGTTAATTTACCTCATGTTACTTTACATAAATCAATCGTTTACATTCCATAGTATAATCAATCTTTAATTCCATAGATCAACCAAGTACTTTCCTACTGTAACTTACATTTTCCTCTTGTAATTAGGAATAGTTGTAGTCTTTAGATGTAATCAAGTTTTATGCTCATATGTTAGACTTAGTTTTAATTTTTTTTTAAAGAAACGAGATTTCATTAAAAAAGAAAGGCCAATAGCCCGAACACATATATACAGAATTCAGGCAAACCTAACTACTAAAAAGAGGAGTGCATCCCGCCTATCATATAACCCTATAGCCCAACCAGAAAACCAAACTATTCTAGTTTTCCTTTAAAAAAAAAAAAACCTAGCCCTATTCGGTCTAACACAAGTAGGCCATAGACGAAAAAGGGGAGCTCCAAAACCGCATAAAAAATCCTATCGATTTGGGAATATTCACTGCTCAAGCGAGCAAGTCAAACCATCAACCATGCCGTTGGCTTCCCTAGGTGTATAAACAATAACAAATTAGGCTTGACGTTTGAAAAAATACGACGCGGGCCCACCAATACCATAGAAGCCAAATTGATACATTGTCCTTGTTGAGGAAGTCAACGACCACTTTCGAATCACTCTTAGCAATAATATGAGGGAATCACTACTTCATGGCCAAGGAGAGCCCATGGGCTATCACTCTCGCTTCCGCCTGAATATTTGAGCCCCAACCAAAGCCTTTCGCAAAACCAAAAAGAAATCTCCCGTCGCAATTTCTGCAAACACCTCCGCCACTAGACAGCCTTGGATTCCCTTTAGCAGAGCCATCTACATTGATTTTCACCCACCCATGATCAGGTCTAGTCCATTTCAATAGGGAGAAAGAGCCCTTTCGGGGGGCCTCCAAATTGACACCTAACACCTTTAGTGGTAATAGTCTGGATATGATGTTTTTCTTAAGTGGGGGGAGGGTCGAACTCAACATTTCAATCCAGTGTTTTATTTTTGCAATGGAGTTTTTTGGGCTCATAATGGCGCTCTCGAATGTACACCAATTTTTTTATTATTATCTCCCAAAGGATAATGCAAGGAAGGAGGCCCATCAAAAGAGTTAAATAATCCATAGTGGATGCCTTACTCCACCATATGGAAGTTCTCTCCTCAATCGTACGCTCTCCCAATAATGGCACATCCCATAGTCTAGCGAAGAAATCTCATACCTTAGTTGATAGTTCTCCATCAGTGAAGAGGTGATTTTTTAATTCCTCGGTCGGTCTTGCATCATAGCCGCAACAACTACGTACATCTCGAAGCTAGGTGAATGCCTTTGGCTTGCACCCTCGTGTCAACTATAAGTTTCTTCATTTAGTAAAGCGTTTGCGATTGTTTGCTTTGTTGTCGACTGTAAGTATTATCCTTGTTTGTCCTTTTATTTTTAACAAAAGTTATTTCATATAGAAGTGAAAGGCGTCACCTATTTTCAGAGAATGAACCGTATACTTCGATAATCGCTTGATTGGCGCAAACAACGTATATATTACAAGTGGCTGAACAAGTGACCAATCTTCATGAATTTTGGTTATACGGTCAAGTTTATCATATCTGCCTATCTTAGCGCTTTGGGTCAAAGTTGTTCGGTTGAAATCGAGTCGCATAATCAGTTTTAGCACGCCAGCACTTGTAAAGCACATGGTTGAAAATAGTGAACAACACTTTTTCGATGAGTTATTTTTTTTTTTGTTTTTAGCTTTTTTTACCTTTGACTCTTTTACTTTTCTCTCTTTGACTCTTTTACTTTTCTCTCTCTCACCACTCACTCAGAGTCTATGTCAAAGGAGGCCCATGTCTCTCTTATCTTACTGTCTATATCAAAGGAGGCCCTGCATGATGGACTGTCCAATTCAAAGGTGGGGCCCATACGATTGATGGCCAACATCAAAGGCCCTACTTGATGAAGCACTCATATTAACATGGGCCAACATATTGAATGGTTCACGTCAAAGGTTGGCCCTAATAATAACTGGTCATATCCAAAATGGGTGGCGTAATCGACAGTGCACATCAAAGGTTGAACCTAATGATGGGTGGCCCATACCCATGGTGGGCCTATAGATGGACAACCCACATTGGAGGTGGGGCCTACATGATGGATGGTCCATATCAAAGGTTGACCCTAATGATTGGTGGCCCATATCCAAGGTGGGCCCTGCATGATGGACGGCCAACATTGAAGGTGGGGCCCACATGATGGACAGTCCACATCAAAGGTGGGCTCTACATGATGGGCAGTGGATATTGAAGGTGGGCCTACATGATGGACAATAACATTAATGGTGAGCCCCACATGATGAACAATAAAATTGATAGTGGGCCCCACAGGATGGATGACCAGCATGAAAGGTGGGACCTACATATAATGGATGGTACACATTAAAGGTCCGTCCCTGATGATGAATGGCCCACATCCAAGGTGGGCCTGCATGATGGACTGCCATAATCAAAGGTGGGGCCTACACAATGAATGATTTACATCAAAAGTTGGCACCACGTGATGGACGGTCAATTTGAGGGTGGACCAAACAAACTTGAGGAAATAAGTATTGATGTGAACATACTTCTGAACCTTTAAGTTGACGAACATGCTGTTTACCAAACGTGCTTAACTTAGTAGAAACGAAGATTAGCTACTTGGACGCATAGGTAACTTATCTAAATTAACTTACAATCCAAAAACGCCCCCTAGAAGTCGTCTTGGACTGGGCTAGGACACAGCCCTAGCCAAGTCCACTTTCACCACTACCTGGATCCATGTGACACCACCACCATTTAAAATTGGTGGTGGCACATCCACACCGTTCAAATCTTGATCCGACTTGAAAATGGCGGTGACTTAATGAGAAAAGATTGATACTCTGATAGTAGCCATCCTTTTTCCAAGCCATGATGGATTAATAGGGTTGTTAAGAGAAGTGATTCTTCGTGATTATAATCGATCCATGACAACCTCCGTCTAATGGGTGGATTGACTTATAGATTGGACCTATTTTTGTAAAAAAATATCTTGATCGTCCACGTTAAAGGATGGTGATTAGATGGTCACAATCGTCACGTTAGTGTGGTATTTACATGGTAAACCATGAATTATGTTTCGAATCTAATGTACAGTCTAGATCAATTGATTTGACTGTCTAAATTTCCCAATACGTTAGTGTGGAAGCTCCATAACTTATCCTGCTCCTGCAACATTAGAGCCTTTTAAATTCAGCGAACTCAATCAACTCTTGTTAATTTTAAAAAGCTTTAGCATTTATTTTACAAAAATGTAAGCAATGTTTACTAAGTATGAGCAAGAGACTGCCTATGTGGCACAACTGTACCCCATCCAAGCCGTGCATCAGTTAGAAGCCAGTGCATACATTAATCTTCACTTAAGCCACAGATCCACTTGTGTATAATATTGTACGTCAAACCACCATAGGCTTTTTTTAAACCGTTCGTTTTTCTAGCCCACTTGACTGGATCCGCCCAAGTCTTTATTCAGTGCATCTACATGGTGGGGTTTACCTGATGATTGGACTAATCCATTTTCACGCATTTTAAAGAACACCTTTCTTTTTAAATGCTGGTAAACTGCCAATTTGGCGATGCTAGTTCGGAAAGCATGAAGTTCGAATTTCTGGAAATTAAAGAGGGAAGCGGTTCAGAATGAGGTCCACCGTGATTTGCGCATGTCATCTAATCCATACATCATGTGTGACCCTCTGTGTGATACATAGATCCAAAACAATCAGGTCGAAAAAGAACTCAGGCGGTCCACCATGTAAAATCATGCCTAAAACCTCTAAAATCATTTGTTGGCCCACCTCAGTTTTGGAATGGACTGATTTTTGGTGTTTTACGTTCATCCTGGTAGGCAGCAGCTTCTGAATGGGTTGGATGGCATATGCAAATTTCAGCAAGTCCCGGCCACGAGATTTTTGAGTTATTACATATTGAACGATTCCACAATTGAAAGCTTTTTGGGGGCGTTCAAAACTTTTAGATCAAGTTAATGTTTGTGTTTTCGCTTCATGTAACGGTCTGTGCAACCTGATCAACAAGTTGGATAGAAAATAAACATTACGGTTGTCACTAGGAAGTTTTTAATGGTGGGAATTCAATCATTACCATTTCCTCTTGTGTGGTCCACCTGAGATTTGGATTTGCCTCATTGTTTTGCTCATGTAGTAAAATGAGGTAGAAAAATAGATAAATGGCAAGGATAAATTACATACATCATGGGGGGCCACAGATCTTTTCTCGCAGCACACAATTGACCGTTGGGTGATGGACATGCACCCTAGATATTTAGGAGGGCCATCGTTGTGATGTGTGAATAATTCAATCCAACCATTCGATGTGTAATCACACATTATGCCCTGAGTCCAAAAATCATGCTGACATCTTATTCAAGTGGGCTACACCAAATGAATAGTTGGGAGAGATTTACCCTTGAATTTTTTAAGGCCCACTACAATGATTACATGAAATCCACTCTATCCATTAGATGCCACACTGAAATATAGGCCTAGAGTCCAAAACTCAAGCCCTTGAGTAATTCAGTGGGCTGCCCTAAGGGTTACAACTTGGAGGGTGGGAGTTGCCATGTACCTGAATCATAGATGGGGCTGATTTTTGAAACTTGGGCTTAGTATGAGTGACTTGTCTGATGTACCAAGTAAATTTCACATAAATAACTTGTAGGGCCTTCCTTAGTCACAACTATTTTCTTCTTCATTTTCTTCATTTATTATTAGCAGTAACATTAATTAACCAAAGTTACGTAAAGAAAGTATCAAATCCAACCGGTTGGACTATATATAACCCGTCCAATAGGTTGGCCCCAGTCTAAAAATCACCTTGTGTGCAAACTCAACTCATCTAATGACCAACATTTTTATTTTGTTATTTATCAAAGGCTAGATGTTATTTCTTATGGGTTGGTCTGCTTGATATGCAGATTGGGTTGAATTTTGAAATTCTGGATGGACAGTAACTTGTGGTCCTACCAGTTGGACTTGAGACTTGCTCATGCACCATGAGCACAAACTCCATCGGTGGGGTGTTTGTATGACATCTTTTCTTCCAGCAAAGTTGGTCAACCGGCCTGGGCGTGTTCAAGTCCCTCCAATAAAGTAAAACCTAAGGCAAAGTAGGATCAGGCTCATGCCCCGCTAGAACCAACAGGACCTAGTCCAAACCATGAGGAACATTCCCAGTTTTAGCCCGAGTTCGCCTTTGCCCAGTCACTTCCTACAAGATCTGGACTGTTCATTAGGTGTACCAAGATATGTGGATAAAATTGCCTCTAAACCAATAATGGGCCAGACCAGACTGGGTTTGGACAGAGCCGGTTCACACCCCATCAGTAAATGCGCATAAAGTTTAGGAATGGCATGGCCCCGGAACTAGGATTCCAGCCAAAGCCCTAGGTCCGCAATATTAGGTCAATCATCTATGCCACCCATTAGGTGCAATTGACGAATTTGGGCAGCCCATTTGTTCGGCTCACATTTCATAGGCTACCATGTAAAAGACCCAATGCCTGGTCCTGGCCCAAGCCTGATCGGCACACATTTCATAGACTACAATATGAAAGACCCAAGGACCAAGTCCAGTATGAGGCTACTACATCAGGCCCAAGCTAGAAAGTTGGTCAAGTTCATATTTCTGACTTGAATGTTCCTAATTCATCCCCAGATCAAGTTAATTGTCCAGCTGAGGATTGGAATGCATATTTGTAAGATATGACACGTGTACATTTGAAGTCTGGGATGGCTGGTTGGGTCAGAATACCTAGAGGCGAGGCCAGACTAAAAACTGATCGGGCCACACATGAGATGTCCGAGCCCAATCTACGGATCAAACAAGTAGGGCCCACGACCTGTCCAAAGCTAAACCTGCCATTGCACCCTCTCACACGTGATCTGCTGATTTGAAGTCATTTTGGGACGTCAAGGAGTTCTTGATTGGAGAGTGATTCTATATCATTTGGTATCCATGGTGCAGGCACCCAGTCGATGTACCATCTGGATCACAGAAAGGTAGGCCACGCCTACAAGGAATGCTCGCTAGAATGTAGACGGGTAATGCAGTATGATTAATCCTAAAATATAAAAAACAAAGAAAGAAAAAAAAAAGGGAATTTTTTAACAAGATCAAGAAACATCAATCGATATTATCACAAATTGGTCCAGAGATTAGCTGAATGACAAGAGCAGCAAGAATAGCAAACTCACGTAGATTTCACTCCCAATCAAGAATAACAAACTCAAGTAGATTTCGCTCCCAATCAGACCAGTACACCTGATAAGATCTGCATCCTCCAATGAAACAAGAAAGGGTCTTCGAATTCAAAGCTTCGTCCCATCCAATGACCTTTTCCAGACATGAACAAAGCCGTCCGGACCGGTGCTGGCCATAAGGCTCCTAGACGTATCCAATCCATGCACAGGCCCTTCATGATGAACAAACTTTTTAATCAGTGGTTTGTCCAGCTGATAGTTCCACAGCGCCACCTCCGAATTTTCTGAACATGATGCGATCAGGCACTCCTCCGAGTGGGGCAAGAACTTCACCTTGTTGAGGCTACTGCCTGTGTCGATGACTTTGGCAGTCTCAATGCCATGGACCGTGTAAGGGTTGGCAGTGTGCCTGACGTCCCATGCCTGGATGCAGTTATGAAATTTTGACGCAGTGGCGATGAAGTTTTCATTGTATTTGCACCAGTCGCAAGAAATGAAAGACTCACCCATTAATTCAGTTTTAGCAACGAATCGTTGCTCGCGGATGTCATAGATACGGAGGCCACAAGTGCCAGCACAGGCAAAGATGTTGGTATGGTTTGGGTTCCAGATGGAGGAATAGATTGGATCGTAGTCATCGTTGAAAATGCTGAGAGTACTGTTAATGTTGAAGTTTTCTTCACCTACGGTCCATAGCTTGACGTTCAACTCGCCGGCAGAGGTAAGGAACTGGACCGGGGAGTTGGGGTTAAAGACGATGCTACTGATCTGGGATTCGTGTGCTTGACGTATGGCAATGGGGTTGGAAGAAGGGGGACTACCGTTAGGGTCGAAGATGCTGACTAAACCAAGGTCGTCACCAACAACGATGAGTATCCTTTGGTTGAACTTGGACCAGGTACATTGGCTGAGGCCCCGTGAGGTTTTGATGGAGTTTACTATGGTGGTGCCGGTTAGGAAGTTATCAATGATGAGAAGGCGACCACGCCCGAGTCTTTCACCAGAGGGGACGGGGATTGGGTCATAAGTTGCCACAGCAAGGCGCTCATGATGGAAGGGGCTGAATTTCACGTCACGGCCTTGGAAGCCATCGTTGAAGGAATACATGACTGCCTCATGGCCAAGGAAGCTGTTGAAGGAACGCATGACTCTCTCTCTCTCTCTCTCTCTCTCTCTCTCTCTCTCTCTCTCTCTCTCTCTCTGTTGTGAAATGAAGAAACAGTGCATGATCTTGGTCTTTATTCTGTTAGTTCAGTTCTTGATCTTGGTCTTTATTCCGTTAGTCGAGTTCTTGATCTGTTGCAACAGCAAGGCGCTCTTTGCCTTTTCCCGCCGTTTCCAGTTCTTGATCTGTTACAAGCCCACCCGTGCAGAAGATGAAATGGCCTCGATGGACCTAGTACGATCCAACAGGTTTCAAATTATACGGGTCAGGCCCATTTGGCTACGGGCCTTGGAGCTCTTGTACTGGGCTCAGACCTAACTCTAGCCCAGCCAACTTTCACCACCACCTGAATCCCTGTGAAACCACCACCAAAATCCCAAAAATAATAAATAAATTTTTATCACTATGACAATTAGCTGGGGACGCGGATTATCTACTGGCGACTTAGTAGATATCTCGCTACTGAAGTGACGTCACCAATTTATGTGGGCCCACCATGATGTATGTGTTGTATCCCCATCGTCCATTCATTTGGGGAGATCAGCCCAAAAATGAAGCAGATCCAAGGCTCAAGTGGACTTATTACAGAAAATAGTGGGGACTGTTGAAACCTTCTTGGGGCACACCGTGATGTTTATTTGAGATCCAACCTGTTCAGCAGATATAGATGAAAGGAAGACACAAATATCAACTTCATTGAAAACTTCTGTGTCCCAAGAAGTTTTTAATGGTAGGCTTTCATTCCCCCTCTGTTTCCTATGGTGGGGTCCACTTGAGCGTTCCATTTGCCTCATCCTTTGACTCATACCATAAACTGATATCTCCAAATAGATGGACGGTGTTGATACAAGCACATACATCATGGTCGGGCCCATATAACTTGGTGACATTATAGCTGGACCATGAAGTTTCAACATGAGATCATGGGTTCGAGCGAGAGTGGATTAGGTGAGACCCCGGCTTCAGGTGCGGCTGGTTACCGTGGGGCCATCTTGATGTTAGGTATTATGTATACATGCCGTTTCAGATCATTTTAGAACATTATACAAAAAAAAAATAAGCAGATTCGACCATACCATACGAAACAGTGGTGATTGACCGTCCTACCATTAATATCCACTGTTTCTTATAGAGTGGCCGACGGTGACTTTCGGATCTATCTTATTTTGGAATCATATCCTAAGCATGCGTCGTAGAAACCGATGGACGTAGGGCGTGAATTAGGTGTTACCCCGGGAACAGCTTAGTGGGTGTTACCCCTAACGTATGGCCCACATGGATGATATTTTGTACATCCACGCCGTCCATCCTCTTCTACATCCAATTTTAGAAGGAGGTTCGAAAATTTATGCAGATCTAAATCTCAAGTGGACCATACCACTAGAAACAGTGTGATTGAGTGCCCCGCCATTAAAAATTCCAAAAAGCCCATCGCAAGGTTTGGTAATGTTTATTTGAAATCCAAGCTCTTAATAATGTCAATAAGGTCTTGATTAATGGAAAGTATAAAGATAAGATTGATCCAATGCTTTTGTGGCCAAAAAAATGTTTTTAATGGTTATTCATCGCTGTTTCTAGTTTTATGGTCCACCTGAGATTTGGATCTTCTTAGGGTTTTGGTTCACATCCTAAAATGATATGAAAAAACATATAGACGGTGTCGATATATAAAAAATACATCAATATCGGCCCCACATGGTTAGGGTAACACCCACTAAGCTGTTTCCAGGGTAACACATAATTCGCACCCATGGACGTAGTGGATATCAGTCCAACGTCGCTGTTACATCTATAGAGTTTTGAGTTACAAGGCCTGCGTGTAAGAGGATGCTGCACGCAACTCGCGGCCCCCCCTCATTAGCCTCCCACAGACAGCGACTCAATCCTGGCGCTCGCCAACAACTGACACGTGGCGTGTGAAAAAACACCCACGTGTTCTGAATATCCTTCTCCTCTATGCCACCTACGCAAATCCAATCATCAAACGACAGATGTCTGATAGCACTTGAAGGTCCACGTCAAGCCTCCATGAACGTGGTCCACGCTTAGTAGGCGATGACAGTACTGATGAACTAACATGTGTCATTGGAAGAGCTGTCCACTTGCTTGAATTCGTAGAGGAGATGAATCTGGGCCCGTCATGATAGATGCAAAAGGCAAGTGCAGAACAGGTGCCATTATTCAAGTCATGGATATCATCTTTCCCACGCAAAAGAAAGCTGTATAAATTAATGAACAACGTACAGCATCATCTCATACATAACGAAGAGAAAAAAAGAAAAAAGAAAGAAGCTTTTGATCTTCCGAGAGAGAGTAGAAGAGAAGGCATGAAGAACACCATCAGATGCTGCATCTCCTGCATTCTCCCATGTGGGGCCCTCGACGTGATCCGTATTGTTCACTCGAACGGCCATGTCGAGGAATTCAGCAAGACGATTCGAGCAAGCGAAGTCATGAAGGCGAATCCAAAGCATGTCTTGAGAAAGACAGCCACCTCATGTTCTTCGTCGGAAGGGGTACTTGTTCGGAGGATCGTGATATTACCGCCTGATGCAGAGCTTCAAAGAGGGAAGATCTATTTCCTCATGCCAGTATCTTTGATGCCTGAGAAGATTCGTTCATCTTCTAATACGAGGAAGAAGAAGAAGAGAAGAGAACCCGAGAGCAACAACAGCAATGGAAAAAGATCGATTGCAGTGACAAAGGTTCTGATATCTGATCAGTACTTATCAGAAATTTTGTCTGAGAAGATACCCATGCAAAGGGATCGTCGGCGGGGCCGCATCGGTGTATGGCGGCCGCATTTGGAGAGCATCGATGAAATCCCAACCGACTGCTAAAATCCAGTCTCTAACTCTACCGAGTTACATATAGGTTACGATCTCTTTTGTGTACATACACCCAAGAAAAGCAGTTTCTGAATCTTGTACTGTTTCTTATTACTGAATTTTGAATTTTGGGTAATGGATTTTAAGTGTTTTTGAGAGAGAGAGAGACAGAGAGAGAGAGATTTTGGCAATTAGAAAAAGTAATGGACATAAATAAAGGGAGTCTGGATCATATGCTTGAACAGAAATTTTCTATTTCTCCACTACTTGATTGGTCCAACTCAATACTGTAGTCCAACTCAATACTGACATTGTCAGCACTAATGCATTTAATGTAGTCAGTGCTGACATATGTTGAGCTGGACTAATGAGGCATTAGAAAATAGGAAAATTTTGTTGACACCGGGCAAACTATCCAGATTCAAATAAAGGATGTTTGCACGCAGGCCTTCCCATGCATGCGTGAGGCTCTTAGGTTAGGGCCTGTTTGGATTTGGTGAAGTTGTGTCGCATGCTGTCCATGCTAATTGGTGCACATGTCATTGTTAATTAGTTGCTCTATCCTTATTTGTCAAACGCTGCCAATAGTGTTATATTGAAGTGTTAAGTCCCTTTATATACATTTATATCCCATCCTCTAATAGGCTTGAGCTTTTAAGTGGTTGTTTGATATGGTATTAGAGTAGATGGTCAAGCGTTTGAAATTTGATGGCCGGACATTCCCATGTATGGGATGCTTCAACTGGAACAATCCTTGCATATGGCACTCATAGACCTCAAGGGGCATTTGGATGATAATTTACTTAAGATAAGCTAAGTATGCCTCAATAGCTTATGTTGATTTCTACTTATTAAACTAGAGCGGCTAAGAACTTTAGATAAGTGATCATAAACTAGACTTATTTCAAATAAGTTACTTGTCTACTGCTGTATAAATATTATATAGGATTGAAAAATCGTCTTTAAAGCTGAGTCTTTTTCAGTTTTTACATCTTATTGTGGGTTTTAAGCTCGAGTGGGAAAAATTCAAGAGTAAATACTGCATGAGCTGTGACCCTTGTAAGTACTGACGTACGATTGGTTGGGTCTCCTGGAAATCAGAAAGTTGTTGAAAGGATCAGACACCCTCAACCAGCCAGCTGTTTACTCCAGCCTGTTTATTTCATCTCTCAAAGTGGGCCAGCGTGGACCTTCAATGAGGGGCTTGGTAGCGTATTTAATAATCTGGCTTGAAATTTAGGTCGCTAGCATGGACCACTGATCTGATTAAGACCCAAGCCTTCCACAGTCGGTTAGGCACCCTATTTGAATGCGACAGCCAAGCCAATTGCTAGCCCTATCCATAAGCCTGTCAACCGGGCACGCAAGTGGGGCAGTGTGTTCGAGATTAGAAGGCAGATGTCAGCGCATGAGAAATGTGGATTTTAGGCGGCGCCCCTTCGGTGGGTGGGATCCCTGATTGTGTGTCTCACAGTGATGTATGTGCTTTAAATCCACACCGTCCAACCATTTTGAAATCTAATTTTAGTTCATGATCCAAACAATGAATCTCACCAAAATCCTAGGTGGACCACACCACAGGAAAAAGTCGTGATTGAATCCCCATCGTTAAAAACATTATGGATTCCACTGGAATGTTTATTTTCCTTCCAACCTGTTGATAAGGTCACAAAGACCTAGATGCAGAGACAACACAAATATCATCTTGATCCAAAGATTTTGTGGCCACAAGAAGTTTTTCACAGTTAATTACCACTGTTTCCTGTACTATAGTCCATTTAAGATTTGGATCTACTTATTTTTTTCCTAAAATGATCTTTTAATACGGATGGATGGGGTGGATTTAATCACATACATCATGGTGGGATCCACAGTCAGGGTTTCCACCCACCTCGTTTGATCCGGGGATCCACCAAAGCCGCGCCCGGATTTTAGTATCTAGTGGCGGAGAAGCACCCTGAAAAAAGGCGTTCAATAATAATTAAAGAGCATTTCGCTTTCCGTCCACGGAAGAAATGATACAATAGGGCCGTCGCTATCTTAGTATGATAGGGCCACACTCCACTGTCATCAAGATTCTCGGCCCCTTTCCCTCTTGTATTCAAACAATTAAATCTGTTTGGCGTTTTGCCGTGTACATTTTATGGCCACCGATCGAATCGTTTGGGACTGAATTTTTAGCCGAGATTTTAACTATGGCCCATCTATCGTAAATTCCACTTGTTGTACGGTCTAGATAAACCATTTGCCCATCCACGTGGACGATGAGAAGAGTTGTTCTGTTCTATATTATAACCGTCGGTAGATTGATTGTAAATGTAGCTGTCTGCAGCTTTTGCTTTGATTTTCTTCCCCAGTGGGAAGATTTTTTCGAGGATCCGAGATGTCTTGTGGACGCAGCCTTGCTGAGCCCGCACGGCTCTACGAGATAAATCTATTAGGCCAGCATATACACCAAAGTGGCTGATGGGTGCAATATACAAGCCGTCCCATTGGGTGGGTCTGAACATGGGGAGTCGGATTAATTAGGTGCAGCCGTGTAGCCCTAGACAACATGAGACCTGCTGTTGAAAGGCCTAAGCGTCTTCCAGCTAGGCTAGCAGGGGAGACACCAGTTGGTAGGTGCATTGTGTGACTAACTGAGTGGGTGCGTTGCGCAACTAACAAGTTGGGTGCTTTGCATGACTAACAAGAAAAAAGGGCATACCTTCATGTAAATGTATTGTATATTGATGTTGTCCATCCAAATTACCAGCTCATTTTAATGCATGAGCCAAAAAAATGAACAGATCCAAATCTCAGGTAGACCACACATCGGAAAGGTAGTGATTGAAAGCCCACCAATAAAAACTTCTTAAGTACTCTCACGTGTACTTGCCATCAACCTCATTGATAAAGTCACACAGACCTTAGTGAAGTAAAAACACAAATATCAGCTTGATGCAAACCTCTCGTGGCCAGCAAGAAGTTTGTAATGGTCAATCACTATTGTTCCCTATGGTGTGGTCACCTAATGTTTGGATCTGCCGCATTTTTTGACTCATGCCATAAGATAAGCTGGAAAAAACAAATGAACACATGGAGATACAATGCATACATCAAGGTAGGCACCACGGTCAAGTCCACACCTTGTTTGTGAGGTGGGGTGGCACCGAATCTCCTCTCTTAAACATGTAGACGTTTCCCCGTTGATTTTAAATCCTTGGTGGCAGGTGGCAGGTGGCTCACAATGATGTTTGTTTTATATCCTCTTAGTCATCTATTTTGGCTAGGGCTGGTCATGAGCTGAGTCAGCTCGAGAAACTCAATCGACTCGACTCAAAAAAGCTCGCCTCTGCTCGACCTGACTCAGTAGAACAAGTCAAGCCAAGCTTCATTTAGGAGCTCGAGTCAAAAATCGAGTCAAGTTCGACCATTGGGTCACTTGACTCGACTCGACTCAAAACTCGACTCGATTCAAGCTCAACTCGGCTCGAGCTCGAGCTCAACTCGTTTCATATAGATATTTGTTTTAAAAAGAAAAACTCTAATCTTCTTATTTCTTAGTTCTCTCCCCCCCCCTCCCCTACACATACATTGGGGTCCAAGCTTAGGATATATAAAACCCTAACATGTTGGGGGTTTCTTAATCTTACTATTTTGTTCAGGTAAGAACATTCCTTGTTGAGCATATCTGATGGATTGAGTAATTTCAAGTACAAAACGTGGTGAGCACACAATAGTTGTGTGTTTTACATGCTAAACAAACACAGGTGCTACGGTGAGACCACACACCATACATATCTACAAAACAGGGGCTATGGTTAGACCAAACACCATATGTAGCTATTGATTGCAATTTTATGAGGCAGGTGGTGCATCGATCCATGAATCAACTGGGCCTCATTATGAAGATGGTCCACACAATAATTAGGGCAGTCCATTCATGTGGTAAGCTATGCATGTACTGTATTAATTATGGTTCATAAAATATTACTAGTGGTCTGCATTCAATGCATGTGTCACTTGGCCAAAGAAAAAACCGATCAAAGCTAGGTCATTTTAATGGTGGGGTCTCACCTGTAGAAATACTATTCTCCCCTAATATATGCATAACTTCTTGAACTTAATGTTGTTGACTTTTAATTTGTATTTTGTAGTAAAAAATATTATAAATTGAGGTGGGGGCAAGCTCGACTCAACTCGAGGTAAGCTTGCCTCGACTCGATCCACTAGCTCGCCTTGAAAGTTGTAGCAAACAAGGCAAGCTCCAATGGTAAGCTCGAGGGTGAGCTTGAGCTCGAACTTGAGGAGAGCACAGACGAGTCAAGCCAAGCTTGGCCCACCTCGACTCAGCTCGGCTCGATGTACTGCCTTAATTTTGGCCATTCATTTTCAGGCATATGCCAAAAGTGAAGCAGATCTAAATCTGAAGTGGACCATATAATTGTTGGGAAAAAATTTCTAGGGCTCAACTTGATGTTCATTTGCCATCCGCCTGCTCATAAGGTTACAAAGACTTAAATGAAGGAAAGCATAAATATAAACTTTTGTGGCCGCCAATAAGTTTTTAACAGCTGGAGATCAATCTCCACAGTTTCCCATGGTGTGGTTCAGTTGAGCTTTGGATGTGCTTTATTTTCAGGGTTTTGCTCTAAAATGAGTTGGAAATAGATAGATGGTATATATAAAACACATACACCACGGTGGGCCCCACAAACGCCCACCATCAGGGTCACCAGACAATCTGCTTCCTTCTCACCCCTCTCTCAAAATAAATGTTATCCATTTCAGCAGGTGAGCCACACGATGTCAGTAATGAACACCGATTAGATATGTGGTGATGCAACGAGATTTGACAGGGATACATAGGGCCGATGCGCTGTCAGAGGTGAGCCGAGTATGTACACAATTAAAGTTCTAAAAAGATAAAAGGACCCATATCAAATCTCATCACCACGTCAACCACCAGCGCTGGGGTGGCCCGGTGGGCCCTCACTACCCAATCTGAGTCCGTTGGGAACACTTATCCATCCACGGTCTTTTCAGCTTAGCCTACGGTAGCCCCTAGTGGACTAACCTGATTCCCGGGCAAGAGCTGCATAGTGGTATCCCTTCGATGAATGGACTGGATCTAGTCCCAATATTTCATGCTACTTGAGTGTACATGAGTTGCCATGTGTACACATGCATCCGCCTACTTCCATTTAGATGCACTATGAAAGGAAGCCGGATGGCCTGATGACATTTTAAATTAAGTACATGAGTTATTTAGATGTACATGAGTTATTTGATACTCCGGTTGCTTATGATGTCTGATATACAGGTACTAAAAAAATGGTACATGTTAAACATACTGAAATTAAAACAACTAAATTTTGGAACCTGCTGTTGCTGAGTTACATGTTGAACAATCCTAACCCCTGATGCGTGGACATTTGTTTTTTTCAAATAAGAAGATTGGACGATATATACATTTAAACTGATGCCCATAATTTGGACGGTTTATAAGTATCTATCCTTCAAGTCAGGAATTTCTAACTGCCTGAATATCATCCATCACACTCTGCTACAGTACTAAACTATTTCTCCATTTTAAAAGCTAATGCTGAGTAGAAAAATGTAACTGATGACCAACTGCGGCTGTACCACAACTTGTGGTCCCCTACTGTCTTTCCCTCCCATATGCCCCTTGTTTATAAAGCTAGTACCATGAAAATGATAGGCCCCGCCATGAAGATCACCCTCCCGAAAAATTAGGCCAATCCACTAAGTGAATCCATCAATTGTTTGTTGGTAACAGTGTGTCCACGTGACCAGCGGATGAACCTGATTCTTGTGCCAAGTGATCTTCATGGTGGGGCCTACTAGTTTCATGGTACCGATCATGTTGGCAGGGAAGATAGTACCCTGATGTGTGTGTGACATTCACTCCCTTCATCTCAAGTCTTCAAAACATTAAATAAAAAAGAACCTCCCCACATGATCTCTACTTTTGAATGATATATACAAAATGGTTACTAGACTAGCTTCTTTTTTTTCTTTTTAATTGATAGGTCACTCTTTTTGTTTACACTCATTTCTAGTACCCTAGTATGGACCAACAAGAGCATGCCACATGAAGACATTACGTGTTTATCATATATAGAATCTATACTGGCACTTGAAAATAATTGTATTTGATTTTCCTTTGGCATTATGCATTCTGTCATCAATGTAATGGTACAGACTCTTATCAAGTCGGTTAAGGAAATAAATCTTCATATGACACATGGCTACAATCGATGTGTCCATTAAATGAGGTAATATGCCCAACATGGCTATAAAAAGGCCTGAGGAGCAAACTTATCATATCCTACAGTTGGATATAATCTTATCCGCGAGGCCGTAGCTTATAATCCTTCTAAAATAAGAGATTTCCTCATAAACTTTTGGAGAGCCAACAGCGATTCAAAAGATTTTGAAGATTTGCATGTTGAATCAATTTACAAACCAGCCTTGGATTGGCCAATGATCAAGAGAAATGGCTACATCATTTGAGTTGGATATGCAACCATATCCCGTTTGGAATCAAAAAAATGGAAGAGCTCAATGCGATCCAGCTCACCTTTGACATCAGATCTGTATCTGGTGTCAAATCTTACTCCTGTCAGGAACTAAGGGCGTGTTTGGATGGATGGTTTAACCGTGCTTGTACTATTGTAAACGCACAACACAACTAAAACGCTATTTAGTTTTGGCGGTTCACCGTATTAAAATCCTGCCCTCAAGCACACTATTGTCACTTCAGGGGGTTTACATTGTCGTATAAACGGATGAAATGAACTCATCCAGGAGATACAACCGAATATGAGCATGAATTAGAATTAGTTTCGATAAAACCATGAGAAGGGAATACCATACTCCAAAAGAAACCCCCATGTTCCTCTAAAAGCACCAAATCTCCATCTTTTCATTTCCCATCTCTCTCCTTATTACTCTCTTTGCTTTTTTAGATTTGAGGAGAGAGAGGGTTTTGATGGGGAAGATGAAGAAACCCATTTTCTAATTTGGGTTTTTTGGAAAATGAAAAAAAAAAAACTCCATTTTCTGATTCTGATTTTCTTGGAGGATGAAAAAAAAAGAAAAAATCATTTTCTAATTTCTGCTTTTCTTGGAAGATGAAGAAATTCATTTTCTAATTTAGGTTTTTCTTAGAAGATGAAGAAATCCATTTTCTGATTTGGGTTTTCTGGGAAGCTCTCTCTCTCTCTCTCTCTCTCTCTCTCTCTCTCTCTCCCCACAACCACAACTAGCACACATGTCATCTTGACCAAGAAGAGATGACAGCACTTGTTGTCACGCCCCGCAAATCGAATATAGAATGTGCACCCTTAGACTCAAGTTACAGACTATGACTCGTACACAATGTGTACTAAACCGATGCATTCATGTTGTTATTCCAAAGGCACAATTTAAATGTACTCTAAGTTCACAAATTCAACTACTCATCAAGACATTTTATGAATGCATGAATGTTATGAGATGCATGAATGCATCAAGTGGGTTGATCCATCCAATTGCTTAAGTTGGATTCCATCAACCAACAACCACCCCACAGTGGGTAGGCTTCCACCATCTTGGTAGGCTTCCACACATCGTAGGCATCTAGGGATGGTCCCCCAGGACCCGATACTGTAAGTACTTACAGGTCTTCCAAGGCGTGCTCCTAAGTGGAAAGAATGATTTAATGCCCTTGATCAACTATACGGTTAAAAAAACTCAATCTTTTGAGTGAGTTAAATGTGTGTTGGATAGGCTTGAAGCAGGTGGTTGTTGGACATAATGTTGTGGTTCAATAGATAGTCAAATAAACGGTCTGAATTTTGGAGTTTGATTTATTGAGTCTTACAATAAATGGTGAGGGTTACCATCATAAGTTGGGATGCTAAATCTCCTACACATTAGTTACAATAATAAATTTTGATTTAATCTTATTTACGGAGACCGGAAGATCTCTCACTTGCCTCATCTTCAGAAAATAATCAAATGCACATTTAGCCCATTCACCATTAGTTTTAGGTGAAACGTTACCTCTAATTCTTGTTTTACCTGCTCTATCAACAATTTAAGTTTGGACCTACCAAGGATAACTAAGATGGCTTTTTAATTGCTCATGTTTAACCGTAATTCAAAACAATGTGTATTAGCATCTTATATAAAAACTAGCCGGTAGTTTAGAAATATACTATATGATCTTCTTAATAAATGATTTATTTTAATTTTTAGATGACCCGTTTGTCAAATACAATTGTGACGAATGGTTAGATGATGTCCTAAAATTAAAATAAGTGGATGGTTATAATCCTAATCATGTTTATAGGTTATTGTTCAATAGGTTTCGTGAATAGATACGTCCAAAATGATTTTAAGAGGTGATCTATATTAAGATTGTACACCGTTCAATTCTAGAGACATGTTCACGTATGCAAACATACTAAGATTGAGATTTCGATGGTATCTTAAGCATATTTTTAGGTAATGAACGAAATGATGAATCCAATTGTAATTCTAATGTGTGTACGAATGGATATGGAGATCGAGTAGTTTGTTTGTAATGATCGGGTGATTCAAATTCAAAATGGACGGTCAGATGTCTTCATTTAATGGTAATAGGGTACTTTTACAGTTGGTTTTGATAATCAAGTGGGAATACTAAGGTACTTGATGGTTCGTTTTAAGAATCAGCTATTGGATGACTTGATCTATGGGTGAAAAACACTCCTCATGATTTAAATTCACATTAGACTAGAGATGGACGGTTAAAATCGATCAATCTACATACGCACGGTTGAATTAATGCTACTATACATGCTCACGTACATGTAACAATGCACCCCAAATTCCAGGTTATTACACTTTATATAGCAGTAAAACCCCACCTCATGGTCAGTGACAAGCAAATCAATGCCATCCTGACGAGGTCTTTCGCACTTGCTCCGACTTCATCGACTGCCCGAAGGGCCTCACCCTCGACATGTCACAGCCAAAAATCGCGTACAAGGGATGTGAGGAAACCCAAATTATGTAGCAGGTCCGCATTAGACCTGGGTGAACATAGTAACGACAATAACACAAATCTTTTCTCATAATCGATTAATCCAAACACAGGATACATGCAAAGAATAGAATTCGACACAGGTGTTTGTGAGACATCCAAACGGACTCTTGTTCTATCGTTCACTACATCTTAAACCCATTTAAGATAGCGATGTGATGTGCAATTTAATACGTTACAGTATAATACAAGACAATCAATGCATCCAAACACACCCTAAGTGATCTACATTAAATCACATAAACGACTGTGATTGAGGGAAAAATGTTCCTTTGATCAAATCAAAATGGACTTATAGGGGAGCATCTTGTGTAGGAGTGGAAATCTAAGATCTAGCAGCTACTGACTTTTCAGAAATATTTATGGTTAAGAGCTTCTAGATTCATTGAGAGATACCTGTATTTGAAAAGCCCGCGCGAAAAATCTAGAAGAACCTAAAAGCCTAGCGAGGG
The DNA here is from genome assembly GCA_003013855.2 of Liriodendron chinense. Lineage (NCBI taxonomy): Eukaryota > Viridiplantae > Streptophyta > Magnoliopsida > Magnoliales > Magnoliaceae > Liriodendron > Liriodendron chinense. The sequence goes on along the minus strand of PVNU02000440.1, from coordinate 2,093,278 downwards.
GCTCTCACCACCTCGAGTAAGCTATAAAAGGAGTAGTCAAAGAAAAGCTTGTGCCCCATGCCAAACACATCTATCTACTTTTACAATTATCTTACTTTTTTCTAGCCTAATTCGCTACTGCCCAGCGACTCCCACTGTAGTTCATTTATCTTAGGAATATGTTAAATATCTACGACCTTAATTTGTCATATTACCCTGTTTATTTGAGTTTTGATTCAATTGTTCGTGCACCGATCATATTCTGCTGGCCACCTAGCTTGATTATCTGTTTCATTATGATCATCAGGTATTTATTTTATCTCTTGCTTTTATTTATGTTGGTTGTAGTTGTAACATGGTCAAATATTACTAAAATCGATCATGTTTATAATTCTAACCTATGTTTCTTATATGTAAGTCTTCCGTTTTGATTTAGAAATACCACATTAAAGCATTGGTGTAATAAAAGTTCTTAAGTACTTAGTCGTTTTTGTATTCGACTGATACAAGACAAAAAGAACTCATTCGTGAGGGCTAACTCCTACCCTTGCACAAATTTCTTGAGTACGAGGCGCATCAATCAGTGGTCGAGAGGACTTTGAATCCCAATCCAGTCTCCAATCTATCCATCTCGACGCTGCGGCACCAACGATTCAGTAAAAACCCTTGAGTTAGGCAAACTCTTACACACCCACACAATCATACTCGAACACATACATCTGATCTATGCCATCAGTCACACAAGTGGCCCTGATTAGCTGAATTGAGGGCAACACTTCTAATGGGCCATAGCCATCTTAAGAATTCTGATATTACTAGACGGTAAATAAGTGCTTCATGGGCCATAGCCAGCTTAGGTAGTTGATATTATTTGCTGTTTGATTGTCACCAAAAGATGTTGTTAACGGTCCAGAAAGAAATTCCATTTGAATGGACTGTTAAGATCGAGAAATGAATAAATGATCCCAGACAAGGACTGTACGTGAACACTCTCATCAGTCCAATCCTTTCCTCAACTTCTCACACTCACATGTGTATAATATCTGATCCATGCAAGACAAGTGAGCCACATCATAATAATCACATGGTATGAAAATCAGAATGTCCAACCACTGAGCGTGCTACACCATTCCTGAGAGTAATACCATCGGTTGTGCATTGACTTGCCGATGTGTTGAATGAGTCGATCCTGCATGATTTTCGCACCATGTGTGATCATCATTATGCGGCCCACGTTTTTTCAACCGGTATCCAATCCTAAGTATGTGACGTTTTCGCAATGACAAATGGCTCTATGTGAAGTTCAGGCACAAGTGGCTATATGTGATCATTTTACATACAAAGTGGCCGGCCGTGGTCCACAATATATGCAATCTCTCTCTCAAGGGGGCTGATGAAAAAGTATGATGGACCGGATGGATGGTCACCGGATGGATGGTCAGATTAATTATATGAACGGCTAGAAAAATTATTTTAGCTGTCCTTCTCCTCAACGTTGCAATCATCAAATGTGGTCCAGTCTCTTGATTGCTGCGTGGGCCATTTGTGTGGGTGATCGAACCGTTGAGTGGCTAAGAGGTCGATCCTACCATGAATAGCAGAGTGATCAACGGTTTACATTCAAGTCCAGTTTTTGAACGCTTATGATGTTTCTTTTCTAGTACCCACAAGAAAGGGACGTCCTTGATCTAAAAGATTTAGAGACAAGGCCAAAAATAGTACCACTGGTTCGATTGCAGGAGATTATAATTGCAATTAGATGTTAATGTCGGGGATTGTTGACTTGCATGGGTCCATTGGCGTTGTAGAAAGCAGCATTCAATGCAAGTTGGAGTTGGAGCATGGCCCCGAAAAATATAAGTAGACAGTGCATATTGCTCTCTTTTTTTGTTTTTTTTTTTTTTAAATTTAGTCATGCAACGCACCCACCCTGTTAGTTGGGCAACACACCCACTTGGTTAGTCACATGATGTAGGGTGGGGTTAGTGTGTCTCCTTAGCACTCGAACCTGAGATCTGCTGTTGAAATGCCTAGGCGTCTCCCAGCTGGGAATGTCATGAAAGACAGGTAGGGTTAGGGGCCGTTTGGATGCCTGTAACTTCTGTAAAATGTAGCAAAGTAACAGGTAACTTTGTTACAGTTTGTGTTTGGGGGAGAAATGTTACAGGTAACAAAGTTACAACATGTAACTTTGTATCAAGTAAAGAAGCAAGAAAATTCACAGGCAAAATAGGTGTTAATCAAGTCACAAGTGACTTTGTTGCAGGCAACGGCTACCTTCTTTTGAAATCGAAATGTAGGAGAGATTCGCAGTTGCATTGAAGAGGCGTTTGCTTGCATGCAGATAATTTGAAGGACGAGCGTCTCCGTCTCCGTCTCTGTTTCCCTCTCCAGGTGAGTTAAAAACCTTTCCCTTTTCTTCTTTCTTTCATTATTTTTTTTTTTTTTATGCTTTCCCCTTTTCTGGGGTGCGGATCAGCTAGTCTCAGTATAAGGGGTGGTTTCGAATCTCTGTGGGCCCCACCATGATGTATGCATTTTATCCACGCCGTACATCCATTTTTCCATCTTATTTTAAGGCACGAGCCCAAAAATGAGACAGTTACATATCTCGGGTGGACCACACCACAGGAAAACAATGGGGATTGAACGTCCACCATTAAAATCTTCCTAGGGCCCACTGTAATGTTTATTTTCCATCCAACCTCTTGATAAGGCCACGTAAACCTAGATGAAGGGAAAAAACAAATATCAACCTGACACCAAACTTCTATGGCCCCCAAAAAGTTTTCAACGGTAGGCATCAATCCCCACTGTTTTCTTATGGTGTGGTCCACCTGAGATTTGTATCTGTGTCATTTTTGGGCTCGTGCCTTAAAATAATATGGCAGAATGAATGGACCACGTGGATAAAATGCATACATCATGGTGGGGCCTACAGAGATTTGAAACCACCCCTTATGCTAGTCCCGGTGGGACTAGTTGATCCGCGCCCCCTTTTCTGGTCGCGGAAGTGGATTGCATAGTAACTCCGCATGCATACTGAGTAAACTCTATGGGGCCCACCGTGATTTACGTATTTTATCCACTTCACTCACCCATCTTAACAGATACTTTTAGGGCTGTAACCCAAAAATGAAGCATATAAAAAGCTTAAGTGGACCACACCACAGGAAAAGTGTAAACTCATTGTCTACCTTTGAAAACTTTTTGGGGGATATTTGTGATTTCCATTGTTAGGGGACACAGAGGTTTTGGACCAAGCAGATATTTATGTTTTCCCTTCATCCATGTCACAAGTGGACTGAGCAGATATGAAGAGCTTGGATCACAAATAAACATCACTGTGGGGCCTATGAAGGTTTCAATGGTGGAAATCATTATTCCCACTGTTCTAGTGGCATGGTCCACTTGAGTTTTTGATATGCTTCAACTTTTCAGTGGCATGTCTGTCCAAGTATCCAAATTGTGGGGCCCATTGCTAATGGAACATAGCCCAACAAGTTATAGTTTACCAACATTACAAGCAATTTTGAAACGTGGGCCCACTTTTACAGCCTATTTATTGATTAGTTTAACCTTAAAAAATTGCCCAACTATTCATCTAGATGGGCTCAATAAAATGTCATACTTTTAAAATTTCTTTATGTCTCAATTTGATTTTTAAATAATTCTCTACTCTAAGCTTTGGATAAAGTGTGAATATATAACTTATTACCTGTAACTAACTTACAGGTTAGCCAAACACAGAAACTAAGTTACCTGTAACTAAGTTACAACTTACATCCAAACAGAATTACTTGTAACTTTCTTTCACTTGTAACTAAGTTACATGTAACTTACTTACAACTTAAAAAAGTCACATGCATCCAAACAGGCCCTTAAAGGGCAAAAATCTTCATGCAATTTAGTTATATGGATTTATTAAAGGACATGGAAAGCAAGTGTATTTAGGTAATTTCAAGGTATATTTGGGCTTTTGGCTTGATTACCAATTTTTTAGAAGAAGAAACCTTTGATACTCTGACATTGTGTAACGTTTTATATGCGTGCATGGAGAATACTTGTGTTGGGGTGGGAGAGCTGTTACACTAACCAACTCAACCAGCAAGTTGGTAATGGAATAGGTTACTTGAAAAGGCTTCCGTGAACTCAGGCCTGATCACTTGCTGTGACTTAAGATGGCTTGACTTGCACTATAAAAGCATAGGAATCAACCTCACATTAATGTTGTTTATCCCTCAAACACTCTCACCACTAAGTACACCTGACCTTATTGTTTAGCTTCTTATTTTTGAAGTTTTACTGCAAAATTCCTCCGAGAAGGAGATTTTACCAAATAGCTCCTTCAGGAGCCATATCACTGCAGAGTGCTTTTTTGAAAAGTGAATTTACCTTATTCCCATGTTTATACTTTCTTTACAAAGCAGGATTGAGAATCATGGGCCTCATTTGGTGTGTGTCTAGCATCCAAACTGTCAAAAGATGCAAACCAACATTATTATGGGATGAACCAAAACTATGAAGGATCCAATTATAAAGTGGGTCAATCCATAAAAAAAATAGTATACATCACTCAAAACATCCAAATTCAATTGTAGTCCATTTGATGATTTGATTGGCTTGATTATTTGTTCGTGTGATCACCACCATGGTGATGGATGGGTTGGACGTTTCACACATACTATGTGGGTCCCATAGTCTTGACTTTCACTACTTTTTTAAGAATTTTATTTTTTTAAATAAGGGCATTTTTTTTTTTAATTTCCCATCTCCAAAAGCATCTCTTTGTATTTTCAAGTCATGGAGACATTGTTTGGCAAAACTTGGATTTCAAGAATTTTACATAAAAAACCCTCTTTGCCAAGAGGCACATGATGTAACTATTTTAAATAGGAATTTTTACTACAAAATTGATGAGGAATCTATATTTTTTCAAATAATCGTGGGATGATTAGAAATAGAGGGACCTGGATTGCATCCGACCCTTGGACTAGGTCTGTGTGGGATCCCACCATGATGTATTTGTTTATCCATGCCGTCCATACCTTTTATAAGATCATGATAAGGTATGGGTCCAAAAATGGCCCCAAAATAAGTTAGATCCAATGCTCTAGTGGACCACACCAAATAGAGTAAGCTTGGGTTGCATTAAATGCAAGAGTAATCTCTAGTGTGGTCCATTAGAGCGTTGGATCTACCTCATTTTTGGACTCGTACCACCCCCCAATTCGGTCAGACATAATTAGCGCCCCCCCCCCCCAAAATCCGAAGTAGAAGTGTTTTTTGAGGGATGAAATTACAAAATATCCTCATTTAATTTTTTTTCTTTTTAGTTATGAGAGTCGAAACTTGTGCGATCCACATGGTATGTGTATAGCATTGAACCTGTCCAATGTATATACCTTACCTTGGCGATAACACAAACAAAACACAAGGTGATTAGATCATGAGATGGGCTTCACTTGAAATGGGATATTTTGAAGGGTACATTTTATTTTTTATGGATTGACTTACCTTATGATTGGATCTACCATATTTTTTATTTGTCTAATAATAATGTTGGTGTGCATTTGCTAAATGGGTTAGATTTGAGACACATCCCATGTCCAACAATTTTTTATTCTCCACTTAGTTGTAACACAAAAAAAGGGATGGTGATAATATAACTTCTCTTCTAAAAATGCCCGGCTTGAGAATATCAATCCACAAGGCATTATTTAATAAAATTCAAATTTGGAAGAATTTTGCGGTAAAAATACCTTTCAAATATTCTTTTCTATTTCTAAAGTTAAAATTTGATTAACTATTGAGTTGAGTTAGGTCAAGTCTTTGAGTCATCCTAACCTAGTTCAATATCAAGTTGAGTTGAATTTTTGGATTTTTATGTTATGGTCTCTCTCATAACAATGGCCCACATGCAGGCATGTAATTATGTTCATATGGCATGCAAGGAAAGTTTCATGCAAGATAGTTTTTATGATGGGGTAGGAGATTTTAATTAGATTATAAATAAGAGAGACTTTAGTCCTCTCCATCCAAGATCAAATGTGTAAGGCTATCCATCTTTAACATATACTTGGTAGAGAATTAGGGAAAATGTGAGCCAATGACTTCTTCTGTATAGGGATGTGTAGAGGGACAATTAGAGTTGTTCATCATTGAGTCCAATCTTTTTTCTAATTCATAATTTTCTAATTAATATTTTTGCATTATATGCGTTTCATAGTCCTACTCATGCCTCAGTGGTAGACTTATAAGAGTTTCAACACGAGGTCATGTGTTTGAGTACCCATTGTGATGAAATCACACCATGGTGCAGGGTGAATCGTAGTCCATTAGGTACTTTCTATGTTTGCTCTCCTCATACACACCATGCGTGCAAAATTAGCATGGATGACGCAATAGCTTTGGAAAAACAATGATGGGCCTAGATTCCAGCTATTCAATTTTATATACAAGCAGCAATGAGATCAATATACAACCACCAATGAGATCAAAACACGCCTAATCCAGTAGTAAAAAATAAAAAAATCCTAAATACCTAATTTGATTAACCTATCAAGTTAGTTTTTCCTTAAACCACATGGCTTGTCATGTCCACTGATTAACTATCAGCTTATGTGGTTGATTTTCATTTTCAAACCTAGACAACGGGCTAGGATGCTTCTAGCGGTAGAGAGCGGATTCGGTGTGGCTGTGAACGGCCTCACCCAACATGGTGCGACCTGACTGTGGGTCCCACCTAAATGTATGTATAGAATAAATTTAAGGCATGAGACAAAAATGAAGCAGATACAAATCTTAGGTGGACCACGCTACATGAAACAATGGTTATTGAATGCCCACCAATCAAAACTTCCTAGGGCCCATCATAATGTTTTTTTCCCATCCAACCTGCTAATAAGGCCACACAGCCCTGGATGAAAAGAACGAACAAATATTATCTTCATCCAAAACTTTTATGGCCCACAAAAAGTTTTTAATGGTCAATCCCCACTGTTTCCTGTTTCCTGTAGTGTGGTCCACCTGAGATTTGGATATCATTCATTTTTGGGGTCATGCCCTAATATGATATGGAAGAATGGATGGACCACATGGATATGCTACACATACATCAAGGTGGGCCCCATGGTCAGGGCTGCACGGGCAACACCTAGTCTGCTACCCTAGTTGTATCAATACACTTGTATGGTTTATTTATTCGAAGTATCCGAAGGGTTCATTAGGTTCACGCCCATTTCACTGGATAAGAGAATCTAATCCATTCATAAGCTATCTATTCTTATTTTTATTCTTATCCTTATTCTTATTATTATTCTTATTATTTTTCCATTTTGCAGTAGATATTTCTCTTTGTGATTCTCCCTCAAATCTGATTCTCTACTAACATGTACACTTATTTATTGCTAAAATTATTAGTTAGTGGTTTGCTAATTCCACAGGTGTGCAGAAGCTGTACACATTCACAAGTGTATGCATAGGTCATAATGTGACACGTGTGCAAAAATAGGCCATTCCTAACCTCAATTGATCCATGAATGAATGGCTACAAATTAACCATCACCTTACACCTTACTCTGTATGTTTTGGCTCAATAAAAAAGTGAATTTTTCTTATTTTTTAGGCAGACCATTCAAGCATTATTTCCAATGTTATCAAAGGTTTGGATCTCACACACTTGTTTCTCATCTGCACATGTTCCCGTGTGGATTTGTACAGCTCTTCATTCTCTTGGAATTGTCAAACCTATTTTTCAGTCGATGATCTTCACTATTTAATTTATAGGCCGTGGATAAGATTATTAGAATCATGGATTCCCGTGCTTTTCACGTGGCAGCTGATGAAACGTGTAGCAGATTTAAATGGACAGCTCAGATTTAAATGGTGTGAATAAAACACACAGATCATGGTGGGGCCCACAGAGCTTTGACATCAGCTACATGTCTGGTGTTAGGGTCACCAGCCAGACCGCGTCCCTTTCCAAGCGTCCTGAGTCCTGACGTACATCATTCGATCGGCGACTGACTAATGGTCCACATCATCGGACCATCAATTGGTCCACATCATCTGTTCTGGCTGGCCCGACCATGGATTTGCCATTTGCCAAACCGTAAACCAGATGTAGAAAACACGCAAACTACTGCCGAACCCAGCCAATTTCTATTGCTGGACTAGGAAACAGAAGACGACAGGCTCCTGCCCGATGCGCCAGAACGGGCTCCGTATTTCAGTAATCCAACCGTTATCATCATAGGATCTAACGTGGATGGAGAATTCATTAATAGAAGATCAACAATCCCTAACTCTAAAATCAGTGGCCTAAAACTAAACGATCAAGAGAAGAACAAAGAACGGCAACGGTCTATAGAGTTTTTACATCCAAGATTTTCCAATCTGGAAAAGGTTTAGGTTTTCCACATCTCAAGTCAGGTCAAAATATATAAACGGTCTGGATCACTGTGAAATGGGGCCCACAAGGATAGAGTGGTTGCATAAGTGTCGCGATGCATCAGAGCCCTATAATTTCTCGACACAAAATCAATAAATTATTTGGTTGGGCCCGCCAATGGGATGTGAGCGTATTAGCTGTTACCCGGGTAAGAGCTTAGTGGGTGTTACCCTAACCGTGTGGGGCCCACATTGATGTATTTTTTGTATATCCATGTCGTCCATCTGTTTTAATCTATAATTTTAGAACAAGATTCCAAACCTCAAGAAGATCCAAATCTCAGGTAAACCATACCACTGGAAACACTGATGAATAACCATTAAAAACATGTTATGGACCATAAAAGTTTTGGATCCAGTTGATATTCTTATTTTACCTTCACTCACAGCGTTTTGACGTTATCAACGGGTTGGATGGAAAATAAACATTAGGAAAATCTTACTATTGGCCCTTTGGAATTTTTAATGGTGAGGCACTCAATCACCACTGTTTACTGTATTATGGTCCACATCAGATTTGGATCTACTTAATTTTTGGCACTCCATCGTAAAATGATCTTTAGAAACTGTTGGACGGCGTGGATATACAATACGTCATCAAAGTGGGCCCCACGGTACGGGTAACACCCACTAAGCTAATACCCGGGTAACAGCCAAGTCGCGCCCGATTTCCAGCATCTTTACTTTATCGTCCGATATGCAGCATCATCTGGCCCCTCCTTGCTGCTTCTGCGTTCCTTCACCAAGGCAAAAAAAAAAAAAAAAAAAAAAAAAAAAAAAAAAAAAAGTCAAAGCCGTGGATGGAAATCTGTGGCTCCATGATTAGATGATCTGGACCTTCTATTTGGTAGAACATAAAATGGCTTTCCGATGATACAAATTTTTTGTTTCTTATCATATATCTGAGAGGAATTAATTGAGATTGCAAACATTATTGGCTCAGTTTAAATTTATAGAAGGTGGCCCATTGGATGTACGGTCTAAATCATTTGATATGCAACCACATGGGCCCCACATTGGATGGCTGTGCGATGGACTCAAAATAAACGCTCGGCCACACGAACGAACCATTCCGTTGGCAAAAATCTCAAAAGGTGAGAGACTCACAGGACCTGTCTACGGCCCGCGGCTTACCAATCAACGGTCTCCAGATGATAACGCCTGCCTAACAAACAGCGAGAAAAAGAAGAATCTTGCCGGACCATCACTTCCCAGAGAGCCCTTCGAAAAACCAAAATATTACGGAGCTAGTGGCCAATTCGTTCTGCAGTCTAGGGCTATTTTCGTCATTTCATCAGGAATCCCTATAAAACCACTAACCGGGATTTCTCTTTCCCGTTTGACGGAAAGGGCGAAAAAAAAAAAAAAAAAACAAAAGGGATGGAAACGGGCAACGTTACCCGAGCCGAGCCGACTCGTTCGGCGCGCAGCCGTCGCTGCCAACGTGCGGCGAGTGACGCAAGCACCGCGCGAACGTCGGCGCACGCGCCAGCTCGCTCTCCCGGCGACCTGACCGTACCTACACATGCGGCTCACGCGCCTGTCGACAGCCGGCCCCTCGCCGCTACGTTACATCTACCACCGACATCTCGACGACCGCTCTGAAATTCTCTCTCAGAGTATTAGAAGAGTAAAAGAGAGAAAAAATCAGTTAACGGAACATGGACGGAACAGAAACGGTAACGACGCAGGGACGTCCGTCTCTTCCCATCCGCGAAGACTGCTGGAGCGAAGGCGCAACCCTAACCCTCATTGAAGCTTGGGGCAGCCGTTATCTCGAGTTGAACCGCGGCAACCTCCGCCAGAAGCACTGGCAAGAGGTCGCCGACGCCGTTAATGCCCGTCATGGCGCCGTCAAGAAGCAGCGACGCACAGATGTCCAGTGCAAGAACCGGATCGACACCCTCAAGAAAAAATACAAGCTCGAGAAAGCTAGGGTTTCTTCCTCCCCTGACGGAACCGTAACGTCGACGTGGCCGTTTTTCTCCCGTCTGGACGCCCTCATCGGCCCCACCGCCGCGTTGAAGAAGCCCTCGCCTCCTCTCGCCCTTCCGTTGCCCTACCGGAAAACCCATCCGTCTCTCCCGCAGGCCGCTGCCGTACGTCCGTTGAAAGAGAAGCGGTCGGCCACCGTCGCTGTCGACGATGCTTTCTTCCGTCGAAATTATAGTGCTGCCGCGGCGGCCGCGGCGGCCGATGTGGATTCCGGATCCTCGAGATCGAGCACGGAGAGCAGGCGGCGTGATGATGGCGATGATGCGGATGGGTTCCGCCAGCTGGCGCAGGCGATCGTGCGATTCGGTGAGATCTACGAGAGGGTGGAGGGGGCAAAGCAGCGGCAGATGATCGAGCTGGAGAAGCAGAGGATGGAGTTTGCAAAGGGGTTGGAGTTTCAGAGAATGCAGCTGTTTATGGATTCGCAGGTCCAGCTCGAGAAGATCAAGCGGGCGAAGAGGGCCGCTGCCAATGGTGAAAGGCAACTCTGATCTTTCCTTCCCGATCTCCCTTTATTTCTTTCATTTTTTTATCATCTGAAATCCGTTTCTTTTACTTTTGTATGTGGATTTCTGTTTATTTCATAAATATACCTTTTTGCCATCATGAAGTTATTTATTTATTCCTTGTGGCATGCGGTTTCTAGGAATTGTGATTTACAAAGAGTGTTTTGAGGCTTTTTCTTGCTTCTGTTAAATCTGTTCGCCAGTGTTTGGTAATGTTCGAGAGGAACTTCTTAATGATTTTTGAATTGGGAACATCTTAATGTTGGATCTTTAAATAAATTACCAAAAGAATAGGGTGCTAAGAGTTTGAGTGAGGGTCCAAAGGCAGTGTGGGAGTAAATCCCACCATGTTTCAGAATGGGATTTGAGGATTCTGTTTTGAAATATGTATTAGATTCTGCTCACCGCCTTTAGGCAGTGGGAAATAGGTGCGATGGAGATTTTTGGGGGACACTGCTGGCCGAAGTTGGGTCCTTGTAACTATCTCACCTTACATTGTATGAGATATTTCAATGAAGTTTAAATGTGGGTGTTATTTATTTATTTCGATGAGTGTAAATGGGGATATTGTAGCTTGATGTTTTGTCATTGAGTTCCTGTTACTGAAATTTCATCCAGAGTCCCTGTTTTTTGGTCTCTTTTTTGCGCTGCCAAAGTATCATTTTCTTTCTCTATGAACTGCTGTCTTCCATTCGTAGTTTTGCATATTGGGCATGATCATATAATAACTAATGATTTTGGGCTTGATGGTACTTGTTAAGCCTGTCAGTTGGATTACTGTGCAGGACTAATGTTAATGAATACATGCTTCATGGAATGCTGTCTAGATAAAATAACTAGCATAATTTCTTTAGCTGGGAATCAAGGTTGGCATGTGGGTGCCTGAACATTAAGAGTTCAAGAGGCGGCAAATCTGTTAGAATTGTACTAATTGAGGGAAGAGGTTGGTTTGTGCATGGAGCATGCTGGGCTCCATTGCTTGAGGATTTTACTAATATGAAGATGTTGAGTTGTTTCTTGAATGATGAAAGAAGAATTTTTGTCAATGAAAAACTTTTTGTGTAAAAATTGTCAATGGAGATGGATGTAGCAAATTGTCAATGGAGATGGATGCAAGTGTCGGTCTTTGTTACCCTGACTCAACGGGCAAAAGAACTCTGGATTGGCAGTGGTCGAAGGGGATTCTTATTATGAAATGCAATGGGAAAGAAGGCCAGGAATGCGTGGGGGGTGGGAGAGAGGAGATTAGTCAATTGTGTAACATTTTCGCTATCATATTCTCTCGCTCTTTAGGAAGGAAATGCTGAGGCGGATGCTTTGTATTATAAGGGCTCTCCAACATGTATCTTTTCTCTCATTATCACCCTGTAAGCTTTATGAATCTTGCTTTGCCAAATTTCCTAGCTAAGGCTCTGTCTTCAGTAGGCGACCGACAAAGGCTTCATATACCTCTCATGACCTTTATGCAAGTGCCTGTTTGGCCCACGGGATTAAATGGTATGGAATTGCATTAGATGGGATTAACTCCATTATTGCACAATGATTGCATGTTTGGAAATACCATGGTATTTTGACAAACCAATCCCCATGATTGGGATCATATTCTTCCTCAAGCAAAAACACCGTACTAAGCAAAATCCTGTTTGTTGGACGATGGATTTGTCATCAAGGGACCGGATTCATAATTGATGTTGGTCACTTGCACACATATACAACTCAAATGTTAGGTGTAAAGGATGCATGTGGATGGACCGGATGGAAAAAACACATGCATCAATGTGGGGCCCATAGATGTAATGGATTTGAAAATCCACCAGAAATCCCACATGGGACCAAATACAATTCTGTTCCACCCAATCCCATTCCTTCCCGTGTCTCCAAACGTCCCAGGGAATTTGCATGGAACCAAATGCAATTCCATCCCACTTAATCCCTCTTAAGCCCACGTACCAAACATGCCATTAGGTTTTTCTCTCTTCCTCCTTTCAGGCCCTTCAACCATAGTCAAAGTTCCCTTCCTCTTTTGTTGATAAAATTTTCCTCTTAGTGCTTGGAAAGGAAAAGAGAAGAAGCATTTCTCTGATTATTAAATGGAAGTATATCATGCTTTATGGGTTTGCATTTCAACATTTGGCTCTCAGGTTCAAGCCCAGGTTACCTATTGCCAAAAAATGCTTTTGATTGTGTTTTTGTAAATTTCAAGTGACAATACCATTGTTGTATTTAAAGTCCTTATAAAGGTGTATATGTAAGGCTTGGATTGGATGGTTTCTTTGGTCCATTTTAGCTTTTGGCCTTGGAATGGATAATGCCCGGGTCGATTGAGGCATTCATCCAAGAATGGAGTAGAGGTCATCAAGGTGAAAAGGTGAGTGTCATGGAAGCCCCTGCTGATTATTTCGTTGGTTATCTCGAAAGAATGGAATAACAGAACATCACTAGCAAATCTGAACACTCTGTGATGCCAAAAAGGTTCCAGAATGGAATACTGGAACATCGCTAGCAAATCTGAACGCTCTGAGATGCCAAAAAGGTGCTTGTTTCTTGGGCCTCATGCTCAAAAGTCTTTAATGGGCATAACAAGGAGGAAATTGAGAGAATTTTGGGGTGTGGGTCTTGCCACTGTGGCACAGATGATCTCACATCATCTAGCTTATGTATCTTTTTTCTAGCCTTCTTTTCAGCTTTTAATAAATTATGTTCTTTCTTAAAAATAAATGTGTTTTATCTTAAGGTTTTCTTTTTATTTAGAAATTCAATTTCCATGTAATGATAATGCATGGAACTTAATTATTACTTTATATTATTCTATAGATACAGTAGCATACAAAATATACGAGTCTTATAAATGCTATGATGATATATCATATATCTTATATCTTATGTAACTTAATGTGCACCCGTGCAATAATATGTATCTAGGAGATGATATCTAAACTGTCACCTTGTGATGCGCAAACCCCTTTTTCCATGCTGTTTTCTACCTAATGCCTATTGTTTATTGTCTAACAAAGAAAATGACAATGAGGTGTAAGCATGGAATAATTGGGATGAAATATTTGTTTTCCTGTATACCTAGTATTGTGTGTGCACAGGGCCTTAGGATTGATTGGTGAAACATGATTTGTAAAACTGATCCCAAATTACTAGGACAGGATTATGATGATGATGTTATGTATATCTATTATGTAGGATTATCTGGAACCTTGAATGTAATTATGATATGCAGTTATTCTATCATAAGTCATATGTATCAGTGGCAGTGCTGCTTTTTAGAGTTCAAAATTCCAGATCTGATCTCTAGTGATCAATGGTTACCAGGGCCTTCCTCTGGCCATTCTTGGATACTACAACTCCTTTGCTAGCAGTTAGGGGTGATCTTTACAGCATGCTTTTCTCTTTTGAGGCTGAGCTCAGTTCCCTTGAGAACCACATTGAGGACCTTTCAGGTTGAGGTGCACCCAACATTCCAGACACATACTTCAACAAAGAAGCATACCTCTGAGACCCTTTATAGTATGAGGTGCACTTGAGGCACACTAGAGGCTTATGCCTCTAGCCTAAAAAAATATCCAAGTATACCTTAGCTAGCTTTCTTTTTGTGTTCTTTATTTCATTTCCAGCAACTTTCTGTCCGCTATATTGTTTCTGCAGCGATAGAAATAATCTATTTCTTATGTCAGTATTATGATGTAGCTTTGATATAATGATTTCGGAATCTGAAGAAATTGTGGCTTAGAATCTTAGAATTGACTCCTTTCTTTGAGATATTTGACATATGGGATCAGTGAATGTTAGCCTTGATAAATTAAACATGATGATGCTCCTTAGTAAATTTTGTTCTTTATTTTTTTCTTTTCCATAATGAACAGGGATTGTAGTACCCTGACATTTGTTAGGTTTTAAATGGATATGGATGGCTATGTTGTTGGCAGGCTTGGCGCTTTGGCTTGGTTAGAGTCAGAAGCTATTTATGCCAAAACTTAAAACCAGTATGGTTAAGTTCTATTTATATTTATGTTGTATTTATTGGTCTAGAGGCAAGGCATGCGATCCACCCCTAGGCAGTTAGGGTACCTTTCAGCTTCCTTCTACTGAGTGACCACTTTGCTTGTAATATTTTTCTCAGGAAGTGGCTTGGAGGTTTGGCTTAGAAGGTGATTCCTAATCAAAGCGACTTCTTGCAAATATGGCTATTCTCAGGGTCATTAGTTTTATGAGGGATTCCTCCCTTTACAGGGCATCTTGGATATGGAAAGTGGTCTCCAGCATGAAAAGTGACTTTCTGAAGGCAGATTTATTGGTGATGGATCTTGCAGTAGATTCTGGGAAGATGTTTGGTGTGACTCTTCGGTTCTTTATAACGCTTTCCTTGCCTCTATCAGCTGGCAATTGACAAAGGAGCTATACCTTTTCAGGTTTATAACAGATTCAGGAATCAAGGTGTTTGGTTCAGTGTTTTAAATAGCAAATAGCATGTAGCATAGCGCTCACCCCTCTGAAGCGTGAGGCGTAAGCTACGTAGCGTGTAGCGTAAGCTACGTGCTACTAGATTTTTATTCAAGGTTGGACTTGGTTACACCAATTTCATAATATTTTGAACTAAATTATACTGATTAATAGTGAAATTTAACAAAATTGCATAATATTTAATGCAACCCGAAGTAATAGGAAAGGGCAATGATTAAGTATAAAGGCTAAGAAGATCAATGAAACTGATTTACTATTGTTACTTATTTTACTAAAAGCATTGAAAAGATTATCTAATTTTTATTGAAAATAGAAAAATATAACAAATCATTGAAAACATTAATTGAATTTAATGTTGAAGTGAAAAATAACTTGTAATGTAAGCTACATAGTGAGTAGCGTATAGTATAGTCTATGCAAATTATTATGAGCATAAGCAACATGCGACTTAAGCTATTTTAACGAGCTATGTAGCATTAAGGCTAAGCTACCCTATTTAGTGTAAGCTACACGCTACATAGTGTAGCTATTTAAAACACTGGTTTGGTTTCCTTGCTTTAGAAGGGCATTATTTGACAATGAAATGAGGAGTTAGCCTTTTGGGTCTTCTTTATCCTCAATGCCCAATAGAAGGGATAGGAATTCATGGAGATGTATAGAGAGCAATGTGTTCTCAGTTTAGTCTTTTGACTATATGTTGTAGGGGTTGACCATGATGCAGCCGGCGCCCCTATGAAATTCATTTCGAGGATCCTAGGCCCTCCTAGGTTTGTTACCGTTGGTAGGTGGGGATGGATAAAGTTCTTATGACAAATCATCCGTGCAGTAGAAATTTCATTATCCCATATGCTTGTATCCTGTGCTTGAGAGATGAGGAGACTGTGGAGCATCTTTTTATGCAATGTGATTTCTCCTCAGAGATATGTTGGGGTTCTTTTGGCCTTTTGAGACCAACTGGGTGATGCCAGAGAGCATTTCATCCTTCTTCCAAGCCTGGCAACGTGGATGTAGAGGAAAGAAAAGAAAGACTCTGGAGATTATGCCTTCTATCAGGGCTTTGGTCGGTCTGAAAAGAAAGGAAAAACAGATCCTTTTGCATGAAATCGAGTCTTCAATGCAGGACTATGCTAGAAATTTAGCCATCTCTTGGACTTCATTCCTCTAGGTGTTCATTGGTTGTAATAGGGAGTCCTTGGAGGTCTCCTGAGGGCCCTGTTTCGTCTCTTTTTTAGCTGGATGATTTCTTTTCATCTCTTGGCGGTCTTTTGGCCCTTCGCTCTTGCTAATAAAACAGTGCTTCCATTAAAAGAAATTTCCTTTGTACATTTTTCCTAATGCTTTCATTTTTGACTTTTCGCTTTACATTTGTTTTTTGTGTAGAAATTCTTGATAACCATCTTTGTATAGAGACGTACAGAAAAGCATTTATAACCTAGTTGTCATTGATGATCGGTGCTGAACTGGGGTGGTGTGAGATCCTTGTTGCACGGACATTGTCATATAATAGTGTGATCACAATCCTGGTTGTACGGCTTTCTTTCAAATGTTTAGATCAAGTCCTGCCGAACACTTGAAAATCTGTTTATGCATATCCTTAGTCATTGAGATGACAGTACTTATGAGTGCTAATGCTGAAAAATATCTCCTTATGGATCTGCCCTTGACTAGGCTTTATTTGTTCTTTGATGGCAATATCAAACTTTGTAAATCATGATCACAGTAGCTCAGCTCAGTAGAATTGATTTGAAATTTGCTCCTACTTTTTTGTATTTCAGATAGTTATTTGTAGTTATCCATGCGGAATGAAGCTTTGCAACTGGATGCTGTTCCTGCCTGGGCATATGTAAGTTTGCAGCATCAAGCGTTCTGTTTCAATCTGCAGTTTTAGGAACTAAGTATGTCAACCAATGGTCCTGGCCAGTCTTCGGAAAATTCTAGGTACAGTACTTGGCATTGTACAATCTTTTATCCTTTATAAATTGTATAGTACTAAGTACTGTTACTATCTGTTATCAGGTGAACTAGATTTGTTTTGACACATTATCACGGTTATGAAAAAACATAATGTCTTCAAATTGGTTGAATTATAATTCCAGTTATGTTTATTTTTTTTCTCACTAGTTATTTTACTTTGTATTCATGGTGGCATTTATTCTTGCTGTGTTGTAACTCAATTGCTCATGTTGCCCGAGTCCCGAGTTGTTGCCCTGGCCAATCTTCTTTAAAGGGTCTGTTTGCAACAAGAAACCTATAGAAATTCCAAGCTGCTAGTAGCTGACGTGGGGCCTAAAGGCTTACGATGTGTTTCCATTTGGTTCCTTGCTGAAACAAAACAAGTCGCTTTGCTGGGTCTTCTTTTATTTATTTATTTATTTTTATCTTTTGAAAGCTTTGATGGGTCTTCTTTCAGCAAAAAAGGACAGAAAAGAACAACATGGAGGGCCGCATTTTCTCAGTAGCTGTTGGCTTTGGTGGTAAATTAAATGCATCTAGGTTTTTGTGATGCAAAAGGGCTCAAATATTGTTAATGCATAGAATGCCAGTTACTCCAGGAATGGGTCAAATGCTCTTGCTAATTAAATGTTTAGTCTTATATAATTAGGCAAGAATATGCTGAAAGCAGAGTCAAATTAGTGGCACAGGCTAGAGCACTTCATTTTTTTTTTTTTTGGTTAATACACACACCCCACTGTTAGTACACTCACCCCCCTGTTAGTCACACCACAATGTTAGCCACCCCCACTCTGGGAATTGATGCCATGACCTCAGTGTTGAGACGAGGCTATCTTCACTCGGTCTACCACTTGAGCTATGGATCAGGGTGTGGCTAGAGCACCTCATGTTTTCTATAGAGTTCATGCATAACTTGGATGCTCATCTTCCAATTCATTTAGCAGACAGGATAGTTGTCTGTATGTACTTAACAACTAAAACCTTGATCTTCATGGAAACCTATGCTACTCAACTGGGGGGCAAGTTGTTACTGAATACGGCAAGGATTGGGCCAGTGGATCCTCAAATCAAAATTATCAGTATACAGGTATGAAAAAGAATGGTTGCATAGGCATGATCATGTGAGATACTTCCGGGCAATGTCACAAGTTCGAATTTGTTTCCCAATTGGTATGACTCACTGTAAATTCTAATGCAACTATGAAATGTAGAGTTCAAATCCTAGTAGATTTAGATATCAAGTCTTCATAAAGGGGGATTCCTTATCCTTACCTTGGTGTAACATTTATTCGACTCTGTTACTCTAGTTTCTTGGGCTATTATAGATGGAAATGGTCAAAATGTGAAACGTGTCTATATTTCCTATCTATGTGCACTTGTGCAATAGAGATTGGTTGGTTAAGGACCCTATAGTTTGTAAGAAACTAAGACTTGATATTTGATCTCTGCCATGCTAAAACAGTTTTCCATGGATAGTTAATTGATTTCTACATGACAATAGTATTTTTGCATGAAATTTCTATGCATGATTGATTTCCTGGCAAGAGCATTTGCCATTCAAATTTCATTTCTCAACTTGAATGAAGTCATCCGATTCAACTAGAGAAGGAATAACATTGATCATTTGGGAATTCTTTCTTTGTTGTCAATATTGAAAACTATACAGTGTAGGCAAGTCCTTCCCATTCTCTTCCAGGATATGATCCAGTATTTTATTACTTTGGTTGCGGTTTTCATGTGAGTACCCTGCTCATTTGGTTCCTTAAGCTTGTCGGAAGGAAGTAGCTCTAGTTGTGACTGAATTGCTGCTGCTATTGAATGCTTTTGAGTCTTTAACCATTTTCTTTGGTGGATTCTTTCTTTAGTTGATAGTTAAATTCATAATTCATGTAGCTAACAGTCAGTACCAAGAAGCACACCTTCCCATTTTCCAGCCTCTTGCCCTGATGAATCAACACCAGAAATCAGACCGTTTACCAATGGGCCAGCAGAAAGGTTGGTTCTACACACACTTCTATTGATGCAACCGCTGCCTACCAATACCATTTATTTGGGATATTAGATTGACGATCCATTGATTGTCAAAGCCTGGTCTGTTCAGAGGAAGTAGAATGCTAGCATCTTTTTTGCGCATGGTGAGACAGTAGTTGATTCTCTCCATCAAAACTTGCATCTTCCAAGATTTCTTGTTAGTATTTTCTGATGCAGGTACAAACTGGCAACAACTCGGGTGATCAGGACTGTTGATCATATGGGCCACAACCACTACGAATGGGCTATAGGAGGTCAAAACTTTGCGCCAGGTGGTTTACTGGTTTGAGTGTGGACCACTGCTCTTAACGGTTTTATTTGCATGACAAGCATTTTATGACTGCGCCTGGTCCAGTTCCCTTGAGCTTGGGGACATGGCTTACCATGTAGGGGCTGCCCACCGACGTCCATGGTTGTTCGCCATGTGTACTTCGAGGGCTTGATGCAGTGACCCGCATATTGGCATGCCTCTTATGGAAAAGACGCAGCCGATTGCGTAGTTAGAAATTGTGCCTGCGATTTGAGCCGTCAGATAGTCATCTGGCTGTTGGCCCACTTTCACCCTTCCTCAATTTGAGAATGGCGATTGTGGGGTCGGACTGATTTTCGAACTAAAGGATTTGGGCTCATCGTGCTGGGTATATTGAAAGCCCGACTGAAAATATAGTGTGCAGAGAACTGAATGCATTACTGTAAATAATAGGGCGATGATGCTTATTGTTGCTCCTGGATGGACAATTTATCAACGCCCTCTGTGTCTACACATGGATTTGCAAAGTCTAAATGTTGCTTGGATCAATCACAACCATCAGCTGCGGGTTGGATGGTTGTATGTAGGGTGGCAATGGGCCAGGTCTGGGATGGGCATTAGCTGGAATGACCTGCCCTTGAGCCCTCAAGGTCCGAGCCTTGCCAAAGCCCATCATGGGCCTTGCATAGTAGGCCAAACCTGAGCCCAGGGCCAGTCCAGCCCAACAAAATTAATAAAATAATTATTACCAACTGAATGTTCCCAATCTATCCATTGATCAAGTGGGCCACGCGTGCACAAAGAAATATCCACTTAAAGAGGATTGAAACCAATGGTCTACATTCAAGATGCACGGGTTGCCTAATAGAGAATTGGAATCAAGGTTTAAATTATCATCTGAAACTGGTACAAACAGATATGTATCACCCAATATATACCGTTGACATGGCGTTTATTGGCCCATTGGAGTGATACAGGGCGGTATTAGTGCCTTTATTGGTCCATGGAGGGTGATACATGGCGGTATTGGTGGTGAACAATGTGAAACCTGATGCACCGATTTAAAACCTTGATTGGATGACATATTTTGAGGATAGAATGTAAACCAATGGTCTGCATTCGGGATGCATGGGTTGCCTAATTAAGGATTAGATGCCATATTTAGAGGATATAACACGAACGTTTGGTCATCTAGGTTGGGCTAAAATGACTTGAGCCCAAGCCTAGCCTGAAAAGTGATCCGGTCCAAGCCTGACCTATGGGCCAACCTGATAGGTCTAAGCTGGGTTGGGGTTGTGGGCCGCCTAGTCCATTGCCACCCTTACATTTCCATGCTAGTCAAGAGTCATTTGGTTTGAATAGTTCATTTGGCTATAATGGCCAGTCTATAGCGGGCCCAATCGCTTGAGCAGCTTGAGCCACACTTATTTTAAAGTTGCTGCACAGGCATCTACGTGGGTTTTTTGAGACTGTTTACTTATTATGAGCTACCACTTCGTACATGGGCCTTGGCCTGGATAGTTGATCGGATGATCCGCAAGCAGCAATAAAAAAAAAAAAAAAGAATAATTTTGGCCTCACATTATATTGAATTCTCTAATTATGAAATTCTGTACGATTATGGCTCATCTACTGTGGGTCACACCAGTTGAACGGTCCAGAAAACTAGGCTAGTTTGATACATGCCCCATTGTTAACTGAACTCATTGTTTCTAGATTCCATGTCGCACCTGTTTTAATGGTATGGAGAGAGTAAATGAGTAAAGGGTGGAAATATGGGGTAACGAGGGTTCTACAAATCATTGCCAAACCAAACACGACATGTGACTTGATCTGGCCTGATCCACTCCTGTGTGGGTCAGGCCAAACTAAATGGGTAGTGGGTTGGGCTCAAGCTAGAAAATATGACCGATCTAAGTAAATGGGTTGAGCGCTGTCTGACCTGACCCACCCATATAAGTTATCAATGGGCGGACTTGAAACAAAATCATCGAAAATTAAGTACCATATGACTAATGTGTTCATCCACTGATGGGCTGGTGTGTATTTTATTCTTAAACCTGAATTCAGTCATGCTCGGGTCAGGTTTGTTGAACCTGACCCGACTACAATTAAATGGATCAGGGTCAGGTTCGGCTTGGGTTGATGGATTTAAATTGGTCAGGTTAGCCCACAAGGTAGTGGGCCTTGGCTCAGATTTGGGTTAGAATAATTAGCCCGTTATAAAATGGGCCGAGATCAGGCTGACCCAACCCCTTGCTCCCCCTCGTTAGATCCCAGCTGGCAGGATGCATTTTTAAAACTCAGGCACTGCCTCTCCATTGAAGGGTAGGTTGAGAGAGGTAGCGAGATGGAAAGGCAAACTTCTCTCCCCAGCTGTACGTTTATCGCTGATAAAGCACGTACTGTCCACCTTTTCAATCCACGCCATGGCCGCACTTGACCTTCCAGCCTCTAAATGTAAAAAAAAAATTGGAAAAGTCTTTCACGGACTTCTTTTGGAGGAGAAGCGATACAGATAAAAAGAAAAAAAAAAGAAAAGAAAAAAAAAGAACACTCGGCTGGATGTGCCAGAATTTGCTACCCCATGTCCAAAGGGGGGATTGAGGGGGAAAATGTGCTTCTCTCTCCTCCAAGTGAACTCGCTGTAGGCTAAATGTATGCAAGTGAAATACCCACCGAACGTCCTCCGAAATCCACACAACTACAGGTTGAAGGATAGGGGCGAATGAAGTTATCGGAGATAATTCAAATTAGGGACAGTGGCATCAAACCTACCAAACTGTGGAGATCGTTTAGTATTGTTAACCTCAGCTTTAAGGGATTTCTATACAAGACTGGCTTGGAATGCAATCTGGGCCACGCAAACTAAAAAGGACTGGGACCGTTGGGTTTGGAGCTAGCTCGTCCTGCCAAATATTTCTGTCTTAATGTGGAAACTCGAGAATAGAAGAAGCCCGGCGACAAATCAGGAGTGGAGGTAACCAGCTTCGTTCTAACTCGAGTAGAGCAAGGGCGAATGAGGGATTCGGCAACCCTTCGAGAGAGACGCCAACTATGCAACAGACAGATCAGATTGGTGAGCTTAGGACCCAGCTGAAGATTTATTTGTTAGGATATGTGGAGCCTGATTATCAGAGATCTGCACTGAGCTCGCTGGTGTTTCAGTGGGTTAGCACCCTCTTGCTTGGTAGTCCAGGGGCTACGCACTCGGCTGGAGGACAATTTCATAGTTTCCTATGGAGTTTTATGTAAACCCTAGTTCGTTTGGGGTAATTTATATTCTCCAGAGAGAGAGAGAGAGAGAGAGATATGCTTCTTATTTTTTTTAATATTTGAGCACAGTGGGTGAGTCAGTGTGAATCTGTGGATGTACCAAAATGGAACTATGTAAATCTGTGTGTTATGGTATGCATATTTTTGCTATTTTCTTATGATTTTGATATTGCTGTGTGTGGTCGAGAAGGGAGAAGGGATCCTTCTCTCAATACTAAACAGATGAACAGGAGTGACACCAACAGTGATAGTTGGACATGGGGTTAAACCCGTTGAAGTCTGAACAGGCACTAGAAGAATCGACTGTTAGCATAGAAACCTCATCACAGAATTCAGATCAGTAGCAGTGAGAAATTAGTAACAGTAGCAGCAACATCAAAGCTATGTTGCAGTAACAGGTCCAGTCTACAG
Source organism: Liriodendron chinense (assembly GCA_003013855.2). Taxonomy (NCBI): domain Eukaryota; kingdom Viridiplantae; phylum Streptophyta; class Magnoliopsida; order Magnoliales; family Magnoliaceae; genus Liriodendron; species Liriodendron chinense. The sequence goes on along the minus strand of PVNU02000440.1, from coordinate 2,069,956 downwards.
AGACGACTTCTTTAAAACTCCCAACAGAGCAGAGGATAGTTTGGATCGCTTATTCACCCACGGAAGACTTGCTACAACAGTATAGAAACATTATAGTAGGATCTTTGATTCCAACTTTTGCACAAACCAAACCATCCAGTGGAGAATGCTACGGTGTTGCAGCCCTGCCAGTAACTTGTCATTCTTTTCGAGCTTTGAGAGGAATCATACCATTCTTTATTGTACTGGAACTCTGGTTATGTAGAAATAGTTGACATTACGAAGAGAAACAAATTGTAGTAGCATGGGGTTATTAAAATAAAATAAAATCAATGAATGGATTAGAGAAGCAGTGGGCTGCATGTCTGCGGATAGTCATCTTCATCACTTGAATCCATGGGGATGGAGTCGGTTTGACCTATCCACCACACCGAGAGAAGAGTGGAATTAATTCTCACAAAATGGATCAGGCCTAATGCTGGATGGGTGAAATTGAACATCAATGAGTCGGTGAAAGGGAATCCAGGAGAAGGGGCTATGCAAAGAAAACCTTGTTTCTGCATTTCATCATCATTATGGAGTAGTTACTAATACGGCTCCGGAGGCTAAAGAACTGCTTGATAGTGTTAAGCTATGCAATATGTTTGGGCAGCAGAATGTATTGATTGAGCTGGATTCGCAAGTAGTTGTAGAAAGTCTATAAAAGCTTGATCCAACTCAGCTTGGAAGATTTGGTATGTGATGGGTGATTAGAGCAGGAATTCGCTTCATTGAATTATCCCTTACTTCCAGAGACTAATTCTGTGGCAGATAGTCTGTCTCAAATTGGCAGTGGCAACGGTGGAGACAGAATATATACAAGGACATACATGACTGTTGTGTGTGGTGAATTGTAGTTGGTGGGGGTGATGCCTTGCATTTGCTGGCCTTCAGTTTTCTTTTGTGGATTTTCGGTTGCTCTCTCCAGGTTGGTCCGAGCTGCTAGGTTTGCATGTCTTCTTCGGGTCTGTTTTGGTGGTTCTATGATGTCCATTCTTAGCTCCACTGATACAATGAAGTTTCTTGTCTAAATTGAGCCCTTTTCAGTTGTCGAGTAGTCCCCCAAATAGGAGATGCAGCCCTCTGTCTAAAGAGTGTACCAGCTATAGAATCCCTCAGCAGTTCTTTACAGGCTTGAAGCCCCTCAGCAGTTCCATTGCAGATCACCTTGTCTTAGCCCTGTGAAGTTCCAAGCTCCACTCCATGATGCTCGGGGTTAACAACAGTGGCTTAGTATATTCAGAAGCTCTAGTACTTTTGCTGTTCTAAGAAAGGAGTATATCCTTGTATCAGGTTTTATAAGAGGCTAGGCAGGGTGTGTATGTGGAGGTGGAATTTTGGGGATGCAATGCCTACTTATGTCGGGTTGAAGCTGTTACTTGGTTTGGTTTTTCAGGATTGTCTGGATCAGGCAGTATGCTGTATGCTGGTGCTTTGTTCAGGGCTGGTCGTTTTCTTTTCATTACAGCAGAAGATTGTTTGAGGCATTCAGGTAGTTTTGGTTAGTTGGGAGGCCATCTTGATGGTTGTTGAGGGCCGTATGATGATGATGGACGGGTGCTCGGCTAGGTTTATTTGGAGGTGGTTGAAAGGCAAGTGCAGATCGGTATTATGTGGCTGTTGGATGCTTCATGTGTCGTTTTGGTTGGCCTGTTGCTAAATCCTGTTAGCATGTAGGTGTGTTGGGGTTGCTTGGGGTGGCTTTTGGTTGGCAGTATCTCAGTTTTTTTAGACGCATTCTGCGTGTTGCTGGTTGGAGGATGATGGGCTGCGACTGCGTTTAGGCATGTTTTGGTGGCTTTAGTTTGTATTGGATGCCTTGAATTTTGGTCTTCCTCATATCCTTATTGCCCGTGTTTGTTTATTTAGTCAGTCTCGTGCAATCAGTATGGTCTGTGCTGTCGTTGCATGTATACGATAGGTGAGGCCTGTTTTCATATTTGTAGAGCCCGCCTGAGTTCATGTACAGCTTTTCTTCATATTCAACATGGTGTGCTCTAAGTGTGTGAAAGGGGCTCTAAGGATGGACTTCTCCCATGCTGTTTGGCGCCGGATAGCATTGAGTTGGTGGGTGGACATTCCTTATGCCCTGTACCATCTTCAAGTGATAGGGTCCAACTATCAGAAACTACTGTGTTTTTTTTTTTTTTTTTGCGACTCCTCTTCTCATTGTGTTCGTGGGGCCCATGGCATGCTTCAGAGATGTTCTCACCTTGGGGCGGATTGGCGACAGCCTGGAAGTGGAGTTTGCTCCTTTAGGTTCAGTCATTTTTCGGCTTGGTTTTGTCGATGCCATGTTTGATCTACATGATAGGCGTGATGGTCGGTGAGTTGTAAAATAATTTAAATGGTTAGGACTGCCCGATCACTCTAATTTTTGGTTGACCAAATGGTAATTAAAGAATGGATTGGATCATCATACACATGCCATGGTCCAGCAGTATTATATAAGAGAAGTGTACTTATTACACACCACAACAAATTCAAACTTCTCGTGCCTGAAATTATAGGTTCTTTCACACATATCTTCAAGACATTGCTTAAATATGATTGTCCAAAATTTTCAACCATCAATAAAGCATGCCGCACATATTCTTCAAAATAAATAAATAAAATAAAACATGTCCACGTTTAAAACATACGGAAATCCCTAACGAAATTAGTGGAGAGAAATTAAGGGGGGAAAACAGATTTATACATAGAGATTTGCTCAAATACACCTCAACATATTCCAATATAATGCGCCGGCTGGGGTCATCTTCAATGATCTCAACTGTTTATATGACAACTCTCACTAAAATACTTCAATTGGATTATTTCAAACCTATGATAATTTGGCTCTTTTGCTTTGGACATGAATAGTCACCCTAACCTTTGTAGGATTAATGATTTGAAATATTTGCACTGCTGACAATTCCATCAAATACAAGGCTGCAAGTGTGAGTGAGGCCATGTATTTACATTTCTCGTCTTCGATTGTGATATTTGTGGCATGCCAGAGTCTACTCGACTCAATATTTGATTGAACGCAGGTGCCTCTGCATTGAGTCAAACTAATTTGAGGCTAGACGCGGGATTCAACTATCCTCTTAACCACTGGTTGTGATTAGCGATCAAGTAATTTGCAAAGGGGTAGGGGTAATTAGTCCCTCCTAATGGATTTCTTTTTGCCTTACAACTTTAGGAATTTTCTTTTAGAATTATAGCTATTGTAGTTCAACAATAAAAACAATGGAGAAAGCAGATAAAAGCCGAAAGTATTCTTCTATTAATGATATTTACAATAGTAGCATTCACATTGGCTTGGGAGATGACGATCCCTTCGTTGCCTAATTGCTGATTGAGCTTCATAATGGAAAGGTCGTGATGTGTAGGATGGTCGTTTGTTCGTTGCTTGATTGAAAGTCGGGCCTCATTGAGAGACATTCGATGAAGGGTAGATCTTCAACGATTTATTTATTGCTCGGTCGAAATCGGGCTCCATGGCGATTGAAAGGTCGGCGAGGTGACAGCTTGTTTGTGGTCTCAGTGGGAACCAAATATGTGGCAAGACGGTCATGATTCGACTATCCATTTGTTGTCTAGTGTGGACCAAACTTCATGGTGGGATGGCCAACGAAATAACCTAGTACATAACAAGAAAACCCTGCACTTTTCATTCGAAGCTAAGTGATATTCCTTACGATCTAGTGGGATGCCATGGATGAACGATAAAAAGATAAACTACTAATTAAAAACTAGGTCCTTGTTATATGAGCAGTAATGAGAGTTTAAATTAAAAAGATAAATGTACATGGTGGACGGATAGATAAAGTTAAGTTTGGTTGTAATGGCATGAGGTTTAGAGCTTTTCGTGGAGTGCTGCTTCTATAGGCTTCTGAGATGTGGTGGCTTTTCAAAGTCTTTAGCATCATGAAGGATTTAATAATCGGTTGTGAAAATCTCCTTGATTCTTTCATGTCAGAGTAACTTATTGTGTGCATCCACGTGTACAAGAGATATACTCTCACTTTTTCAGATCTTACGTTGGATGGAGTCCTCAGTCACTGGACTCGCGTATTGGAAAGTTACTATGGTTCGTACGTTGTTAGCTTTGGCATCTATAGAGAGTTCCTTTTGACAAGATTATAATATTTAATACTAGTTAGAGATATGCTTTTATAAGATTTTGACATTTAATGCTAAGAGAAAAATTGCTTTAATAAGATTCTTGCTTTTGCAAATAGTACTTTTAATAGAACTCTAGCATTTAATGCTCTCTCATATGCACATCTCTAACTCTTTTTCTTAAAGTCATCCGCACCACATGTGGTGCAGTTGTCACATAGCGTCTTCTGGATTGTTTGATTTGTATTGACACATGACACCATCTCATTGGTCCACTGAAAGTGAGCCAAAAGGGTGTAAACAATGCCCCCGCCTCTTTTCATTCGGAGTAATAAGATAATATGAAGAGACATTGAATAATAATTTTTGGCCTTTTTTCTTTTTCTTTTATTTTTAACTATTTATAGTCGTTTTATTATTCATGTCCGACACTATATATTCACAACAACCATTCACCTGATATTATTTACCGGACACTATTATCCGGTCAGTCGATTTTACTATTCACCTGGCTGGCTGATTTTACTATTCACCAGCTGATACTATTCATCCGGCTAATTTCAATATTTACTGGGGCACTATTCATTGAGCACTATTTATCGGGCACTATTCACTGGCCGACACGATTCAATGACCGATACTATTCATCCAGCTGGTCGATTTTACCATTCACCAGGGTACTATTCATCGGATACTCTTTTACTTTTTTCTTTTTGAGGTGCCAGCGACATGATAGGTTGCCCCCCGGTCTATTCGACACCTATAGAGTAAAAGGTGTGGCACGAGAGGCTGTCATTCGTGCTAGTCGGTGCCGACATAATACTGTCCCCCATGATATGAGTTGTAGGGCTATACTGGCCGTATTAGCTGTAAGGTCGGCCACTAGTTTTCATTTCTTAATCAATTTAAGAAACAATGATCTAATTTTATAGGGCAAGCCTTGATTAAGGCTTTGTTATTCTTCATATGCTTGCCTTAACTAGAAGAAGCTTATTTTAGGGCTACTGTTAAAGTGTGTTATTCTTTTTGTAAGATTATTTAGAAGTTTCACGAAACTGATCATGTACTTGGTTTGCATTCTCATCCGTTCTAGGAGTTGGAGAATGTACATGTTTTTCAGGTGGTCAATAATGCTTTTCAGTGAATGGTTGTTAGAGGAGAATCCAGACTTAAGGATTGCAGGTGCTGATGAATGATTGGCGCTTCTAATGACATATCTTTTTACAAAAGCCTTCTTTGATTTTCTGGCCATTTCTTCTTATTAAATCTTCAAACTATATTACTGAACTATTGAACTTCTGATTACAAATGTGTCCCACAAGGCATGCCAAAAGATGTTTGGTGGTAATTCAATCAAACATGAGGCCACACGTGTGAGCGAGGGCCTGTATTTAGATTTCATGTGTGATCATGATATGCACGGGCATGCCAGAGTCTACTTCACTTAATTCTTGATTGATCGTTGGTGCACACCGCATTGAGTTAGATTGAATTGAGATTAGATGCAAGATCCAGCTATCCTCTCAACCACTGGTTGTCATAAGAGACCAGATGATTTATGAAAGGGTAAGGGTTAGTCCTTCCTGATGGATTCTTTTTGCCTTATGACTTCATGACATTTCTTTCAGCGTGATAACTATCATAGTTCAACAATAAAAACAATGGAGAAAGCAGATAAGAGCCAAAAGTATTATTCTATTAATGATTTTTACAATACTAGCACTCACAATTGGCTTGGGGGACAATGATCCGTCCGTTGCGCGCCCAATCACGGATTGAGCTTCGTAACGGGAGGGTCATGATGTGTAAGACAGTCTTGTTCATTGCTCAGTTGGAAACCAGGCCCCATGGCGAGATGACCAATGGAGGGCAGATCTTTGATAATTTGTTCGTCGCTCGCTCAGAACCGGTATCTGTTACAAGATGGTCAATATGACAACCTGTTTGTGGTGTTAATAGGAACCAAGCACGTGACAAATACGGTCGTGATTCAACTATCCATTTGTCGTTTGGTGTGGACTAAACTTCGTGGTGGGGTGGCCAGCGAAATCACCTAGCACGTAATAAGAAAGCCTTGCAGCCTTCCTTTCGAAACTAAGTGATTTTCCTTACGATCTAGCGGAATGTCGTGAATTAAGGGTAGAAAGATAAGCTATTAATTAAAAATAAGGCCTTATGCAATAAGCAATGATGAGGGGCTAAACTAAAATAAAATAAAAAGATAAATGTTTATGATAGACAGATAGATAAAGATAAGTTTAGTTATAGTGGCGTGAGGCTTGTAGCTCTTCGTGGAGTGCTACTTATATGGACTTCTGGGAGGCGGTGGCATCACAGTCTTTATCATTTTATAGGATTTGGAGGATCGACTATGAAATCTCCTTGATTCTTCAATGTCTGAGTAGCCTATTGTGTGAGGTCATGTATACCAAAGATATACTCTCACTTGTTCAGATCGTGTATTGGCTGGAGTCCTCACATCACTAGACTCTTGTATTGAAGCCTTGCAACCTTCCTTTCGAAACTAAGTGATTTTCCTTACGATCTAGCGGAATGTCGTGAATTAAGGGTAGAAAGATAAGCTATTAATTAAAAATAAGGCCTTATGCAATAAGCAACGATGAGGGGCTAAATTAAAATAAACTAAAAAGATAAATGTTTATGATAGACAGATAGATAAAGATAAGTTTAGTTGTAGTGGCGTGAGGCTTGTAGCTCTTCGTGGAGTGCTACTTATATGGACTTCTGGGAGGCGGTTGCATCACAATCTTTATCATTTTATAGGATTTGGAGGATCGACTATGAAATCTCCTTGATTCTTCAATGTCTGAGTAGCCTATTGTGTGAGGTCATGTATACCAAAAATATACTCTCACTTGTTCAGATCGTGTATTGGCTGGAGTCCTCACATCACTAGACTCTTGTATTGAAAAATTATTATAGTCCTTATGTCAGTTAACTTTGGCAATTGTAGAGAGTTGCTTTTGACAAGATTCTAACATTTGATATTAGATAGAAATATACTTTGATAGGATTTTTGTATTTAATGCTGAGTGAAAGACTTACTTCAATGAGATTCTTGCTTTTGCATAGAGTATTTTGATCAAACGTTAACATTTAATACTCTCTCATATGCATGTTTCCAACTCCTTTTCTTGAAGTCATGTACACCGTATGTGGTGGGCTGCCACGTAATGTCTTCTGAATCGTTTGATTTGTATCGACATGTTAAAAAAAGGGGGTAAACAATTTGATCTAAGAGCTTATCTGAATTCTCCATTTAAGGGATCCAAGTTGACTATATAGATAGCTTGTGTCTTTGAAACAGGCTTAAGCCTAACGGCTAGGGTCCCAACTCATCTTACTATAATTCATTGGGATGTATCGGTAGAGCTTTGCTAGGTGTACATGCGTGTGAAACAAAGCTCATGCCCACGCCACACGTGTTAGCATGGCATATAATTGGAAGATCCAATCCATCGATCAACTTGGTTTGACCTTGTATATCTTTCCCCAAAATAAATCTAGTTCACCCAACATGTGGGCCTCAATATTAAAAACAGGTGGATAGGTTGGAAAACTTCAACCAAGTTTTTTTAGCTGTACATTCATCGTACTTATTATAGCCCACCTGACGAGTGGATCAACCTCATTCCTAGGGTATGCCATTCTAATGGATTAATGTCATGCTTATCTTACCATACTGACTGACACATATCTAGCCTGCATATGAGCACTATTACTCACGCATGTGGGCTTAGCAAACCCACATGCGTGAGTAATATGGTCAGACTGGGTCAGGCGCCCGCCCAATGTTGAAACAGTCCAGTGGTAAAAATAGAAAAGCAGACAAATATCAGGCGCCCAGTCCACTTGATCGTTAGGTGTCCGACTGTTCCCAGAACAGTCTAGAGACAACAGTCTTTAAAATATGAATATCAGGCGCCCGATCTAAAGACCGTCCGGGCGCTCGACCATCCCCTGAGTGATTGGCTCCACACTCAATAGTAGCAAGCTGTGTTAACAGCCTCAGTCCACATCTCCTTGTCCAACCCAACATTACTGATTATGCATTGGGCCCTCTCTAAGAGACTTTAATTCATCTACTCAGCCAAATTGTTCTGCTCTAGTGTGTGGTGCACTGTGTTGTGCCTCATGATCCCTTCATCTTTATAGAGCCAATTGAATTATCCTGAAGTGAATTCTCCATCGTTATCTATCCTCAACACTTTCACCTTCCTACCCTGTTTATTTTTTCACCATCGCCTTCCAATGCTTGAAGATGGTAAAAACATTGAATTTATTTTTCAAAAAATAGAATCCTACCTTTTTAGAATAGTCGTTAATGAATGAAAAAACTATAACTACCCTTCATCAGAAACTACAGACGATGACTCCTATACATTTGAATACACATACTTTAACACCCTTTTATATACATGTTTTTCGAATTTGAAAGGCAATCTTGACTGTTTTTCATACAGACAATGCTCATATATATTAAAATAAAAAAATTCAATACAGAAATTAAAGAACGATAAAAAAAACCTTCATGCCCAGCTCGCTCATGTGGCCCAACCATTTATGCCACATACGTGCAGACGTGAAATTCGTTACAGAAGTTATAGTTCCACCTAATGAAGTGCTCTCGATCATGCCTTAGTGGTAGATCATAAGAGTTTTAACATAAGGTCATGGGTTTGAGTACCCATTGTGGTATAAAAAAGCCACTGGTGTAAGTTTGTGGGTGTGTGTGCGTGTGTAACGACAAAAAGAGTTAAGTCTAATGTTATACTCTATAATAGTTTCTAAATTTAGTTTATATTAAGATTTGATCGTTGATCATTAAGTTGAGTCTATTAGATCGTTTATCTTTGAGTTTGTGAGGAGTTGACCCTTGATCTTCAAGTTAGCTGAGATATTAGGTTGATATTTGATCACTAATAATTAAGTTGGGGTGTAATTGATTGTTGATCCTCAAATTGGGTGGGTTTAACCCTATTCATTTTTTAGTTAGGTGAGATCTGATTGTTCATGCTCAATTTTAGGTAAGAGTTGACCGTTGATCGAGCACTTAGGTGTATTTGACCGGTCATCATTGAGTTTGTGTATATTTCACCATCAATCTTCCATACAATGTGGATTTGGTCATTCAATATTGAGTTCATGTGTAGTTGACAACTGATCATCTAGTTAGGGTATTGCATTTGATTCAGATTCTTTTGTAGAGTCACTACCAACAGCACTTACCCATCCTCGGATAAATCTCTTTTTTAAACTAGGTTTCCTTGTGAACTTTTTGAATTCGATGCTCATACTTATGAATTAGGTTTGAAACTTTTTTTATTTGCTTTTATGAGTTTATAATTTTTGTATAAATGACTGTTCTTTTTAGAATTCGAGAAAATTTTCTTTTGCGCCCTTTCAACTTGGATTGCGTATAATCTCTTTCATTGGTACCTTTCTCAGTAGATCTTCTTCCTACTATCATGCCATCACCAAATTGTCCTTCATTTATTTTTCTAACAGACTTTTCCAAAAACAACATGGATACGACTAACTAGTATTAAGATTTAGACCGTTGATGAGATTCTTGAATAAACATCCCATGAATTTGACATTATACAAAGCAAAAGTGCAACTTTTCTTCATTACCAATCTTCATATAGACTACCACCAATTTAGTAACCAAGGGATTAATTAGTACATTCAAGTGGAGAATCATTCATTCATCTTCAAGTTGTATAGTTATAGTTGCAGATTTCATATTTTGTCCCATAAACCTTTTACAATGGTTTAATTGGGTACATTGAACAAAATTGAATTATTTAGGTGCAAGAAAAAGATCTGTCATAGCTATTTATTTTTCTCCTCAAGTACCTCGTTTTTATCTCTGTATGATTATTTTCTTTTCTATCTACTAGAATTGCACATCTTTCCTTTATTAATACCACGTTCATCTTCAATTTCCCTTACGGTTTAAAGTAAGCACCAATATGATTTGATTCCTTAATTGTGAGTTTGAGATTTCAAATATATAATGCAAACCATTGCAGCTATATTCGTAGGTATGGTAATGATAGCTTCTTTATCTTGTTATTATATATGGATGACATACTGATTATTGGTACTAGTAAAGATATGATTCCAATATTGAAAGCTTGTTTGTCTAGGAAATTCGATATGAAGGATTTAGGTATTGTTAATCAAATTCTTAGATGACCCTATTTAGAGACATGAATAATAAGAAAGTCTAGGTAACTTAGAAGGGTTATGTTGAAAAAATTATATATGCACCGCTTTAATATGCATAACCATAATCTAATTAGTAGTTTATTTCCTACTAGTTATAAGTTATTTTTAGATTATTGTACAATATAAAAGCAGAGAAGATATATGTCTTAAGTACCGTATTTATTAATGGTATGAGGCCTTGTATTTACCATAATATGCATTAGACTAGATATTGTGTAAGCAGTTTGAGCAATCAATAAATAAATGGTGAACTTGGGTTGAAATGATTGGATTACTATGAATTGTATCCCTTGTTACTTAAAAGATACCTTTGAAGCAATTATATGTTATAATAGTTAAAATTTGAAAATGGTTAGATTTGCAATGCAAATTATACAGGAGATTGTAATAAAAGAAGATCTACTACAGGTTATGTTTTCTCTTTATCTAACGATGCCTTAGTTGGATGTTAAGATTATAGAAAATGGTGACCTTATCCACTATCTAAGCAAAGTAGATGACAGTTACATAAGTATGTAAGAAAGATATTTGGTTAAGAGGTTGCTAGAAGAATTGAAATTCAAGAAGAAACCGGTTGTGATTTACTTTGACAATTAAAGTACATTACACATGTCTAAGAATCTAGTATTTCATACTCAGATCAAGCACATCGATGTTCAATATCACTTTGTTCATGATGTAGTAGTAGATAGATATATCTTATTGCAGAAGATTCATACTGACAACAACATAATATATATGTCGACAAGCCTTTTATAAGGGAGGGGTTTGTTTTATACAAAACTTTTTGTTATTTAATGATTGGTTATATTTGGCAACTATTTTTGAGTGTTTTTTTTTTTTTTTTTAAATTATTAAAGAAACTAGTCTTCAAGTGGGAGAATATTAAGTTGGTAGAAAAGTAATGTCTTCCAACGAGAGACGTTTCTTCCTCTCTTTATAGGCTAATATGAACATGAATATCTCTCTCTCTCTATCTCTCTCTCTCTCTTCTCTTGTAGTTTGTTATGTGAAGCCTAGTTCCACTATGTTTTGTTATGTACTTTCCTATTTAGTTTATATAAGGGGAGCATAGGTAGAGAGAACTATTCATTTTTTAAAAGTATGTTTAGTGGAAAGTTCTATTATAGAAAAAGACTAAGAGAATTAGATCAAGAAGTCTTGTACTTTTGTTCTTCTTATTTTAGTGAAGAGGAAAACCATGTGTTGCTATCCTATGAACGTACGTATATTGTCAGACCATTTAAATTTCTCATAGTCTTTCAAAGGTTGGGCGGGCTACAACAACTAACTATATAGGTTTTAGGGTATGCTCCTTGTGGTTTCTCTCTCTCTCTCTCTCTCTCTCTCTCTCTAGCAGGCGCGCACACACGCATATATGAAAAAGGTACTATGCGCTGTGTGGGACCCACTGTGATGTGTGATGGGCATCCACACCATCAGTCAGATGCACCATTCCGCGATGAGACATGAGCCTAAAACTCAGGCTAATCCATAACTTGGGTGGGCCACACCATAGACAACAATTAAGAGTGGATATCCACCCATTGAAACCTTTATGATCGTTTATAGCATCGACTTAGATGTGGTTGAAAAATCCAGACCATCCATTGTACGTGTCCCACTTAACAACGAGGTCACACCAAGTTTCAACCGTATCCAAAACTCAGGTAGGGCCCAACAAGTGATTTTAGATGTTGTAGTTATGATTTTACACTGTTTCAGTTGGTAATGGCCCACTTGAGTTCTGGATAAAACTGATTTTTTTGGATATCCCATAACCAAAAGGGTACCCACCAAATACATGGTGTGGATGCCCATCACACATCATAGTGGGGCCCACACAGCTCGACCTTCCCATGAGGTCGAGCGCATAGTACCTTTTATATATACAGGGATTATCTTTGGAACGTACGGTTAACACAAAGAGTCCCACTAGATGCACTGTTTGGATTCCACCTACAAATTACAGCCGGGCCACACAACTTAAATGTATGATAATAATCATGGTTTAAAAGTAAACATATCACCGTACCTTCAAAAAAAAAAAAAAGCATGAAACGACAGAGATTATTATAATGATAATTGAAAACAGGCTCATTAATAGAGCTGATAGAGGTAGTCCAGTGTGTGTGAATGCTCCAGGCTTCGTTCCTGATTGTCTTAACTTATTGAACATTACTGTAACCAGAAAAGAAAAGAAATTAGAAAAGAAATGAACGAACAAAGGAAAAAGACAGATGTTATAGTGACCTTTGAAAACGACTCCATCTCATACACACCACTCAAATTACGCGGGCCTTGTGTAATTTCATGTGCAACATCAACTCAGTCCATTGTGTGAAATGACTATATATTCTCCCCCTTAAAAACTCGAGTGAGAAAAGAAAAAAAAAAATGAAGAAGAAGAAGCAAAACTACAATTCCACATCCGACAGTTGTATACCACTTTAAGATCACGGGAGCGGATTAGCTCTTACCCGGGTAACAGGTTAGTGGGTGTTACCCTTACCTTGTGGGGCTGACCTTGCTGAATGTGTTTCAAATCCACGCCGTCCATCCGATTTTTCAGATCATTTAAGAACGTTATCCGAAAACTTAAGAAGCTCCAAATCCAGATTGAACCACACCATTGAAAAAGTGGTGAATGACCATTAAAATCTTTTTGTAGGCTACAAAATTTTTGGATCAAGCTAATCTTTCTATTTTACCTTCCTCTATTTCTTTTTTACCTTACCAACGGATTGGATGAAAAATAAACATTAAGGATTTAAGGATCTGCTTACAGTGGCCTTGGGAAGTTTTTAATCGTGAGCGTTCAATCATCACCGTTTATTTTATTGTGGTGTGGTCCACCTGAGATTTGCACGTGCTTAATTTTTGGAACCTCATACTAAAATGGGCTGGAAAAACGAATAGATGGAGTGGATACACAACATATCATCAAGGTGGCCCTACGGTAAGGGTAACACCCACTAAGCTGTTACCCATGTAACACCTAATCCGCGCCCGATCACTATCAATTCTCAAATATGTTCCCTTGTAGTCGTACCGATCATTTCATTGGTTTGGATTGTATGTCACGTGTATAAAGCGACTCATGTGTACAATGGAAGCGGATTCCATCCTGCCCCCGCCTGGATAATCCGTCAAGACATGGATCTGTGGGGCCCACCATAGTATATGTGTTTTACATCCATTTTTTCTTATCATTTTAGAATATGAAGCAAAAAAATGAAGCAGATACAAAGATCTAAGTGGACCACACAGTGGGGATTAAACTCCCACCATTAAAAACTTGTTGTGAGCGGCACAAGTTTTGGATCCATCTCATCTAGGTCTGTATGACTTTTTTACAGGTCGGATGGCAAATAAACATTAGGGTGGCCCTAGGAAGGTTTCAATGGTGAGTTTCATATGGTGCGGTCCACTTGAGCATTGGACCTGCCTAAGTTTTAGGCTAATAACCTAAATTGATCTAAAAAAATGTATGGACGGCATGGATGGAATCCATACATCACGGTGGGCCCCACAGAGCTACTGCCTGTACGCATTAAGCATTTAAAAATCCGCTTCAGTGTACAAAGGTCTGGCACTCATGAGATCATATGACGTCACTATCTACCTCAATCTACCGACAAAATATCTAGATTTACTCACCTTGTCAAAAGGACGAAAATACCCCTCCTGTGATGAATTAACGTAGAAATGTTTGTACAATATACGACGTCATTAGGGTACTTTCTCCATGGCACACGTGCCAATGTTGTGCATGTCTGTGAGATAGGGTTTTGCAATGGGTGAAACATGCCCTGACCCAAAAATCAGGCCACATGTATGGAATGGACGGTCAGAGAAATTGATCTAGCGTTCATATTCAACATATACATGTGGCCTACCTGATTACTGGACATACCCAACTGCGACCCACCTGATAATGGCCAAGATCTCACCCGTTCATGCTACTTTGGCACGTGTCTAACGATGTAAGCTCTGACCTTAGACACCTATAGGGAAAATAAATAAATAAAGAACTTTGTCGGGCCCATCGTGATGTGTCTGTATGATCTGATCCGTCAATCAGATGCGCCCTTCCACGTTTGGAACAATTCCAAAATTCTGACTAATGCAAACTATCATGTGGTTCGACTCCGCAGGGAACAATAGGGAAGGAGACACCCACCATAGACGTTTCTGGGTTGCACGAGGCCCAATCGTCCTATATATCTGATATCCATTCAATTAATCAGACTCACCCCACTAGTATGAAGGGACATCCCAACAGGATATTCGATAAATCCAGTGGACCAAATCATCTGAATTCTAGAGGTTTAACGAGTGGTTTTCCATTGTTAAGTGTGGCTGAGCTTTGAATTGACCTAATTTTCAGGATTTCGGGTGAAAATGAGGCGAATTACCTGATGGACAGTTTGGATTCAACAAGCATACATCACAGTGGGCCCCGGAAGCTCGACCATATATGAGCTCACATACGTTGGAACTTACTAGATCATTCTCCAAATAGAAAAGCATGCATGCACTTGGACATCAATTTCAACTTCTCAATGTACACATCACATGCATGGCAATCACATAATAATAATACTTTAACATCAGTGGGGGCCACAATATCTTGCAGAATCTTAAAAGAGCCAAAACGAATGAAAGTAAACCATAATTAAAGAAATATTTGAATAAGAGAGAGAGAGAGAGAGAGAGAGAGAGACCGTTCATCAATCTCATGTATAATAAATATGGAGTTTTTAATAATTTATAAGGTTACGGTTCCATTCTTCAACTCATCCGTCGTACAAAATTAAAAGTATCTTCATGACTTTCGAGTAGTCCGCACTAATACAATGAACCCATGAGGTGGACTCGGAGCTAGGGTGGCAATGTGCCGGCTACATGGGCACTAATACCTACACTTGCCACTGGGTACTGTGCTAATGCCTATGCCTCTATGCAAGCCTGGCTTACAATGGATGGCAATAATTATACCCATTAAGGTATTGAGTAGGCATTTATGATTTGATGTTTTCAAAAAGAAGAAAAAAAAGAAAGAAAAAAAAGAAGAAGAAAGAAACAACTTTAGCATCCATACATACATGTACTAACGTTATTATACAATAATGTTGCATATCAACCTTTAGTCCATCACAATTTGCTACAGTATCAAAGTAAGAAAGTTTTTTTCTTCCGCTTTGTAATTCCTTTTAAGGCACTTTGAGTGTGGAACTAACCTTGCGTGCTTCTATGCCGTTCAACCTGCACATTAAGTGAGCCCCACCATGACAATGGGATGAACCATTAAGAACTGTCCAATCATTTAGTGAACGATACCATAGAAGACGTACAGTATATGGACAATTGAAGGATGTTTTCGCAAGATACTATAAATTTTAGATTTTAAAATTCCTTAAAAGGATCCTAGTATAGATAAAATCAAATTTTACAACTAAACAAATCAAGGATTAAATTTTATACAATATTTGTGTCCCTTGATTGTTGATGCAGTCTATATAAATTCTCGACATCTCTTCCTGATCTATTCCATAAAGAGATGAGAAGAGAACCCGTCTATACTGTAAAGTTAGGGGCACAAGATATGAATGTCGTCCGAGAGTGGACTATATACAAGTGCGGTGATTTCTTTTTGTTTTGCCTTTTTTTTTTACTCCTTTTTTTCCCTCTCTAGGCATTCAAATGGTACCTTATTAATATAATTTATTTATAAGAAATTAAGGCTTTAGAGAATATAATAGTTACAACACTTTTCACCGCCATATGTTTTGTTATTGCCTTACATCATTAAAAGCTTGTAATCATACTTATTTGTGTACTCAAATTAACTAAATCTCTCCACTAATTGTGGCATCCATCATTGGCCTCTAAATCTCATAGAAGCCTAAAAGATGGACCTTAGCATCTCAACCATAAGATATCCATCAACTTTGATAGAACCATTTTCTACAGCGAAAATAAAAAATCAACAATTGAAAACTTTCAAGAACACATTTAAAATCATTTGGGCATTGGGCTCTACTAAAAACAACTTTGATAGCAGTTCAATCACCAAGATTTAAGTCACTAAGATGTCTTTGGCAAAACATTGGATCCTATGTAGGAATATAGGGCTTCAACCATGTTTTAAATGCATGCACCCAATTGCACCTATATGTTGTAACCTTGTAAAGTCATCTAAGGCACACATTTCTAAAACAGTTCAAAGGATTAAAAGCTAGTATATAATCAAGTCTCATCATGATCTTAGCATGATGGGCCTCCAGTGTAAGTGTCCTACTAGGCCTAAACATGATTAAGCACCAACAAATATGACAAACACCCACACTTATATTAGGGCAAAGGCATAAGATGCCAGATGGTGGAAACTATCTATACCAATTCATAATTGGTTCCCATCACGCAAGATGACTATAAAACATGATCACATGTTTCCCAAACTTGCTTAATGGTCATGGAAGTTTATGGTACTTGAGAACCGTGGACCATATGACTCTCTCACAACCAGGCAGTCGCCATATCCTCTCATACTCCCCATGAACGCAGAAGAATTCCTCTCTTTAACCCTTATGATAACAAAACGAACTAAAGTTCCCACTCATTAAATATGGCATTTATATTATATTCCAAATATAGGTGATCATCTAGGTTCATGATCATAGTTATCACTACTTTCTATGGCACATAAAACTAACTACCACCACCCAATAAATCTCAAATTCATTTGGTACACACATGAATCAGCTCGACTTTTGGTCAACCCCCTTAAATCTGGTTTCATGATGAAGAGCCCGGGCGAACTGGTGGGATAGTATACATATTGCATCCACCACGATGGTCCCACATGCCAAGTTTTGTAGACTTTATTTATCCTAAAAGTTGTCGAGGAACCAACCACTTTTTCTTGTATTTTTGTGAATTAAAATTGTCCTAATCAATAATAGTAATTCATAGTAACTAATAGTAAATTAATTGGAGTATTAATGATACTAAAAATATATAATATAATGTAATCAGGTTCGACCACATGAAGTATACCTACACCCTGTCAGGCTCAAATTAATAACCGCACCCATTTAACTGCACCTGTACCCAGCCGTGTGGATCAGGCTTGGGCACCCATTGGGCCTACCTAGCCCATTGCCACTATTACTTTGGGCAAACGCCATCATGGAAACAATCAATTATGGAAGATCTTTACGTGGAAGCCCATATTTCTCTTTTGGACCTTCCCCATTACACAAATTTCGCTTCTCCATGGATTCTCTCACCACTTTAATTCCTTGTCCCAATGAGGGATGCAATTCCATGGACAATCTTTCCCTGCTAGAACTACTTTCTTTCCAAGGACTCCATTTCCATTCATCCAAATTATCACATACAGCTATTGTGAAGATTATTCATCCACGATTTTCTTGTATATCTTCCTATGATGTATAATTTGGTAAGCTATTCATAACCTTGGACATAGCCAATGTACAAAGTGGCACACAGGTACCTCAATCCAAGCATCGAAATCGTGGGCCCTGTTATCTCTCATAAACAGAAGCACTAATCAGATGATCCTAACCATCGGATTGTTAGCAATCAAGTGATTAAATGAATACTAGTGATTTGACCAATTCAACAAACAAATGTCCAGCGAATGGAGGGTAGAATCATCCAACCAATATGATTTTGGTGCCACGGTGCATCTAAACTGGTTTCCATGATTAGAGTGCTTTGGAATCTTTGAATTGAGGTACATGATTCATGTTTGTTCTCTACCAAACCTACTTCACGTCGCTTATCCTTTATGTTGATTATATATACTAATGTTATTTTCCCTTGATTGATGGTGCCTTTTAAGGCTATGCTGCATCAATGTTCATAGTACCAGTATCATTACATGTACCCCTGATAGCGGATAAGGAAACATATATCAGTATCACAGACACCCATATAAGGGCTTTTTTGATTGGAGATAAATGAAAGTAAATTGTAGTAAAAGCATAATGATGATTTTTACCACATAGTAGAGAGATAAATTCCACCTTGCTATGTCAACCTCTTTTCAAAGCAAAACTCTATGGGCCCCACCATGATGTATGTGTTATATCTACACCGTTCATTCATCCTTTCAAATCATTTTAGGACATGAGTCCAAAAAGGAGACAAATCCAAAGATCAAGTGGATCACACCATAGATAATAGTAGGTTCAATGGTAGACATAATTATTGTTATTGTGGACCAATTGAGCTTTGAATCTGCCTCATTTTTAAACTTACGCCCTAAAATGATTTGGAAAAATGAATGGATAGCGTGGATATAACACATATATCATGGTGGGGCCCACATGATTTTGATACATAACATGGTATGTAATGTAACACTTTTTAGGACCACAGTTCATTTTCAAGGAAATATAGAAGTAAGCATTACTTATTTACCATCATTTACTTTCATTTCTCTACTATCAAACAAGCGCAATGAAATATTCGGGAAAGATGGGGTGAATGGTGAAATTTGTCAATAAAATTTCAAGGAGATATTAGAATACACATGTTTACATATTAAGGAGTAAAATATTTATATAAAAAAAAAAGACCATAAATATTAAGGATCCATTTAATAAGGGCGTAAAGCATGTGCTGCTGTAAAGCTTCATGGTAGTGTAATCAAAATGAGTTCATTTTATACCAATAACATCATTAGGACACAATAATCAATTAAAGTTATTTCTAAATAATAAAAAAGTTATAAATGCATGCATGCATATATGTCCATCCATCCATCCATACACACATGTTAATACATCCATTGATCCATCAATCCATATACAAACATGTGCGCATCCGTCCATGTATATATATGTACATGCATACACACATACATGATCCATCCATCCTTTCATCCTTTCATCCTTCCATCAATGCACATATACATACACTAATACATTCAGCCATTCATGCATACACTAATACATGCATCCATCTATGAATACATGCACATGCATACATTGATGCATATCTATCCATCCATACATTTACACGCTAGTACATTCATCTATCCATGTATGCAAACATGCATCCATGATCCATTCATACGTGCATAACACATCCATTTGTCCATCCATCAATAAACACATCCACATGTACATATATCATACATTCATTCATACATGCAAACATAATTTATGAAATAGAATAATTAGTTTTTAAAAGTAGACAATCTTTTTTTCATAATTTTTAAAACTCCAGCAAATAAATATTTATTAAAAATTGCAACATATCACTCATCAACATTCATATCTCCATAGGTAGAAAACATTCATACGTGTTCATAAAACAATACCATTATTTTTTTAATAGTTAATTTTTTTTTTCTCCAAAAATGGAAGAGATGCGGTTGAAATCCACTCTCTAATTAGATCCATATATATATATTAAAAAATTAAAAATTTATTTTTATTTTTGAATTTTTCTGATTTCCACAATATTAATGCACATTTTCCCCATTCTCGATTTTCCCCTAAACATTAAGGATTTGATTCACAAAAGCTTGGGAGGAGTGATCAAAATTAACTACCCAATCATATCCTTAATTTTTTTTTTCTAAAAAATTGAATTTTCTATTTTTTATTTTTTCTAATTTTTTAGTATTTATGCACGATTTTCTATTCTTGATTTTCTCCTAAAATAAGGGATTTTGTTTCACAACAACCGGAGAATAGCAGTCATAATTCACTTCCCAACAAGATACCAAAAAAAGAAATTGTTGAAAAAATAAAACTTTTTTTATTTTGAATTTTTTATGACTTTCACAGTATGTACGTACATTCCGCTTTCTCAGTTTCTCCCCCCAAAGGGAGATTTGAACCACAAGAAATGGAGATGAGGTGCTCAAATCTACCTCCAACGTCATTTTATTTATTATATTTTTTTTAAAAGCTCAATTTTTCCTTTTTTGATTTTCTACTAACTGATACACACAAATTGTCTAGATAATATATTCGATACAAGTTGACACTTAGAATTTACATACAATACAATGACAATATCTTAATGATATCAATAATAGCAATATCTCGTCAATACTTGAAAAATGGTAATTACGATGTAATTAGTATCCTAGACCTAGCGATATCAATAATATGGGTGATATATTGATAATATCACCGATACTCAGAACACTGGCTACACTTCAAACAGAATATCACTACTATAAATAGTTTTAATTGCCTAGTTATCTCATTATGTTATTATCTTGATTTTTTAAGGCTTTAACGACGTGTAGCACCCTTCCTTTTCATTATACCCCAAGTGTCTCCCTCCTTTTTTAGTATTTTCATATAACGTATCCCCCTCTATCTTTCCTATATTCCACCTTGCACAACAGTTTCATTGCCAAACCATGACAGAATCATGGCAGAGTCATTATGAACAATAAAAAAAGGGATGTTTTTGCCCCAAAACCATGGCGCTTGTCAAATGTCATCTGAATGATTTTTTATATTGTGCCTTGTTTTAGACTTGACACATTTAGGCAAGATCCAAACAACTAACATGGTATGCACCTGACACAGGGA
Source organism: Liriodendron chinense (assembly GCA_003013855.2). Taxonomy (NCBI): domain Eukaryota; kingdom Viridiplantae; phylum Streptophyta; class Magnoliopsida; order Magnoliales; family Magnoliaceae; genus Liriodendron; species Liriodendron chinense. The sequence goes on along the minus strand of PVNU02000440.1, from coordinate 2,048,984 downwards.
GGACGTGGTAGGTCGATCACCATCTCCCTAACCGATAGTTTCTCGAATCCATAAGAAGAAATAAAAGATAAAAAGAGAAATTTAATTCCAAATAATTGATTTATTGATAATTGAATGAATAAAAATGGAATTACAATGCATATAAATAGGAAACTAACCCTGGGTAAAGTATCATAGTCCAACACCAACTTAAACTCCTAGAAAACGCAGCTTACTATAAATAGTAAACTTACTATTTATAGAAGTTGTTCAATCCTACTAGAACTCTTGGTTTTCGGCCAAAAATAGAAAGTTATTAAACGGCCTCAACCACGTTGTTCTACTAAATATTCTAAGCCATTTTCATGTTGGGCACTAACTCTAAAGCCCTACAGATGCAAAGTTATGATCGAATTAAAACTTACTATAAATAGTAAAACTGAAAATAAACTAGCCTAATGATCATCGATACGGTCGAATCCCACGATTCTGGCTTGGGCAACCCGACATAGCGAGTTGGTTGGTTAAAGTAGCTTGAGCTACCCCAAATTGATATATTATACGTCCCGTAACTTATTCCGGATTGTGAGATACAACCGATTTACGGTCCTTACGGTCCGGATCACTTTCGACCCCGACCGGTCTTCTTTTGCTCCATCTGGGCCATGAAATAATCAACGACCCGTTCTACATCAGCACCATTGTTAAATGATTATGATTATTAGAGTCTTCAAATACTCATAGATGATGAGCAGACACGTGGAAAACTACTTATATATGTGCCTCATCATTATTAATTGATCCTCATAACATAGACCCTTGGCATAGTTAGATGATTTAGATTTTTAAATCAAACTTGAATCGTTCGAATCTCACAAATGTAAATAAAAAAAGAGAGCCATGTAAAGCCTCCTGAAGAATTGTTTGGATCTTGCAAACAAGGGCCATGTAAGGCCCCTGAAAAACCACTTGGATATTGCAAAATGAGTCTTTTCACTTTAACTTGGGGCTTGGGAGATAGAAGAGGAGGTAAAAGAGGAGTTAGACGAAATGCCATTTCCATTTAATTAGGGGTAAAAACATTTTTAACGAAAGATGGTTTATTAAACTAACCACAGTTACTTTCTTAATCCTAAAAAGTAGAAGTAATGAATGTCGTTTTACAAAACTAATCATAATTACTTTTCCATCATAAAAAGTAATGGTAGGGTGTTTTTTCAACTACGGAGATAAAGATACGAGAATATTTAGAAATAGTTAAAAATAATGGATTTATTTAGCATATTTATAAAGTATAGGTGATATATTGATAATATCACCGATGCTAAGAACACTGGCTACATTTCAAACAGAATATCACTACTATAATCCAAGTTTTAATTGCCTAGTTATCTTATTATGTTATCATTTTGATCTTTTAAGCCTTTGATGGCGTGTATCATCCTTCATTTTCATTATACTACAAATATCTCTCTTCTTTTTAGTATTTTCATATAACGCACTTTATCTTTCATATACTATGAAAACCACCTTGTAGACTAGTTCCATTGCCAAACCATGATAGAATCATGACATAGCCATTATGAATAACAAAAAATGGATGTTTTTCCCCCAAAAACCACGCCACTTGTCAAATGTCATGCGAGTGATTTTTGATATTGTGTCTTGTTGCATACTTGGCATATTTAGGCATGATCTGAACAACTAACATGATCTGCATCATTGCCAAATGATTTGGATTATTAGAGTTTTCAAATACTCATAGATGATAAGCTGGCACGTGGATGTGAGATTAAAACTACTTATATATGTGCCTCGTCATTATTAATTGATCCTCATAACATGGTCCCTGCCAGAGTTAGATGATTTAGACTTTCAAATCATACTTGAATTGATTGGATCTTACAAAGGTAACTAGAAAAAAGAGGGCCATGTAAAGCCTCTTGAAGAATTGCTTGGATCTTGCAAACATGGCCACGTAAGGGGCCTGAAGAACCACATGGATATTGCAAAATGGGTCTTTTCACTTTAACTAGGGGCTTGGGAGACAGAGGAGGAGGTAAAAGAGGAGTTAGACGAAATGCCATTCCCCTTTAATTAGGGGTAAAAACATCATTGACGAAAGATGGTTTATTAAACTAACCACAATTACTTTCTTAATCCTGAAAAGTAAAAGTAATGAATGGCGTTTTATAAAACTAATCATAGTTACTTTTCCATCGTAAAAAGTAATGGTAGGGTGGTTTTTCAACTACGGAGATAAAGATATGAGAATATTTAGAAATAGTAAAAAATAATAGATTTATTTAGCATATTTATAAAAGTATGGGTGATATATCGATAATATCACCGATGCTAAGAACACTGGCTACATTTCAAACAGAATATCACTACTATAATCCAAGTTTTAATTGCCTAGTTATCTCATTATGTTATCATTTTGATCTTTTAAGCCTTTGACGACGTGTAGCATCCTTCCTTTTCATTATACCACAAATATCTCCCTCCTTTTTAGTATTTTCATATAATGCACTTTATCTATTATGAAAACCACATTGTAGACTAGTTCCATTGCCAAACCATGATAGAATCATGACATAGCCATTATGAATAACAAAAAATGGATGTTTTTCCCCCCAAAACCACGCCACTTGTCAAATGTCATGCGAGTGATTTTGATATTGTGTCTTGTTGCATACTTGGCATATTTAGGCATGATCTGAATAACTAACATGATCTGCATCATTGTCAAATGATTTGGATTATTAGAGTTTTCAAATACTCATAGATGATAAGCTGGCACGTGGATGTGAGATTCAAACTACTTATATATGTGCCTCGTCATTATTAATTGATCCTCATAACATAGTCCCTGCCAGAGTTAGATGATTTAGACTTTCAAATCATATTTGAATTGATTGGATCTCACAAATGTAACTAAAAAAAAGAGGGCCATGTAAAGCCACTTGAAGAATTGCTTGGATCTTGCAAACATGGCCATGTAAGGCCCCTGAAGAACCATATGGATATTGCAAAATGGGTCTTTTCACTTTAACTAGGGGCTTGGGAGACAGAGGAGGAGGTAAAAGAGGAGTTAGACGAAATGCCATTCCCCTTTAATGAGGGGTAAAAACATCATTGACGAAAGATGGTTTATTAAACCAACCATAGTTACTTTCTTAATCTTAAAAAGTAAAAGTAATGAATGGCGTTTTATAAAACTAATCATAGTTACTTTTCCATTGTTAAAAGTAATGGTAGGGTGTTTTTTCAACTACGGAGATAAAGATACAAGAATATTTAGAAATAGTAAAAAATAATGAATTTATTTAGCATATTTATAAAAGTATGGGTGATATATCAATAATATACTGAAGCCCGGAACACTGGCTACACTTCAGACAGAATATCACTACTCCAATCCAAGTTTTAATTTCCCAGTTATCTCATTATGTTATCATCTTGATTTTTTTAAGGCTTTGACGATGTGTAGCACCTTTCCTTTTCATTATACCCCAAATATCTCCCTCCTTTTTTAGTAGTTTCATATAATCCCCTCTATATTTCATATATTGTAAAAACCACCTTGTAGAGCAATTCCATTGCCAAACCATGATAGAATCATGATATAGCCATTATGAACAATAGAAAATGGATGTTTTTGCCCCAAAACCATGGAGCTTGGCAAATGTCACGTGAGTGATTTTTTATATTGTGCCTTGTTGCATACTTAGCACAATATATTGTGCCTTGTTGCATACTTGGGGGTTCGGAGCCTTGCCTCGTTGGTAGACTCTGCGGAGTTTCAACAGGGGGTCTTGGTTTCGAAACCCATCAGCGGTGAAAATCCATGCTGCTAATAGCACAAGTAGGTGCATTGCATGACTGATTGGGTGGGTGCATTGCATGACTGACCAAAAAAAAAAAAAAAAAAAAAAAAACTTGGCACATTTAACCAAGATCCGAACAACTAACATGGTTTGCACCATTGTCAAATGATTTGGATTATTAGAGTTTTCAAATGCTCATAGATGATGAGCTGGCATGTGGATGTGAGATTCAAACTACTTACATGTGTGCCTTGTCATTATTAATTGATATTCATAACATAGATCCTAGTATAGTAAAATGATTTAGACTTTCGAAGCACTCAATTTGAATCAATTGAATCTCACAAATGTAAATAAAAAAGAGTGCCATTGAAAGCCCCCCGAAGAGTTGTTTGGATCTTGTAAATTAATGTGGGCCATGTAAGGCCCTTGAAGAACCACTTGGATATTGCAAAATGGGTCTTTTAACTTTAACTAGGGGCTTGGGGAGATAGAGGAGGTAAAAGAGGAGTTCGGCGAAATGTCATTCCACTTTAATTAGGGGTAAAAACATCATTTACAAAAAAATGATTTATTAGACTAATTGTAGTTACTTTCTTCGTCCTAAAAAGTAAAAGTAATGAATGACATTTTATAAAACTAACCATAGTTGCTTTTCCATCGTAAAAAGTAACAGTTGGGTGTTTTTTAACTACGAAGAAAAAATACGAGAATATTTGGAAATAGAAAAAAAAAAAGAATAGGTTTATTTGGCATATCTATAAAAGTAAGTGTGCTATATCTCAAAAAAAAAAAAAAAAAAAAAAAAAAAGAAAAAAAAAAAAAAAAAAAAAAGAAAAAAACCTTTTAGCCTGAGAATGCAATTTCATATTTCTTTTTTGTGTGAATAGTTTGGGATCTAGCAAAACAATTACTTGAGATGATTCGATGGAACGGTAGAAATCAAACTTGCCACCAAAGGTTTCACACATAATGTGGCTTGGACTATGATAAAACATTCGAATCAATCGAGAATATGGCTACTCTACTGTTTGCACTCTCTCATTGCAGTAGGGATTATAGAGCATCTTTTTGGAATAAAATTGAATTATAATATTATATAATTTAGAATAGGTGAGATTGAGTATGTTTGAATTTGATTGATATGCACACAAGAAATGCTCCATTGCTGTTAGAGCATTGTAAGCTATAGTGTTGGGTCACTTGGACAGTCCAATTGATTAATCTAGATGGCCCATTTGGTCCAGCACATAGTTTACAGGCCACTGTTATAAATATCACACTAATCTAACAATCTTAACCATCTGATGAAGAGATTTAATATGGACGGTCAAGAATATTTACACGAAGATAGGACTCATAAACAATGTGATCCATCTATACGTTGATGATCATCATGGATTACTTAAGATTCTAAAGAATCACCTTTGTCAGGCAGCCCTAACCATCTAATCCATGGCATAGAAAAATATTGGCTATAAAAAAGTAAGGTCAAATCAAGGATGGAATAGATCCAGTCACTGTAATTTTTTGTGTGGGAGCCCATGAAATGTGTTTTGGGCCTAGTGGACAGTTCGGATCAATTGATTGGACTGTCCAACCGACCTTATGAGGGCATTGGAGCACTTCTCAACATTGACGAATTGAAAAACCAACTACCCTCCCACGTGCGTAAGCACTTCGACCGTGTGCGAAATTGATCATGTGAGGATGTACGTGAAAGAGCCATCACCATCTCTTAGGTACTTATAATCTTGTTTAAGAAATGGAAGTGCTAATCTAACTGCTAATCTCTTAAATGAGATTTTACACATAACTACCCAAGTTAAAGATAAGGCTGAATAGGACTGGTGTTGTTCTTTGCACCAAATAAAGACCCTGAGGCAAAGTTTGGATCCTCAAGTGAATTGAAATTAGAACATTAATAATGACATGTTTGGACGCACTATCTAATTGAACTGTAAAATGTATTCTAATACAGTGGAATTAACCAAATCATAATTTCTACCTGAGAATTCATATTAGTGGTTTGGGCTTCAAATTTCAATATATTTTTTAATAATCTAGGTAGAATCTGAAATAATTGTGCCCTCAATTTAAAGGTTGCTTCCTCATTATGAATACAAGGAAACATGATTAGTTTTCACTATTTGCTCTTATTAAACTGAATTCTCACAATCCAATTCCCTTGTGCATAATGCTAATGGGATTTCCTTGTATTCATAGTGCGGAAGTAGCTCCCAATATAAATGCTTAGGGTATGTTTGGGTGCCATTTGAAACGAGTTAATCTCATTTGGTTAGAGCATAATTAATTGTTGGTTATCAGGATTATTTTTATTCCCTACAAAAAAAACAAAAACAAAATAATCTCTAATACATAATTGTGATTGACTAAAATGTGATGAACCCATTTTTAGATGGCACCCAAACAGACCCTAAAGACATAAAAGTTGGTTATTTGGAATTTATTAGACCAATAATTTCGATTCCATTTGATAGTGCATCCAAACATGCCATGAATATAAGGTATTCCCGCCCCTATTTTCCTCAACAACTGTACAAAAACCGACAAAGAAATTTTCACTCATTTCTAACGAGGATTACTATATTTTACTGAGGTAAAGTTTAATCTTAGTTAAAATGAAAATTATCAAAGCTTCAGACTTCAATTCGACATAACATGAAATGGATTAATATCTCATGTCACATATCATCCATGGGGGGCACAATATCATGCAGTGTCGCAAATAACCCAAAATAACAAAAAGCAAATTCAGAAGCAAGAGATTTGGAAATAGGAAAACATCACACATGGTTTTTCATTTACTCCTCTTTTTCCTTCCTTTAACCAAACCATGGGATTGAATTCAAGGTTTCGGAGGAAAATTAAGAACATAGATCAAGTGGCCCACCTTGCAGTCTATTACACTCCCATATTTCTTTATTATTATTATTTTTTTAAGTTGATGTGATTTGAGTTTTGAGTCTTCCATATCCATCTTCTAATGAAGCTACCTAGCTAGACAAATCTAAAAAAAGGTTACCATTTTCCGGTGACGGCGAAGGAACTCAAGAGGACTGCACGATGGGCTTGCGATCCTCCTCGCTGATGCTGCGTCTGACCCTCTTTTTCTTCTTCTTATAAGGGATCCCGCGGGCCTTAGCCTGGGAGTCCTTCACCTCACGCAGATAGACACGGATTGGGCCTCCACCAAATGGGTTTGTCTCCGGCGACCCACCGTTCTCTTCATAAGCAGCACGGAGGCGGCCGATGAGAGCATCGAGGCTGCCCCAAGCTTGTTTGAGTGGGCATGTGCAAGGCGCAGGCGGCTCCGATTGCCCAAAGAAGGCACATCCATGCAAGTGAACCTTGGTCTTTCCGAATTGGTCGAGATACCGGAGGAATTCGAGTACATGGCCACAGTTGCACTGGGCCAGTGGAACTGGGGGCCTTTGATTCTTCAAGTATTGGCCGAAAGTGTTCCAGTCCCTCCGTTTTTGCGACTCGTAGCGGCTTAGCTGAACTGATGGTTGCACCGGTCGCTGCTCATCGGCAGGCCGCGATGATCCTTCTCCAGAGCCCCCTGCCATCGGCGATGGATTCATATGGTTTCTTGTGAAGGAGAGGGCAATTAAAGGAAATGGAGGAAAGGGAAGTGGAGTTCAATGGAGGAAGATGGAAATCACATCTGGGTCTTATTGAGGTGACATGCCATGGCCCTTCCTAGGTGCTTTTCTTCCTCTTTTTCTTCCTCTCCTGCTTTTGTTTTTAACTTTCCTATTATTACTATTAATTTTATTTACATTGTCCCATGTAATCACAATTATTGTACTCCTCATCTTTGTGATAGTTGTCACCATCGTTCACACTATTACAACCATGGTTTGTAATTAACAAGCGACTCAGCACAACCCGGTTCGGTTAGTGACTTCATTTTGAAGATGGGCGACTCAATGCAACTGGGTTGTGTTAGCGACTCGATTTGAAAACTGGTGACTCGATGAAACTGGATTTGAAAACATGCGACTCGGTGCAACTGGGTTAGGTTAGTGACTCGGACTCGACGGCTGGATGCCTACTCAGAGAGTTATGATTTTCCTTTATTTGGTATTGTATTATACCAAAAGTAGCAGAAAAGGTGTATCTATCAAACAAGGTGGGGATAAATAGTGTGCTTAACACAGGTTTGAAATAAGGCTAACGTGCCCGCGGGACAAGGGCGAGTTGACCCGATTAACTCGAAGCTGGTTGTTTCTAGACGGAAAAACGGAAAAAAGGGGTTTTGCCAGGGTACGTTGGCCCCGTGCCACGGTATGGTAAGGTGGCTGGTTTTCGCCTCAGGATTGCATTTTACATGATGATCTCAACCGTTCATGTCGTGGATTCTATGCTACCCAGTAAGTACCGTTTGTTGAAAGGTGAGGATCATCAATGAAACATGATTGTAAGATTATAGCTTCTATATGGTTGCATTAAGAACATGAACGGTTCAGATATCAATCTGAGGTTGCAATTCGGAGGTGGAAACCAGCCACCGTACCATAGCGTGGTATAGGGCCACCGTACCCTAGCAAAACCCCACCGAGAGGGGCAAAATCAAATTCTCGATTAGTGGGTTGACTCACAGGGTTTTTTTTAATGATACAGTTACTATCATCAGTGGTTTGCTAATTCCACACGCGTGTGGGAGCTGGACACATCCACACCTGGGCGCACGTGTCATAATGTGACACGTGTTTGAGATCTAAGCTTTCCATCAGGTGAGATGATCTGTTTAGATCCACCGGCATAGAAATCAGACCATTTCACTCTCCTCAGGTCGGCCACAGCGTACCAAACGAGTAGCTCGAAGAAATTTTAACGGTCAATTACTTTTGTACCTTGCAGCCCCACCTGAAAATTGAAAATTGTCTGGGTTTTCAAACAGAAGAGCTGAGCTTATTTCCAACCCGACGGAAAGCTCAGATCTCACACACGTGTTTCATGTTTGAATGTGTACATGAATCTGTTGTGTAAGCATTACACGCGTGTGGAATTAGCAAACCCTTCATCAGTGATCTGATAATAATTTTTAAAAGGAATGGTCACATGTAGCCCCGGCATGCTAAGCTTAGCATGCTGCACCTTTTTTCCCGGCAAAATATGATATTTTCTGGACATCTGGGCTGAGCAAAAGGTGGGCCACTTAATGAGGATCACATGGTACAAAAATCAATATGAACCAATGGCTAGACACCCCATTTATATTTATGGACGGCCAATGATCCAACCCAATGTGCGGTTGTGGTCCACAAATGATTGAAATGGCCAAAATTTGTTTCAAGTGGTTCATGATGTGGACCACTAGTCTGCACGGCTCGGATGGCCCACATCTTATGATACTTTTGGCGGAAAATTGTTGCAGCATGGTTAGCTTAGCATGCCCAGGCTTGCATATGACCATTCCATAGAGGGAGCGGATTAGGTGCGGCCCCGGCCCAACCGGCACGGTGCGGCCCTGACCGTGGGTCCAACCTTGATATATGTGTTTTATATCCACGTCTTCCATCCATTTTACCAAATCCGTTTTGTGCACGAGCCAAAAAATGAAGCAGACAATTCTCAGCTGGACCATACCATAGGGGAGAGTGGTGGTTGAATGATCACCAATTAAAACTCATACGGACCCACTGTAATGTTTATTTCCATCCAAATAATGTCAAACATATGTGGATTAAGGGATAAAATATATATCAGGTTGATCGAAAACTTTTGTGGCCCTACAAACATATTTTAAAGGTCATTTATCACTTTTTCCATTGGTATAGTCCACCTGAGATTGGGATCTACTTGCTTTTCGTATTCTTGCTATAGTAGGATCTGGAAAAACGGATGGACGGCGTGGATATACAATATATACATCAATTGGGTCCTACGGTCACGACCGCATTGTGTTGGGTGTAGCCGGGGCCGTACCTAATCCGCTACCATTCTATCAGCAGGTACGTTAATTCCACACGCGTATGGAGCCCTGCACAGCCGCACACAACCATATCAATATGTAATACGTACGTGATCTGAGCCTTTCATCAGATTCTCTATACTATATACATCGTTTATCCTTAAAATCAGTCATTTAACACCTCAGCTTGTCTGCAGCATACCAAAACAAATCGACAGTTGGAACAATCATTTTTAACCGTCAGTTTTATTTGTATATTCTGTCCCATCTGAGAATCTAAACCATCTAGTTTCAGAAACAGAATATCAAAGAATGATTTTTAACCAGATGAAAAGATCAGATCATTAACACGTATTATATATTTCTCCACATCTGCATGTAGTTGCATGGATAGGCAGGGCTCCTCAAGTGTATACAACTGGGGAGCGAATCAGTTATTCCCCGGGTAACACGTTACTGGGTGTTACCCTAACCGTGGAGCCCACTTTGATGATTTGTTGTATATCCACGCCGTCCATCCGTTTTTAGAAATCATTTTAGGAGTTGGTCCAAAAACTTAAGTAGATACAAATCTCAGGTCGACCAAACAACAGGAAAGAGTGGTGATTGAACTCCCACCATTAAAAACTTTGCAGGCTTACCGTAATTTTTATTTTCCATCCAAACTGTTCCTAATGTTAAAACACGCTAGATGAAGATAAAATACAAATATCAGCTTGATCCAAAAATTTTGTGGTCCACAAAAAGATTTTAATTGTCAATAACTACTATTTCAATCGGTGTGGTCTACTTGAGATTTCAATCTTATTAATATTTAGGATCAAGTAATATAATTATATTGTAAAACGTACGGACAGTGTGGATATACAAAATATTAATCAAGGTGAGCTTCACACGGTCAGAGTAACACCCACTAACGTGTCGCCCGGGCAACACCTAATCCGCTCCCGAATCTCCCGTAGAAATGTTGGTAGTGTAGAAAAAGTGACCCCGGCTGCTGGAAGCTTTAAGTATAGCTTTATACGGCATGCATGCACATGACATGCATGTCGGAATGCCTATGTTTATGATCGGTGCTTTCTCAAATAAGAAAGGTTAAAATAGGTGGACCTCACTGTAGATGGGACATTTCCCCAAACCAAACTAAAAGGATAGTCCTGCTTTCCATGGCAGGGAAGATTTTATTCTTTGGGAACTGTATGTACGTAGAAAAGATCAGACGTACTACATGCATATGAACCGTGTCTCAGTCACCTCGTAGGTCCCATGGATAGGGCCTTTGGTCGGGCTGTATGCTTGTGCCCTTTATCAAGGGATTATCGGATCCTCAATCTGAGGATACATATACTATCTTCGTGCACTTTTAAGGCTATACAGGTTAGGCCCAAGATTCAATGATCCAGACCGTTAAAAAAAAAAGAAACTTTTGCTGGTTTTTTTTTTTTTTTTTTGGTACGCCTCTAGTTGCAGGCGAATGATTGGATGGTTAGGATCGCTACAAGAGAGAGATTATGGGGCCATGTCCATCCATGCTACATACCATTGGATGAACTACCTCGATGGCAGACCATGAACTGATCTTGGATTGATGGGAGACGGGAAATGACATGGTCATTAACAATTACCATGTGTCCAGCTCTGTCAACCCACTGTTCATTATCAAGTGCCATCCTATAATGTAGTTTTGGCGGTGTGGCGTGAGATCGAGTACCATCTCTCCTATAGGATAACTACTCCAAATCTACGAAACTACTGGAAATCTTCGACTAATATTCTTCGAATCCACGGAGGAACACTCGAATCCACAAACCAAAACAGAGATAAACTCAAAATAATTGTATTTAAAAAAGATCAACTAATAAAAATGAGTTTAAGCAATAAATAAATAAATAAAAAGCTAAGCACTAAAACCCTAGAATCGTAATCAAAGAATCATAAGAAAACTAGGAAATCAATGAGGAAAAATTGGAAAGAGATTTTAGTGAAATTGGCAACTTCTCGCATAGCCCACATGTCTGACGACCGGTTGGCTATGGGCCATGATCGGTCATGGATGGCCTGCAACTCTCCAGCGAGTTTGCTGGTTTCTCCACAAAATTTGACCGACCAGGGGACCTGTCGTCAGGTAGTGAAAGTTTGTGTTTTCTCTTGCTTTTTCTCCCGGTCCATCTCCTCCATGAAGATTGTCGATCATCGCCCTTGAACATGGAATTCTCTCCCTACATCAGACTCCTCCACTTGAAGAAAATTCGACCTCGAATTTTACCTTAAGTCATGATGGAGATTCACTTTCATCTTCTTCCACGACCTTGGCTTGTGCTTCATGCTCATCTTTACCAACAGACTTGATCGGTGATACGTGTCCTTGGCTAATCCCTGGCATAACACAATAATGGTCACCAGTCTTCTCCTCAATGTGGGCAAGAGAAATCACAAATGGATTTGTCTTACCAACCGTACTGTTGAAGATGGGCTCAACCTGATGGAAGCTAAAATCTTACAGAGGAAACAGATTTTCAAAGAATTCGGCATCCACGGTCCCCTCGAAATCTTGCGATGTTGGCGTGGTATCTTCAGAGGTGTTCGTGGATTCCTGTGAATCCGGAACCATAATCGTTGAAATGATTACTCGATGTTCCTCTTTGTTCACAACATCTAGAGTAACGATCTCCTCCACTTCCTTAAGAACTTGAATAATTTCTTAGGCGATGGTGGGTTGTACCTCATCCTTTCCTTCCATGGCTTGAACCTCGCCCGATTCAGCAGGTCTTTCGAGAGGGATTCTCGTGTCTGTAGGAATAAGCTTTACTTCAAACGATTCGAAAAGAACTTCCATTTGTTGATGGTTTTTTGTTTTCGCAAGCACAACATGCGTTCTCCTAACGGGGTTGGGGGATAATACTTGATTTTCACAATAAGTGTATCCAAACCGTTCCAACATCCTACGCTTCATCCGCGGCCACGAGATTATTAAGGCCTTCATCTCTCTCTTCTGATCATGCTGAACATATTCCCACCAAACCGACGCAATGCTCTTTAATTTGCATGCAACGTACAGAGCTTTCTTATCCTCGTGCATCTGTGTGAGTTCGAAGAGGTACTCAACTTCGCATGGCCAGTTGTCGACACGACTCCGTCAATCGAAGTTAGGAAGATCAACCTCTATGTAGACCTAACTCGTCCAATCTACCAGATCTCGACCATAAACAATCATGCTCCTTTGATATTTTTCTTTATAGTCGAATCTAACCTACAACCCTTGCATAGCTTGATGGTTCTTCCGTTGGAATGTTATAAGCGTCGCCCTGAAAGCCGTCACTTATAGAGGATGGATCCCGGGATCACCATTCATAGGATTTTGCCGTAGCCACCATTAAAAGCTACCATCCCAAGGTTGTTCAACGCTCTAATACCAATTAATGCGATCGGGTTGGGGCATGAGATCGAGCACCAGTCTCTCCCACGGGATAACTACTCCGAATCCATGGAGCTATTGGGAATCCTCAACTAGTCTTCTTCGAATCCACGAAGGAACACTCGAATCCATGAGCCAAAACAGAGATAAGCTCAAAATAATTGTACTTCAAAAAGATCAACTGATAAAAATGAGTTTAGGCAACATATAAATAAGGTAAGATAAGCACTAAAACCCTAGAATCATAATAAAAAAAAATCCTAAGAAACTAGAAAAGTAATGAGAAAAAATCAGAAAGAGATTTTAGTGAAATCGACAACTTCTCACATAGCCGTTGCGTCTGATGACCGGTCGGCTGTGGGCCACAACCGGTCGTGGATGGCCTGCAACTATCCAACGAGTTTGCTGGTTTCTCCATGAAATTCAATCGACGAGGGGACCGGTAGAACGACTGATCCTGGAACTTGAACGACTGGTTGCCGACCGGTCGTTAGGTGATGAAAGTCTGTGTTTTCTCTTATTTTCTTTCGGTCCATTTCCTCCATGAAGATCATCGATCCTCACCCTTGACCATGAAATTCTCTCCCTACATCATCCTACTTGTCCGTTAGATGTGGCCCCCCAATTTTAGGCCTATGTGCTAAAATTTCCTTTCCTTTTCCACTCAGTTTTAACCTGATTCATAATTCAAATGGGCCACACATCAGGGAACACTAGAGATATTGCATAGGGGACATCCACCATACGAAATTTTCGATGGAATGTGTGATCCACCATATTGTGTATATGTTATCCAACCAGTCATCAAACGTGCTGCACTGGGATTCAGGAACACATAAAAACTCAAGCCATATTTTCTTTCTCTTTTTGGCCATGTACCGTTAGCCACTAGCCACCCCCACTTACGAGTCGATACCAAGACCTCAATGTTGAAACGAGGTTATCTTCACTCAGTTTACCACTCAAGCCATATCCAAATTTAGGCATGACACAACAAGTGAATATATTGGCTGCAGGATGTTGGAATCGGGTGACTTAAATCTATGTTGGATAGGGTCATCGATCGACCATGGACAGATTTGCACGACGAGCTCTTTAGAGGTTTTTGCAGGGGTTCGGGCGACCGAACCAGTGGCATCAGGCGACCAATGGTGGGCTTGGGTGCCAGCTCGGGCAACCGACTGTGTAGGTCGGTTTGCGCGATCTTACGTGGTTTTGAGTAAGATGTTTCTAATTTTATGTTTATTGCTATATAAGCGGGTGTAAACCAAGATTAGGGTATCTTAGATGCATAAGGAGTGAATGAGAGGGTTCCAAGGTGAGACAAAGAGCTTGGAGAGCTAGGGATTTCTCTTGTGGATTGTGATCCGAATTTAGGTTCTTCTATAATCTTTTGTAACTTCTTATTTATAGTGGATTATTCGTTTTGTGCTGTTGTTTTTTTACCCATGAGAGGTTTTTCCACGTTAAATTTGGATTGCCTTCTTGTGTGATTGTTGATTATTGCTTGGTGTGTGCCTTTGTGTGAGTATCTCGTTTGATTTCTCGCATCTTTCGTCGTGGGCTTATCGCAATTTTGCCAACAAGTGCTATAAAAGCTAACATTGGAAGGTAGATCAGAATCTAAGACGAAGTTTTTTCAATGCATCAAGCATGGGATTCAACATAGATAAAGCATTCAAGAAAAAATAACTTTGAACTGTTGAAGGCAAAGATAGAAATCCTTCTAGTTCAGCAAGGGGTCGAAGAAGCACTCTATGAAAAGCGATCGGAGGCTATGGAAGAAGAAGAGTGGAAGAAAATGGATCAAAAGGCCAATGTCTAAATCCAGTTGTGCTTAACGAATGACGTCCTCTACAACATTATGAGGGAGAAGATGACGACTGATATATGGACGAAGCTAGAGAACATTTACCCAAAGAAGTCTTTAGAAAATTGTCTATATCTGATGATGCAGTTATTCAATCTGAAGATGGCGGAGGGGATTGATGTTGAGAGTCATAATAGCATGTTTAATAGGCTTGTTTGCAAGTTGTTGGATCTAGATGAACTGATAAAAGATGAATATCCGGCATGCATCTTATTGAATTCACTTCCTAAATCATATGAATTGTTCAATGACTCTTTGTACGCAGGCAAAGGAGACCATTGGTGTTGACATCATTATCTCAGTCCTTTAGGAGAAGGCGATAAGAAGCAAGAGCGGTAACATGAAGTCGTCCTCTGATGAGGCATTGATTGTGAGGGGAAAGAATTTTGAGTGGGTGGGGGATCTTCGTAATCGAGATCTATATCTAAGGGTAAAGGGAAGAGTAAGGTGAGGTGCTGGAATTGTGGGAAGAAGGGCACATGAAAAGAGATTGTCAGAATCCCAAATCAAGGCAAAAGAAGTCTAAAGATTCTTCTAAGGAGGCTAATACTATGAAATCCATGAAGGAGGAGTGTGATATTTGTAATGTATTGATTGTATTCGGTAGAGAGTCTCTCGGTGGAGAGTGATTATTGGATTTAGGTGCATCATGTCACATATATCCTGATTGAAGTTTATTCATGACATACAGAGTGCATGATGGTGGATCAAAAGTTTTTGGGTGATGGCTATGCTCGCAAGGTGGTGGGTATTTTTACGGTGTGCATTAGGATGTTCGATGGGATCGAATAAATCCTAGAAGAAGTGAGGCACGTGCCTGGGCTAAAAAAGAATGTGATATCTCGTGGTGCACTCGAAGCTATAGGGTGCAGGTTCATCGGCTGCGATCGATACTGTAAAGTGATAAAGGGGGCAGTTGTTATGATGAAGGCACGTAGGTGCGGCAATCTTTACAAGTTGATTGGGAGCAATTCTCATGGTGGAGCTGTGCGATCGGTAGCGGAATCCATGGTTTCTTGCATGTGGCAAGTGTGAAATGGCTACATGAGAAGAGCGATAAGGGAGGTGAGGTGCAGAAATAGAGTCGGTGGAGGCACGAGGATCGGTGGAGCTATGATAGAGACAAAGTAGATATGAAG
Organism: Liriodendron chinense; assembly: GCA_003013855.2. Taxonomy (NCBI): domain Eukaryota; kingdom Viridiplantae; phylum Streptophyta; class Magnoliopsida; order Magnoliales; family Magnoliaceae; genus Liriodendron; species Liriodendron chinense. The sequence goes on along the minus strand of PVNU02000440.1, from coordinate 2,032,807 downwards.
GATGGATGGTAGAGTATGGCGAAGTACAACATGAAAATTTTTGTCATGATGAAAATTGTTGAAATCGAGTGACTCAAATCTATGTTGGATAGGGCAGTCAATTGACTGACAAGATGGTCGGGCGACCGACCATGGACGAATTTGCACAGCGAACTCTCTGGACGTTTTTGCGGGGGTTTAAGTGATCGAACCCGTGGCGTCAGGCGACCGATGGTAGGGTCGGGTGACCAACTATGTCGATCGGTTTGCACAATCTTACACGGTTTTGTATAAGATGTTTCTAATTTTGGGTTTGTTGTTATATAAGTGGGTGTAAACCAAAATTTAGGTATCCTAGATGCATAAGGAGGGATTGAGAGGGTTTTATGTAAGGGAAAGAGCTTGAAGAGTTTGGGATTTCTCTTGTGGGTTGTGATTCGAGTTTAGGTTCTTTTATAACTTCTTATTCATAGTGGATTATTCGCTTTACTCCGTGGTTTTTTATTCATGAGGAGTTTTTCCACATTAAATTTAGATTTCCCTCTTGTATGATTGTCCATATTTGCTTGAGGTGCACCATTGTGTGAATATCTCATTTGAGCTCTCACCTCTTCTGCTGTTAGCCGATCACGGGTTTTCCCAACACAAGCATGATTGAGCATTGCTCCTGTGGTGTGTAGCACTTGACTTTTGAAAGGATAGTTCATGGGATATACGGTGCCCATGAGGATTATCACCAGATGTACGGTTTGGATTCTACGTTCACATCATGGGTGAATCCCCCCGTAGCTAGAATGCACTGTGGCATCCATGCGTTAGAACGCATATTATCATATTCCCAGCCAAATTGGGCGCCGACCCCTTACCACCGCCAGAATCATCTCTCGATCTGGACAGTTCATCGGCTATCCGACGGCTGTAAATTTCGCACCGTTGCTCATCCATCCGGCCAGAGCACGAAAATTGGGGTGCTAGGACAATCTGCCGAATGTATGTTTTGACCATTAATGGTGGACCATCCCCACTCATAGGCCATTGATTGGACGGCTACCATCAGCTTATCAGTTGGGCCCGGCTGTCAAGATGCCTTCTCTTAACACTCAGGTTCATCTGATCATCAGGTAAGCCCCACCAAAAATCAAAACGGACGATTGAGAGAAATTGGACAAAAGTTCCACATTGAAGGTACATGTGCGGTCCACGATCCACCTGATGCGACGACAGGCCTGGCTTTCAGACTAGGGCATCTAGGCAGTGGTCCCGCCTGATGAGGAAGATCGATCCGGCACATGGACCAAATCTCAACGTGGAAAGTGCACTTCGCATTTCTTAGTATGTGTCGCCCACTAGGACCCACATACAGAGTTGGTGAGATGATCGGAACCGTCCATATTATGGGGGCTACACATCATCGATCACAGTTAAAAATTCACTGTGAACAGATGATTCTGAGAAGTAATGTGTACACTGAAGATTGACTGTGAAAGATTAAATTTTGAATGGCTCACATTCATTTTAACAAACAAGCGAGTGAAGATCATATATTCAATGAGACTATTAATATAGGCCATTCAAAATAGCTCCCAAGAGAATGTACGGATACGATTCCTGGAACATCTCTGAGTGTGACCCTGATAATGCGACACATGCTGACGATTCTGAATCCCAACATGGAGAAGACGACCTGCTACCAAACTTCTTTTACACACAGCGGGTTCTTTTACAGTACTTGTACCTTAAGCGTATTCAGCAAGAGTTAGGGGCGTGGGGCCTACTGTGGTTGGTGCACCGCATCCCGTTCAGCATCCTGTTCAAACGGTCACCCACCGTCAAAGTAGCATGCCACAAAAATCAAACCCATCCAACCATCACGTGAATTTGGAGGTTTTTTGGTGGTTAGTCTATTATTTTTCATAATATGGCCCACCTAATGAATAGTTATATGCATGCCTGGTTTTCAGGGCATCTGATCATCATGTTGGTTCAAATATGATGGATGGTATACGTGCAACAAGGTGGGCCCCACACAAGGCAATAATATATAAGCTGGTTAATGAGTGAATAACCAGGTGAATAAGCAGATGAATTGGATGTTGAGACCATTATTCTGTTGTGTCCCAATGGCTACGGACAATAACCCAAAACCATCCTAGATGGGATAAACACTAACCTTTCACGTTGGCCTACAACGGCAAGTAGCCAGCAGTGGTCTACATTCAATTTTATTAAGGACCCAAGAGCAAGATTTACTGTTACAGTAGATTAGTGTAATCCTAGTATATCTTGTAGATTATATATTTTTGAAGACATGCCTGCAACATTATATATAGATGTACATAGATATCCTCTATGTGTACATCTGGTTCATATATATGTACAGTATATATCTAGCTGTATACATATCTGCTATGTACATTTATTTTATCCAGCCATTAGGTCGAGCTCTGTGGGTGCTATCATGATGTGTGACGGACGTCCACGCTGTGCATTTGGTAGGTGCCCTCTAGGTTACGAGATTTGCCAAGAATCAGCTGTATTCGGAACTCAGGTGGACCACATCATCTGAAACATCATGCCTAAAACATCTAAAAGCACTAGGCGGGGCTCACCTGAGTTTTGAAATGGCCTAAAAGTTTGTGTGATCCCTCGTCCAGGTGGAACACACACAATGGATGGTCTGGATGTCTAAATCACACATCTCACTGGGCCCGATATACGGTCAAAAAGGTTTCAATGAGCCGGCATCCACTCTCAACATATATGTCTATGGTGTGGCCCATCCAAGTCATGGATTGGCCTGATTTTTAAGCCCATGGGTCACAATGGAAGCTGCATCTGATTAATGGGATGGATTTTTGTCACACATCATGACCGGGCTCACAGAGCTTGACCTCATAGAACCTTTTTCCCATTTTATCTACAAAACATGCTCGGATTTACGCATGGCACCTTGGATTTGTTAGTAACTGGATGTATGTCAAATCTACATAACTACTTTTTTGAGTTTGGTGCCTTTGGATTACTAGGTAAATGGAATTGGAGGCATTTCCAATCTAGCTTTTTGGTATGTTATGAAATCTTAGCAAAATATTGAGATTTTGACGTAATTTAAAGGAAATGTCTTTTTTTTCCTCCTATTTAAGGGAACGTGAGTTGCACATGTAGCAAAGGTGTCTCTAGGCTATTAATCCATTAGACACATGATACGCTGACGATACTTTCAAACAATCTAATTATCAGCTGCAACACTAAAATCAATCAATAAAATGATCTAAACCATCTAAGCGGTGGACATCTAAATAGACGGTTTTTTGTGAATCACCTGGCTGCAATCTTTGCATTTGTGGCCCACCTAAGGCTCATAATTTCCTCTTTTTTGCCAAAGTACGTATTTTAATGGACTTATTACAATCACTCTATTAAATATCACACACACACACACACACACACAAATATATATATATATATATATATATATATATATATATATATATATATATATATATATATATATATATATATATATAGGGAAAAGGTATTATGCGCTCGACCTCATGGGAACTTCCCATGAGGTCGAGATTTGTGGGCCCCACTAAGATGTGTGATGGGCATCCACACCATCAGTCAGATGCAACATTCCGTGGTGGGCCGTAGGCCAAACAATCAGGCCAATCCATGACTTCGGTGGCCCACACCATAGACAACAGTCAAGAGTGGGTATCCACCCATTGATACCTTTATGATCATTTATAGGATCGACTAAGACGTGGTTGAGAAATCCAGCCCATCCATTGTTCAGGGCCCACTTAAACAAGATGTCACACCAAGTGTCAACCGTATCCAAAACTTAGGTGGGCCCCAACAAGTGCCTTTAGATGTTGTAGGCATGATTTTACACTCTTTGGCCCACTAGAGTTTTGGATATAGCTGATTTTTGGGATATCCCACAACCAATAGAGGACCCACCAAATGCATGGTGTGGATGCCCATCACACATCACAATGGGGCCTACACAGCTCGACCTCATGGGAGGTCAAGCGCATAGTACCTTTTCCATATATATATATATATATATATATATATATATATATATATATATATATATAGTTGAGGTATGAAAGGTAATTTAGTTAATCAAATCTAAGTCTTGTGAATATAACGAGAAGCTCCGATGTCGTCTGAATACAAGCTCCTAAACAGAAGATTTGGATTTTAATGCATTTCAACCAAATACAAATGAAGATTCAAAGTCACCTTGATTCTAAGGTAATTGTGATTTAGATTCCACTGCATTCCAAATCCAGGCTCCCAAACAGGTATTAATTGACTATAACAAAAGTATCATATGAATTAGTACATACGTATGGGCCAAACAACCTGATATAAGGCAATGGGGCCGATATTTTAGCCTTGCCTAATAGTAGTTGCGATGATGGTACAATCCGGGAAGCATTTAGAGCATGGTTCTTCCTCGGTGGGATGCAACCATTGAATAGCATGAATTATTAAAACATGAGCTCATACTCTGCAAATCTTCCTATTATCCTTTCGGAAGGTAACCCCTGTGCTAATCCAAAAATAGGCTAGACCACTCATCAGGTGGTCCTTCCCTGTACGCAGAAGATGGACGGTTAAGAAAAATACTATCAACTCTGTACATTCGGCATACATGGGTGACTAATCATAAAAGTAACAAAACAGGCCTGGGAGCATTCAAGTTGGACTCACCTGTTGAGTGGCCTGGATGTCAAACGCGTATGCCATTCTAGCACATGTGCTCTCTGATATATATCTCTCCCCACCATTTATGGTGGGACTTCCTTTTTGGGTTTGACCCCTCATTTTGGGCATGAGCATTTTTGGGAGCCGCCCACATTTTCTTATCAATGTGGAGAAGAATCTGTCTTCACGTTTGAATGCTGTCTAATGTGGTTGGTCTTATATGGCCGCTTGGCTATCAAGGGCCCCAGACCAGTTTTAAAGCAGGCTCAGTACCTCGGATCAGGGGAAATATACACGTTGGGCCCAGGCTGCAAAGTCCTTCCTGAATTCTGACCAGTTGTAAACCAGGCCCAGTACATCAGCTCAGAGAAAGATACACATCGGGCCCGAGGTTGATGGATAGGAAATTTATAATCCATTGAGGGATTATACTTTTGTTGATAGTTCCGAAATAAATAGTGCTCTCATGGCCCACAACATATAAGTGTACTATAAGCTCAGTGATCCAGCCTATTTGTCTTTATGCTACCATTTCTCGTGCAATGGTTTTCATTAGTTGCCAGTCCAGAAATGATAAAGATTTTTCTTTCTTTCTATGTAATGTGAATGATGTCATATTTTGTATTTTACTTATTTTGTCAATGGAGTTTGGCCGTGAATTTTTTGTGAAAGCTTTTCACATGAAGCTCTTGCGATGGGAAGCTACATAGGGCTGGGCCGACTGTAATGCTTGTAAGAGATCCACAATGTTCATACATTTATCCAAATCATTTTAAGATGATATGGAAAAAAAATGTATGGAGGGGATGGATTTCTCACAAACAGTCGGCCAACCTAACTTCCGCAGGAAATCTGCGCCCACAGGGATGACCTTCTGACAATTCAGATGCATCTTGTGTTGTGTGCACTTCTCTACTTTCTTGGATGAAAACCGAAAAATTATATGGTGGTTATTTCCATGTCTTCAGATGATCAACACCGCACATTCAGCTAAGCTCAATACTTATTTATTTATAATGATGGTGACCTGCTACGTATGGAATCATTGGTCGGTGGTTCCAAGCACAATGACATTATCTACACATGCATTTGAAGCATATCTGCAGGTGGGAGCTCAATCGTTTTCGGATGCAGTGATGGTGAGCTCCCACCGATAGAGTCTTGGAATCTGGAAGAAACTTGAGTCACTCTCCACTCAAGGTGGGCCCATCAGATTAACGCTCTGGATCACCAGATCATGGGCTCTATCTGTACAGTACAGGCACATCAGGATGGAAATCATGTCCCCCTTCATCAATATTTCGTGCGAGGATTACATTGATGTGTTGCATTGCTGAATAATTTTTTGACCAATCGTTCTCAGGAGAGGACACAGGTTTATCCATTGAGAAATTGATAGAGACTATACTTAAGAAGACCTAAGAATGCATGAGACATTAATTTATTAAATTTGGGCTCATGGGTTTTTCATCCAGACCGTTCATATAATGGATCCTGAAGCAAATGGGTCGTACCTCATAAAGCTCCTCGAATGGAAAAATTCGTACCGTTGGTTGGTAGCCTGAAAATGAACAGTTGCAGGTAAGAAAAAAAAGTGGTCCACTTTCGGCTGAAACTGGACAAACGTTAGCTAGGATATTCCCATCAGGGATATTTTAGTTATAATCCATCCAACCAGAACGTAATCCATCATATCACATCTGGATTATGTGAGTCCCGGGAAACTTATAGTAAGAACGTGATGAAACTAACTCCAAGTGGCATACAACTGGTCTGTCGAGCTTCTGGCCCAACCTTCCATGGGCTGAACATGTACCTGACTTTCAGTGTACGGTGGAATCCACTCCTAATTTCAGACCTGGTAATCTACCAACCAAGCACGGCCTGGGCCCACTTCTAGTGTCATTTGTGACAGATACGGGTTGTGCATCAGAACGTTCCACCATCGGCCACCTATGAGGGCCCAGCCCATTGCCACTGCTCCACCAGATTTGGGGATCATAGAAGTTTCCCATAAATGAGATTTTGGGGGCATCTCCTATTCATCTTGGTGCCCAATTGATCAACGGTCTGGATCACTGATCCAGTCCCATCACCACTTACTAGGCCCCTCAGAGGACCTAAACAATTCCTTATGATTCCTCTTTACATGAAGGAGATCACGCCATGGCTGGGCAATGTCTCCATTTGGCTTCTGTGGTCCCCAATCAGGGTCAGCTTGAGAAAGGCCCAGATCTGGACCCAACATGAACTGGACCATTAAGCAATTTCTACTTGTATGCTAATTGTGGGTTGTCCATATCATAGTTTAAAACCCCAAAAAAATCAACTTGACTCTTATGTCCAGCTAGGCCAGGAACTGAGTCCTTACTCAGCTCGACTCGTTACATAAATATTTAAGAAACAAACAAATAACCCGCTGGTAAGGTTGAGACTCAAGGGCTCTTTTTTAAACTTTTATTAAACAAACAGTTTATCTGGTGAGTAAGTCACCACAAGCTGTGTCCATCTAACCGAGTCAGTGAGCCGATTTTACTATAGTTATTAATTTGGGACCGAGTCAAACTCATCAGCAAGATTTTTAATGATGGTTGGCTTGAAATGCCATAAGGTGAGTTGACTCGGTAGATTAGCCTGAAATCTTAACTCGGTAGAGTATCAAGCTGAGTCGCAAGTTTTAGATCTTGGGCCTCCTTGATGGATCAATTAGCTTCACCACGGAACAGCCAAACCCAGATTTTTTAAACCTAGCCTAACCCAACATGGCTAAGAGTCCGCACCCAACCCTATTCCTACTGGGCCAGGCCCAAGTCTCAACGGACTGGCCCAATCCGTTAACCCTTAGTCATACAGTGTATGGCTCATGCAGACATGCTTCAGAAAGTACCTTGGTTCCTTGGGGAGAGTAGCTACCCCAAATCCTACTCGCCCTAGCAGGTGCACGGCAGCACGAGAGATTAGGACCTTTCATGAGGCGCAGCCTGCATGTACGTCTCCTGGCACAAAAATCAGGAAGCTGATTGCGTACTGACTACTGAGTAACTCAGTACGCTTAGCGTACTGAGTAAACTCTATGTGGGCCCAGCGTGATTTATGTCTTTTATCCGTGCCATCCATTCATTTTACCAGATAATTTCCGGGTATTAGCCTAAAATTAAAGAATATCTAAATCTCAAGTGGACCACACTACAGGAAACAGTGGTAATAATATATCTACCATCAAAACCTTCCTAGGGCCTAAAGTGATGTTTATTTGTCATCCAACCTGTTCATAATGTCACACAGACATGGATGAAGTAAAAACGTACAAATATCCACCTGATCCAAAACTTTTGTGGCCTTTAAGTGATCCAAAACTTCTGTGGCCCCGAAAAAGGTTTCAAAAGTGGACATCATTATTCCCACTATTTCCTGTGGTGTGGTCCACTTGAGCTTTGGATATGATTCAATTTTAGGATCATTCCCTAAAATTATCTTTAAAAACGGATGGACAGTGTGGATAAGACACATAGATACATGGTGGTCCCCACAGAGTTTTCTTAATACTCTTAAGCCTACCGAACGAGTTACTCAGTACGCAATCCGCTCCCCAAAAAATCAGGCCTTCTTAGTAATTAGGTTAGTTACACTTGCATGTTAAATATGGACCGTGTGTCAAATTTTCTATCCTTCTGTAATTTCCTTCTAAGATTTAGGGTCCACCTTATGATTGTACCTGACTGTTTTGGATTGGAATCGTGCTACAACACCATGTTGTACTCAGCGGGTAAAGCAACCGGGCTCCGTGGGGCCACACCGAGTGTGGATATTCCATCCAACCCGTTCGTCAGGTGAAAGTCACCTGGATGAACATAAACCCCCCCAAAAAAAAATCAATCTGGTTCAAAACTCAGGCATTACACATCTTGGGTTCGAGTAGCCGTTGTGGTGTGTGGGTGCGCGTTAAAAAAACAAAAGAAGAAGAACATTATTCTTGCCGTGGTGTAGCCCACCTGAGTTTTGTATAGGGCTGATGTTTTAGATATACGGTGAAACTGATAAGTGTTGCCTAGTGGATGGACTGCATGTCATGATCACAAACATGGTGGACCCCAAAGAGCTTTGCTGTTTTACCTGCTGTGGACAACTTGTCGTAGAGGATTCCCGTCCCCTGAATTTTTTTGGTTAATGGAATATAAACAGTGAGGTACAACAGATGAACGACCCAGATCTCTTACACACGTGGCATGAGTAGGATGAGGATGGTTAATCTCCACCAAAAATCCATGGGGGGTTTTTACTGCAATATCCTTGAGTGTGGCTATTTTTACTAAAAGTCCAATTTCTCTTCCTGCTCATCTTTTTTGGCCTTTTGACGAGAAATTGAAATTTTTACAGTTGAAAATACCCCTTTGACCACCATGTGCTCGAGGGGATTCAACCGTGCCCCGGGGGAAGTCATACTGCTCAGGGGAATTGGTCAGAGGGGCATTTTTGATAATAAATTTTTAATCTCTCGCCATCTCTCGCCAAAAGGCCAAAAAAGATGAACCAAACAAGAAATTGAACTTTTTAGTAAAAAATAGCACACCTAAGGGCTATTGCAGTAAAAATTCCAACTACCTACTCCGGTGCATTTTGTCGGTGGGCTACAAGATGGACACGGATAGCGTACTGTGTAAACTCTGCGGGGCCCACCGTGATGTATGTTTGTTATCCACGCCGTCTATCATTTTTCAGCTCATTTTAGGCATGAGTCCCGAGTAGAAGCATATCAAGTCGACTGCACCACACACAAAAAAAAAAAAAAAAAAAAAAAAAAAAAAACATTGGGAATTGAATACCTACCATTAAAAACTTCCCGCGGCCACAAAGTTTTAGATCAAGCTGATATTTATGGTTTGCCTTCATCCATGACTGTGACCTTATAAACAGGTTGGATGACAAATAAGCATCACTGTAGAACATAGGAAGGTTTTGACCGTGTGCATCATTATCACTACTGTTTCCTGTGGGGTGGTCTGGTCCACTTGAGCTTAGGATATGCTTCAATTTTGTGCTCATACCCTACAATGAGCTGTTAAAACTGATGGACAGTGTGGATAAGAAACATACATCAAGACGGGCCCCACAGAGTTTACTCAATACGCAATCCGTGACCCACTGGGCTGGCATTGTACAGCTAAAGGCCAACGCTACCTTATCCATGCATTAAACCTCAAACCTACTCAATATCAATGCGTAGCAAACCATCTGAAAAGCAATTCACCAACTCCATTCTCTCTCCTACGGGCATGACAAATGTCACAAGTGAAAACGAGGTTAACATGTGTGATATCAGAGCCGCTCATTAAGCAAGTCGCACTGTGTTAGTTCCAAGTCGAAAGAAATAAAGCCAATCTGATCATCAGGTGAGATGTGCGTGCCCATTAAATTTGAGAGTGGTCAATTTTCACTATAACAAATCAGACTTTTTGTCGTAAGTCCACTCGTAACTAAAACCTTTAAACTCATTGCAAAAGTTTTTAACAATGATTGTTGCTCGTAAGAAATTTTGTCATGGATATAACCTCACAAATCATATTTAGCAATAAAAACACTAATTTGTTATCAATGTGTTAATTATTTGTGATCGTCTAATAACTTATCGTAAACTATAGCTAATTAGCGACAAATTGACACATTAACATTATATATATATATATATATATATATATATATATATATATATATATATATATATATATATATATATATATATTATTTGGTAAAACGTCGCTAAAGATTAAATTCTCTTAACTGATCGTTTGTCTTGCAAAAGTATGGCCCACATCTGACCTCATGAAACTACACCCTACGAACCATCCTAGTCTTCAAATAAGTGATAGTGTTTCCTATTTATTTTAGTTGGCAGGGTGTGGATGGCCCACCTGAATCACCTGTATCTGAATTGGGTTGTGTTATGTGAAAAGCAAATAGCTAGTTGAATCATTATGCAATGGTTTACCCATAGTTTGGTGACTTTGGTCCCACAAAGGTGGCTGGACAAAATGGACTAGTAGGATGTTGAACTTGGGCTACAATTTATCTGGTTACAACTCAATGGGTGACTTGTGCATGGAGGACACTAGCATGGACGGTTTAGGTCTCAAAAATGAAATCACGCCTATCAGATAATCCTGTCCATCTGATTTGGGACCATTGAAGTGACGATGGAAAATAAAACTAGTTATGGTCAAATATGACCCATCTCGGGTGGGAGAGTCCAATATTGTTTGTATGAGTTGAAAAAAAAAAAAAAAAAACATTCGATCATTTGTTATTTATATTTTACCTAGGTATGAGATCATCGTCAATCTCGACCGTCCAATCGGTGGGACCTATCTTATATCTCCATTCCGTCGATGTTAATGGACGTATCTTCATTACATGTAGCACAAACATGTGGATAAGCCTCAAAGAGAATTTATTTAACTGGCCAAACAACGGACGGTAACATTATTGGAAGTTTGCAACATGGAAAACCAAACATTACACACATCCAACGAGAGAAAATGCATTCTTAAGAAAACAAGCTTGCTTCGATAGAGAAAAGCAAGGTGGGGAGATAAAACCCCTACTTAGAGTACTTGATATAAGCAGTGTGGGATGACTCTTCCACTTTCCTCAACGTACCAAGAACAGGAACGATCCAGCACTTGGAAGTATTCTTCCAATAGAAGAACCCTGCACACTTGCATTCCTTGCTGCATTTCTCCCTACACTCTTCAACCTTCATGGGCCCCAGTCCCTCTTCATTTCGACTCAAGAAGTGTTCTACACCGTCGATCTTGTAGTAATCGACAGCTGCGCCAGCCTTGCATGATGGGAGCTTTGGAGGCGCGCAGTTCTTACTCCACCCCAACATACCTTGGCGCTGAGGGCACGCCACACACATCCCCTCTAGGCACAACCCAAATGAGCCGCACTTCTTCGGCAATCCACACCTTCTATCGTAACCGAAATTATAGAATGGGTACGTATCAAGGTCGCCTGAGAAGAATGCATAGGTTGGCATCCATGCACCGTATAGTACCTTGGAGTAGTAAGTGAATGTCCTTAGATTACCATCTGATCCCAACCGTAGGAATGAATATGTGGAATTGTAATTGATTCTAACCAATTCAATGCCGCCCACGTTGCTCCCATTAACTAGGACATCCAAATCTAGATGAAATGCATATGCCTCTGGAGTATCCCGTATGGGATCTGGATTAATGACAAGGACGACCGCTTCCATCTGATCAGAATGCCTCTTCCAACCTCCATACGGAAGAGGGGTACCAGAGTAATTCATGTACATCATGACCCCATTGGGACCTATAGCCAAGCTGTATGGGCCGTCAGATCCATCCTCATCGGACGTGCGGCTAATGAGATTCTTGGTACCATCCAATCGGAGAGATTGACCAACTAGGAGGGTGTCAGTGGGTTGGTCGAAGCTCTGCCACAAGAACCTCCCGTTCTTGTCATGAAGGACTAGATTTCCATTGGGGAGGAGACTAAAGCCAGTGACACCTCTGTTGGCTGTGTTCGTTTGCCAGACGATGCGACCGTCTGCTTCAGCAAGGACGAGATTGCCGTTGCGGCCGAAGGTGAGAGTGGCATTCTCATGGACAGGATTGTTGCGGTTAGCATCCCAGACCCAGCGCATGATGGACTCACCCCGGTGGCTCCCCATGCGTATAGCAAAAACGTGTGCATTTGGCGTGGTGTTGTAGAAGGTCAGGCGGAAAGGAAAACGAAAGAAACCGTCGATTCGAGGATCGCGATAGTAGGCACCAAATTCAGTTACGTATTCGCCGATTGGGCCTTGGTTTACCCATTTGAATTGCTGTGCTGCAGGAACCTGGGCTTGAGTGTCGATGACGAAGAGAGAGAGAGAAAGGAAGAAGAAGAAGAAGAAGAAGAGAAATAGAGAGGGTAGAGTAGCCATTGGAGTCTCTTCGACTGGCAAGGAAGTGATTTGTGAGAGAGTCTGAAGGGATAATTTAAAGGCGTGTTTGGCTGGAAAGATAAGGTGCTCAGTGCAAACAAGAGTATGATTGGTGCTCCACCCTGCTATGGTACTGTAGGACGCGGATTGGATTGCCTGCGAAAGCCTTTTGCAGGCATCTCGTGCACTTTGAATGTAGGTGGGGCCTACAGTGATGTTTGTGAGAAATTTACCCCGCCAGCCGTTTTGTGAGATTATTTTTTGGCGTTTCGACAAAAAAATAATGGGATCCATGACTCAAATAGGCCGAAAACGTAACGATTGAACTTCCACAGTTGAAATATTCGTGGGGCCACTAAAGTTTTGAATCAGGATAATATTTGTGTTTTCAGTTTATCTCAAAAGGAATGACATTATGAACAGTATGAATGGCATATAAACATCACTGTGGACCCCATATAGGTTTCAACGGTGGGAATTTTCCTACCCACCTTTTGCTTTAGTGTGTCCCAATTGAGTCTTGGATTCCGTTCATTTTTTGTGTCGCAACGCCTAAAACGATCTTACAAAATGGTTGGACGGCATAGATTTCTCTTTCCCTGGGAAAGGCTCTGCTGTATCATTTCCCTTCAATTTATAACTTCCCGATGCCTACTCGTTTTTTGTCTTGTGAACAGCTGCCATATTTATCGTTTTTAATGGGGTACCTACTTTCACATCCATCACTTTATTTTTTGTCGATGTGTCATAACTTGTGTGGAAAATTCAACGGCTGCAAAGCTAGCACAATATTCCTCACAAAGATTACTCAACTTGAACTGACCAAATCTCTCAGTTTCTGCCCAACGTTTCTTTTGATCAATCTTCATTGAAGAAACTAAGATTGCCGGTCCAAGCATTTTTTTTTTCCCTTTTTTTTTTACGGATAAAATTTTGCATTCACAAAAGGAGCAGAACAGACACGAAAGAACATCAGTCCAATCACCTTAAACCAAAACACCAAATGGCGTCATGGAGGTGCGGACCTAACTGTACCCAAAACCACCCGATCTAAAAAATATAAAGCTTGGATGAATGGAAAATGGACAGTGATGGTAGTCACCCAAGTTAGTAATCTTATGATTTCCTTTTTTGAGTTTGTTATGTTTTGTGTGCTTGTAACTTGAGTACATTTTTTTGATGGTTTTGATATCTGTTTAGTGTCTCGAGGTTATTGAAGCAATTTCTGTGATTCTTTTGAATTTATGCATCTTTTATTGACTGCTTGGATTTTTACATTTAAGCAATGTCTTGACATAAACTCCGAAAATAGAGAGAGAGAGAGAGAGAGAGAGAGAGAGAGAGAGATTTGACGGTTAGGATCTTAAGAAGCAAGTGATTCTTGAGAGGGGTTGGAATAAAAAATGGGGTTGATAAGATAGACGATCTAGATTCATGACCAAACTCTTTTCTCTTATTCTTCAGCTGTAGAGGTAATAAGAGTTGGGGCCTACTTGCAGGATGGTCCAACTTTATGATTGGAACTTCTGTCATAAACGATCTAAACCTTACATTTTGTTTGCGAACGATCAGATGGATCCCGTCATCAAAGTGGATCTTGCATAAAGGAAATTAAATGTGAAGCTCACAATATCGATTACCTAAATCTACGATCATAAGGTTCTTTTACGTAAATAAATATAACTCCATTTTGTTGGCTATTGATCAGATATCTAGAATCATTTAATCAAAATGGTTTTCAAGATGCATGATGAATCAGAGGATGGCCCACAATATGGGTGGTCTAGATCTTTGATCAGACAATTTTCACAAGGTATAAGGCCACCCATTTTACTGGGCATTGATAGGATGACTCGATTCACGATGTCATAGTGATTTTTTAAGAGGAATGGGGCGGCTTGGATCATCAGTTCATCGTGGTTCTTGAGAGGGATGTGGGATTAGAGGTGAGGCCCCCACATTATCAACAGTACAGATCTATGACAGTTTTTCTTTTATTTCTTGAAAAATGATGTGGGCCATCCATTTTGTCAGCTTTTGTTGAAACGGTAAAATTCATCAAATCAAAGTAGTTATTGGGAGTTAATGGGGCATCGGAGGTGGCTGCATGCATGATGGATGGTCCAAATAGATGATCATACTTTTTTTCATAAAGGATCTGGACTGTCAATTTTATTGGTCATCCATCAGAGTACTGATCATGATCAGATCGAAGTGATTCTGTACAGTAATGGACCGGGTGGTCGTGGTCGGCTTCGTAGACCCAACGCAACAACGGCTCGGAACGTGTATGGCCCATGCGCAGCACCAGGTAGAAAGCGTTGGGGGTGGTGTTGTAGAAGAATAATTGGAACGGGAATGTGAAATTTGTGTTTTTGCCGACTTTTCCTCAATCGCTTTTCGGTCAATGTGTGATAAGAATGTGGGTGATCCTCGCCCTTGATTAGAGGGTTCTTGTCCTACATCATAATGTGGCGATGTCGACAATGCGATAGCTGGCGCCATACTCAGTGATGTATGGGCTGAATTTGCCTTGGTTGATGTATGTGAATGTTTGGGAGACTGGGACTGTGGATTGAGATTGAGTGGTGCAGAGGCAGAGGGGAAGAGAGGAGAGAGAGAAGTGAAGACTGTGGATTGGCCATGTTTGGGCGACATGAGAATTGGTGATGGATTGGGTAGGGGTATTTAAAGGCCTTTCGGTAGCAAGTGCATGTACCTTAATTACCAATGATCTAGACCTTTCATTTTGTTTGCCAATGATCAGATAGATAGGATCACCAAACTGGTTCTTGAGGAAAGGAAATTGAATATGGAGGCCACAATATGGATGGTCTAAATCTACGATCATAGGGTTCTTTTATGTAAATAAATAGGACTCCATTTTGTTGGCTATTGATCAAATGGCCAGAATCATTTAATCAAATTGATTTCAAGAGGGATGAGGAATCAGAGGAGGGCCCACAATATGGGTGGTCAGGATCTTTGATCCGACAATTTTCCTAAATAAGGTAGGCAATCCATTTTACTAGGCATTGATAGGATGCCTTGAATCACGATATCATAGTATTTTTTTTTTAGTGGAATGGGGATAGGGATGGGTCGATGGGGACGCCGATTAGCTACTGACGGCTTCAGTAGCTATCTGGCTACCGAAGTGAAGTCACGCAGTTATCTGGGCCACACTATTATGTATATGTTGTATACACACCGTCCATTCATTTGGAGAGATCATTTTGGGGCATGAGCCAAAGAATGAGGCAGATACAAAGCTCATGTGGACCCCACCACACAGAAAAGAGTGGGGATTGAACGCCTACCGTTAAAACTTCTTGGGAGCATAGAAGTTTTCGATCAAGTTGATATTTGTGTTTACCCTTAGTCCACGTCTTTGTGAACTTATGAACAGGCTGTATCTCAAATAAACATCATGGTGAGTCCTAGGAAGATTTCAACGGTGGGCGTCACTGTCCCTACTGTATTTCTGTAATGGGTCCACTTGAGCTTTGGATCTACTTCATTCTTTTGCTCGTTACTAAAATGATCTCTCCAAATGGATGGATGGGGTGGATGCAACATGTACATTATGGTAGGGCCCACAGAACTTGGTGACGTCACTTCAGTAGCGGGACTGTTACTGAAGCCTTCAGTAGCTAATCTGCGTCCCACGATGGACACTCTAGATCGATTAGCAGACGGCTTTTTGCAATTAATGGTCTGTTTCGTCCATCTTTGTTAGCAATTGGTTGGATGGCTTGATCATCGTGATTCTTGAGGGGGGTGTGGGATTAGAGGTAAGGCCCCCACATGATCAACAGTCCAGATCTCTGAAAGTTTTTTCTTGATAAATGATGTGGACCATCCATTTTCCTCGGCTTTTGTTGAAATAGCAAAATTCATTAATCAAAGCTATTCTTGGGGGTTGATGGGGCATCGGAGGTGGCTGCATGATGGATGTGGACTGTCAATTTTATTGGCCATTGATCAGAACATTGATCATGAGATCGAAGTGATTCTGTAGAGTAATGGAAAGGATGCATGAGGTGGGGCCTACAAGAATTTTTCAAAGGGTGGTGGTCCCCAAATGATGAATGGTCCAAATCCTCAACTTCTGGTTTCTGGTCATAAATGATATGGGCCTGGCTTAAGTATGAGTAAAGTCTCTTTCAGACAGCCCACTCCACATCAAGTGGGTGAGATCTTTATTCATTAGCTAGCGCGAGGGAGTCACCATCTAGAACGTTGGTTGCCTTGGACGACTTTTTGCCTTGTTTGACCAGCCAACAAGGCTGTTAGTGCGCCAGCTGGCTTGGGCAAGGCAAAATCAATATTTTGAATGGGCCCACTGCAGTGACCCAACTTGAACGATTCAAAAACCGGACCTGAAGTTTTTGAGTTTTTGTGTTATCCAACTTGTTCATAAGGTCACACAGACTTGGATGAAGGTAAAACACAAATATCAGCTTGATCCAAAACTCTTGTGGCCCACAAAAATTTTTCAACGGTGAGCGTTCAATCCCCACTGTTTCTTGTGGTGTGGTTCACTTGAGCTTTGGATCTGCCTCATTTTTTTGGGTCGCGCACTAAAATGAGCTGGCAAAATGGATGGGCGGCGTGGATGAAACACATACATTATGATTGGGGCCCACAAAGCTTTGACACCACCGAAACCAAGGCTCCGTGGGGCTCACCGTGATGTAATTTGTTTTAAATTGTTAGAACACATGAGCCCAAACATGAGGGGGATCCAACAGTGTTGTGAACCACACGAGTGCTTTCCCTTCATCCCGGTGGGAATGCATATGAACGGCTTGAGTGGCATCTAACCATCAAAGTGGGCCCCAGGAAGATTTAAAGGGTGGGTCTGTTCCCACTGATTCCTGTGGTATGGCCCGCTTGAGTTTTGGATCTCCCTGGTGTCTGAGCTCATCTCCTAAGAGGAGCTAACAAAACAGATGGACGGATGGATATAACACGAATATCATGGTGGGCCCAATGTCACAGGGAGCCCTGTAACCGTGGGTTACGGACGGGTGACAAGTCCAACCGTCACCAAGGCTACCAGTATGTTCAAGCATGAATAAAATCCATCAGTGGCAAGCAATATAAACCTGGAAAATCGAAAACTCTAGCCCATGAGCTAAATGCTAGTGCAAGGCCCAACCCTTCATGCTAGCTAAGCAATTGGGCCCAGGCTGGAGCCCAACGAAACCCACTAGTCAAGTGGCCAACTGCTAGGCATTACCTTTCCTAGCTGCATGTGTTATTTTCATCATTCACAACGAACAATATCACCTAGCTAATGTACATCCACATGCTGATGTGTCACACGTGCAAAAAAAAAAAAGTCTCACGTGCAATATCCGAGCTGCCCATTGTAAGGAGCACACAATGTTCATAACAAACAAATGACTATATAAAATTAAAAAAAAAAGAAAAAAGAAAAAAAAAAGCTGGTTTTATGCATCCATTTGTCCCATGCACGTGAGACTTTAGAAGATCGCAGTCAAGAGCTTCGTGTGTGGCTTTAGAAGCTTCCACGTGTGTGGCTTTAGAAGCTTCGTTCTTTTGCATTTTTTTTTTTCTTGAAACAATTTCTAGCCGTTGATAATTAACAAATTATAAGTGTGGTTTACCAGAAAATTGGATGTGGCTGATTTTTTCTGAAGGTGATTCTCATGATAGGCCAACCTTTTATAGGGGTTGGATTTTGGATACCCATCATAAGTGGGAAGTTATCGGTTGGGTGGACTGTAATTTATAGTCCAACCAATTGGATTGGTAGGAAAAAAATAAATTGATTCAAAACTCCTTTGACCCTTAGAAGTTTTCAATGGCCATTCAAATGATTCTCTCGCTACACGTGCCAGTCATTCATCTGGTGGGGGCCACCTAGTGTGTTAACTGAGCTGGTCAAGAAATTAGGATCGTCCGGTCATTAGGGCCACACGTGTTGCAAGTGTGGAATCCACTCCATCCATCAGGTGATACGTTTAATTGCCACCGGACATCCCAAAAATCAGCAAGATCTAAACTCAGATGGGCCATGACATGGCTAATAATGTATATTCAGTGCTAAAACTTCTAAGTTCAAGTGGTGTGTCCCAGTCTTAAAATTTGATCTAGTTGATTTTGAAGTGTCTGCTAATCCGGATGCGACCCACCCAACAAACAGGCTGGATTAAATGGAAGCGGATTGCGTCCTTCCTCAATACGGTTGCAAAGCATTGAAACCGAGCTGTGGAGGGGCCAACCGTGATGTATTTGTTCATCCACTCCGTCCATACATTTTA
The DNA here is from genome assembly GCA_003013855.2 of Liriodendron chinense. Taxonomy (NCBI): domain Eukaryota; kingdom Viridiplantae; phylum Streptophyta; class Magnoliopsida; order Magnoliales; family Magnoliaceae; genus Liriodendron; species Liriodendron chinense. Next base: position 2,013,859 of record PVNU02000440.1, on the reverse strand, counting down.
TAAGATTATGTTAGGATGTGGATCCAAAAAAGAGGCAGATCCAATGCTTAAGTGAGCCACACCAAATAGTGAGCTGAACCTGGTGTCACGCTGCTGTAGTGACGACATCACTAAGTTGCAATCACTATTTGGTGTGGCTCATTTGAGTGTTAGATCGTCCTTCTTTTTAGAGTCATACTCTAAAATGATCTTATAAAATGGGTGAACGAAGTGGATAAAAAGATACATCACAGTGGCCTCTCCACAACTCGGTTTGGACACAATCCGACTCCGGATTAAATAAACACACCATGACGGGCCCTACAAACAAACTACAGTTGGCACCCCCTCCCCGTGTTCCCTGTGGTATGGCCTACACGAGTTGCAGGTTAGGCTAAATTTTTTTCCTGCGAGGCAAAATCGAGGGACACATTTGATGAACGGAGTGAATGTCTTACACGCAATCAAACCGGTGCCCCAACCGAGCTCGGGTGCGTTACCCACTGGCTACTGCATACAAAGGTGGTGCAGAGGGCAGAGGATTCCGGTCCAAATCCAGAGTTGCCCAATTTGAACAGCTACGGGAATTGACTTTTGGAAGAGATGCTAAGAAAGCCTTCCGACGCTTAAGGATTGGACGGTGTGCATAAGCAGATACATCACGGTGGGATCCCACACCGACACAGGGCCCAACTTTGCTGTGCATTGTCCATCATGTGGGGTCCAACTTGGGTGACTATTTTCGCTTCCAAGCTTTCACCGGCAATCTTAATTTCTTCAATAAAGATTGACTAAAAGAAACGTTGGTTAGCTCAAGTTGAGTATCTTTGTGAGAAATATTGTGATAGCTAGAGTTGTACACGAGTTAAGTAAGCTTAAAAAACTCACTTGACTTGGCTCAGATTGGAAGTGAGTTTGAGTCGTCAAGGCTCAGATTGGAAGTGAGTTTGAGTCGAGCTGAGTCAAAATTCTGATACTCGATTGGGTTCGAGTGAGCTTCGACGGCTCGACTCGTTTGTTAACTTGAACTTGGCTTGATTTAATTCGACTTGGCTTGGCTAGGAGCCGCAGTGTGTGTGTGTGTGTGTGTGTGTGTGTGTGTGTGTGTGTGTGTTTATATATGATTTTTTTTTAAAACCCTAACTATTTTTTTTACTTTCTACCTTTTACCGCCTGAGCGCCTCCCTTTTGGCATTTTCAAACCCTAATCCTAACCCACTCGGCAGGCCGGCAACCCTCAGTCCCTCACCCAGCCCGCTCATTGCCGGCCACCCTCCGCTCGTCGCCAACCACCCTTACCTTGTCTGCTCGTCATCGGCCACCCTCACTCTACCTGCACGATGCCCGCTCGTCGCCGACCACCCTGGTTGAGAAGCTGTCTACCGCTCGAACTCAAACTCAAAATTGACTCGAACTCACTCGGTCTATTGATCGAGCAGGGGCCTGCTCGACTCAGCCAAGTCAAGCAGGGGTACATGGATTCGAATCAAGCACCGAGTAGGGTAATGCTCGATTCAACCCAACTGGTGTACAGCTCCAGTGTGTAGTAACTCCGCACGCTTAGCGTGTAGAGTAAACTCTGTGGGGCCCACTGTGATTTAAGTATTTTATCCACTCCGTCCATCTATCTTAAAAGATAATTTTAGGTATGGTGCCAAAAATGAAGCATATCAAAATCTAAAGTGGACCACACCATAGGAAACGTGTGAACTGAATATCTACCATTGAAAAATTCTCGGAGTACACAGAAGTTTTGGATCAAGCTGATATTTGTGTTTTCCCATCATCCATGTCCATGTGATCTTATGAACAGGTTGGATGACAAATAAACATTACTGTGGCGCCTAGGAAGGTTTCAACAGTGGAAATCATTATTCCCACTGTTTGCTGTTGCATGGTCCACTTGGGACTTAGATATGCTTAAATTTTGGGCTCAAACCCTAAAATGAGCTGGAAAAAACATACGGACGGAATAGATAAAGCACATACATTCTATGTGGGCCCAACAAAGTTTACTCCGCACCATAAGAGCGTGCCGAGTAATCCGATTTCTTGAATTTTCCACATAAGTCATGACACATTAACAAAAGGTAAAGATGGATGTGAAAGTAACCATTTAAAACGGTAGATATGGCAGCCGTTCATAGGTCAAAACGAGTAGCCATCCAGAAAGATAAAAATTGCAGGGAAATGATACAGCAAAGCACATTACACTAGGTAGCGGTAGTACCTAATACGCTCCCCACCTTAGGGAGTGTAGATTAGGTACTATCTGAGCCCATACTGAGCTCAGGACTGGCTAAGTAGTGGCGTGTAGGCATTGGAGAAGAGCAGACGTGGCATGCTTGTTTCAGGCTTGCTGACATGGCAGGTCTCTATTGACCATGTGCCCTCCACCAATACAAACATGACACGTGCCATGTCTGGCCTGTCTTGAGCTTGGGAGGGCAAGGATTGCCTGAGAAAGGCTTTGGCAAGCATCTCCTGCACAAGGAATCTGGGTGGGGGCCACTGTGAGATTTGTGAAAAATCTACACCGTCCAACCATTTTGTGACATCATTTTAAGTGTTGCGACAAAAAATGAATGGGATCCAAGACTCAAGGTGGGCCCCACCCATCTCCTGCGAAAGGCTTTCGCAGGCAACCCGCGCCCAGCTTGGGACAACCTTGCGTAGTATCTAACCTGAGCTCCACCTCACGGTGTTACTCTTATCATGGGGGCTACCTTGATGATTTGTTGTATGTCCACGCCTATTTCGTTTTAAAATGTAGTACAAAAAATTAAGCACATCCAAACCACATGTGGACTACACAAAACAAAGGTTATTGAGTCACTCACCATTAAAATTTCCAAATGGCCCATTGTAAGGTTTTCGTCATGTTTATTTTCCATTCAACTGGTTGATAATGTCAAGAAGATCAGGATGGAGGAAAAATACAAAGATCAGATTGATCCATAACTTTTGTGGCCTCCAAAAATACTTTGATGGTCATTCATCACTATTTCTAATGGTGTGGTCCAACTGTGATTTTGATCTTCTTAAGGTTTGGTATCACATACTTAGAATGAAATTAACAAATTAACAAATGTATGGCGTAGATATACAACAAATCATCAAGATGGGCCCCACGGTAGGTGTAACACCCACTATAAGCTGCATTTGGATCTCAATCCACTCAACGGTTGCATTAGGGTAACACCCACTAAGTTGTTACCCGCTAATCCGCTCCACCTTACCCTTCCACAATCCACACACGGGAGTTGATTAGGTGTTACCCGAGAAATAGCTTAGTGGATGTTATTCTTATCGTGGGGCCACATGATATGATATTTTGTATATCCATGTCGTCCATCCATTTCTTCAACCCATTTTAGTATGGGGTTCCAAGCATGATGCAAATCCAAATATCAAGTGGATCATATATGAATGGAAATAATGGTGATTGAGTGCCTCACCATTAAAAATTTCGAAGAGCGCCCATGGTAAAGTTTTAGTAATGTTTATTTGCAATCCGATCTATTGATAATGTTAAGAAAATTTGGATGAAGGGAAAATAAAAAAACCAGCTTGATCCAAAACTTTTGTAACCATTATTGTTTCTAGTGGCATGGTCCACTTGAGATTTGGATCTCCTTAAGTTTTGGTATTACATCCTAAAATAAGATGGGAAATCATATGGGTAGCATGAATATACAAAAAATACATCAATATAGGCCCCCACACGGTTAGAGTAGTATACGAGAGTTTGACCCATCTTTGGTTTGGCTTGTTTATGTAGCACACATTGTTCGAGCTTTACTCGAGCTGAGCTTCAAGCCTATCTTTACTGTCTAAGCTTGGTCTAGTCCAGAATTATACAAGCTTGAGCTTGATTTGGTTTGGTCCAAATATTCGAGCAGAGTCGAGCCCAACTAAGCTAGGTTTGAACAGGGGTCAACACTTTTTTTATTTTTTATTTTTTGTTAAATAAATGACATTGGGAGGGACATGGTGAGGCCAATCACTACCTTTCTCATGAGATAACTATCTTAAATTTACAAGGCTCCCTAGATTCCTCAACAGGGTTTCCTCGAATCCACGAGGGAAAATCTCGCATCTATGAGAAAAAATTGGTAAAAAGTAGAATTGTATTGAATAATAATGAGAATTTTTTTCATAAAAAATGAATTTAAAAACTTATATTCCTAAACAAACCCTAATTCATACTTACAAAAAATAGTAGGCTTCTCAAAATATAAAGTTACTAAAAATAGTAAAATTCTAATTAAAGACTACTAGGGGTGTCAATGGGCCGGGTTAAGTTCAGGCCAAGCTTTGTCCAAACTCAGCCCACCTCCCTCAACACATGCCCAAACCCAGCCTAGGCCTGTGATAAGCCACGTTAGTGTAGCTCGAGCCCGACCTAAGATTGAAATGCATGATCCGGCCCAAACTTGACCTAGACCGAATCTGGCCTTTCACATAGAGAGAGAAACTATCATTTAATCCTATACTTTTCCATATATGAAAAAATTCATCAACACTACAAAGAATAAAGGAGCTTTAAGAGGGAGATGGATTTTTGAAGAAAATTTGTGTAAAATTTAAATTTTGAAAGGGGGGGGGGGGGGGGGGGGGGGGAAATATTTTAATTTAAATTTTAAATTTAAAAAAATATATTCGAGTTGGGTTGGGCTAACGGATTTTTAACAGCCCCCCGTTTTCCAAACGGGCTTATAGTTTAGGCACGAACCCGACCCCCGGGCCTAATACTCTAGTCCAAGCCCAGCCCAAGATGGGCCAAGCCCGAAAGCCCGTCAGGCCAACCCAGTCCATTGACAACCGACTACTACTAAGTAGAGTATTTCTAAAACTCGTTATTCAGCAAAAAATAGAAACTCTTAAATAAACAAAAAATTCTAAAAAGAAGGAAACACACTAAAAATCGAAATTAGTAAAAGTAACAGTTTTCCTGAAATATTGTATTTCTGCTGTAACTGCGTGTTTTTTTAGCGAAAGTTGGAATCCATGTATTATGCCTCCTGTAACTCCTTCTTAATCAAAAGTTATGGCTAATTTATGGTCCACCAAAGCAACATTAAAAAAACTAATACAAAAGCAACAACACTAAAAATTAACATAAAGCTTAATACCTGTTATGGGTAAAGAGCCGACCTGGAAGAAGGTTTGTTACACCGACCCGGGAAAGACGAGCCGACCCGTCTCTAGTCCAGATACGAATCAGGTCGCGTCAACCCGATTGAAAATGGTCGGCTCGGTCCGAAGTAATGAAGGTCGTCTTAAGCGAGCTGAGCTGTAAATCCGCAATCTTGGGCTCACGCCAAGATATCAGGAGAAAAGATCGACATCCCCAGCGTTTAGGGATAAGGATCTTCGTTTGTTATGGGCAGATCCGAAGATCTCGGGAACCCAACTGGCAGACCGCTAGAATCACGACTCTCCGAAGGGCAAGCAATCTCGCAACCTAAGTCTATAAATAAGGATATTCTCTCCATTATCAAGGTATGCAAGCTAATATCGATCTACACTAAAAATATCCGATTACTCAAGATCACTGACTTAGGCATCGGAGGGTCATTGGCTGGACCCCCAGCCACCCCCCTTATCCTCTGTATTCTTTTGCAGGATCTGAGAATTCCGTCATCTCCGTCCTCTCCTACCAGAAGTTCAACTTCATTCAACTATTCAGATCATAGATCTACATCTTCGTCTGTTAACCATTTTTTGATAACAACAGATTGGCGCCGTCTGTGGGAACCGCCTTCTTCCTTTAAGAAGTCCGTGTTCTCACCCAATTGTCTAAGACGATCTCAACACCTTCCTTCTCTTTCGCAATGGCTGGAAAGAGAAAATACAATGGGAAAGCTCCTACGATCGCTGGACCTTCAGACAATCAAATATCCGAGAATGAAGGTTCATTTTCCGACACCCCCGCTATCCAGTTTGGCGGGAATCCTCCTATTTTTGCTCAGCAGGGGGAACAACAGAGATCTCGCAACCAAGGAGTCAGGTTGTCCCTTCTCGAAGAGCAGGTAGGAGGTGTCAACCACAAACTGGGGGAGTCGATGAACGACTGGGCTATGTGGACCAGAGACTGGATGATATTAAAGATCTGCTAACCGGTCTGGTCCATCCGACCAAGGCGAATGGCAGAGACCGTGAGGGGCCTCGGCGTACCCACTCTTAGCCTCAACAATCCCAGCACTCTCACTAGACTCCGCCGTCACAACGCTCTCAGCAGCTCGTTCCGGTCGAAGAAAGCGAGATCGCCAGCAAATCTACCGAGGCAAGATCTCAACCAGCAACGGACTTGCCTGCCAATGATCTGCGGCACCGGCTCGAGAGACGGAGAACAGCTCGTCTAGCGCATGAACGAGCCGATCATGAAGCCAGCAACCGGGTTGACGACAACTTAGGCCCACTGGACGCAGAGCTGAGGGAACTGCGGGAACAAATGGGCGATATACAGAGAGCACAACGTGCCAGAGCACCGATTGTTGTAGATGCATTGGTCGACTCATCTGAGTCGCCGTTCACCGACGAGATTCGTGGGGAACCCCTCCCCAAAGGGTTTAAAGTTCCTCAGATGAAGCAATATTCAGGGATAGGAGATCCGGCGGAGCACTTAGAAAACTTCAAAGTCCGCATGGATCTCCTCGGGGCCAACGGACACATTATGTGCAAGGCTTTTCCATTGTCCTTGACGAGTTCGGCATGGACTTGGTTTCGCAATCTAAAACCCCGCACGATCAGTTCTTTCTCTCAACTGAGCCGATCCTTCACCACTCAGTTTATCGATAGCACCGACCCGAGGAAGCATTCGACACACCTTACAGCAATTAAGCAAAAGGAAGATGAGTCCTTAAAAGATTATTTCGCGCGCTTCAATTCCGAAGCAGTGCAAATTGAAAATCTCTCACAAGATGTGTTATTACACACCATGATCGGAGGGCTACGAGACCGAAGGTTTCTTTGGTCTGTTGGGGAAGAGCCACCCCAGTCAGTCGTAGAGTTGTTGGATCGAGCTGCTAAACACATCAACGCCGAAGAACTGGTTAATGCTCACCGACCAACGACCATGGATTGCTTCGATTTAAAGCGACAAATAGAGACCCTTATCCAACAAGGATTTTTGAAAGACTACATCGCTCAGCGTCAAGACGACCGGAGGAATGAAGATCAGTCAGCCGACCCAAACGAAGGACTGAACAACAATCCTGTGGAAGAAATTCACATGATCTTCGGCGGACCGACCACTGGAGATTCTGGGAATTCGCACAAAAATTATATGCGACAAGCAAGAACACCCCAGCCAGAACCAGGACCGTCCAGATTGTCTGTGAACATCGCCGGCCGACCTTCAAAAGTTGCAAAAGTTACTTCTCGGGCGATAACGTTTACCGAAGAAGATGCCCGAGGAATCGTGCATCCACATGACGACTCGCTCATCGTCTCATTGGTGGTAGCGAATAAAAGGCTCCACCGCATGATGATCGATACAGGAAGCTCGTTAAACATTTTGTACGTATCAGCTTTCGAAAGAATGAAGATCGATCGTTCCCGATTAAGGTCAGTCAAAACATCATTAACTGGATTCACAGGAGATAGCGTCATGCCGGAAGGAGAAATAACTTTACAGGTTACAGTTGGGGAAGAACCTAATCAAAAAATGATTATGGTTTATTTCCTCATTGTGAACACCCCCTCTGCCTACAATGCCATTATCGGCCGCCCTATCTTGTGGGCTCTCAAAGCTGCCGTTTCGATCTATCACCTGACAATGAAATTCGAAGCTGATGAAGGGGTCGGCGTGGTCAGGGGAGACCAGCAAGAAGCCCGACGTTACTACGAACTTTCTCTGAGGGGAAAAAATAAAAGCACAATATCAATTGTCTCTCACGCGTCCTCGTTGGACCCGAGAGAAGACGAACAGGAGCGCGGATCACCAGCAGAGGAGTTAGTCGACGTTCGCTTGACGGAGGCCGATCCGACCCGGGTTATTCAGATTGGGTCACGTTTGACAGACGAGGTTCGGAATAGTTTGATAAACTTTTTAAAGGAGCATGTAGATGTCTTTGCGTGGTCCCATGAAGAAATGCCCGGAATCTCTCCGGAGGTAATGGTCCACCGACTCAATGTCGATCCGACCATGAAACCGATCCGTTAAAAAAGATGCACTTTCAACACGAAAATGTACGCAATAATTGAAGAAGAGGTACAGAAGCTACGCAAGGTAGGATTTGTCCAAGAAATACGCTATCCAGATTGGTTGGCGAATGTGGTCCTCGTCAAAAAGCCCAATGGAAAATGGAGGGTCTGTGTGGATTACACCGACCTGAACAAAACTTGCCCTAAAGACAGCTTCCCACTACCACGGATAGATCAGCTCGTCGACGCAACTGCCGGGCATGAGCTTCTCAGCTTTATAGACGCCTTTTCTGGGTATAATCAAATCCAGATGCACGCTCCCGATCGGCAAAAGACCGCATTCATCACGGACCGGGGGCTCTACTGCTACAAAGTTATGCCCTTCGGGCTCAAAAACGCTAGGGCAACCTACCAAAGACCGGTAAACAAGATGTTTGCAGATCAACTAGGCAAAACTATGGAGGTATATGTCGACGACATGCTCGTCAAAAGCAAGCGCTCAGAAGATCACGTTGACGATCTACGCGCCGCATTCAGAATACTAAGGAAGTATCGTATGAAGCTCAATCCTAGCAAATGCGCTTTTGGAGTGGGCTCAGGAAAATTCATTGGCTTCATGGTAAACCAGCGAGGAATTGAAGCCAATCCAGAAAAAATCCAGGCCCTCCTCGATATGAGCTCGCCTTGCACAGTAAAAGATGTTCAGCGGCTCACAGGAAGGATCGCAGCACTCAATAGGTTCGTCTCAAAGGCTACTGACCGATGTCTTCCCTTTTTTAAACAGTTGCGTAAATGCAAGGAAATGACATGGACTCCTGAATGCGAGCAAGCTTTTGTGGAGCTGAAAGCCTACCTCGGCTCCCCACCGCTGTTGTCCAAGCCGGTGCATAAAGAAGAATTGCTCCTGTACTTAGCGGTCTCAGCAGCGGCGGTCAGCTCGGCTCTAGTCCGGGACAACGAGGGAATACAAAGGCCTGTTTATTACACTAGCAAGGCCTTTATTAACTCGGAAACACGATACCCTCAAATCGAAAAACTCGCCCTGGCTTTAATCACCTCGGCCCGTAAGTTGAGGCCATATTTCCAAGCGCACCCGATAGCTGTATTGACCGATCAGCCATTACGGCAAGTGCTGCAGAATCCCGAAACATCAGGTCGTCTCGTCAAATGGGCTGTCGAGTTGGGCGAATTCGATATACGGTACCGACCTCATACAGTAATCAAGGGACAGGCTATAGCCGACTTCATCGTCGAATTAACCGAGCCTCACGAGGCTGAGTGTGGTCGTGAACTTGTCCAACATCCGAAGGTAACGCATATCACACCTTCTTGGACATTACACGTCGACGGCTCTTCCAATTCACAAGGCAGTGGAGCTGGTCTCGTTCTATCCTCACCCGATGGGATCAAAATTCAGTACGCACTTCAATTCGGGTTTCGGGCTTCAAATAATGAAGCGGAATATGAAGCCCTCCTAGCCGGACTTCGTTTCGCCTCAGAAATAGGAATCAGATCGGTAAGGGTATTCAGCGACTCGCAACTTGTGGTCGGGCAGGTGACAGCCGAATATCAGGCAAAAGGAGGGAGAATGGCTGCATATCTGAACAAAGCTCGGGAGCTACTGTTGCAATTCGACCATTATGAAATCGTTCGAATCTCAAGAGATGGGAACACAAATGCAGACGCTCTCGCGAAGCTTGCCTCATCAGCAGACGACGAGCATGGTAGAATGATACCTATCGAGTTCCTCCCTCAGCGCAGCATATCGTTAAATGGACTCGCATAAGTTTTTCCAATTTCGGAAAATTCAGATTGGAGGGATCCTATCATTCAATTTTTACAATCAGGCAAGATACTTGACGACCAGAAAGAAGCACGGCGCATCCGCTACAGGTTGGCTCGATATACGCTGATAGATGGTATCCTCTACAAGAAGGGATTTGCCCGCCCGTGTCTGCGGTGTTTAGGGCCTGAAGAAGCTGATTATGTACTGCGGAAAATCCACTATGGGTGTTGTGGGAATCATTCCGGAGCACGAGCACTTGCACAGAAATCAATCCGACAGGGATATTATTGGCCCACCATCCAGCAAGATGCCCGAGAAACCGTCAAAAGATGCGATAAGTGCCAACGATTCGCCCCAATACCTCACCTACCGCCTGAAGCGCTCACGCCTATGGCTGGACCGTGGCCATTTGCTCAATGGGAGGGTCGACATCATCGGTCCACTCCCAACGGGAAAAGGGCAAGTTAAATATGCAATTGTCGCCGTCGACTACTTCACAAAGTGGGCTGAAGCAGAACCACTGGCTACCATCACAGAAAAGAAGACGAAAGACTTCATTTGGAGGGCGATTGTGTGCCGCTTTGGGATCCCGAATACCATAATCACTGACAACGGGCGACAGTTCGACAATCAAGGGTTTCGTACATTTTGCACCGGGTTGGGCATTAAAAATGTATATTCGTCTCCCCACCACCCTCAAGCCAACGGTTAGGTCGAAGCAGTCAACAAAATTATCAAGAATCATCTCAAAACAAAGCTCGGAGAAAGAAAGGGGGCTTGGGCGGAAGAACTTCCTGAAGTGTTGTGGGCCTACCGAACCACGGCTTGGTCTACTACTGGAGAAACCCCTTTCTTGCTGGCATTTGGAGCGGAAGCCGTGGTGCCGGTGGAAATCGGAATGCCCACGAGTAGGACGGGCCATCACAGACCCGACCAAAATGAAGGCCAGATGCGAATAAACTTAAACCTACTTGACGAAGCAAGAGAAGCTTCTCAAGTACGTATAGCAGCATATCAGCAGAGGGTCCGACGATACTACAACTCCAAAGTGCGAGAACGACGGTTTCGAGCCGGTGACCTCGTCCTTAAAAAGGTAAACATAAATGACAAGGCCGGTGTATTTGGTACTAATTGGGAATGACCATATAAGGTCATCAGCTCACGTCGTCCTGGCACTTATCGGCTTGAAAACATGGAAGGAAAACCACTTCCTCATCCTTGGAACGCCGAACATCTCAAGATCTACTACCCATAAATGATGAGTTGTGCTCAGCGCAACATGTGTTTTTTGGAACGATAATTTGAATAAAATAGGAGTTGTTCTACGACGATCTTTCAATACAACTTAGTCTCAGTATAGTACATTTAACTTTACTGACAGGTGGGCATATAGGCGGCCGACCTGGCTAGCCAGTCCCAGATCGTTTCGACCATACAAACTCAATACACCAACGACAATACGAAAATAAAATTTACAAAAGGATTAGCAAATTTTGCCTCAAGGGGCTTCTATTTCAAATCAAAATGTTGTGTAATGTTGTGTACATTCAAAAAAAAAAAATTACACAAGCTAAGCCTTGCCAGCCCTAGACGGGCTAGCGCCATCATCTCCGCCCCGCGCCTCCTCCTCCTCCTCCTCCTCGTCTTCGTCCACAGGCGTAAGATCAAGGGTTGGGAAATGCTCAAGCACGAGGCGCCTGTACTCCTGAAGTCCGTTGTTGTACAGATCTTCAGAAATGGCAAACAACTTCTCGTACTCAGCTTTCGCCCTATTAATCTCTGCCAGGGACTTCAGTTGGACCTCTTTCAGAAGCTCGGCCAGGTGCACCTTCTCTTCCTCGACCGTCTTCAGAGCAGCCTCAAGGGATTCGGCCTTATTCCCGTCGGATACGGCCGTGGTCTCAGCCTCCTTTAGAGCTTCCTCCAGAGACTGGACCTGAGCTTGGGAAACTTCCAGCTCCGATTGCGCAACCTTCAACTCGGACTGGGAAGACTCCAGCTCGGATCGGATAGACGCCAGCTCGGATCGGATGGACGCCGACTCGGATCGTGAAGACGTCAGCTCGGACTGAGCTTCCTTCAAAAGAAGGATACATTTGTTGAGCTCAGTCTTCACGGCTTCGGTCTTCTTCTTCCAAGAAGAAGCGGCAACCAGAGCCTTCTGCGTCTGGTGGTTTCGCTCGGCCATCACCTTACGGATCATGATAAGTGCAGCCGAATCCTGCAAAAGTAATACAGTTAGCACGCAACACAGAAAATGTCACAAGTATGTGGAAAAGAAATTGAAGGAGTACATGAAGTTACCCTGAGGCAGCTCTCTATCACCACCCCAACCATCTAATCCGAGTCAGAAGAGGCTATGATATTCAAGTCTTAGGGGATGGTATGGTTAACGCGCATGTACGCGTTGACACCTTCCATCCAGTTTGAATACTGCTCCGTCAGCGGAGGCATCTCGACCCGGTCCTCTCGTTGCTCAGCCGGGGCAGCATGAGGTCGAGGAGGTTGAGAAGAGGAGGCACCCGCAGCGGGTTGGTCAGGTCCAGCTGCAGCAGGTTGGGAGGTCTGGGAAGAGACAGTTGGAGGCACGGATATGTTGATGGGTTCAGCTCGTGAGCCCGAGTTATCTGGCACATTGATCACCGGGTCATCAGCAGATGACACCGGGGTAGTCGTTCGCTGGGTTCTGGGCCCCGTTGGCTCGGTTCTGGGCTCCGTTGGCTCCGTTCTGGGCTGTGCGGAGTCCGAGCTGGGAAGTTGTCCTGACCCACAGATGAAGGATTGGGGCGAGCGAGGCGGTCTTTGTACCTCAGCAGTAGCCGCCCTCTTCCTAGGGGGCTCAGCGGAGCTCTCCCCTCGTTCTAGAAACCGAGCTGGAATCCTCCGCTTGGAGATTGCCTTCGGAGCCATTCCTGTCCAAGAAAAGGAAGAAAATGAGAGGGTGACAAAACGAAAAAGCGGAGAAATACACTACTGTCTCAGCTTACCGACCCGATTCAGCAACGGAGTTGAGTGTGATTACTTTCCGAAAGTCCCTCTCTGCAGCAGGGATGGCTTGGGCTTTGTGGATCTGTCTCTCTTGAACTACAGACAACGCCACCCGAATGGTCGCCGACACTGTAGAAAGAGCAGATACATGAGTTAAAATATATATATATATATATATATATATATATATATATATATATATATATATATATATATATATATATCGGAAAGAACTGTTAGGTCGGGACTTCATCCGACCTGGCAGAACAAAGTCGGCTCGGACTCGGAATTTCAGGGGTTGAGGCTCGTCTGGCGCGCACTCCCAACTGCCCGACGCGAAGAACCACTTCCTCTTCCAAGTTTTGGTGGAGGAGGGCATACAAGTGATCATCGAGCCGCCCTGACCCGGTAACGACGAAAAGTAATAGAGTCCTTGGCCGCCCAAGGACTTGAGAATATACATGGAGAAGAGTTCATTGGAGGTAAACTCCTTATTCCCTAGCCTCCGCCAGAGTATGTAGCATCCGACCATGCACTTCCATGCATTCGGCTGCAATTGGCTCGGAGACAGACCTAAGACACTAAGAACTTCCCTCACAAAGGGGTGTAAGGGCAACCTCAGCCCGGACTCTAAATGCATCAAGGAAATGACTACCTCCCCGGCTTTGGGTCGGCTCGGCCTATCGGCTCGGTCAGGAACCCTAAACTCTATATAGTCCGGGATTTCGTATATCTCCTTCGCAGCGTCCAGTTCTTCCTGGGTAATCTGCGAGATCATAGAATCTAATTCGAAGGGCTCTCTATTGGCCGTGGCACTACCGGTAGCTGACTCAGGAGGCTCAGATTCTCCCTCTCCGGTGGTCTCTTCCACCCTCGCCCCAGAATCCGATTCACTGGAGCCTGCCCCCTCATGGCAGAGGAGAGGTAAATCAGAATCACGGTCATCATACCTCACCTTGAGGATGGCCTCAGAGCATGAAGTTTCTGGCTCCGACATTTTTCGAATAAAAACAAAAAGGAGAGAGGGAGGAAAGAAGAAAATCCCCTGGAATGAAAGAAAAAGAGCGTACCAGAATGCTGGCACGGCCGCAGGAAGGAGAAAGTTAAGGAAAATGGGGAAGAAGGAGAACCAAAGTGCGGGAGCAATAAGAAAATGGAGAAAGGTTTTCAGAATCCGGCCAAGTCTCAGATTTTATACTCGGGGAGGGATTTGGGCACTATTCAGGTCTCACCACATTCAATACGAAGGCAACACGTGGCAACTCCCTATTTGATGAATTCGAAAAGCTGCGCCGTTCAGGACACGTGGCGACGCCCCGTTCGACTAAATCATATCGGCGATATCACGCCGTACGGAGAAATGATGACTCCTCGATATATCAAGGGACGCATTTAATGCCCTCGATAATTCGAGAGACGCATTTAATGCCATTTTTTCGCCCATCGAAATGACGGCGTCGCGGATACAAAACGACAAAAATTATCTAGGTCGGCAATTTCCTCTTAAGTTTTTACCCCCGAGCTGAGCAGAACACCCTCGAGGGTAAAAAGGGAGCTTCTGTTATGGGTAAAGAGTCGACCTGGAAGAAGGTTTGTTACACCGACTCGGGAAAGACGAGCCGACCCGTCTCTAGTCCAGATACGAATCAGGTCGCGTCAACCTGATTGAAAATGGTCGGCTCGGTCCGAAGTAATGAAGGTCGTCTTAAGCGAGCTGAGCTGTAAATCCGCAATCTTGGGCTCACGCCAAGATATCAGGAGAAAAGATCGACATCCCCAGCTTTTAGGGATAAGGATCTTCGTTTGTTATGGGGCAGATCCGAAGATCTCGGGAACCCAACTGGCAGACCGCTAGAATTACGACTCTCCGAAGGGCAAGCAATCTCGCAACCTAAATCTATAAATAAGGATATTCTCTCCATTATCAAGGTATGCAAGCTAATATCGATCTACACTAAAAATATCCGATTACTCAAGATCACTGACTTAGGCATCGGAGGGTCATTGGCTGGACCCTTAGCCACCCCCCTTACCCTCTGTATTCTTTTGCAGGATTTGAGAATTCCGTCATCTCCGTCTTCTCCTACCAGAAGTTCAACTTCATTCAACTATTCAGATCATAGATCTACATCTTCGTCTGTTGACCATTTTTTGGTAACAACAATACCCTCTATAAAAGAAAAACAATGAACAAAAAGTTACCACTTAAAACACAAGCATTTTCTCTCAGTGAACCCACATGACATATTCGGTTATCTGGTCCAGCGCATTGATAACTTGTATGGGTAAGTTGGATCGGGTAGCGTAGGTACATTACCTTACTGGGGAAAACCAATGTTAAAACTTCGTTCTGTCAAATACATTGCCACCCATGGTTTAGTTTTGATAAAGAAAAAAGAAGTCAACAATGTCTTATTAAGTTAACGACTTTCCACAACTACTACCCAAGTTCTTGTTTATGTCGTGATTGATATTCATGTCTTCCAGCATATGGGATCCCCAAATTGAGAATCCAAAACAATTAGGGCTTATTTCAATCAAAATAACCAACAAGAAGCAGAGAAAGCAAGAGTCAGATCCAGTCTGAGGGATAAGGGGGGTCATTGATCTAACGTACCTCGGTAATATTTTCCGCCAATACTGGGAGATTATAGCTTCTAATTTTTCGCAACAAGGTTTTGATCCAACAGTACATTTGTTGTGACATGTAGAACATGGGACTTTGGGGAGACCAACATGATTTATGCAACCCATGAAGACAGAGGAAAGAGAAAATACCTGTTGTGTGCTGTTGCTGCTAGCTGATTAGGAAGAGCACACCTGCTCTTCTTCTCTGTGCTTTGGTAGGCACTGATGAGGCGGCTTATGTACATGTGATTTTCACACCGTTTCCATGACCGACTTTTTTTTAACCGGAACCGAAGGAAGCTGCACAGTGAATGCATCACCAACGAAATCACCAACGAAATGGGGGTCGATCAAAAGGAGAGAGAGAGAGAGAGAGAGAGAGAGAGAGAGATTCTCCCTTGTTATTAGAGGTGGACGAGGCCGTTTGGGCCAGCGGTTTCTAAGGAGATGGAACCCAACGAAATCAACTATGGGGCGCGGGCATAGCCAACGAAAAGAAAAGGGGATTAGGTGGATCTTTGGATCCACCGAGGCGGGTGGGATACCTGACCATGGGGCCTACCTTGATGTATGTTCCTTTATCCACTCCGTCCATCCGTTTTGAAAACTCATTTTAAGGTATGATATGAAAAATGAGGCAGATCCAAATGTTAGGTGGTCCATAATATAAGAAACAATAGTAATCGACCATTAAAAACTTCTCATGGGTAACAAAAGTCTTGGATCAGGATGATATTTGTGGGGTCCCTTCATCTAGGTCTTTGTGACCTTATCAACAGGTTGGATGGTAAATAAACAGTTCATTCGACCCCATGAAGTTTTTAATGGTGAGGATTCAATTACGACTGTTTCCTGTGGTATGGAACACCTAAGATTTGGATATGTTTCATTTTTTGGATAGTGCCTTAAAATGAGATCTGAAAATGGATGGACGGTGTGGATCTAAGACACATATATCGAAGTGGGCTCCACAATTAGGGATCCACCGACATCGGTGGAATCCGGGGATCCCCAAACCGTGCCCCATTTTAGGCCGAAGGTACAATCCTAGTGGGTGTTACCCTAACCGTGTAGGGCCCACCTTGATGTATTTTTTATATATCCATATCGTTCATATGTTTTTCCATTTTATTTTAGGACCTGATTCCAAAAATATTATGCAGATCCAAATCATAAGTGGGCCATATTAATTAAAGCAGTGATGAATAACCATTAAAAACCCTTTGCGGGCAACAAAAGTTTTGAATCAATTCGATCTTTCTAATTTGTTAGTGCATGGGACTGACCATCTAGGTCACTGGATGCCGTGGACGACCCTTGGCCTTGTTTGACCAGCCAACAATGATGGCAGTGGGCCAGCTTCGACCACAACGCCGGCTTGGTCGACGCAAAATCAATATTGGGAATAGCCCAGTTCAGTAGGCCCAACTTGACCAATTCGAAAACCTGACCTGAGTAAATCCAAGCCTGACGAGGCACCCATTGGTTTTAGGGAGGCCATCGACAGACTCTGCCGTACTTGTGGAGGGGAAGGAAAAGCGAGCAGAGAAAGACGGTGAAATAGACGGTGAATAGTCGTCGTTCGTAGCCCAACCCAAGAGTATCCATATACAACGTGGTCAACAGGTATTGAGATTTATTATACCATAACAAAACGTAAAAATTACATAAATTTCTCAATTAAAACATTACGCTGGGACCCAAATCAGGTAAACTGCCAGAAACAAATTAAGGACGTTTTCTACTTAGCGAACTTGATGAAAACACTGTGAGAAGGATTGGACACTTTCTCTAGTGTCCCAATCACAGGGGCCAGCCAGCACTGGGAAGACTCCTCCCAATACAAGAAACCCACACAGCTGCAATCTTGATTACATTTCTCCCTACACTCTCCAACCTTCATGCGCCCATTGCTCTCAACGTAAGCACTAATGAAGTTCTCCACACCCTCCACCTTATAGTAATCCACACCCGGACCGTTTTTGCATGGCGCAGCAACCTTTGGCAGTGCACAGCTCTTGCTCCACCCCAACAAACCTTGTGGCTGTGGGCACGCGACGCACATCTCATCCTCGCACACCCCCAGTGACCCGCACATTCCCGGCAGTCTGCATTCCCTCAGCCGCCCGTCAATGGAGAAGAAGGCAAATGCCACCTCCCATGCGCGGTAATCTACCTTGTCGTAGTAAGTGTAGATCTTAAGATTACCGTCCAATCCCAAACGTAGAAACGATAAGGTGGCATTGTATTTTGGTCTAGCCAAGATGAAGGAGCCAGATGGCGAAGAGCTGGTCACTATATCTAATGTTAGCTCAGTTGCAAAGCCACCATTCACCAGAGAACTAGCGAATGTGATCGATGTGAGAGATCCCGAGACATCGAATATGCCATCAGAGTAGTTGTAGTAAGGGAGAGAATTGGAGCCAATCTTAGTGTACATGGCCAACCCTCCAGATTCAGTCACCAAGCTATAAGGTCCTTCTGAGGCATTGACATTGGATGTACGGCTAACAAGCTTGTTTGGACCATTGATGCGAAGAGATTGGCCCACCAGGAGGGTGTCAGTGGGGTGATCGAAGCTTTGCCACACGAACCGGCCGCGACTATCATGTAGAACCAAATTGCCAGTTGAAAGCAATCTTAGGCCGACAACACCCTTATTAGCCGTGCCGGTAGACCACACAACACGGCCACCTGCATCAGCAAGGACCAGATTGCCGTCGCGACCGAAGGTGAGGGTGGCATTCTCACGAACCGGGACATTGCGGTTGGCTTCCCAGACCCAACGTAACGTCGACTCGGAACGTGGATGGCCCATGCGCAGAGCTAGGTAGAAAGCGTTAGGGGTAGTGTTGTAGAAGCATAATTGGAACGGGAATGTGGCTATGTCGAGGAGGCGGTAGTCGGCGCCATATTCAGTGATGTATGGGCCGAATTCGCCTTCGTTAATGTATGTGAATGTTTGGGAGACTGGGACTGTGGATTGAGATTGAGTAGTGCAGAGGCAGAGGAGAAGAGAGAAGAGAAAGAGAAGGGTAGAATGTGGATTGGCCATGTTTGGGTGACGTGAGAATTGCATTTGGGATGGATTGGGTAGAGGGTATTTAAAGGCCTTTCCGGAGGCTTTCTAGGCGTCTCTTACCAAAATCCAAAGTCAAATGCCGTCGCAGTTCAAATTCGGCGACTCTGGAATCCTCTGCACCACCTGTGTATGCAGTGGGTAACACACCCGAGCTCCGTGGGACCACCGGTTCGAGTGCGTGTAAGACATCCACTCCGTCCTTGAAGGTGTATCCGACCTTGTGTACCCTGGGATTACAGATCAGGTTGATCAGACGGATGACGATCCTAGGAAAGCTGAGTTAAGCGTAAAAAAGAAATATTTAAGAAATGACATAAAGTGCCTTATCCTGTCGTACAGCTCAGTTCAGTTTTGGTCCCGCTTTTCTTTATGGGCATGTCCTAACATTCTCTATCAAAAAAGGATGGACGAGATGGATTTCTCACAAACATCACCGTGGGTCCACCTAGCTTCCTGGCGCTTGAAGTTCTAGTGATAGGTTGGCACAGGCAATCTGGGAGATATATCCGCCGTACAGTTTTCCTATTGGGTAGCGGGAAGACTCAACTCCATGGTTTTCAAAATTAAATAATGGCACGTAGATTGCTGGAGACCCTGTTACTAGACGTATCCCTTGCGATCCACAATCTGGGGCCTAATGTGATGTATGTATTTTATCGGCCCAGTTCATCTGTTTTGCAGCTCATTTTGGTACAGGAGCCTAAAATATTGGAGCCATGTACAAAACTTGAGTGGACCATAGATAATGAAATCCATGGTTGAAAACTTCCTAGGACCCACCATGATGGTAATTTTCCATCCAACCTGTTGATAAGGTCACACGGACATCAATGAAGGGAAAACACAAACATCAACTTGATCAAAAATTTGTGAGGCCCCTGAGTTTTCCACAGTAGGCATGCGATCCCCGCTACTTCTTGTTGCGCGGTCCACTTAAGTTTTAAATCTGCTTCATTTTAAAGCTCATATCCTAAAATAAGCCTGCAAAGCAGATGGATGGTGTGGATAAAAGATATACATTGCAGTGGGCTACTGTGACCTAGAGCTGTACGCGAGCCGAACCTAATCGAACTCCCGCTTTGGTCAGTGGGCCCCACTCAGCCCTCGAGCTCAACTGACATGCTTGGTTTGGTTTAGCCGAATTTTTTAGTTGAATTGGAGCCTCTTAAAGCTTTAAGCTTTCAAGCCTACTGTGACCTGGTCTCCAAGAATCCATGTCCTAAATAATCGCGGCCACTAATCCTTGTCACATTTGCCATTGGCATACAAAATTCGTGCACGGATTCGCAGGAAATCCGCGCCCACAAAATTCCAAACCATTTAAATTTTGGCTCCGTCCGATTCATGCTATCAAATGGATGCTTAAAAGCGAAACGGTGAGCGATTTGAAGGGAAAATCAAATGCTTAGCTATTTGAAGTGTATAAATTGCTGTACAACTACACTATCAGTGCTATTGAAGAGTCAGCGCCAACTTTTAAATTGTCCAAAACTAACATAGGATTCTAGCAGGTTTCCAATTGCTTAACGCGGTCAGTGTAAAATCGACACCGTCCGTCAGTTTCACCGGCTCATGTTGAGGTAGATCAAAGAATTGAATGGACCACACTATAGGAACAATGGGAATGAAAATGCTCACAGTTGAAACCTTCGCAGGGCTCAACACGATTATATGCCATCTAACCCATTCATAAGGGAAAATACAAAGATCCAAAAATTTTGGCCTCCCGAAAGTATCAATGGTGTGCAATCAATTCCCTCTGTGCCTTGTGGTGTGGCCCACTTAAGTATTGGATCCGCTTCATTTTTTAATTTTCATCCTAACTTGAGTTGGCGAAACTGATGGATAGACTGGATTTCAGATAAGCATTATGGTGGACCCGACATAGCTTTGGATTATAAAACTGCCTGTATGTTGCGAGCGGTATTGCGAGGGGTAACCCGCGTGTAACCTTTTGCCAGTAGGGAGTCTAGGGACCACAAGTTTAAAGAAAGATGAAATGTCTTAAGTATAGGGCTGTAAATGGTTGGGTTCGGGGCGGGTTTAGTCAAAACGAGACCCGCTCATTTACTAAACGTGTCTGGGTCCAAATTTTAGACCCAAACCCTTTTACTAAATGGGCGGGTCCGGGTCGGGTCCGGGTCAACCCATTAGACCCATTTATAAATGGATCCGGGTCTGGTAGAGGGAGATCCACCCAGACCCATTTATAAATGGGTCGGGTCTAATGGGTTCAGGTCTGGATCAAGTATGCAAGCATTTTACAAGGCTTTAAAATCGGGTCTGGACGGGTCTGGGCTAGACAGGTCCCTTGAAACATAGACCAAACCCGCCCATTTACTAAATGGGTTCGGGCCGGGTCGGGCCTAATATAAAGGAAACCAGACCCAAACCCGTTTAGCAACCGGGTCTGTTCTTGGACCCAGACCCATACCATTTAACAAATGGGTCGGGTCTGGGTCTGGGTCGGGTCTAAATGGGTTGGGTCCAGGTACCCCATCGGGTCCGCTGACCCATTTACAGCCCTACTCAAGTACCCTCCAGCAACAGAAATTAACTCCAAAAAATGTAGCTTCATTGTATTGACGCCTGATAAGGTTGACCTGTGTACTTAGATATTGAATCCCGGCAGCCCATCTGGTGGGCCTAGTGTGCGTGCCTCAGTGTCAAGTAACCAGGCGATTTGGACCATCATAGCCTTCAAATCAACGGATTGTCTCCCGTTTGCATCTTCATTGACATGGTGTAGTTGGGCGCGGATTAGGTGAGACCCCGGATCCTCCGGGTGGATGGGATTCTTTACTGTCGAGCCCACTGCGATGTATGTGACTACATCCTAATTGGAAGCTTATTTTAGGGCATGATTCAAAAAATGAAGTAAATACAAATCTCAGGTGTACCATAATACAGGAAACAATGGTAATTGCCGGTTAAAAACTTCTTGTAGGCTACAAAAGTTTTGGATCAAGCTGATATTTATGTGGACTTTTCATCCAGATTTTTGTGACTTATCAATAGGTTGAATGGAAAATAAACATTCTGATGGTCTTTATGAGGTTTTTAATGGTAGGGATTCAATCACTACTGTTTCTTGTGATATGGTCCACATAAGATTTGGATCTTATTCATTATTTGAATCATGCCCTACAATGAGCTTTCGAAACTGTTGGATGGTGTGGATTTAAAGCACATACATCACTGTGAGTCCCACAGTTAGGGGTCCCACCCACCCAGGTGATCCGGGGTCTCACCTAATCCGCTCCCGGTGTGGATGATCATTGCACGTCACTTTTTATTTTCACGAAGTGAGATGTCCATGAGTCACTGTCGATGGTTGAGTGATAATTGGGCCCCACGCAGAGGCGGCAGCTCGACCGATTACATTATTGCAATGGATACGCATATGTCAGACCACTTGTGGAATCCGGCAACCTGACGTCACATCACATGAGCATCCAACGACTGTTGACAGGCCCATTCCCGGTGACAACCTCTCGTAAAAACTGCGTGGCCCACCGTGATGTTTGTGATAAATTAATCCTGTTCTCCCCCACTGTTTCTTTTGGTGTGGTCTACTTGAACTTTATATCTAACACGGTTTTGATCTCATACATTAAAATGATCTGTACAAATAGATTAACGGTGTGGATAAAACAAATACATCTTGAGGGGATTCACGTAGCTTTGACACCAGCTTATTTGCAAGTGTTTGCGTCACCTTAATGATTGATTATATATCATGTCATCCATCTATTTCTACCTAATCGTTTTAGCATAGAGTTCCAAAAAAGTAAGTAGATACAAAAGATAGTAAACAGCGGTGATTGAGTACCTCACGAAACAAAAATTCCGAAGGGCACATAGCAAGGTTTTTGTAATGTTTATATTCAATCAAGCCTGTTGATAATGTCAAAGAAATCAAGACGAAGGAAAAATACAAACATTACATTGATTCAAAACTTTTGTGGCCCTTAAAATGTTTTTAATAGTCATTTATCACTGTTGCTAGTGGTATGGTTTAACTGAGATTTGGATCTTTTCAAGGTTTGTAATCATCCCCTAAAATAATATAGAAAAAAGACAAACATCATTAATATACAAATAGTACATCCAGGTGGTCTCAACACAGTTAGAGTAACACCCACTAAGCTGTTATGGTAGCAACAGCTAATTCTTACCATGTCAAAGGCTTCAGCTGAAAATCTGCATTCCCTTCCTTTCCATTCGGAGAGTAACGAGGAGAGAGGCTAACGAGGAGGGAGGCTCGCTCTCGTAGCATTAAAATTCCATCGGCTGGGATTTGCGTGTACATAGCGTACGCAAGCCATAGGTGGGATGCGAATTGACTAGTGACCCCAACGCCAAGCCCGAGGCTGGTGTCAAAGCTGTGTGGGCCCCCACCATGATGCATGTGCTTTATCCATGCCGTCCATCAATTTTTCCACCTCATTTTAGGGCATGTGCCCAAAAATGAGGCAGATCCAAATCTCAGGTGTACCACACCACAAGAAACAGTGGGAATTCAATTCTCACATTTGCAAACTTCTTGGATGCCACAGAAGTTTTGGATCAAGTTGATATTTGTGTTTTCACTTCATCCAGGTCTGTGTGACCTTATCAAAAGGTTGGATGGAAAATAAACATCACGTTGGGCCCCGGGAAGTTTTTAAGGGTGGGAATTCAATCGACACTGTTTTCTGTGGTGTGGTCCACCTGAGATTTATATATTCCTTATTTTTGGGCCCATGCCCTAAAATGAGGTGGAAAAATGGATGGACAGGGTGGATAAAACACATACATTATGGTGGGGCCCACACAGCTTTGACACCAGCCCCGGGGCTAGTGTTGGGGTCACTAGCCAATCCGCGTCCCCGTGGGTGTAGCAATTTTTTTCTCGGTATGTAAAGGTGTGTTTGGATAGAAAGATAAGGCGCATATAATACAAGTAATGCCATCGAGTAGGACGGGATTTAGATCTCACCAGCTAACCTTTCTTGACCAGTCGAACTCGACAGCGCCATCTACCATCTTAAATAGTAAATGAATGGAGGAAGTCTTGACGTAGAATGGTTGCATAGAAGCTTTTATACGTTCAACTCCTTGTTTTCAGAAATATATCACTTATTCAAAAATCCGAGCCGTTCATAGAACAAGAAATCCTCTAAGGATCAACTACTACGAAAATTGGAATGATCCATCCATCAGATTGGCCACAATACTACGTTAAGGCATGCCATTCGATGTCCGTTGATTTAAATAGTGTAGGCCATCTGATGATGGACCATCCGTGTTTTTTCCACTCATGGATTTTTTTTTTTTTTTTTTTTTTTTTTTTTTTTTTTTTTTTTTTTTTTTTTTTTTTTTTTTTTTTTAAGTTTTGTTGACCTTGTGCACGGCTAGGATGTTCCGCACAGGTAACAAATTGGAGCGGAATCCTTTGCACCACCAGTTACATGCAGCGGGTAACACACCCGAGCTCTGTGGGGTCACTGGGTCGTATGAGTGTGAGACATCCACTCCGTCCATCGGGTATTTCCCTCGATTTTAGCTGCAAGGATTAAAAATCAATGCCTCCCCACCACTCATGTGGGCTACACCACAGGGAACAATGGTTAGGGATGCCACGCCATGTAATGCATATTTCGTCCAACCTGTTTATTTGGTGCGCCTCATCAGGATTGGCAGACGCTTCAAAATCAACCAGATTCAAATTTTAACTGCGACGCACCGCTGGAAATTATAAGTTTTGGGAGTGATTTTATGTTTTTCTCCTTGTTGTGGCCCGCTTATCTATTGGATCTTTCTGATTTTTGAGATACCTTTAGACAATTAGACGTAAATCCCGATGGACAGATTGGATTCTGCAGTTGCAATATGATGGGCCGCAAATCGCTCTAATGCGGCTATTGTAGAGGATTTAGGTCCACTCGATTTTGTTCTTTCCTCAGGATTTCGTCTTGCCGCTCTATGGCAACTCAAGGATCCAGCTTGTCCGCCCACTGGGGCCCACATGCTTGCATGGTCAATTGATTTAAACCGTCCATGTTTTCGTTACTAACATGAATAAGCTATTGTCATTTAATCAGGCTTCATGGTCCTAGATACTGATGGTCCATAATCATCAGCTTGGAGTTAATTTTTCAAGGTAGAGCATAAATCATAGATTCCATTATTTGGATGGCTCCCTTCATTAGACCAGTCTGCATGTCGGCTCCACATGCCGGCTACGCTGAATTCTGAGTAGCTGACAGATGTAAAGCAAACTCTTTCCCAATTTAGCTTTCAAATGCAGCGGATATTGCTACACGCGAACCATCCGAATCCTACTGTCGCACGTGCCATTGTGACTGTTGCGTGTGGAGGATCAGGGCTCTTCATATCTGTCCTACCTTGTGTACCCTTGGATTGTAGATTAGGTTGATCAGATCGATCCATGCATTTAAATAGTCAGTTCGGCAATTTTTATTACGCGTGGTTCATTTAATGACTGGGCGATCCTAATTTCTGAGCCGGCCGCCCAGCTAATTAACAAGGTGGAACTCACCAGATGAATAACTGACACGTGTGTCTAGACCATTCGATATGGCTACTCTTGGAAGTGTTGGGGTGTCCGGTGCACTAACCAACTCGAGCCTGGTTCTTGCACGACTCAAGTGAGTAACACCATACGGAACACGGTTGATTAAAATGCTCATCGCTGAAAACTTCGGGTGCGAATTAGGTGTTACGGGGTAACAGTTTAGAGAGGGTGTTACCCCTACCATGGGGCCCACCTTGATGATTTTCTGTATATCCACGCCGTCCATCCGTTTCTCTGGACCATTTTAGGATGGAGTAACAAAATTTATGCAGATCCAAATATCAGGTGGACCACACCACAGAAAACAATGGTGATTGAGTAACTCACCATTAAAAATTCCGAAGGGACCATCGTAACGTTTTCTTATTGTTTATTGCAATCCAACTTGTTGATAATGTCAAGAATATCTGGTTGAAGGGAAATTAGAAAGATCAGATTAATCCAAAACTTTTATGGCCCACAAAACTTTTTTAATGGTTACTCATCACTGTTTCTATTGGTATGGTCCACCTGAAATTTGGATCTTCTTATGATTTGGGATCACTCTGTAAAATAAGATGGGAAAACAGATGGACAGCCTAGATATAAAACAAATACATCAAGATAGGCCCCACACGGTTAGGGTAACACCCACTACGCTGTTACCAGGGTAACAGCTAATTCGTTTTCGAAAACTTCTAGGACCCACAGAAGTCCTGGATCAGGTAGGAAACACGTTGTGAACGGGTTGGCTGGCATATAACTATAAGCACAGGGTTGTCAATGGGCTGGGCTTGGGCCTGCCAAAATCAGAATTTTGAATGGAGCTGCCCCGACGGCCCAGTGAGAAAGAGTTCCAAATCTGGGATGAGACCAACCCTAGGCCCGACCCATTGACAGCACAACAGTGGGCGTGGGCCCAGGAAGGTCTCGATGGTGGATGCTTCCATCCTTCCGTTCCCACTGTTTCATGTGGCGTGGCCTACTTAAGTTTTGGATCTGAATTATTTTTGGCTCACATACTAACATTAGCTAGCAAATGTCGATGGACGGAGTAGATGTCACGTGGGCATCGGTGGACCTCATAGGTTTTGTGTTAAAGGGCTTATGAAACCGCTTTTATTCTAATCGGGCCCTGTCCTACTTAGATGGTCCTCCGGGACACTTAGAGGGAAAAAAAAAGTCCATTCATCTAGACCATCGGTTAGGAACAGTGCACATCTTGGCTGACCATGCAAACGTCACACCAATTTGGCATGTTGTTGCTAAAACTTGGACGACAAGTGATGTGGCTAAAGGACCTCCTAGGATGGATGAATGTCTCTGATCTTCTACTAGTGAACCGCTTGGATCTTGAGAGAGATCCTGTATAGCATAAGGAAGGCTAAGAGGGTGACCAGGGATCAATCATGAGTCCTCCTATGCCTAAGTCCAATAAGTCCGAAGAAGGAGATATGCAGTAGACTTTAAGTAAATAGGTTGTGCGTGCCTTTGAATATTGGGGACATATGTCCCTTTTTATAGGTTATCAGAGAGGAATCATAGGCCAATCATGGCCGTAACCATAGGAGTGAGACCCATTGGGTGCCATGATTTTCGGAGACAGGATCACGATGGTAGTGGCTAGAGATGTGTTTGTCTCCTCTGGACCCATCCTTGGACTCTCGCTCGCATTTATGACTGTTGTAGTCCAGGTCTATCTGGCTTGGAGGACTGACACACGAGCTCTTGACTCGTCAGCCGTGTCAGTAGAGTAATTGAGTTCAGGTTGCTTTGATATATCCAAAATATCTTTTGTGAGAGCTAATACCTCATTGCGTCAGTTCTAGTCCTTGGCTCTATCATGCTTATGATCAAACGCCTTGCACCTATCTTTGATATATGAGATTGTGGACCTCTACTTGGGCTTGTGAGCCTATGGTCTTTCTTTAGGACCTGAGGTCAGCTTCCATTTACACATAACATGGCAAATATTAATCATTTGATAAAAGCTCTTTAATATGGATGGTCAAGATTGTTAACACAAAAATAAATCCAATCAACAACTTGATCCGCCTATTTGGACGTTTAAATGCTTACGATTATCAAGAATCAATTATATTAGTAACAATCCAATCCATATCTTAGAAAAAGGGCATGTGTAGAAACTAAAGCGAACTCGAGGATGGATTGGAACGCTCAATCGCGTGATTTTTCAAATAATAGCCTATGCAGGGCGGAGCCACGTAGGGGTAAGGGGGCCATTCCCCCCCCTCCCCCTTGAGTTTTCAGTAGCAAGAATTCATTGCTGACTAATTCGTGTTGTGTGGTTCAATTGAGCCTTTGATTTGCTTCATTTTTGGCCTCCTACCCTAAAATAAGTAGGAAAAATCGATGGATAGTGTGGATTGATAAAAAAAAATAAATAAATAAAGTGGGCCCCACATAACTTCCCAGCACAAAATCTTTATACAAATGGCTTTGGCAAGAAATTGGCATTCGGATGCAGATTAGCTACCAATGGGTCAAGTGACGTCTAACCCCACCATGATGTATGTGTTATATCCACACCATTCAACCATTTAGAGAGATCATTTTATGGGTTGAAACAAAGATCAGCACATATTAAAAGCACAGATAGACCCCATCACAGAAACAGTGGGGATAGTGGAACCCACTCTTGAAACCTTCATAGGGCCCACCATGATGTTTATTTGAGATCCAACATGTTTATAAGTTTAAAAAGACATGGACGAAGGGAAAAAACAAATGTCAGTTTGATAAAAAAGTTATGTGCCCCCAAAAGTTTTTAATGTTAGGCGTTAAATCCCCACTGTTTTATGTGGTGGGGTCCACTTGAGCTTTGGATTTGGCTCATTCTTTGGATCATGCCGTAAAATGATCTCTACAAATGGATAGACGGTGTGGATACAACACATACATCATGGTGGGCCCCAAAAAACTTTGTAACGTCACTTCGGTAGCCAATTTAGTTATTCAATGCAGATTTGCTGTCAAAGCCTTTCACAATAAGTTCCACTGAGAACTTAAGTTGGGCCACCGCGATCTTTGTGAGAAATCCATCCCCTTCATCCTTCTATAAAATCATTCTAGTATTTGCAACAAAATATGAGTTGGATCCAAGACTCAAGTGAGCCGAACGTGAGGATTGACCGTGCGGTAGAAATATTGGTGGGGGCAGAAGTTTTGAATCAGGTTAATATTTTATCCCTCCTAAAGAAGATCCTGGCTCCGCCCCTGAGCCCGTGAATTATGTTCTGCGCTTCTAAATTTTCCAGTGCCACTAGTAGCACTATAACTAATATGGTGCACTTGATGTATGTGCCTTACGTCTACACCGTTCATGCATTTTGAAAGTTCATTTTAGGGTCTGATCTAAAAAAAATGAAACAAATTCAGATCTTAGGTGGACCATACCACATGAAACAGTAGTGATTGGATCCACACCATTAAAAACTTCATGGGGCCACTAGAGTGTTTATTTTCCATCCAACTTGTTGAAAAGGTCATAAAGACCCAGATGAAGAGATCACACAAATATAAGTTTGATCCAAAACTTTCATGGCCCACGAGACATTTTTAATGGTTGAGTACCACTGTTTACTTAATTATGATCCACTTGAGATTTGGATCAACTTCACTTTACGCATCATGCTCTAAATTTAGTTTTCAAAATGGATGGGCCGCGTGGATATAGGACACACATCACACAATGGATGCCGTGGATATAGGACACACATCACACAATGGATGCCACAGTCGGGGATCCACCTACCTCGGGATCCACCAAAGCCGCGCCCAACTTGATGTATTTATTCTATATCCACTTGTCAGTCCATTTTATATCCATTTTACTGGATCATTTTAAGGCCTGAACCAAAAAAATGAGAGGTGGACCGTACCATAACAAACCATTATGAAACCATGGTAATTGACCATTAATGGGCCGCGTAGGTTTTGGATCAAGCTGATATATGTTTTTCCCTTCATCCAATATCATGAGACCTTATCAACAGGTTCGATGGTAAATAAACATTACAATGGGCCCTAAGAAGACGGTGAGGTGTTCAATCATCATTGTTTCCTATAGTATGGTCCACCTAATATTTGAATCTTCATCATTTTGGGCTCATGCCCTGAAATGGACTGGCATGGATGTAGAATACATACATCAAGGTGGGCCCCACAGTAAAGGCGCGCCACACCATCTTGGGTGGGGCGAGGCTACACCTCCTGATCACTTCCGTCCTATTAGGTACGCAGGAAGCGGTAGGCCCCACAATGTATGGGTCCTAGTTCCCACTATATCCATGCATTTTGTCATATCTTTTTTGTGCATGAGCTCAAAAATTTGAGGCAGATACAAGCCTCAGTGCACCACACAGGGGTGATTGAACTCCCACTATTGAAAACTTTTTGAGGGCGTAGAAGTTTTGGATCCAGCTGATGTTTGTGTTTTTCCTTCATCCACGTCGATGGTACTTTACGAGCAGGTTGGATGGAAAATAAGTATCATGGTGGGCCCTGGGAAG
The DNA here is from genome assembly GCA_003013855.2 of Liriodendron chinense. NCBI lineage: Eukaryota > Viridiplantae > Streptophyta > Magnoliopsida > Magnoliales > Magnoliaceae > Liriodendron > Liriodendron chinense. Next base: position 1,984,154 of record PVNU02000440.1, on the reverse strand, counting down.
GTTTCAGTGGAGGGAAGTGGATTGCGTATTGAATAAACTCTATGGGGCCCACCTTGGACGCATGTGTCTTATCCACTATGTAGTTTTTTTTTTTTTTTTTGTCAGATCATGTGATAACATGACGCCAAAATTGAAGCATATCCAAATCTCGAGTGGGCCACATTATAGGAAAAGTCGGAATAATGATGTCCACCATTAAAATCCTTTTTAAGGGTCCACAGTGATGTTTATTTTGCATCCAACCGATTCATATAAGGTCACATAAACATGAAAAAAAAAAATATATATATATCCGCTTGATTTAAAACTTGTACAGCCCCAAAAAGTATTCAATGGTACGTTCTATTAACACGTTTTCCTATTGTGTGGTCCACTTGAGCTTTGGATATACTTCAAGTTTGGGCTTATAACCTAAGTTGAGCTGGTAGAACAAATGGATGGCGAATATAAGATGCATACATCACAGTGGGCCCCACAGTTTACTCAGCATGCTATAGCCTAACTCAATACATAATCAACTTCTTCACAGAGAGCATCATTGTCACCAGTGTTTCCTATGGTGTGGTCCACTTGGGTATTGAATCCGCTTATTTTTCGGATCAATATCCCTAAAATGATCTTCTAAAATGAATGAATGGAGTAGATAAAACCCAAACATCACCATAGGACCCGCAGGGACCCTACCTGACCAAGTACCTCCAGGCAGCAGCAAGTGCGATCTGCGTCCCCTATGTTAGATGGACTCTTCAATGTAGCCAACGGCCCAAAAGTCAGCAGACCAAGCCACAAGAAAAGTTAGGAGGGGACACCCAACCAATAAAATTTCTCTACTGATTGTGGGGTTCCCTCTGGTGTGTATATGCCATCCAATCCGTTTATCAAATGGGCCTCACTAAGATGAAGATACCACAAAAATCAGTCCATTATAAAACCCACGAAGGCCACAAGACATGAATTAGGAGGTCAGAAGCATGATTTTCACTTGTGGGCTCCAATTAGGTACTAACCCACCAAGATGCTGAGGAGACGGATGGGGTGCGTATGTGTCGGTGCGGCCCCACTGCTTTACACCAATGATAAGATGCCACGCACCCCATCCGTCTCCTCAACGTCCTAATGAGGTAGTACCTAATCCGATTTCTTCAATTTTTCGCTGTTTTATGGCCCACTAAGTTTTGCATTGTCTGATCTTCGGATTCAATGGTCAACATCGAAGAAAACACGATAGATGCGGTGGATTGGATGCAGAGTTGAGGTGGGCTCCACCGTAGCCCTGATGCGGCTTGGTCGTATGGATACATCAATCTTCAAGATTTCCAAATTCCGAGGCAGCTAACTTCATTTGACCATCTTTTTCATATCCACTTGGATAACAGGAGATGGCGTCACATTCAAAGTATACGGAAGCGGTGTGCCACCCACCACCTACCTTGGTGGTTTGCTGACGTCACTAAATTCTATGGCCCCACCATGATGTGTGTTATATCAAACTGTCAATCCATTTCGCCATATCAATTATCAACTCAGGGCAGGAGTACAAACATGACGTAGATCCAAAACTCAAGTGGACTATACTATGGAAAGTAGTGGGATTAAATCCTTGAGAACATCTTATGGGCATAGAAGTTTTGGAACAAGTTGCTTTTTTTTTTTTTCCTTTCATCTAGGTCTATGTTACCTTATGAGCCAGGTGGAAGGCTAATATACATTATGGTGAGCCTGATGAACGTTTCAATGGGGGATCATTGCCACTACTTTATGTGGCGTGGTGCATTGTGCTTTGGATCTATCTCATTTTTTTGGGTCACGTCATAAAAATGACCTCGCCGTATGGATGAACAATATTGTGGATGCAACACATGCATCAAACATCATGGTGCAGCCCCCAAGAACTTGGCAACGTCATCACACGACAAGGTGGATGGTGTGTCATACCATGCAATCCGCTTCCGTATCCCACGGCTAGCAAAATCTCTTTATATTTTTAAAGTTTTATATAATCATATTACTCCGGTCTCGTCCTTATCAATCGCAATGCTCCCTTACTGTATTTCATATTGAGAGATGATCCAGTGCGCTGAGTGCATGGGAAACTTTTCATGCACCCAGTTGCATGTGGGCTTTTCATGCACCCAGTTGCATGTGGGCTAGTTGACATCCATATCACCTATCTGGACCGTCCATTAGACTGACCCATGATGCTTGAAATAACATATCCGTCCTGCGGCGTTCCCTGATTTGAGTTCTTACCAGGGTACTGTCTTTTGCTGGAACAGCGCAATGGATTATGGTAGCCTAGAAAAGCTGACTTAGAAATGAAGAAAAGCAATGTCGCTTATGGTGGCCTAAATGCTTTGACAAAAAGCATTTATGCTTTTAAAGTTTGCAATTTAAGAATCGACTGAAACCACTTTTTTCCTGTGATACGGCTCAGTTGAGTTTTTGAACTTTTAGGCATGTCCTAACTGGCAAAACAGATGGACGATATGGATTTCTCACAAACATCATGGTGGGCCCACCTAGCTTTCTGGTACTTGAAATCCACACGGTCCATCAGTTTCACCCGCTCAACTGTAGAAACCATAATTGAGGCAGATCAAAGACTCAACTGGATCACACCACAAGAAGAGTGGGAATGAAAATGCTCACTATTAAAACCTTCAGTTGGGCTCACCATGACTTTTATATGCCATCCAACCCATTCATAAGGTGATTCCACCAGTATAAAGAGAAAAGACAAAGATCCAAACTTTTATGCCGTGGAAGGTATCAATGGTGCGAGTTCAATCCCCTCTGTGTCCTGTGGCGTGGCCTACTTAAGTCTTGGATCTACCTCATTTTTAACGTCTATCCTATCATAAGTTGGTGAAGCTGATGCATGAACTCGATTTCAGACAAGCACTGTGGTGGCCCAGTAAAGCTTAATTTGGATTATCAAAACTGCCTGAACCACAGGTATGATGAAAGATGAAATGTCTCAATTACCCTTCAGCAAAAGAAATTAACTCCATAAGGTGTAGCTTCATTGTTTTGACGCCTGATTAGGTTGACTTACGTTCTTAGATATTGAATCCCGGCGGTCCATCTGGTGGTACCTAGTTTGCATGGCCCGGTGTCAAGTAACCAAGCGATTCGGACCATCATATAGACTTCAAATCAACGGATTATCTTCCGTTTGCAACTTCGTTCACATGCTGTAGATGAGCATTGCAGGTCACTTTTATTTTCACGAAGTGAGATGTGTGTGCATCAATGGCAAAAGGCGATTGAGTCACCATCCATGTTTTAGTGATAGTTGGGCCCCACACATAGAGGCGGCAGCTCGACGTATTACATCATTACAATGGGTACGCATGTGTCACACCATTTGTGGAAGTGCCTGATGTCAGGTCACATAAGCATCTTACAGCTGTTGGGACTCGGATTTCATGGGGCCCACAGTGATGTTTGTGAGAAATCCACCCGGTCCATCCGTTTTACAAGCTCATTTTGGGAGAGAACAAAAATGAGGAGAATCCAAAACTCATGTGAACCATATGAGAGTAAAAAGCAGGGATTGAACGGCCATCATTGAAACTTATCGGTCTAAAGTTTTCTGTGTTTTCAGTTCATCCAAGTGGGAATAACTTCATTAATAGTTTGGATGGCAGATAAACATCAAGGTGGACCTCAGGAATATTTTAATGGTAGAGATTTCTTCTCCGACCTTTTTTTTTATCCTGTGTGGCCATTTGAGTTTTGTATGCACCTCAGTTTTTCTTGTCCTACAATGTGATGAAAAAATGGATACACAGCGTTCATGACGGTGGGTCCCATGTAGCTTCCAATGGCTGGAACTTCCTATGACAGGCTGTCATTGAAAAAATCGCATCTCAACAGTTGCAAGGGGCGAGCCTGTGATCTGAGGGAAGCCACGGATGGGTGTGACATTGCATGACATGACATTTACTCCGCTTTAGGAACCCAAATAAAAGAATCCGAATCCTCTGCCCGTCTCCCAAATAAGGAAATTCTGTTGGGCCGAAGCTAATTGGTCCACATCAGCACTGATTGCATTTAAGTACTGACAATTTCAGTGCTGAGGTGGACCAATCAGCTCAGTGCCAAACAGGGTTTTCACGTTTGGTCCGAGCAGAGGATCCGGACTCCAAATAAAAAAGGCTAATTGATCAAAAGTCAAGTGGAGCACACCTCATGAGACGGTGCGTATGAGGCTGCAGGACGTAGTTTGGCTAGGGACCCCAACACCTACCAGTTATCTGGTTTCAAAGCTCTGTGGGCCCGCTAAGGACCCCAACACCTACCAGTTATCTGGTTTCAAAGCTCTGTGGGCCCTACTATGATGTATGTATTTTATCCATATGATCCATCTATTTTTTTTTTTTTAACTTATTTGAGGGCACCAATAAAAAAGAAATGAGGCAGATCCAAACCTTAGGTGGAACAAACCACATGAACCAGTGGGGATTGAATGCCCACTGCTGAAAAAATTTTAGGGCCACAAAAGTCTTGTGTCAAGCTGATATTTGTTTTTTTAGCTTCATCTAGGTCTGTGTGACCTCATCATCAGGCTGGATGGCAAATAAGCATTACAATGGACCCTAAGAAGTTTTTAATGGTGGATGTTTAATCAACATTGATTTCCTGTCGTTGTGGTCCACCTGAGATTTGGATTTGCCTAATTTTTTGGGCTCATGCCATAAAATGAGCTGGAAAAATAGATGGGCAGCCTGAAAAACACACACATCATGGTGGGGTCCACAGATCTTGGACACAACTATCTGGCTGGCCATGGGGTCGCTTGCCAAGCCGCTTCCGAGGATGTGCACCGTTGAAAACTTTTCAGGCCGACCGAAGAATATGCTCATAAGCGATTCAACCTGCTCATACGGTGCCGCCCTGACCAGGGAAAAAAACAAAAAGTCCCACTGCCACAAAGGGGCAAAAAAGCAAATAACAGGTGGGTGGATCCCTCACTATCGGGCCCAGCGTGATGTATTTTCATTACATCTGAGTTCTACATCCGTTTTGACAGCCCATTTTAGAGCAATATCCCAAGAATGAGGCAGATCCAAATCTTAGGTGGACCACACACAGGAGACAGTGGTGATCGATCATTAAAAATTTCTTGTTGACCACAAAAGTTTTGTATCTTCCGGTGGCACCCACGAATTTTTTTAATGGTGGGTCTGTAATCTCCACCTTTTTGGTGTGATCCAATTAAGATTTGGATCTTAATTTTTTTTTTTTTTGAATCATGCCCTTACGTGAACTTTGAAAATGGCTGAATGGCTAAAATTTCTTCTCAGCTGTGAGGCCGATGAACAATCATATCACTGATCATATCTGGGCCACAGTTGCAAAAAGTTAAGGGTAGAGGATCTACGAATATCGTTGCCTCCAATATCATAAATAAACTTCCCGTACACATGTGCGTATGCTCTTTGTATTTTATACCTAAGAAGCGACAACGATACCACGTGCATGATGCCCCAGTGGGACTGTCAATCTGAGCTGTCCACCTAAGGGGACCCTACCTCTTCAATTCCCAAAAATTTGTTCCATTCAATAATTGTAAGTACCATACAATCAATCAATGTACTTGTTGCCAATTTATAAAGATAAACATGTATAACTTTATGGTCCATTGACGTGGATGAGGACAGGCCTTATATTATTTAACTGTCCAACAACACAAGTTGCCACATAATTATTTCCAACTTTAAAACATGAAAATTCAAACGTTACTACAATCACACATCCAACGGTAGAATAATACAACCTATAGAAACAAGGTGGGGAGATGAAACCCTACTTAGAGAACTTGATATAAGCAGTGTGGGATGACTCTTCCACTTTCCTGATCGTACCAAGGAAAGGGACGACCCAGCACTTGGAAGTCTCCCCCCAATAGAAGAACCCTAGACACTTGCAATCCTTGCTGCATTTCTCCCTGCACTCTTCCACCTTCATGGGCCCCACTCCCTCCACATTCTGACTCAAGAAATGTTCTGCACCGTCGATCTTATAGTAATCGACCCTTGCGGTGGCCTTGCATGATGATGATGGGAGCTTAGGCGGTGCGCACTGCTCGCTCCACCCCAACATGCCTTGGCGCTGAGGGCAAGCGACGCACATCCCCTCTCGGCACAACCCAAGCGAACCGCACTTCTTCGGCAATCCACACTCCCTATCGTAGCCGAAATCATAGAATGGGAATGTATCAAAGTCGCCTGAGAAGAATGCAAACGTTTGCATCCATGCGCCTTCCACTACCTCGTCATAGTAGGTGTATGTCCTCAGATTGCCGTCCGATCCCAACCGTAGGAATGAATATGTGTTATTGTAATTCAGCCTAACCAAATCAAATCCGCCTGAGCTACTCCCATTAAATACGAAATCCAACCTTAGGAAGAATGCCTCATCCATGCCATCCTTTTCGCTTACAAAGGTGACCGCATCAAGCTGTCGATCCCTCCAACCTCCATACTGAAGAGGTGTACCGGAGTGATCCATGTACATGACGAACCCGTTACGAGCTATCTCCAAGCTATACAGCCCATCCGATCCGTCAACGTCCGATGTGCGGCTGACGAGCTTCTTGGTACCGTCTAATCGAAGTGACTGGCCTACTAGGAGGGTGTCGGAGGGATGGTCGAAGCTCTGCCACAAGAACCTACCGTTCTTGTCATGGAGGACTAGATTCCCAGTGGAGAGGAGCCTAATTCCAGTGACGCCTTTGTTGGTTGTATTTGTTTGCCAGACGATGCGGCCGTCTGCATCAGCAAGGATGAGATTGCCATTGCGGCCGAAGGAGAGAGTGGCGTTTTCACCGACGGGATCATTGCGGTTAGCATCCCAGACCCACCGCCTGATGGCCTCGCCCCGTCGTCTCCCCATGAGGATGGCGAAGACGTGTGCATTTTGCGTGGTGTTGTAGAAGCAGACCCTGAAAGGGAAAGTATAGAAGCCATCGACGGTCACCGGGCGATAGAAGGCACCGTATTCGGTTATATAATCGCTCATTTCGCCTTGGTTCACCCATTTGAATTGCTGTGCAGCAGGAACTTGGGCTTCAGTGATGATGGCGAAGAGAGAGAAGGTGAGAAAGAAGGAGAATAAGAGAAATGGAGAGCGTAGAGTAGCCATTGAAGCTGCTTCTACTTGGAAGAAAAGGAAGTGTTTTGGAATGAGAGTTTGTGATGGGGCATTTAAAGGCGTTTTTGGATAGAAAGATAAGGTGCATAATACAGTGATGCCATCGATAAGGATGCGATTTAGATCTCACCAGCTGAACTTTCTTGACTAGTCAAACACGATACCCATCGTTAATAAATGTGACAAGTATTCACGTAGTAGGGCTGCATGGAAGCTTTTATGCGTTCAACTCTTTTTTTCCCAAAAAAAAAAAAAGTTCATTTACTTAGAAAATCTTAACCATCCATAGGACAAGAAATCCTGTAAGGATCAATTACGAGGAAAATTGGAATGATCCATCCATCAGGTAAGCCAACTATATTAAGTCATGCCATCGGATGTCCGTTTAGTGTAGGCCATCTGACAGTACTGGACCATCTGTGTTTTTCTACTCGAACTTGTGCACGTCTAAGATGTTCTGCACGAATAACAAATTGGCAGAAAAATATGCGTTGTATTCAATCCCCACTATTTCCTATTGTGCGGTCCACCACTTAAGTTTTGTATAAAAGGGATACCACCAAGGGTAAGGTCATAGGGTGACCTGGTCTCCAGGGAATCCACGTCCTACGTAATGGTGGCGGCTCATCCATATCATATTTGTCTCGGACATACAAAAATCCAAACCATTTAAATTGTGTTCCCACCGTAAGATGGAGAATAGATTTAAAATTACCCTAGTTAAACAATATACCCATCCAATTTATAGCTACCAAATGGATGCTTAATTAAAGTAAAACGGTGAGCGATTTGAAGGGAAAATCAAATGCTTAGCCATCTGAAGAGTACAATTTGCTGCACAATCACCACCATTTTTTAAATTATGCAGGAATAACATAGGATTTTAGCAGGTTTCCAAATGCGGAGAGGCCAGTGTAAAATCCACACCGTCCATCAATTTCACCCACTCATGTTGAGCCCATAAATGAGGCAGATCGAAGACTCAACTGGATCACACCACAAGATGAGTGGGAATGAAAATGCTCACTATTAAAACCTTCATAGGGCTCACCAAGAGGTTTATATGCCATCCAACCCATTCATAAGATGATTCCACCAAGATGAAGGGAAAATACAAAGATCCAAAACTTTTGGGCTGTCGAAGGTATTAATGGGGCGCATTCGCTCCCTCTGTGTCCTGTGGCGTGGCCCACTTAAGTCTTGGATCGGCCTCATTTTTAACGCTTTACTATCATAAGTTGGCGAAACTATGGATGGACTGGATTTCAGACCAGCATTGTGGTGGCCCAATAAAGATTTCGATTATCAAAACTGCCTGGATGTTTATCAGTGGCATTCCTTAGTAGGGACCACAAATATGATGAAAGATGAAATGTTTCTAGTACCCTTCAGCAAAAGAAATTAACTCCATAAGGCGTAGCTTCATTGTTTTGACGCCTGATTAGATTGACCTACGTTCTTTGATATTGAATCCCCGCGGTCCATCTGGTGGGACTTAGTTTGCATGGCCCAGTGTCAAGTAACCAAGCCATTCAGACCATCATAGCCTTCAAATCCACGGCTTGTCTTCCGTTTGCATCTTCGTTCATGGTGTAGATGAGCATTGCGGGTCACTTTTATTTTCACCAAGTGGGATGTGTGTGCACCAAAGGCAAAAGGCAATTGAGTCACTATCAAATTTTTAGTGACAGTTGGGCCCCACACATGGAGGCGGCAGCTCGACGGATTACATTATTGTATTGGATAAGCATATGGAAGTCGCCCAACCTGATGTCATGAGTATCTTACAGCTATTGGGACGCGGATTTCATGGGGCCCACCGTGATGTTTGTGAGAAATCCATCCGTTTTACCAGCTCGTTTTCGGAGGGAACAATAAAATGAGGAGGATACGAAACTCATGTGAACCATATGGGAGGAAAAAGCAGGGATTGAACGGCCGTGGTTGAAACTTTCATACAGCGGCAAGATTTTCGTATCAGTCTAAGCTTTTTATGTTTTCAGTTCATCTAAGTGGGAATAATTTTATTAATGGTTTGGATGGCAGATAAATATAAAGCGGACCTCAGGAATATTTTAATGGTAGGCATTTCTTTCCCCTACTTTTTTATCTTGTGTGCCTCATTTGAGTTTTGGATGCGCTTCATTTTTTTCTTCTATTTCTAAAATGAGATGGAAAAATGGATGGATGGTGTGGATTTGTCAAAAACATGAATGTGTGTCCCACGTAGCTTCCAAGGGCTGGAACTTCCTGCCACAGGCCTTAGAAGTAAGAACCCAAAAAGCAAGGCGAATCGAAAAGTCATATGGGCGGGCCACACCCCATGAGACAGTGGAGAGGAGGCTGCGGGACGCGGTTTGGTTAGGAAACCCAAGGCCTACCAGCTAGCTGATTTTAAAGCTCTGTGTGCCCCACTATGATGCATTTATTTTATCCACACCGTCCGTACATTTTTTAAAAGTCGTTTTAGGGCATGAGCCAGATCCAAACCTTAGGTGGACCACACCACAGGAAACAGTGGGGATTGAACGCTTACCGTTGAAATTTTTTGGGGGCCACAGAAGTTTTGTTTCAAGCTGATATTTGTATTTTCCCTGCCTCCAGATCTGTGTGACCTTATCAACAGGTTGAATAGAAAATAAACATTACAGTGGCCCCAAGAGGTTTTTAATGGTTGATGTTTAATTGACACTGGAAATTAGTGTTGTGGTCCACCTGAGATTTGGATTTGCCTGATTTTTGGGATCATGGTATAAAATGATCTGAAAAAATGGACGGGCAGTGTGGATAAAACACACACATCATGATGGGGCCCACAGATATACAGATATCTGGCAGGCGATGGGGTCACTAGCCAAACCGCGTCCAAGGCTGCGCACTGTTGAAAACTTTGTTGGCCGGCCGAAGATGCTGGTAAGCAATTCAACCTGTTCATACGGTTAGTGCGGCCGTGACCAGAGAAAAAATAGAAAGTCCAATTAAGACAAAGGAAAAAGAGAAAATACCAAGTGGGTGGATTCCACACCGTGGGGTCCATCATGATGTATTTTCATTACATCTGCACCGTACATCCGTTTTGACAGCTCATTTTAGAACATGATGCCAAAAATGCAGCAGATCCAAATCTCAGGTGGACCACACACAGGAGAGAGTGGTGATTGATCATTAAAAATTTCTTTTGGGCCCCAAAAGTTTTGAATCTTCCAGTGGCCATAGGATTTTTTTTTTTAATGGTGGGTGGGTATGCAATCTCCACCTGTGGTGTGGTCCAATTAAGATTTGGATCTTTTTAATTTTTTTTAGATCATGCCCTAAAATGAACTTTGAAAACAGGTGGACGGCATGGTGTAAGGCACATACATCATTGTGGGGCCCGACAGTCAAGGATCCACCGAAGCCATGCCCATCCAAAATCTCAATGGAGCTATGAAGGGCTTTTGTGGCGGGTTCCCATCCCCAGCTATTCTCGGCGGATGAACAATCGAAGAACCACTGATCTCTGGTCCACAATTGCATGTCCGCATGTGTGTATGCTCTTTGTATTTTATCACGAAGGAGGGACAATACCACGTGCACGATGCCCCAGTGGGACTGTCAATCTGAACTGTCCACCTGGTGGGCCCTATCTCTCCAATTCTCAAAAATTTCTTCCATTCAATAATTGTAAGTAACAGACAATCAATGTACTTGTTGCCAATTTATTAAGATAAACATATATAACTTTTCGGGCCAAGCTTTAAATTTGATTATTTAACCGTCCAACAACACAAGTTGCCACATCATTATTTCCAACTTTAAAACATGAAAATTCAAACGTTACTACAATCACACATCCAACGGTAGAATAATACAACCTATAGAAACAAGGTGGGGAGATGAAACCCCTACTTAGAGAACTTGATATAAGCAGTGTGGGATGACTCTTCCACTTTCCTGATCGTACCAAGGAAAGGGACGACCCAGCACTTGGAAGTCTCCCCCCAGTAGAAGAACCCTACACACTTGCAATCCTTGCTGCATTTCTCCCTGCACTCTTCCACCTTCATGGGCCCCACTCCCTCCACATTCTGACTCAAGAAATGTTCTGCACCGTCGATCTTATAGTAATCGACCCTTGCGGTGGCCTTGCATGATGATGATGGGAGCTTCGGCGGTGCGCACTGCTCGCTCCACCCCAACATGCCTTGGCGCTGAGGGCAAGCGACGCACATCCCCTCTCGGCACAACCCAAGCGAACCGCACTTCTTCGGCAATCCACACTCCCTATCGTAGCCGAAATCATAGAATGGGAACGTATCAAAGGTGCCTGAGAAGTATGCAAACGTTTCCATCCATGCACCTTCCACTACCTCGTCATAGTAGGTGTTTGTCCTCAGATTGCCGTCCGATCCCAACCGTAGGAATGAATATGTGTTATTGTAATTCAGCCTAACCAAATCAAATCCGCCTGAGCTACTCCCATTAAATACGAAATCCAACCTTAGGGAGAATGCCTCATCTATGCGTTCCTTTTCGCTTACAAAGGTGACCGCATCAAGCTGTTGATCCCTCCAACCTCCATACTGAAGAGGTGTACCGGAGTGATCCATGTACATGACGAACCCGTTACGAGCTATCTCCAAGCTATACAGCCCATCCGATCCGTCAACGTCCGATGTGCGGCTGACGAGCTTCTTGGTACCGTCTAATCGAAGTGACTGGCCTACTAGGAGGGTGTCGGAGGGATGGTCGAAGCTCTGCCACAAGAACCTACCGTTCTTGTCATGGAGGACTAGATTCCCAGTGGAGAGGAGCCTAATTCCAGTGACGCCTTTGTTGGTTGTATTTGTTTGCCAGACGATGCGGCCGTCTGCATCAGCAAGGACGAGATTGCCATTGCGGCCGAAGGAGAGAGTGGCGTTTTCACGGACGGGATCATTGCGGTTAGCATCCCAGACCCACTGCCTGATGTTCTCGCCCCGTCGTCTCCCCATGAGGATGGCGAAGACGTGTGCATTTTGCGTGGTGTTGTAGAAGCAGACCCTGAAAGGGAAAGTATAGAAGCCATCGACGGTCACCGGGCGATAGAAGGCACCGTATTCGGTTATATAATCGCTCATTTCGCCTTGGTTCACCCATTTGAATTGCTGTGCAGCAGGAACTTGGGCTTCAGTGATGATGGCGAAGAGAGAGAAGGTGAGAAAGAAGGAGAATAAGAGAAATGGAGAGCGTAGAGTAGCCATTGAAGCTGACTTCTACTTGCAAGAAAAGGAAGTGCTTTGGAATGAGAGTTTAAAGGGGTATTTAAAGGCCTGTTTGGATAGCAAGATAAGGTGCATGATACAGTAATGCCATCGAGAACGATGAGATTTAGATCTGACCAGGCGACCTTTATTGACTAGTCAAACCCGACACCTATATCAACCATATTAAATTGAGATTTTGACCGTACCGGCCCAGTAATACGGTGCAGTTACCCACCGGACGCGGATTTCCTGCGAAAGCCCTGCGCAGGAAGTTCTTGCGCTGGGAACAAGGTGGGCCCAAAGTGATGTTTTTGGATAAATCCACCCCCGTCCATCCGTTTTGGGAGCTAATTTTAGGACATGAGACCAAAAATGAGCCGGATCCAAGACTCAAGTGGGTCTCACTGAAGGAAAAGGTCGGTAGGGAAATTACTACCGTTGAAACCTCTATGAGGTCCACAGTGATGTTTATATGACATCCATACCGTTCATAACGTCAATACTACTGGGATGAACTGGAAACAGAAATATTATCCTGATTCGAAAATCCATTGGCTCCACAAATATTTCATCTGTGGATGTTCAATCCTCACGTTTTAGGTGACTTAAGTCTTGGATTGGGCTCATTTTTGGTCTCATGATGTAAAATGAGCTCCAAAAATGGATGGACAGAATGGATTTATAAAAAAAGATTACTATGGGCCCCACCTTGGTTTCCAGCACAAGAACTTCTTGTGTAAGGCTTTCCGTGGGATATTCGTGTCCTTCCCCCACCTGTGCGACGCGAATTTCTAACGAAAGCCTTGCGCACAAGCTTATTGCGCCATGCTTTGGCAGGAAATTTGCGTCATTCATGGCTTGTGGTGTGGTCGATCAGACTATTGTACGTGCCTCATTCTTTATCTTTTATGGTCGGCATGATCTTAGAAACAGAATGGACAGAGTGGATAAACAGATACATCAAGTATGTAATCCGACTCCCAACCGGTCCATGCCACCAATACGTTTTCTAAGGTTACATTCAATACACACTATTTCTTGTGTCGTGGTCCACTTCATCCATATATGACTTTTAATTTGGCTTAATATATTATGATTTTGTGAAATGGATGTACCGTATGAATCAACAACCTCTCTCACAATGGGCCCACTACAAAGTGGCTTACCCCATCGTCAGCCCCACTCCCTTCGTTATTACCAGGCGCTAGGCTCAAGGGCGAGGGTGGTTTCATCCCTTTGAAAATTCAAAAATGATCAGTGGCCAGTTAATTAAGGCATTAGTTTGAAGCTAGGGGCGCCGTACTGTTAAAATCCCTATTAAATTGTTAATAAATGGGGGATAAGTATTCACGCAGAAGGGTTGCATGGAAGCTCTTAATCGTTCAACTCTTTTTTTTCCAGAAAAAAATCGTTTATTCAGAAAATCTAAGCCGTTCGTAGGACAAGAAATCCTATAAGGATCAATTACGACGGAAATTGGAGTAATCCATCCATCAGGTAGGCCAACTATTACATTAAGTCATGACATCGGATGTCCGGTTAGTGTAGGCCATCTGATAATGGACCATCCATGTTTTTCCACTCACGGAATTTGTATAGTTTTGTTGATGTTGTGCACGGCTAGGATGTTCTGCACAAATAACAAATTGGCAGAAAAAATGCGTTGTATGTAAAGATCCCATACATGAACGGTGAACACTGCATACGGGCCCACCACAGTGCTGCCAGCGGGGCGTGATTGGCACTGGCCCATGGAAACGATGGAAATGGCCGCCTCAAAGTCCAATAAACCACTTGAGAGAATATGGCCCACTACTCTTCCAGAAAGGGCCGCCTCAAATGTACGGTACGTGCAACGCACGTGAACGGAGACGAGAAAAAGAGTTCGAAGTACGGAAATGGGCGGTTGCACGCGCGCGGAGAAAGCGGCCCTCAATTGTACATGCGCGCACATGTGAGCAATCTAGGCCATTCCTTAGGCAATGCCAACGTACTACACACCAGAAATCAGGTGTGCACTGTCGAAAGCCATCAGGTGGGTCGATGTTTTTCTTAATCTCAAATACCTGATCTTTGTGGACCAATAGTGTTTTTTAGCAAGGGCACATGCTTGCCGTATACCCCAGCTAATGAATGGCCCAGATCTCTGACATGTGTGTCCAGCTGGCACGCGGGCAACAAAAATGGACACGCATGGGAAAGTCGTGTGAAGATCATGAATAAAAGCACAGCTGGACACAGCTAAATGGGAGCGGATTGCCTTTGATCCGGGGGCACAGAGATATACCTGTGCCCGGGGCTGTGTGGGGTCCATAGAGATGTACTTACTAAATCCACTCGTCCATCTATTTTGAAAGAACGCAATATGACAGAATTTTAAAAATCAGGAAGATACAAATCTCATGTGAGCCACACCAACGAAACAGTGTGAACAGAAATGTCCACCGTTGAAACCTTTCCTGATCTGAACATGATGTTTATATGCCATCCAAACCGTTCATAGGGTTATTACCACTCAGATAAACTGTAGTCGCAATTATCATCTTGATTCAAAACTTCTGTCACCCAAGCGTTCAATCCCCACTGTTTTGTGTGATATGGCCCACATGAGTTTTGGATCTGCCTTATTTTATACTTACGTACTATTGTGGTCTTGCAAAACAGATGGACGGAGAGGATTTGAAGGGGTCACATGCAATCTGCTCCCCAGCATGAATTTTCATGATTTTAAAATAGTGGGGTTAGTTAGTTCACCTACCCACCTCTCTGTTAGTCACATCACAATGTTAGCCACCCGAGATCAATACGACAACCTCAGTCTCAGCACCCGAGATCAATACGACAACACGACAACCCCAGTCTCAGCACCCGAGATCAATACACCCGAGATCAATACGACAACACGACAACCCCAGTCTCAGCACCCGAGATCAATACACCCGAGATCAATACGACAACACGACAACCTCAGTCTCAGCACCCGAGATCAATACGACAACCTCAGTCTCAGTGTTGAAACGATGCTATCTCATGGACATGGGTGTTATGGGATCTCCGGATCTCTTACTTATTTTGTGAGTGGCTTGAATATTGGAGTAATGTGATTTTCAGTAAAAAAAAATAAAATAAAATTTGTAAACAGATAAGTCAGATGAAGGGATGGGATGGCATATAAAAACTGTGGTGGGCATATACAAAACTAATGGTGGGTATTCCATCCAAATTGTTTCCTATATTGTAGCCTGCTTAAGTTTTAAATTATCATGACTTCTGGATTCAATGGTTAAGATGAGGCTATGTATTTGATGGACGGGATGTATTTCATGGAAGTTTCACCCACATGGCACTAATTAGAAATGGTACAAATGGCATAATTAGCTCAAATTAATTCCACTAGACCTAATTAGCTCAAGTTAAAAGTTACTGACCAAAACTCATTTTATTTGTTGAACAATCCCTGCCTCTGGTTGGTGGACACTTACTTATAAAAGACAGTTGAACATTTTTCATTATTAACCATCAAATAAATGTACACCAATCTAATAGCTAGTCAGATAACTAAATAAGTGTGGTTTTTAGATCATGATATATCTAAACCGGTTCACATAATTTGGATAGTTTAATTTCAATTAATTATATGACGTGCACAATTTTATAATCCATCGCATTCTGCCAGAGTATCAAGGTTACTCTCCTTCATTTGTTCCTGGCACACCTGAATTGCCCTTACTGATAGCTATGTGGGGAAAATATGCACCAGATCCACCGCATTCATCACGTGAGCCATCAATTTTTCACCATTGATTCTAAATATCAGTCAAAACTCAACAGTTAGATAGGCCACCGTAGGAAATGGTACAAAATCATGACTTAAACTCGACATTCACATGTTGTGACCCACATGAGTCTTGGAATGTCCTGATTTTCTGGAAATCCATTCATCCCGGTGTGATGCACCAGATGAGTGGATTGGATGACATTTACGCATAATGGTGGACCCAGCATGATTTGCACGATTCTGATGGTGGGACTTCCCATCTCATAGTACATCTCCCCCCGTGGTATGAATCGGCCTGATTTTTGGACCTCATTCCAAACACAGAGAGATGCACCAGATGGATGGGTTTGATCTCATACACATGTAGTCCACCTGTCTCATCACGTGTCCGTATAAAAAGCATGCAAGTCTTTTATTAAGCATAAATTTTATTAATTCCAAAGGCTTAATGGCCCAAAAATTACAGAAGGCCAAGAGCAAGAAAGCCCACACACTACATAAAATTACAAAAGCAAGCACGTAAGCATTTTCATTATTCAAAAGCTAGGATGGTGCAAAAGGTGTGGTTTCTTGGCATCGGGTGGTCACGTTATATGCCCCATCAGATGGACGGTACAGATTCACAATCTAAGTCAACAGTTGAACATTGGTAGCTAGGTGACAATGATCAAGCGTCACAAAACCATGGAACTACTGTTGAGTGGGTCACACTTCATGTGGTCCCGCTCACTAAAGAAGGCTACGGTCGTAATGGACCACCTAACAAATGAGAGTGAGAGGAAAATGAGACATAAAAAAGTTCCTGAGCTAGATTGGGCCTTCTTAAGAGATAGAGTTCGTTGGGCCTCTGTCACAGACTCGAGATGCAGTGTCTGACCACCCACCCACTGGGCCCATATGATGAGATGATCCGATAATAATTCAAACCGTCCATTTATCTTAAACTAATTTAAATTATTCATTGATGCTCTATAAATTAATGTTTTAAGAGTTGAATGCGATTTATAGAAAATTCTCTTTTTATTGTTTTAAATCAGATGGCCAATACCATCTATTTAATTGAGATAATCCTATCTAGAGAACTTGATATAGACAATGCGGGATGAGTCTTCTACTCTGCTTATTGTAACCAGGACAGGGACGGTCCAGCATGTAGAGATATCCTTCCAGTAGGAGAAACCAACGCACTTGCAGTCCTTGCTGCACTTGGCCCTACACTCTTCAAGCTTCATGGGCTTCACACCCACATCATTTCGATTCAAGAAGTGTTCAGCACCATCGATCTTGTAGTAATCAATGATTGTGCCGGCCTTGCATGATGATGATGGGAGCTTCGGAGGCGCACAGCTCTTGCTCCACCCTAGCATGCCTTGGGGCTGAGGGCACGCGACACACATCCCCTCCTCACACAGCCCAAATCCACCGCATTTAGACGGCAATGCACACGCCCTATCAAAGCCAAAATCCCAGAATGGATATGAATAATCCACGTCTGAGAAGTATGAAAACGTTTCCACCCACGGAGAGAATAGTAACTTGTCGTAGTAAGTGAATATCTTTAGACTGCCGTCCGATCCCAACCGTAGAAGTGGATATGTGGAATTGTAATTCAGTCTTACCAAAGGGAAGTCATCCAAGATGCTACCGTTGGCTATGTAATTCAAAGATAGAGTGAATGCATACGCATCTACGGTCTCCGTTTTCCAGGCCAGGATGACTGATTCCATCTGAGTGTTAGATCTCGCCCCTAAACTTCCATACTGAAGAGGCGTGCCGGAGTGATTCATGTAGAAGTTGAACCCACTGCGATTTATCTCCAAGCTATAGGGTCCATCAGATCCATCGGCATCAGACGTGCGGCTAACGAGCTTCTTGGTAGCGTCGAATCGAAGCGACTGGCCCACTAGGAGGGTGTCGGTGGGGTGGTCGAAGCTCTGCCACAAGAACCTCCCCTTCCTGTCATGGAGGACTAGATTTCCATTGGGGAGGAGCCTGATGCCGGTGACGCCTTGGTTGGCCGTGTTGGTTTGCCAGACAATACGGCCATCCACATCAGCGAGGATGAGATTGCCGTCGCGGCCGAAGCTGAGAGTGGCATTCTCATGGGCGGGATCGTTGCGGTTGGCGTCCCAGACCCAGCGCGGGATATACTCCCGTTCGGGCCCCATGCGGATGGCGAAGACATGCGCATTCGGGTTAGTGTTGTAGAAGCATAACATGAATGGGGGATTTGAGAGACCGGCGATGGGTATCTCACGATACAAGGCGTTGAATTCAGAGGAGGTCTCGCTCATTTGGCCTTGGTTTATCCATTTGAATTGCTTTGCTTTAGGAACTTGGGCCTTAGCTACAATGGCGAAGCGAGAAAGGGAGAGTAACAAAGATATGAAGAGAAATGGAGAGGGTAGAGTAGCCATTTCAAGTCTCTTCTACTTCTAAGAAAAGGGGAAGTGTTTTGGAATGGCAAGTTGATCGTGTGTATTTAAAGGCGTTTAGATGGCAAGATAAAGACGAACATTGATGTTTGGCCTAGATTTTTATAATATCAGAAAATAAACTAAATGATATTATTGCGAGATTTCAAAGTATCTGCAGATATTATTTTTTCTTGCGTTTTTATCACTGTGTATTAACTGGAAAACTAAGTTAAAGACCTTAATATTTATTATGTAATAATTTTATTTAAGTTCAAAATTTATTTATTAATTTAAAATAATGTCTTTAAATATTTTATGTTTGGTGTATTTTCCTAATAATATTCTGAAATAATAAAACTTCAAATTTTGAAAATATCTCGAGAAATTTCTGCGCAGAGGAAGCTGCCGAGAACGAGATTTGCCACTATTATATCAAGTAATTGTCCACGCGTTTGGATGGTTATTTTAATGCTGTTATCGATCTAGACAGCGGACCTTTCTTGAATGGTGGAACTTAATGGGCATGTCTCCCACGTGAACAAAACCCATCTCGTGAATTGTACACGTACAATACAATCGTTGCGTATTGCCTTCTACATGCAGCGCTTTCTTTTTCACCAATATTTCTCTAGTTTAGTAAATCTAATCCAATGGCAGTAAATAGTATTAGAGGTTTACTCAAAGCCATCAGGTGGGTCACACACTCTTACTTTAACTCATAAGGATGTCCATTGATTTAAACGGATGTAGGGAAGGACGTGATGAGGTCGATCACTGTCTGCTTCAGGAGATAATTACCTTGGACTCTCGAATCTACGAGATGAAGAATGACAAAAGTTAGAAATCATATTGAATAATGTGTAAAATAAAAACTGTAAAATAAGTTTAAGAGCGTTTAAATACTCTAAGCAAGCCTTAACATCAAATTAGCAAAAGCCCTAATAAAAAAAGGGGAAAAAAAAAAAACAAAAAAAAACACAACTTGGTGCAAATCCACATCGGCCATGAATCTATGCGTGAATCTATACATACTAAAATCAATTATCTTATATAATGGCCATTTCTCTGAATAATTCCTCAGGAAGTTGGTTTCCGGACAAACAAATGAAGATCGTTGCATAATTCCTCAGGAAGTTGGTTTCCGGACAAACAAATGAAGATCGTTGCAGTTGTTGCATAACCAATGGTGCATAGTTTAATTAGACTTTGGTTGTAGTTTTCTAATGTACAGTCGTTACTCAAACATCTTATATAATGGCCATTTCTCTGAATAATTCCTCAGGAAGTTGGTTTCCGGACAAACAAATGAAGATCGTTGCAGTTGCTGCATAACCAATGGTGCATAGTTTAATTAGACTTTGGTTGTAGTTTTCTAATGTACAGTCGTTACTCAAACATCTTATATAATGGCCATTTCTCTGAATAATTCCTCAGGAAGTTGGTTTCCGGACAAACAAATGAAGATCGTTGCAGTTGTTGCATAACCAATGGTGCATAGTTTAATTAGACTTTGGTTGTAGTTTTCTAATGTACAGTCGTTACTCAAACATAAGTCATGGTTAGCAGCTGTGATGGCCCAGGTTTGGGCCGGGTCAGTTTAGGCATGGGCCAAGGCTGAAACTTAAGTGCCAAGGCCTGAGCCTGAAAGAATTAGTTGGGCTCATGGGCCCAGCCTTGCCAATCTTGGCCTAAAATTTGATAAAATCCCTATTTCTCACCTAAATATTCCTAATCTATTCATCCATCAAGTGGATAACACATGCACACTAAATTAGATATTTTAGAGGAATGAGATCAATGTTCTACATTCAAGATTAATGAATTGGCTAACTGAGGATTGAAATGGTATATTTGTAGCACATGTAAGATATAAAATCAGATTGGGTAGGCCGAGCTAGCTGGGCCAGTCTAAAAGAACTTAAGCCCAAGCTTGAACTGAAAATTGGTCCAATGATGCACGCAAGGCCCAAGCCTGGCCTATGGGCCAAGTTAGCATATTCAAACCCCGCCTAAAACATGTTAGACTCATCAGTCGGGTGGGCTACCGGGCCTATGCCACCCATGGTCATGATCATCACGTGAGAATCATAGAGAGAGAATTTCTTATCAAAAAATGGTAAAGACAATCAATCCTTGATTTAACGGTCCTATGTTAGAATAGTCTCCAGATGAAAGTTCCTGTGCATAAATGGGGTTTAAAAACCATATACAAATTCTTACGTCACAACCGCTTATCAATTACACAACTTTTATTAAAGCAAAAAATTATATTATTGAAAGAGGCGAATGTACATTTTGGCAGGTCCAAGACATCTAAAACAGTCGAGATCTGCCTATCGTATACCCTTAAAATAAAGCCCGAACAAGCCCGTAACCGAGAACTAAATAACCCTGATGGATCCAAGCCCAACGCTGTCCAAGAGAAGCCTACCCTTGAATGGATGAGGAAGGTCTTGAGACCGATTAAAGAACTTGCACAGCTGACTCTCATGCCCAAGCGAGCTAAACCATCCGCCGGACCATTTGCCTCCCTCGGCACATACGAAATAACTATATATCTCGGCTTCCCACTTGAATAAAGAGATTTGGGCCAACCAATATGACAAGCTCCACAATGGCCGGGAAGTGTGATTAATCATATCCACGACAACTTGAAGTCAAGGATTCAATGAAACAACTTTGCCTGAATCCAAACAGCCTTAAAAAGCGTATGCTGAACTGATAATTTTAATCATAGGCGGCAAATGTGTGCTAAAGAGAAGCCTCCAGGGCCACACTTATTTCATCTTGAGGCCCAAAAGTGAGATCATTACGCTCATCAGGTGGGCCACATGCAAAAAACAACCCAACGGTTCCAACAAATTCTTTTTCAAGCCATCTATTAATATATCCATTAATTTTTAGAGTTGAATGTGATCCAATGAAAGTTCTCATTTTATTGTTTTAAATCATCGACTTGGTAATGGTTAAAACCATCTATTTGAGATAATCCTACTTAGAGAACTTGATATAGGCAACACGTTATGGGTTGTCCACTTTGCTTATCGTACCCAGGACAGGGACGGCCCAGCACATGGAGAGATCCTTCCAGTAGAAGAAACCAACGCACTTGCATTCCTTGTTGCACTTGGCCCTACATTCTTCAAGCTTCATGGGCCCCACACCCTCAACATTTCGACTCAAGAAGTGTTCTACACCATCGATCTTGTAGTAATCAATGCTTGTCCCGGCCTTACACGATGATGATGGGAGCTTAGGAGGCGCGCAGCTCTTGCTCCACCCCAGCAAGCCTTGGGGCTGAGGGCATGCGACACACATCCCCTCTTCACACAGCCCAAGTCGACCGCACTTGGACGGCAATTCACACGCCCTATCGAAGTCGAATTGCCAGAAAGGAGACGAATAATCCACATCTGAGAAGAATGCAAACGTTTCCACCCACTGAATGGAGAGTAACTTGTCGTAGTAAGTGAATATCTTTAGATTGCCATCCGAACCCAACCGTAGGAGTGAACGTGTGGAATTGTAATTCAGTCTAACCAAAGGGAAGTTGTCGAAGATCCTCCCGTTGGCTATATAATTCAAAGATAGAATGAATGCATACGCATCTACGGTCTCCATCTCCCACGCCAGTGTGACCGATTCCATCTCAGTATCAGATCTAGACCCTATACGTCCATACTGAAGAGGCGTGCCGGAGTGATCCATGTATAAGTTGAACTCATTGCTATGTATCACCAAGCTATAGGGTCCATCCGATCCGTCCTCATCTGATGTGCGGCTAACGAGCTTCTTGCTACCGTCCAATCGAAGCGACTGGCCCACTAGGAGGGTGTCGGTGGGGTAGTCGAAGCTCTGCCACAAGAATCTCCCCTTCTTGTTATGGAGGACTAGGTTTCCACTGGGGAGAAGCCTAATGCCGGTGACGCCTTTGTTGGCCGTGTTAGTTTGCCAGACAATGCGGCCGTCTGCGTCGGCTAGGACAAGGTTGCCGTCGCAGCCGAAGCTGAGAGTGGCGTTCTCACGGACGGGATCGTTTCGATTGGCGTCCCAGACCCAGCGCGAGACATACTCCTGTTCAGGCCCCATGCAGATGGCGAAGACATGTGCATTTGGAGTAGCGTTATAGAAGCATACCACGAATGGGGAATTTGAGAAACCAGAGATGGGTATCTCACGATATGAGGTGTCGAATTCAGATGTCATGAACTCGCTCGTTTGACCTTTGTTTATCCATTTGAATTGCTTTGCTTTAGGAACTTTGGCCTGAGCTACAATTTCGAAGAGAGAAAAGGAGAGTAACAAAGAGAAGAAGAGAAATGGAGAGGTTAGAATAGCCATTTCAACTCTCTTCTACTTGAAAGAAAAAGCTGGTGTTTGGAAATTACAGTTTGAAGCCGCTATTTAAAAGCGTGTTTGGATGGCAAGACAAGCTGAATAGGGCTACATCGACTCAGCGTTACAAATATCTCCGAGATTTTGAAAATATCATAAAAAAATACATTAAACTTTATTATCGTGAGATTTCAAAATATTGAAGATCTTTTGACGCAGGGAGGACGTGGTAGGTCGATCACCGTCTCCCTAACCGAGTGTTTCTCGAATCCACGAGAAGAAATAAAAGATAAAAAAAGGAAATAAATTCCGAATAATTGATTTATTGATAATTGAGTGAATCATAACGGAATTACAATGCATATAAATAGGAAACTAAACCCTAGATAAAGTATCAAAATCCAACTCCAACTAAAACTCCTAGAAAACGCAACTTACTATAAATAGTAAACTTACTATTTATAGAAGTCGTTCAATCCTACTAGAACTCTTGGTTTTCGGCCAAAAATAGAATGTTATCAAACGGCCTCAACCACGTTGTTCTACTAAATATTCTAAGCCCTTTTCATGTTGGGCACTAACTCTAAAACCCTACAGATGCAAAGTTATGATCGAATTAAAACTTACTATAAATAGTAAAACTGAAAATAAACTAGCCTAATGACCGTCGATACGGTCGATTCTCGCGATTCCGGCTTGGGCAACCCGGCGTAGCGAGGTTGGTTGGCTAAAGTAGCTCGAGCTACCCCAAATTGATATATTATACGTCCCGTAACTCATTCCGGATTGTGAGATACGACCGATTCACTGTCCTGACGGTCCGGATCACCTTCGGCCTCGTCCAGTCTTCTTTTGCTCCATCTGGGCCATGAAATAGTCAGTGACCCGTCCTACATCATCTTTTCATCGAGTTATTACCTGATATTATGATGGTATTAACTGGAAAGCTAGTAAAATCCTTAAATTTTGTTATATAATAACTTTATTTAAGTTTTAGATTTATTTAGATAATATTTTAAATATTCTATTGTTGGTGGGATTTTCTCATAATATTACGGCAAAACCTTTAAATTTTGAAAATCTCTCGAGAAATTTCGGGGCAAGAAGTCTTCTGATATCAAGTTGGGAGGTTATTTTAATGCCATTGCGGATCTGGCTAGTTGACATTTCTTAAACGGCGTTCGGTTAAATAAATGCCACTGGACCTGACCAGTGAATCCGGGAGCCCCCAGCTCCGTGGATTCGGACTGTGGGGTCCACCGAGATGTATGTGTTATATCCACGCCGTCCATCTGTTTTTCCAGTTCATTTTACGATGGTGAGCCCAAAAAATGAAGCGGATCCAAATCTCACATTGACCACACCACTTGGAAACAATAGTACTGGTTGAATGTCAATCGTTAAAAATTTATCGGAGGCCACAAAAGTTTTGGATCATGATGATATTTGTGTTTTCTCTCTATCTAAGTCGGTACAACCGCATCAATAAAATGTTTGGTAAATAAATGTTATAGTGGGGACTTAGGAAATTTTTAATGGTGGGCCTTCAATTAACTAATGTGGTCATACTAGGATTTATATGAAAATGAGACATATTCAAAGCTCAAGTGGCTTAAGCCATAGGAAATTTTGGTTGTAAAAGTTTTTTAAGGATGGGCATTTAACCCAATGTTGGGCGTGGCTTCGTCCACTTGAGCTTTGGATCTACCTCAATATATATATATATATATATATATATATATCTCCTAAAATTAGATCGTAGAAATTATTTTGGAACTCATCTCATATAGTATGAGCCTAAAATTTAAAGTGTCCACATAATGCAGCACTCTAAGAAACCCTTAGGGCACAATTTTTATCCTAATTCAGAACATTGGTGGACCATGGCAAAAGGAAATAATTTCTTCCCATGACTTGCTTCTCTCTTTATAGAAATGGATCACTATAGCTCTCGATCAGGGTAAAAGTTGAGCCCTAGGGGTTTCTTGGGGTGTTGTATCAACTAGATAGTTCAGGGCTCATATTGCATGAGATGAGTTCTCAAAAAGTGCCCGCGAGTTTTTGTGAGAAGTAGTGCGCATGTGAGTCACTCCGGTCCACCCAACAAACTGATTCCAACCTATTAAATGCTTGTAACATCCAATCCTCTTAGTAGGTTGGCCCACCGTGAGAATCACGTAAGCATTCTAAGCTGCCTCGGTCTCTGCACGAAAATGCTACCATGACTAGCTCGTACGTGAGATGGAACTTTGGCCCTGCGCGCACATGTCAACCATGTCCACATGGGTGAACTTTCAGGCCTGTTCACTCACCACCTGGGTCACGAGCTCACGTCAATGGGCCATTCATCAGGTGGACCGTGCATCATGTGGTGTACTGTTTGGCATTTATTTTAATTACTGTGTTGAGCTAGATGCTCTTCCCTTGTTGCCATGCTGTGAGAGAACAGGAGTTTCCAACAACCCCTGTTATACAGGGAGCCCGATGCCAATAACTCTGTGAGGCCTACCGTTATGTCTGTCACAGGTATTCCCTTAATCAGTTTCACCTTATCATTTTAATACATAACCTCGAAAACAAAGTAGATCTATAACTCAAGTGAGCCACACCACAGGAAACATGCAAACACCTTGCAGTTGAAACCTTCCTAAGGGCCATCATGAAGTTAACCCATTTGTAAGGATATTCCCACTATGAAAAATGTAAAACAAAAATATCCTTCCCATCAAAAACTTCTTGATCATATGAGTTTTCAATTTGTGTGATTTTTTAGCTCAGGATTGCCTGTGACACACTATTGCAAGAAGTTATTGCACTTAGAAGCTAAATGGGGCAACCATGTAGAAATCCACCTTGTCCACCTGTTTTGCCAGCTCATGTTAGAGCATGAGCTAAAATGAGGCTGATATATCCAAAACTCAAGTGTACTCAAGTGTACTGCACGAGAGGAAAAATGAGTAGAGAAATGCCTACCATTGAAACCCCTGTGGGGTTCACTACAATGTTTATGTCATCCAAATAATTCATATGGTCATTTCTACTAGGATAAACTGAAAACACAATAATATTAAAATGTATCACCAGTGGACGTTCAATCCTCACTGTTTCCTACCGTGCAGACCACTTAAGTTTTGGATATGCCTCATTTCAATGCTCATGCAATCCACGTCCCATAGCAAGACATCAGTGACAGGCCCTATGGGGCTTTAAGTGTAAGGTTACACGAGCTCCTGAAAATTGCATATGAATATTTAACCATCGAGAATTATAGAATCGGATAAGATGATGAGGAAATTGAAGTGACATAACGTATTAGTGAGTGCCATCATTTACCGATCCAAACCATTGATGTTCTGGGAAATGTGCCATCAGTTACTTTGGATTATTGTTGTATTTTCTTCGTAACTGACTATTTGTATGTCTCTGATTGGTTAAAATATTTTTTTAATAAAAGATTTTTTTGGGGCGTTTCTTACTGTTCACATCAAATTGAAGGTCCAGATCACCAAGTCATGGTCCCTCCTACGTGCACATCAGGGCTTTGCATATGGTATGTGCTTGGGCTTAAAAAAAATTAACATGACATCTACTGCATTTAATTGCAATGATGACATTACTTACATTATTTATTTATTCCCAAAGAAAAATTGTAATAATTACAAATTGTTTTATCTATTTCAATTTATATTTGCATTTAAATTTAAATTTATATGATTTAATACTTATTTAAACAAATACTATGAAATGGTAATATTGATTTATTTATATTACCTTATTATAAAAATCGTCAAAACAAATAGGCCCAAGACCATGTCTCGCCTATTAGCCCAGCTGGAAGACGTCTAGGCATTTCAACAGCGGGTCTCAGACTTGAATGCTAAGGAGACACACTAATTACACCGGTGGGTGCGACATGTGACTAATAATGTCGGTGCATTGTGCGATTAACAGGGTGGGTACATTACATGACTAACAAAATAATAATAATAATAATAATAGGCCCAATACCTAAATCCTTTACAACACCTGCGAACCATTTTTGGGATCACACGTACAAAGGATAAGCCCAACAAAAAACTCACATGATCCATGCCAGTTGAAACAAGGTAAAATTGCTACCAAAATTACTAAGATCACATCAATGAAAGCAATTTAAAATTGCTCCAAAATTGCTAAGTTCATGCTAGTGGGAGCAACATAAATTAGCTCCCAAAACTGCCAAGTTCAGTCAATGTGGTTCACTTGAGTTTTTTTTTTTTTTTTTTTTTTTTTTTTTTTTTTTTTTTTTTTTTTTTTAATCGGGCTGATTTTTGTATATTCTCCTTTACCTAGTGAGTTACACCTCAGTAATGAATTTGAAGAAATATACACAAAATGCTACCTCCATGCACAAAACTATGGCTGGCAGTTCATCCCCCATGTTACATGTGGCATAGTTCATCCCATCAAGCTGATTTTTGGCCTTAGGGATTTACATATACGACATTGTGGGCTAGCTCCACATAGGTATTTTACGTACTAATGAGAAGCAGAGTAGTGATTTTGCAGCCAACAGAGGATCCGGACTCTTTTACAAATCCAACATGGACCCCAAGGACCTTTGGTGTGGTTTTATAGACGATTCCAATATCCACGTCAGAGTTGCGCGTAAAATAGCTAGGTGTTCCAGACAATTCCAAGCCATGGTCTAACTAGCACATAAATGCTTCTCTGTCATGTGCATACAACATCCAACCCCACTCCTGCTATCTTAAGCATAAGTCATGGTTAGTGGTTGTGACGGCCCAGGTTTTGGCCGGGTCAGACTAGGCACGATCTGGGACTCAAACTTAAGTGCCAAGTTTTGAGCTTGAAAAAAAAAAAAAAAAAAAAAGCTGGACCCATGGGCCCAGCTTTGCCAAGCTTGGGCAAATAATTGATAAAAATCCCCTTTTCCCACCTAAATATTTTTAATTTATTCATTGAGCAAGTGGGTTACACATGCACAATATATAAAATAGATATTTTAGAGGAATGAGATCAATGCAAATTTAAAGGGAAAAAGGAATATTATCCGTCTAGAAATAAAGAAAGATGAATTGATTACCTGAGGATTGAAATGGTATATTTAGGGCATTGGAAAAATATAAAGTCAGATGGGATACAACTAAGCCGTAGCCGGGCCAGGCTAAAATAACTTAAGCCCAAGCTTGAACTGAAAATTGATCGAATTATGCATGAAAGGTCCAAGCCGGCCGGCCAAGTTAACATATCCAAACCTTGCCTAAAACAAGTCAGACTCATCAGTCAGGTGGGCTGATGGGCCTATGCCACCCATGGTCAAGATCATCACAGAGAATCATAGAGAGAATTTCTTATAAAAAAAATGGTAAAAAGAAGCCTCCAGGGGCCACACTGATTAGATCTTCAGGCCCAAAATCAGGTCAATATGCTCATCAGGTGGGCCACATGCAAAAAACAACCCAAATTCTTTTTCTAGCCACCTATTAGTAATCCATTAATTTTTAGAGTTGAATGTGATCCATTGAAATTTCTCTTTTTATTATTTTAAATCATCCACTGATAGTAATGGTTAAAAACATCTATTTGAGATAATCCTACTTAGAGAACTTAATATAGGCAACGCGGTATGGGTCGTCCACTTTGCTTATCGTACCCAGGACAGGGACGGCCCGGCACATGGAGAGATCCTTCCAGTAGAAGAACCCAACGCACTTGCAGTCCTCGCTGCACTTGGCCCTACACTCTTCAAGCTTCATGGGCCCCACACCCTCAACATGTCGACTCAAGAAGTGTTATACACCATCGATCTTGTAGTAATCAATGGTTGTACCGACCTTGCATGATGATGATGGGAGCTTCGGAGGCGCACAGCTCTTGCTCCACCCCAGCATGCCTTGGGGCTGAGGGCATGCCACCGCACTTGGACGGTCACTATTGAAGCTAAATATATACAACCGATACGAATAATCCACCTCTGAGAAGTATGCAAATGTTTCCATCCACTGAATGAATAGTAACTGAAGTAGAGCACGCCACAGACAATTTCATGGCCAAGATAGACCAAAGGTAGGGTTGCACACAATTCAATTCAGAATCAATTCATCGAATCAAATCATTCTGCATTGAATTGAATCGTTTGATCGAATCAAATTGAATATATATATATATATATATATATATATATATATATATATATATATATATATATATATATATATATATAGAGAGAGAGAGAGAGAGAGAGAGAGAGAGAGAGAGAGAGAGAGAGAGAGCAATTTTTACATTTTTCCCTCTCACCTTAGCAGTTGCATGTGCAAATATATATTTTGGTGCTAGATGCCACTTGCATTCATGGCCAAACACAATAGAAGATGACAACACATTTTCTGTTTTTGTTAGTCATGTAACACACTCACCCTATTAGTTGTGCAACGTACTTACATTGTTAGTCACACGATGCACCCACCCACTAGTGGGGTTCGTGTCTCTTTAGCACTCAAACCTGAAACCTATTGTTGAAACGTTAAGGCGTCTTCTAACTAGGCTAGTAGGTGAGACACAAGATGACATCACATTACCACAATTAAATTACAACTTTTATGCTTCTTGCTTCAAGGATTTATGAGTATCTTCCTCAACTCTTACTGACTTTACTTTCTTAGTTTGTCGTGTATCTATAATATGAAGAATGATATTAAGAAGATTCGGTTTAGTTATTATACAATTTCTACTTGCGAATTTTGATAAAACATTATATAATGAAAAGTTATGAATGATAACAACAACAACAACAACAACAACAATAATAATAATAATAATTAAGATTAAAGAAGTTATGAAGAATAAAATCAAGAAAATTCAATCTAGTAATTATACAATTTCTACTTACACAATTTTAATAAAACGTTATATAATAAGAAATGCTCAAGTGCTCTCATAGCATTATAAGTTATAGTGTTTCTAGTTGCATTGGTTCTCTTAGATAGTTCAATTGATCGATTTGAGTATTGTTCATTAAGTCTAGGATTAATCCTGATTATTATGATATTGAATTCACAATACGTGGAAAATTGAAATGAATAAAAAATCTGTCAATTCAATCTTATATCGATCTTAAAAAAATTGGAGTCAATTCAATTTCAATTAGAAATTTCAAAATTGAGATCAATGCAATTTCAACTTCAAAATTTTGACATCAATTCATTATAAATTTCATCAAAAATTGAATTGATTGAATCAGTGTGCATCCCTAACCAGAGGAAGCCTAATCGGAGACGGAGGTGATCACGACTGTCAAGATCGTAAAACAGTCGTATCTCGCAATCTGAGATGAATTTTAGGATGTATAATATATGATTTTAGGGTAGCTCAATCTAGTTAAGCCAACCAATTGCTCATACTTGATTTGCGAGATTTGATCAGATTGTCAGTCCTTAGCATAGTTTTAGTTTGATTTTATTATAAATAGTAAGTTTTGGTTTGATTATATCTTTTGATTTATAAGGTTTTAGAAGTTGTGCTTGGGCTGAAAAGAGCTTAGAATTAGGAGAACGAAGTGGTTTGACAGATTGAAAACTTTCTATTTTTGGCAAAAAAGGGTAAAGTCTAGTAGGAATAAAAGATGTTTATAAATAGTAAGTCGCGTTTTATAGGTGTTTTAGTTGTAATTTGACTATGAAATTTCATCCTAGCATTTAGAATCTTATTTAAAATATTGTAATCCTGTTTTTAAATTAATCAATTGTTATGAATTTTCTTAGAAATTATTCCTATTTTTTCTATTTTATCTCATGGATTCAAGAAAGTTTAGTTAGGATTTCAAGAAGGAAATGGTGATCGACCTTACCACATCCTCCTGCATCACTAACTTGCTGTAGTAAGTGAATATCTTTATATTGCCGTCTGATCCCAACCATAGGAGTGAATATGTGGAATTATAATTCAGTCTTACCAAAGCGAAGTCATTGAAGATGCTCCCGTTGGCTACATGATTCAAAGGTAGTCTGAATGCATACGCATCTACGGTCTCCATTTCCCAGACCCAGTGTGACCAATTCCATCTGAGTATCAGATCTCGACCCTAAGCGTTCATACTGAAGAGGCGTGCTGGAGTGATTCATGTATAAGTTGAACTCATTGCCATGTATCACCAAGCTATAGTGTCCATCTAATCCGTCCTCATAAGACGTGCGGCTTATGAGCTTCTTGGTACCGTCCAATCGAAGTGACTGGCCCACTAGGAGGGTGTCAGTGAGGTAGTCGAAGTTCTGCTACAAGAACCTCCCGATCCCTGACATGGAGGACTAGGTTTCCATTGGAGAGAAGCCTAAGGCCGGCGACGCCTTTGTTGACCGTGTTGGTTTGCCAAACGATGCCGTCTACATCGGCTAGGATGAGATTGCGGTCACAGCCGAAGCTGAGAGTGGTGTTGCTACGGACGGGATCGTTGTGGTTGGCGTCCCAGACCCAGCGCGAGACGTACTCATATTTGGACCCCATGCAGATGGCGAAGACATGCAGTCGGAGTAGTGTTGTAGAAGCATGCCACGAGTGGGAAATTTGAGAAACCATCGATGGGTATCTCACGATACAAGGCGTTGAATTCAGACGTGAACTTGATCAATTGGCCTTTGTTTACGCATTTGAATTGCTTTGATTTAGGAACTTGGGCCTCAGCTAGAATGGTGAAGAGAGAAAAGGAGAGTAACAATGAAAAGAAGAGAATGGCAGAGGTTACAAGAGCCATTTCCCCTCTTCTACATACTCGTTATGGGTGTTTGGATAGCCGTTTTGGAATGACAGGTCGAAGCCGGTATTTAAAAGCGTGTTTGTATTGCAAGACAAGGAGCGGGACTTGGCTGCGACCCGGAATCAGCCATGTGGGTACGACCCTGACCGTAGGGCCCATCTCCATGTATCCATTGTATATCTTATTTTAGGGCATGTTCGAAAAAAAAGAAGTGGATAAAAATTTCAGGTGGACCACACCATAGAAACAGTGGTTATTGACCATTAAAAACCTTTCATGGACCATAAAAGTTTTAGATCAAGCTGATATTTATTTTCAGTTCATCCAGGTCTTTTCGATCAGGTCGGATGGTCAATAAACATTATAGTGGACCCTAGGAAGATTTTAATGGTAGGTGTTCAGTGTCCATTGTTTCCTATGGTGTGGTCCACCTGAAATATTTATCTACCATGCCATAAAATAAGCTTGGAAAAACAGATGAACCGCGTAGGTATATAATCCATACATCGAGGTGGGCCCTAATGTCGGGGCCGTACCCACATAGCAGCCAAGTCTCTCTCCAAGACTTCATCGACTCAGCGTTACAAATATCTCAGAGATTTTGAATTATATAGTAAAAGTTACATTAAATTAAATTACCGCGAGATTTCAAAATACCGGAAGATCTTTTTGTTGAGATATTACCCGATGTTATGATGGTATTAATTGGAAAACTAGTGGAAGGGCCTGTAGCCCAGCTGGTTGAGTCCGAGTTTATCAACCAGCTGGTCTCAAGTTCGAGACATACCATCAACGACTTTGTGTGCTTTTGGTTGGGCCGGGTCGTGTGGGTTATATTCGGATTCGGGTGTTCCAGCTGGATTGTGTTAAAATAAAAAACCAAAAACAAAGCAAAAAAACCAAATTGGAAACTAGTGAAAACTTAAATTTTATCATACAATAATTTTATTTAAGTTTTAGATTTATTTATTGATAATATTTTTAAATATTCTTATGTTCGGTGAGATTTCCCAGTAATATTAGGAGAAAAGCTTCAAAATTTTAAAATCTCGGGGCCCAGAAATTGCCCAGAATTCCTCGAATGATGTCAAGTTGGTTCGTTATTTTAATGCCATACGAAGTCTGGCCAGTTGACCCATCTTGAACCACGGGTTGTTATTTTAATGCCATTGTGGACGTCGCCAGTTGACCCTGCTTGAAAGGTGGAAGTATACGGTAGCTGCTTCGGTGGATCCTGGGAACAACCGATCTCTCTAGATCTGGCACTGTGGGGCCCACCATGATTTATGTGTTATGTCCATGCCATCCATCTATTTTTCAGCTTTTTATTTTTCATTACACCCACACCGACAGCAACACCCTGCACAATCACAGACCCACACACACGGTCACACCACATGGGAACTCGATCCCTAGTCTCAATGTTAAAACTCCTCTGAGTCAGAGTTATGCATCGAGACCCAAGCTTATTTAAGGACGTGAGCCCAAACTGATGTAGATCTAGATCTCAAGTGGATCATAGCTTAGGAAATTGGTGATTGGTGATTGAACGCCCATCCTTAAAAACTTATTAGATACCACAAAAGATTTGTATCAGGTTGATATTTGATATTTGTGTTTTCCCTTTGTCTAGATCTGTATGACCTTATCAACAAGCTGAATGACAAATGAATATTACGGTGTGTGTTCAATTTCCCTTGTTTCCAATGGAGTTGTCCTATTGAGATTTGAATCTACTTCATTTTTTGGGCTCATGGATTAAATTGAACCGGCAAAATGGATGAATGGCGTGGATATAAAATACATACATCATAATGCCCTATAGTTCAATTCCACCGAGCTTGGTGGTTCCTAAATTCATCAAAACAATATTTGAACTCAAAACTTATGTCTCAAATGCAAATTGTATTGGGTTCTTTAGGCCTATGAGCAGTGGAATTGCATACAATACAAGAAAATAAAGGAATCCCTCCCAAAAAAAAAAAAAAAAAAAAATCACAGATACAGTAACATCACATTTCTATAACAAACACAAATATATAAATAGTGAAGATCATACCTAAACATAACTGATTGTGTAGACAATATTGATGATGCAGATCTATCAATGTCGCGCTCCTAATACTAGCTAGGGCATGTACCATGTACACGTCACATGACCATTATGTCTATTCTCAAATTTCTTAATACTAGGGCATATATAGCGTACACCTCATAAACCCAATTAGTATGAATTGTAATAAAAATAATGTAACACTGAATATGTCCTAGGCATATAATAAATATCCACAAAGGACCTATGGTTATCAAGATCATCAGTTGAGATTGGCCTTCTCGCATCCACATGGGCAGCGGATTAGGCATAAATTGGTTTTCGAAGGCAATTTTCAAATTTCTAATCTCTTCCCAACTTCCTCCAATCATCGCCTTTGCCCAAACCGCTAGAATTACGCTGAGGTCCACCCAGAATCTGATGTCATTCTCACCTTATTGTGGGATCCACACAGTTACTAAGGTATAACCCAAAATTAGATTTTCTGAACAATCCCAACCTCTGATTCATGACAGTTATTAGATGAAACTAAGACCATTGTGTATTCTTTATTTCAAACTGTTAAATAAATTCCACCAATCAAACAGCTAGATGATCAAATAAGCCTAGTTTTTATTGTTCATGATACATCTAAACTGGGACCCATAATTCGGACAGTTTAATTTGATTAGTTATATGGCACACTGCAACTTCTAAATTTTAAGTGCATGCAGATATCCATCACCCTTGCCCAGAGTATCATAGTAACTCTCGTAAAATTTATTTGTGCATACACTTATCTACAGTTAGGGTCCCGTAGCCTATCAGACAATCCTACACCGTTAGATTGGAGGCCTCCAAATAGATGATATCCTTCGCACATGGACTATTGATTCCTCTGAAATGTAATGAATTAGAGAAAGTATATATCAATTACTCAAGTAGTACATTTGTAGTATCCTTTAACCTTGAAGAAAATTTTAGACGCTTGCAATTTAGCTTTATAGCTAGAAGACACCAGCAGGGCTTTTGTTTCAACATACGGCTAGCTAGAAGAACCTTTCCAGGGACCTAAAATACAGATAGCCTTACAAGGCAAGACACCAGCAAGCTCTAGGAACAAAACACTGACCTGATTTGATCAATGGTCTTCAATATGAACAGTTCAGATAATTTACACAAAAGTAGGTCCAATAAACTATTTGATTCATCTATTTGTTATGGGTTGCTTATCAGTCTAAAGAATCAACTCTTAGGCGTTTGAAGTAGCCACCAGTTTTTCGGTGCTTAGATGCTTTGTGCTCATCGCACTTTTATAGGGATGCCTGCACATCTGATTGGAGATGATCTCTCTTGATTTTTTCTGTCTCTATTATTTTCTCTTCGATGTAGGATTCGGCTTTTATATAATAGGTGGGGCCTGTATTTTGTGGAGCCCACCCGAATATATGTACATCATGCTTTTATTCAACAAAGTTATCGGTGGAGTGCTCCCACCTTTCTAAAAAAATGTTATAACCATTCCATTCATGGCTTTGTCAACTGTGGCAAATAAGGCTATAATTAAAGATGACTTCGACCGTCAG
Source organism: Liriodendron chinense (assembly GCA_003013855.2). NCBI lineage: Eukaryota > Viridiplantae > Streptophyta > Magnoliopsida > Magnoliales > Magnoliaceae > Liriodendron > Liriodendron chinense. The sequence continues at coordinate 1,948,871 of PVNU02000440.1, read as the reverse complement.
CAAAAAATTTGTGTGACATTTGTATAATGTGTTATGGACTTGATCAACAGCTCAAATCAACTGAACGAAGAGTCCCAAGTGAACCACAGCAACTATGAACACTACAACTTGTAGTCACAGTTGGTGGTTGTGATGGACCAGGTTTGGCCCAGGTCAGGCTAGGCACGAACCTGGCCCAAAACTTAAGTGCCAAGTCCTGACCCTGAAAAATTAGTTGGGCCCATAAACCACCTTGCCAGGCTCCGCCCAACAGTTGATAAAATCCATATTACCCACCTAAATACTCTTAATCTATTCATTCTTCAAGTGGGTCATTTTCATCGCAACTGTTTATTACAATGTGAGGGGATTGGGTCAATCCGGCTCCATGGCTCAGTGGTAGACAGGCTCTATTTCAACACTGAGACTGGGGATCGAGTGCCCATGTGGTGTGAGTGGGTGTGGGTGTGGGTGTGTGGCCGTGTGGGGTGTGGGTGTGTGTGTGTGTGAAAACAAAATGTGAGGGGATTGGAAATGGACTGTGCCCGTGCAGAAGTTTGTTTCTATTTGTATGTTTTGGTGTTTAGCCGCATCTCATATATTTGGGCATGGCCACTCTGTTTTTTGACACCCACAGGAAGATTAAAAAAAAAAAACATAGGTGGGTTAACGGTAGACATGCACCATGAAATAAATATTTTAAAGAAATTAAATCAATGCTTTACATTCAAGATGAATGGATTGCCAGGGGATTGAAATGGTATATTTGTGGCATTTAACACATGTTTAATATAAAGTCAGATTGGGCAGGGCTAGGCCAAGCCCAACTGAGGTAAAATAATTTAAGCCCAAGCCTGAACTGAAAATTGATCCACTGATGCATGCAAGGCTTAAGCATATCCTATGGGCCAAGTTAGCATATCCAAGCCCTGCCTAAAACAAGTTAGATCATTGGGTCAGGTGGGCTACGAGGTATGTGCTAAACGTAGTCATTGTTAGTGGAGCCTTCAATCTGGAGTGTTGTCGGCCGGCTGATCAGAGTGGTCGGCCAACTGATTATTCTCCAGGAAAGGCAATTGGGCCCTGGACAGATTTGAGGCTCTGTCGGCCGACCAACGGGTGGATTTCGGTCAACTGACAAGGGTCTAGCGACCTGCCAATTTTGTTGCTCTACTCTTTGGACACCCATTGGTGGACCGACAGTTGGGCGTCGGCCGGACCGACAGGGGGTTGGTGATTTGCACTAATACGCAATTTTGTGCAAATTGTTTCTATTTTTGGTTCTTTTACTATACAAAGGGGGTGTAATCGAGATTAGGGTATTCTAATACATCTTTAAGAAAGGTATTAGAGTTTTGAGGGAGAGAGAGCTTGTTTTTTCTCTTGGGGCTTTGCTTGTGGGTTGATTATTTTTGTAATCTTCTGATATTCATAGACCGAATAGGGGATTGAAATCTTCGCTTGGGGGCTTTGCTGTATCTTTGTGCTGTAATCGGATTGTTCTCTGTGTGTTGATTGCGTGTATACTTGTGTGGTGATCAATCGATTCTCATATGTGCTTTCACATGTTTCCCAACAGTCATGATCATCATAGAGAATCATGTTGAGAAATTTTCTTATATGAAATAACAAAGATAATCAATCCTTACTTTAACGGTCATATATTAGAACTGTTCTTAAATATTAAATGGTCATATATTAGAATTGTTCTTAAATACTAAATGGTCATATATTAGAATTGTTGTTAAATATTAAAGTTCTAATGCTTAAATAAGGTTTATAAATAACGTACAGATCAACATTTTCATCATGATTGCTTATCAGCCACACAACTTTGATTGAATCCAAGCAGCCCTAAAAAACGTATGCAAACTGATAGTTTTAATCATCGGTATTTGCCATCCAAATCAGTCCATCCCTAGTGAAATGGGAAGAAAAGTGTATAAGAAAATGTGTGTAGGTGGTCGAGCACAAGTGCCATGCTAATATAGGCAAATGTGTGCTAAATAGAAACCTCCAGGGCCACATTGATTAGGCCTTTAGGCCCAAAAATCAGGTCTTTATGCTAATCGGTGAGTCATTTGTGAAAAACTATCAAACGGTTCTAATGTGGGGGCATCTTGGTGCGACTCCAAGAATGCACCTACATCTTCACACTGGAGGTGAGGTGGCCCATGAGGTGGGGATTGTGAAACGCAGATGGCCATGAGGTGGTACCCATTGTGAGACTGTGAATCAGGACCTGTGCAATGTTGGGGTTGCCAATGGGGAGAACTCTTCTACTTAGAAGAGCTCGAATATAGGAATAATACCTCAATACTTCCCGTGTGCCCTGGCCGGTTATCTGCAGTCTGGTTCCAACAAATTCTTTTGTCTAACTATCCATTTGCTCGGTACACTGTGTCTGTGCCCCAAAATGAGATATGAAACGGCCTGATTATCGGACCAGTTCGGCTAGTGACCCCAACACCAACCAGCTAGCTGGGGTCAAAGCTCTATTGGGCCTACCATTATAAATGTCTTATATTCATACTGTCCATCCATTTTGCCAGTTAATTTTAGTGCATGAACCTAAATGTGAGGCAGATTCAACTCTCAGGTAGACCACACCACAGTAAACAGTGGGGATTAAACCCTTCCCGTTGAAAACTTTTTAGGAGCCACAGAAGTTCTTATCAAGCTGGTATTTGTGTTTTTCCTTCGTCCATGTGTGACATATCAACAGGTTGGATGGCAAATAAACATTACAGTGGGCCCTAGAAAGTTTTTAATGGTGGATGTACGATCAACACTGTTTTCCTGTGGTGTGGTCCACCTGAGAGTTGTATCTGTCCTCATTTTTAGGCTCATGTCCTAAAATGATATAGAAAAATAGATGGAAAGCGTGGATAAGACACATACATCATGGTGCGGCCATCAAAGCTTTGACACCAGCTTGGACGGTGGTGTTTATTATGTCCCCAGCCAAACCGCGTCCCTGATTATCAGGCCCGAAGACCTTTGACTCTACTGTCCATGAAAAGCTAGGGGTACGTAGGTGACGGGCAGGGCCCCAAACGCATGAAACCTGAAAAGGAAGGAAAATCAAAGCTTCTGGTTGGTCAGGTCTTCCCCATTCAAAATAACGGACTTGACCTTTCTTCTTGTCAAAGCCCCCTACAGTAACGTTGCCAAACAAAGGAAACGCCTTCAACCAAACCAAAATCCTCCTCTATAAATACAACTTTCCCCTTCCATACTTAAATCAACACAACCAGAATAAGAAAATCCCAAACATGGATTCCCATGCAAGACATCTCTCTCTGGCAATGTCTATCATTTTCATCTTCTTGATCTCCCATTCCCATCCTATCGTGGTGGCAGCCAGGCCTCTGCAAAGCACATCATGGTTGAAGAAACCCAGACCCACTTTCCAGTCCCTCCAGCGAGGCCCAGTGCCACCTTTGGATCATTCGCCCTGCACCAACGGAGACACCAAGGATGGGCGTCCCTGCAACATTCATGAAATGAACTTTGCAGGCCGTGTCCGTTCACCGCCGCACCATTTTCATGAAACCATCACCGTTGGTGTCGATGATGGCCACCAGAACCAAGGGTCTTGATTTTCTTTATCAGTTAATATTGTTGTGAACATATAGGACCAAACACGTACTGAAATAACGTTCCTTTTATCACCATGAGGTTTGTTAAGCCCACACTCGTGCATGCGCTTGTATGGAACACGTGTGGTAGATCAGATCTTTGCATCAGATGGTCGGCAATGTTTGGATTTTCTAGCCGAATAGTAAGGCCATTTTCCACCTTCGGTGGTCCACATAAATGAAATGGCCTGGTATTTGAGTCAGCAGATGTAAGCATTGCTTTCTACCAGGTAAGGAGCTCAGATCTTACACGTGTTCCATATGGGCGTGGATTGGGAGGGCTCCAAACGCGTGTGAAATTAGCAGACCTCATTGTTGATTTTTTTTTTTCTTTTTTTTTTTCTTTCTATTGAATGGTTACAAACTTCCCAAGGAGTTTGTGTAATAACTGAGAACACATGGACCAGAATGGATATGAATAATCGGCATTGGAGAAGTATGAAAACGTAATTTCCACCCATGGACCAAATACTAACTTGCCGTAATATGAACCCTAGGATTGAATATGTCAGACTTATAATTCAGTCTAACCAAATCAAGAATGTGGAAGTTGCTCCCGTTGACTACATAATACAGCCTCAGATGAAATGAATGCATCTGCAGTCCATCGTTCCTGGGACAGGATGACAGAGAGCCCGGTGTCTACCCCACAAGCTTCTGCAATTAAAAAGCGTGCCAGAGCGATCCATGTATATGTTGAACTCACTGCGATGTATCATCAAGTTATAAGGGCCATCTGATCCATACACCTCAGATGCACGCCTAACGAGTTACTTGGTACTGTCCAATCAAAGTCACTGGGGTGAGGGTGGGGTAGGGTGGTCCAAAGCTTTGCCACATGAATCTCTCCTTTTGTCATGGAGGACTAGGTTTTCATTGAGGAGGTGCTTATTAAGTTATTAACCCAGTATAGCATGCTCTAATATTATGTCAAATTGACAACCGTGAGAAAAAATTAGTAAAATAATTGTTGGCACTTTACAATGCCCCATCATGAGTTTGTATACACAAGGAATGATATCTAATACAACTATTAAAAGCTTTTTAGTTAAGAGAAGCCTTAAGTAATGAGATCTAATAATAATGCTATTATTAAAAGCTTTCTAGTTAAGAGAAGCTCTCAAGTCCAATCAGTTAGACCACAATTTTCTATCCATCTAATGGATAAGTTATAATTTGTTAAATGCTTGTGACATCTCATCCTCCTAATAAGTTGGCCCCACTGTAAGGATAACCCCTATGCGATCATCATGTGACCTACAACATAGAAAACAGTGTATAACCATTGATAAATAGTCAAAAACTACTGTGGTCTACTGTATCATTATATAAGGCTGATTTTTGCATGAAGTGTTGTTTATGGTGAAGCTAATGTATTAAACAGGTTGAATGTCCCATGCATGTATTCACCAATTTAGAAGTTATCTAATAGATAGACTCGCTATAACCTGTGGCCCAACCTTGTATTTTTAAAATATTCTATGCTTACATGTAAGCTTTGTGGGTCAATGTTATTGTGTATCTTTACAACTATAAAGAAAAAGAGATAGGGAGAGACAAAAGGTGTGAGCTATAAACAAAGAATGCAAGTTACATGTGGATAGAGAGGGGATGCGGGCTTGCATAGACAAATACTTGCAATGAACAATTGCAAATATTCTGTGGTTTGAAGATTTATTGGGCCCTACCGCTTGCAATGGACAAATGTGAATATTGTGATCTGACTGTCACTTGTAACTCCAAACTTCAGACACTTTTCATGTATATTAAGATCTTCAATTTAGAGGAGGTTATAACAAAGCAGATCTTCAGGTGGGCCACACAACGTTCTTAGTCATTGTATTGGCAGTACTAGTACTGATGTAGACTCCAAAACAGCTTTTTGAGACCGCAAATATGTTGGCTTATTGGATGATAATCGGGATTAATTTTCTCAGTTTGGATCAAAGTTTTGAGCTTTCTATTGTTGACTTTTGGTGTAAGTCATTGCATATGATAGTTAAGGTGAATATAGACCGTTATTTATGAATTTTTAACTGTCAATAATGCATAACAAGCTTTTGGTACTGTTCATTAAAAGTGTCTGGCCCACTAGGATGGTGTTGGAGGGGTGGTCGAAGTTCTACCACAGTATCCTCCGCTTCTTTGTCATGGATGACTATATTTCCACTGGGAGGAGCCTAATGCTGATGGGTCCTGGAGCTTGGGAAAGTGGAAGAATCGTGCCACGGTTGTCTGTATCAAGTTTTCTAAGTAGGCCTTCTTCCTCACCATGTTTTTTTTTCTAAATCTACTCCGTCCCTTAGGTGAGAACCATTATATGAACCATTGATACAAAAGATCAGCCAGATTTTTAAAAACTGATACAAAAGATCAGCCTCTCTTGTATATTTGGGCGTGGCCGCTCTGTTTAATTTTGACACCCACCGACAGATTGATAAATAAATAAATAAAATTAAAAAAAAGGGTCACACCACGTGCACAATAAAATAAATATTTAAAAAAAAATGAAATCACTGCTCTACATTCAAGATGAATGGATTGACAGAGGATTGAAATGGTATATTTGTGGGATTTAACACATGTTAACTATAAAGTCAGATGGGATAGGGCTAGGCCAAGCCGGGCTGAGGTAAAATAACTTAAGCCCAAGATTGAACTGAAAATTGATCCATCGATGCATACGAGTCTCAAGCATAGCCTATGGGCTAAGTTAGCACATTCAAGCCCTGCCTAAAGCAAGTCAGGCTCATTGGGTCAGGTTGGCTACCAGGCATGTGCCAAACGTAGTCATGATCATCATAGAGAATCATGTGGAGAAATTTTCTTTTATGAAATAACAAAGATAATCAATCCTTACTTTCACGGTCATATATTAAAATTGTTCTTAAATAATAAAGTTTTAATGCATAAATAAGGTTTATAAACAATATACAAATGTTTTCATCATGATTGCTCACCGGTGACACAACTTTGATTGAATCCAAGCAGCCCTAAAAACCTTTTGTAAGTTGCTAATTTTAATCATTGGTATTTGCCATCCAAATTAGTCCATCCTAGGGAAATGGGAAGGCAATTGTATGAAAAACAATGGGTGTAGGCGGTCAAGCACAAGCGCCATGCGAATACGGCAAACATGTGCTAAATAGAAACCTCCATGAGCACATTGATTAGATCTTCAGAACCAAAAATCAGGTCATTATGCTCATAAGGTGGGGTCATTTGTGAAAAATAATCTAAAGCTTTTGATGCGGGGGCATCTTGGTACAACTTCAAGAATGCATGGTATCTCCACGCTGAAGGTGAGGTGGCCCATGAGATGGGCATGTGAGATGCAAGATAGCCACGAGGTGGGATCCATTGTGGGACCGTGTCATTCGGAGACCCATGCAACGTGAGGGTTGCCCATGAGGAGGACTCGCCCTACTTTTCCTTGGAACCAGAAAATAAGGATAAATTGATACTTTCCTAACAGCTCTAGAGCTTTAGGTGCGTTGACCGTCTATTTATTTCCAACAAATTCTTTTTTCTAGCTAACTAAAATGGCCTGATTACTCTGTGGGGCCCACCATGATGTATGTCTTTTATCCACACTGTGCAGCCATTTTACCAGCTCATTTTAGAGCATGAGCCCAAAAGTGAGGCAGATACAACTCCCAAGTGGACCACACCACAGGAAAGTGAGGATTACACGATTACCTTGAAAACTTTTTGGGGGAACAGAAGCTTCTTATCAAGCTGATATTTGTGTTTTCCCTTTGTCCTCATCCGTGTGACACTATCAACAGGTTGGGTAGCAAATAAACATTACAGTGGACGCTAGAAAGTTTGTAATGGCGCATGTCCAATCAACACTGTTTTCCTGTGGTGTGGTCCACTTAATAGTTGTAACTGTTCATTTTTAGCCCATGCCATAAAACGATCGAGCAAAATGGATGGACAGCATGGATAAAACACATACATCATGGTGCGGCCCACACAGCTTTGAGTCCAGCTTGCCAACCAAACCGCGTCCCTTATTCTTAAGCCTGAAGATCTTTTATTGGGGGTACGTACGTGACGGACAGGGCCCCACACGCATCAAACCTGAAAAGATGGAAAATCAAAGCTTGTGGTTGGTCAGGTCTTCCCCATTCAAAAGAATGGACTTGACCTTCATTTCTTGTCAAAGCCATGCCGAAAAACGCCTTCAACCAAACCAAAAATCCTCCTATATGAATAGGACCTTCCCTTCGATCCTTGTATCAACACGACCAGAATAAGAAAATCCCAGACATGGATTTCCAGTCAAGATATCTCACTCTGGCAATGTCCATCATTTTCATCTTCTTGATTTCACATTCCCAGACTCTCGTGGTGGCAGCCAGGCCTCTGCAATGCACATCATGGTTGAATAAACCCGGGCCCAATTTCCAGTCCCTCCAGCAAGGCCCAGTGCCGCCTTCGGATAAATCGACATGCACCAACGGACGCACCAAAGATGGCCGTCCCTGCAACATTCATGAAATGAACTTTGCAGGCCGTGTCCGTTCACCGCCGCACCATTTCTCTGAAAGCGTCATCACCGTTACTGCTGTTGGTGTTGATGCTGGCCACCAGAACCAACGGTCATGATTTTCTTTATCAGTTGATAATATTGTTCTGGACATATAGGACCAGACACGTACTGAAATAACCTTCTTTTTATAACCATGAGGTTTGTTAAGCCCACACTCGTGTGAGAACCCTGTCTATTCACGTTCAGGTGCATGCGCCAATATGGAACACGTGTGGTAGATCAGATCTTAATATGCATCAGATGGTCGGCAATGTTTGGATCTTCTAGCCGAATAGTAAGGCCATTTTCCACCTTTAGTGGGCCACATAAATGCAATGGCCTGGTATTTGAGTCAGCAGGTCGTAAGCATTGCTTTCTACCAGATAAGGAGGTCAGATCTTACACGTGTTCCATATGGGCGTGGATTGGGAGGGCTCCACACGCGTGTGAAATTAGCAGACCTTATTGTTGATTTTTTTTATTTATTATTTATTTTTATTTTTTTCTATTGAATGGTTACAAACTTCCCCAGGAGTTTGTGTAAGAACTGAGAACACATGCAGTTCATTTCATGTAACTCTTATTTTTTAGCTTGAAAATTCTATTTATTTTCAATTTTAATTATTATTTTGCTTAATTTAATATATTGAAATTTTCACCAAACAAGAGCAGAGAAGATGTGTCAAGTTTGTGCAGTTGGGGCCCTTGCTTCAGTGATCTGAACTGTTGAATTGATGAGGCCAATGGTGGATGATCCATGCACCAAAAACCTACTAGTTCAGAAGATCGCAGCCTTTGAATCATTGGTCACTTTCTGGTTGAATATTGACTGATGTTGCATATTGTTTCTTAGCCATTTACTACCCACCCACCCCAATTTAAGGGCTAGAGTCGTGTTTCCCACCCAGGAGATTTTATCAGTGCATTGATCCATCAACATTGGGCCCATAATTTCGACAATATGGATCATTGATCCATCAGCATGGGAACCTTCCAACGCGCAGAGTTGCATTTGGACTCATAGGCATCCATCTCGCCTATTGGAATGGACCGCCCATCACGTTCAGTCCACATTTCACTGTTTGCCTTGAAAAAAATCATACTAATCAGATGATCCAAAATATTCAGTCAGTTGTATGAAGAAATGGATGAACAAGATCATAGGTAGAGGCTGCTAATCATTGGCGTTTAAGATCATATGATCGCTGTGAATTTTTTCACGAGAGCGGGAGAAATCAGGACCTAATGGATGGTCCCGATAGGAGATGTGGATGCCAAGGAGTCAAATACAATCATGCATGTGCATGAAAGGTTTCCACACACTTAGCCTACTACCAAGTGTGACTATATATTAATGTAATTATAAACTAGAGAATCCACAAAGATGCCGCTGCTCACGCTGGTCAATCTCGACCCTATACTTAGTGGGCCATACCTTACATCATCAATAACCATGTACATGTTGTCATTACACGTGAAATAAGCTTGTGTAACTTCGTGGCCCATTTACATGGATGAGTGAAAAACTAAAAAGGAGAGATGATTTTAATTGTGGAAGGAATATGAGATTTTCATTTCGTATCCAATAAGATCTCTAAAAATGAAATTTACACGTCCACTACCACTCCCGAAAATCATCATGAGATAATCTTTGCACTTTCCTTCCATTGTTTTTTAGATTTCATGTATCCAAACATGCCCTAAAATGTGGGAGAAAAGGAAATAGAGGTTGGCAGATTGCCTACTCAGAGACGTTGTTATAGGCAAGGTGGTATGACTCGTCTACTTTCTTGATCTTATCAAGGACCTGGGACAGCCCAGCATGGAAGAGGACTGCCAGGTGTGCCCCACACCACCAACATGGTTGGTGCGTTGATGTCACCAGTTCTATGGGGCCCACCATGATGTATGTGTTGTTGGGAATAGAAACGCCGGCAACCGGAAGCGAGAGCCGAACTATACACAACAGAATATACGATCAAACGAGAAACACAATGCAATCATACCACACAAGCATTCAACCAGCAGAGACAAAGATGATCAATCCTTGCTTTAAGGGTCATACTATTAGAATTGTTTTTAAATATTAAATGATCATATATTAGAATTGTTCATAAGTATTAAAGTTCTAATGCAAAAATAAGGTTTATAAACAATATACAAATTAATATTTTCATCATGATTGCATATCAGTGACACAACTTTGATTGAATCCAAGCAGCCCTAAAAAAAGTATGCAAACTGATAGTTTTAATCATCAGTATATTTGCCATCCAAATCAGTCCATCCCTAGTGAAATGGGAAGAAAAAGTGTATAAGAAAATGTGTGTAGGTGGTCAATCACAAGCGCCATGCTAATATGGCAAACGTGTGCTAAATAGAAACCTCCATGGCCACATTGATTAGGCCTTTAGGCCCAAAAATCGGGTCATTATGCTCATTGGTGGGTCATTTGTGAAGAACAATCAAACGGTTTTGATGTGGGGGCATCTTGGTGCGACTCCAAGTGTTGGGTGCGTTTCACACAAACCTTAGGATCTCGTCCCCCAATGCACTAGAATTATGGGCTATGATAATGCAATAGTCAAGAATAAAGCATCAACCACACGACACAAGAATTTTTTAAATAAAAAAACCCTCGAAAGAGATAAAAACCACGGGACCTCATCCAGAGCAACAATTCATTATGAAGTAAAGCGTTACAACTGATCACAAGCACACACCACTTGGATCAAACCTTCACTCGCATAAAGTGGATAAACAATAAGATAACAATTAAAATGGAGAGATCTCACCGATTATGAGGACGTAGAAGCACTGAGATGTCGATTGCGCAGTACATCACCTCTACGAGCAAAATCTTCCTTCCACAAGCTTCCTCTCTCTCTCTCTCTCTTTTCTCTTTCTCTCTTCTTCTTTTTCTCTCTCTCTCTCTCACCTTGGACGTGAAAACACCTTAATAGGATAACCTAATCCCAATTTGGAACTCCTTAAGTAGAGAACTGGAGGAATCATAACCCAAATAGGAAACTTCATATAAGCAGTCCGCGTCGGGTCGGGCGCTCGGTCAGTGAATTGTCGGGCACCCACCCAAATCAAAAACCATCCAATGTGCTTCACAAGAGAAAAAACGAATTTCGGGAGCCCGAAGCAACATGGTCCGACACACGCCCAGGGCACCGGGCGCCCAGTCACAAGACCATCGGGTGCCCGACTGTTGTAAAAACAGTCCAACATCAAGACACCCTTTTGGTCGAATTTCGGTCGCCACACCGGACTGGTCCGAGCGCCCGACCACACCCAGGCTACACTCCTCTCTCTCCTCTGTACTAAGGAGGAAAACCTCATCACCAAGAATGCACTGCATCTTCACACTAGAGGTGAGGTGGCCCATGAGGTGGGGACTGTGAAATGCAGATGGCCATGAAGTGGTACCCATTGTAGGACCATGTGATTCGGGGACCTGCGCCTGGGATTGCAAATGGGGAGAACTCACCTTACTTTACTTAGGAGAGACAGCATAAAGGGATTAATCAATACTTCCCGTGTGCTGGCCGGTTATCCGCAGTCAGGTTCCAACAAATTCTTTTTTCTAACTATCAATTTGTTCAGTACACTATGCCCTAAAATGAGAAATGAAATAGCCTGATTATTTATCAGACGCGGTTTCGCTAGTGACCCCAACACCAGCGAGCTAGCTGGGTCAAAGCTCTATGGGGCCCATCATTATGAATGTCTTTTATCCATACTGTCCATCCATTTTGCCAGATCATTGTAGAGCATGAGCCCAAAAGTGAGGTAGATACAACTCTCAGGTGGACCACACCAGGAAACAGTGGGGATTAAATGCTCCTCGTTGAAACTTTTTGGGAGCCACAGAAGTGTTTTTATTAAGCTGATATTTGTGTTTTCCCTTCATCTATGTATATGTGACATTATCAACAGGTTGGATGGAAAATAAACATTACAGTGGACGCTAGAAAGTTTTTAATGGTGGATGTTCGATCAACACTGTTTTACTGCGGTGTGGTCCACCTGAGTGTTGTATCTGCCTCATTTTTCGGCTCATGTCCTAAAATGATATAAACAAATGGATGGAAAGCGTGTATGAAACACATACATCATGGTGTGGCCATCATAGCTTTGACAACAGCTAGGACGCTGGTGTTTATTATGTGACCAGCCAAACCACGTCCCTGATTATCAGGCCCGAAGATCTTTGACTCTAGTGCCCATGAAAAGCTAGGGGAACGTACGTGACGGGCAGGGCCCCACACGCATCAAACCTGAAAATAAGGAAAATCAAAGCTTCTGGTTGTTCAGGGCTTCCCCATTCAAAATAATGGACTTCGGCCTTTTTTTTCTTGTCAAACCCCTACCGTAACGTTGCCAAACAACCAAAAATCCTCCTATATAAATAGGACCTTCCCTTCGATCCTTGTATCAACACGACCAGAATAAGAAAATCCCAGACATGGATTTCCATTCAAGATATCTGACTCTGGCAATGTCCATCATTTTCATCTTCTTGATTTCACATTCCCAGACTCTCGTCGTGGCAGCCAGGCCTCTGCAATGCACATCATGGTGGAAGAAACCCGGACCCAATTTCCAGTCCCTCCAGCAAGGCCCAGTGCCACCTTCGGATAAATCGACATGCACCAACGGACGCACCAAAGATGGCCGTCCCTGCAACATTCATGAAATGAACTTTGCAGGCCGTGTCCGTTCACCGCCGCACCATTTCTCTGAAAGCGTCATCACCGTTACTGCTGTTGGTGTTGATGCTGGCCACCAGAACCAAGGGTCTTGATTTTCTTTATCAGTTGATATTGTTCTGGACATATAGGACCAGACACGTACTGAAATAACGTTCTTTTTATCACCATGAGATTTGTTAAGCCCACACTCGTGTGAGAACCCTGTTTATCCACGTTCAGGTGCATGCGCCAATATGGAACACGTGTGGTAGATCAGATCTTAACTTGCATCAGATGGTCGGCAATGTTTGGATCTTCTAGCCGAATAATAAGGCCATTTTCCACCTTTGGTGGGCCACATAAATAAAATGGCTTGGTATTTGAGTCAGTAGATGGTAAGCATTGCTTTCTACCAGAGAAGGAGCTCAGATCTTACACGTGTCCCATATGGACGTGGATTGGGAGGGCTTCACACGCGTGTGGAACTAGCTGACCTCATTGTTGATTTTTATTTTTATTTTATTTTTCTATTGAATGGTTACAAACTTCTCAAGAAGTTCGTGTAATAACTGAGAACACATGCAGTTCATTTCATGTAACTCTTATTTTGTAGTTTGAATATTCTATTTATTTTAAATTTTAATTATTATTTTGCTTAATTTAATATATTGAAATTTACACCAAACAAGAGCAGAGAGGATGTTTCAAGTTTGTGCAGTTGGGGCCCTTGCTTCAGTGATCTGAACTGTTGAATTGATGAGGCCAATGGTGGATGATCCATGCACCAAAAACCTACTAGTTCAGAAGATCGTAGCCTTTGAATCTTTGGTCACTTTCTGGTTGAATATTGACTGATGTTGCATATTGTTTCTTAGCCATTTACTACCCACCCACCCCAATTTAAGGGCTAGAGTCGTTTTTCCCACCCAGGAGATTTTATCAGTGAATTGATCCATCAACATTGGCCCTTAATTTCAACAATATGGATCACTGATCCATCAACATGGGAACCTTCCAACGCGCGTAGTTGCATTTGGACTCGTTGGCATCCATCTCGCCTGTTGGGACCGCCCATCACTTTCAGTCCACTTTTCACTGGTTGCCTTGAAAAAAAAAATCATACTAATCAGATAATCCAAAATGTCCAGTCAGTTGTATGAAGAAACGGATGGACAAGATCATAGGTAGAAGAAGGGCTAATCACAGGCGTTTAGGATCATATGATCACTGTGAATTTTTTCACAAGTGTGGGAGAAGTCAGGACCTAATGGATGGTCCAGATAGGAGATGTGGATGCCAATGAGGCCAAATACAACCATGTGCATGAAAGGTTTCTGCACACTTAGCCTACTACCAAGGGTGACTATTAATGTAATTATAAACTAAAGAATCCTCACGCTACCCTGGTTGGATGGTCAATCAGGACTTAATACTTAGTGGGCCCTGCCTTACATTACCAATAACCATGTACATGTAGCCATTATACGTGAAATAAGCTTGTGTAACTTTGTGGCCCATTTACATGGATGAGTGAAAAACTAAAAGGGAGAGATGATTTCAATTGTGGAAAGAATATGAGATTTTCACTTCTGATTCAAATAAGATCTCTAAAAATGAAAGCTATAAGTCCACTACCACTCTTGACAATTAAAATCATCCTGACATAATGGTTACATTTTCCTTTACTTTCTTTTAGATTCCATGTATCCAAACATGGCATGAAAAGTGAGAGAAGAGAAAATAAAAGTTGGCAGATTGCCTACTCAGAGAAGTTGATATAGGCAAGGTGGGATGACTCGTCCCAGCATGGAAGAGGACCGCGAGGTGTGAGGTGTCCCACACATCACCGACATGGGTGGTGTGTTGACATCATCATTTCTGTGGAGCCATCATGATGTATATGTTATATTCACAGTCTTTTGCAAGATCATTTTAGGGCACGGGCCCAAAAATAGGCAGATCCAAAGGTCAAGTGGACCGCACCACAGAAAGGAGCAAGGACAATGACATCCACCAATGAAAACTTCCTAAGGCCCACCATGACATTTATTTTCCGTCCAAACTGTTCATAAGGTCACACAGAACTAGATGAAGAGGGGGGAAAAAATCAGCTTGATCCAAAACTTGTGGCCCCCAAGAAGTTTTCATTGATAGGCATTCAATCCCCCTTGCTTTGTGTGATATGGTCCACTTGGACCTGCCTCAATTTTTTGGATCATTCCCTAAAATGATCTCGTCAAATGGATGGACGGTGTGGACATAACACATACATCATGATCAGGCCCACGGTACTTAGTGATATCAACACACTACCGAATTTGGTGGTGTATGGCACACAATGTAATCCGCTTCTTCCCAGCACCTGGTAAGCTCCTTCCAATTGATCAAGAAACCAATGCGCTTGCTGCATTTCTGCCAGAACATTTCTACTTCATGCCCCACACCCAACATTTCGATAAGAAGAGTTGTGCACCGTTGAACTTGTCGTAATCAATGGCTGCACAATCCTTGCATGTTGATGGGAGCTTCAGAGGTGCATAGTTCTTGATCCACCCCAACATGCCTTGGGGCTGAGGGCACACGACATACACCTCCTCTTGGCACAGCCCAAATGGACCCCACTTGGACAGCAACAAAAAGTCCCCATTGAAGCTGATATTACCAGAATGGATATGAATAATCGGCACTGGAGAAGTATGAAAATGTAATTTCTACCCATGGACCAAATACTAACTTGCCGTAATATGGACCCTTGGATTGAATATGTCAGACTTATAATTCAGTCTAACCAAATCAAGACTGTGGAAGTTGCTCCCGTTGACTACATAATACAACCTAAGATGAAATGAATGTATGATGTGGATGTGCTCAAATACAACCATGTGCATGAAAGGTTTCCGCACACTTAGCCGGTGCTGCCAATGGTGACTATTAATGTAATTATAAAGTAGAGAATCCTCATGCTACCCTGGTTGGATGGTCAATCTCAACCATATACTTAGTGGGCCCTGCCTTACATCACCAATAACCATGTACATGTTGCCATTACACGTGAAATAAGCTTGTGTAACTTCGTAGCCCATTTACATGGATGAGTGAAAAACTAAAAAGGAGAGATGATTTCAATTGTGGAAGGAATATGAGATTTTCATTTCGTACCCAAATAAGATCTCTAAAAATGAAATTTTATATGTCCGCTACCATTCTCGAAAATCATCATGAGTTAATCGTCACATTTTCCTTTTTTTTTTTTTTTTTTATTTTGGATTCTTGTATCCAAACATGCCATAGAAAGTGGGTGAAAAGAAAATGAAGGCTCGCAGATTGCCTACTCAGAGAAGTTGATATATGCAAGATGGGATGACCTTCGACCGTCTACCTTCCTGATCATAGAGAAAAAATTTGTTACACCCACCGGTTAGCTGTGTTAGTAACACCGGGTGTAGTGATGACCCCACCATGATGCATGTGTTGGATCTACGCTGTCCATCCATTTGGCGATATCATTTTAGGCCATGACACCAAAAATGAGGCCGATCTGAACCTCAAGTAGCCCCAATAGTTTTTAATGGTTGGCGTTCAATCCCCACTATTTTCTGTGTTGGGTCCACTTGAGCTTTTGATCTGCCTCAATTTTTGTGTCATGCCCTAAGATGATGTCGCCAAATGGATGGGCGGCATGGATACAACAACACATACATCATGATGGGTCATTGCTACACCCGGTGTAGCTAGCGTAGCTAACTCGTGGTGTAGCAAATATTTTCTCCTGATCATACCAAGGATTGGGACAGCCCAGCATGAGTCCGGATCCTCTGTTGAAGCCTAGTAAAGAAACTCTGCTGGTCACTTCTCTGATTGGTCCAGATCAGTCTGATTGGGTCAGAGCTGAGCTGCTCTGACACAGTCACGATGAGCTAGACCTATCAAAGGCAGCGGAAGCATAGGTTCTCTGTCGATTTCGTCAGAGGATCCGGATTCGCCCAGCATGGAATAGGACTGCCAGGTGTGCCACGTACCACTGACCTCGGTGGGTTGGCAGGAAGCCGATTACGTACTGAGTAAACCCTGAGGGGTCCACCGTGATTTATGTATTTCATCCACTCCATTAATCCATTTTTACAGATAATTTCATGGCTTGAGACAAAACATGAAGCATATAAAAAGCTTAAGTGGACCACACCATAGGAAACAATATGAATTGATCCTGTACCGTTGAAAAATTCTAGGGGGCTGTGGAAGTTTTGGATCATGTTGATATTTGCTTTTTCCCTTCATCAATATCTGTGTGATCTTGTGAACAGGTTGTATGATAAATAAACATCACTGCAGGTCCTAGAAAGGTTTCAACGGTGGAAATCATTATACCCACTATTTCTTGTGGTATGGTCCACCTGATTTTTTGATATGCTTAGATTTTGGTTTCAACCCCTTAAATGATATGAAAAATCGGATGGACAGTGTAGATAAACTACATACATTTACAGATGGGCCCAACTGAGTTTACTCAGTATGATAAGAGCGTCCTGAACAATCCGATTTCGTGTTGGCATCGCCAGTTCTGTGTGGCCCACCATGATGTATGTGTTATATCCGAAATCGGATTGCGTCCAGAGTTACTAAGTATGCTCTTATTGTACTGAGTAAACTCAGTTGGGCCCACTGTAAATGTATGTACTTTATCTACACCGTCCATCCGCTTTTCTAGGTCATTTAAGGGGGTTGAAACAAAAATTGAAGCATATCCAAAATTCAGGTGTACCATTCCATAATAAACAGTGGGTATAATGATCTCCAACGTTGAAACCTTTTTATGGCCCGCAATGATGTTTATTCATCATCCAACCTGTTCACATGATCACATAGACATTGATGAAAGGAGAAAACAAATATCAGCTTGATCCAAAACCTCTGCGGCCCCCAAGAATTTTTCAATGGTACAGGTTCAATTCACATTGTTTCCTGTGATGTGGTCCACTTAAGATTTTTTTTATCTTCGTTTTTTGTACCAAGCCATAAAATTATCTGTTAATATGGATGAATGGATTGGATGAAATACATAAATCACGGTGGGCCCCTCAGAGTAAGCGTACTAAGTAACTCAGTACGCAATCCGCTTCCGTTATATCCATACTGTCCGTCATTTTGCGAGATCGTTTCAGGGTATGGGCCCAAAGAATGAGGCAGATCCAAAGTTCAAGTGGACCTCACCATCACGTTTATTTGCCGTCCAAACTGTTCATTAGGTCACACAGGACCTGTATAAAGGGAAAAATACAAATATCTGCTTGATCCAAAACTTATGTGACCCTAAGAAGTTTTCAATGGTAGGCATTCAATCTCCCTTGCTTTGTGTGATGTGGTCCACTAGGACCTGCCTCATTTTTTTTTTTTTGGGATCATGCCCTAAAATGATCTTGCCAAATGGATGGACGGTGTAGATATAACACATACATCATGATCAGGCCCACAGTACTTGGTGACATCAACACACCACCATTTGTCGTGCGTGGCACACAACGTAATCCGCTTCCTCCCAGCACCTGGTAAGCTCCTTCCAATTGATCAAGAAGCCAATGCGCTTGCTGCATTTCTGACTGCACATTTCAATTTCATGCCCCACACCCAACATTTCGATGCAAGAAGCGTTCTACACCGTTGATCTTGTAGTAATCAACAGCTGCACTATCCATGTTGACGGGAGCTTAAGAGGTGTATAGTTCTTGCTCCAACCCAACATTCCTTGGGGCTGAGGGCATGCGAAATACATCCCCTCTTGGACGGCAATGAACAGTCCTCATTGAAGCTGAATTACCAGAATGGATATGAATAATCGGCATTGGACAAGTATGAAAACGTTCCACCCGTGCATGGACCGAATACTAACTCGCCGTAGTATGAACCCAAGAATTGAATATGTCAGACTTATACGAAATCAAGACTGTGGAAGTTGCTCCTGTTGACTACATAATACAACCTCAGTTGAAATGAATTCATCTGCAGTCCATCGATTCCTAGGACAGGATGCATGACCGAGTCAACCTGAGCCCGGTATTTACCCACAAGCTTCCGCAATTCAAAAGCACACCGGAGCGATCCATGTACATGTTGAACTCACGGCGATGTATCATCAAGCTATAGGGGCCATCTCTGATCCATGCACATCGGATGCCCGCCTAACGAGTTTAATGCATAAATAAGGGTTATAAACAATATACAAATATTTTCATCACGATTACTTATTGGTGACACAACTTTAATAATCGATGAATCCAAGCAGCCCTATAAACCGCATGCAAGTTGATAATTTTAATCATCAGTATTTGCCATCCGATTTAGTCCATCCTAGTGAAATGGGAAGAAAAGTGTATAAAAAAAATGGGTGTAGGCGGTCAAGCAAAAGCGCCATGCTAATACAGTGAACATGTGCTACATAGAAACCTCCAAGAGCACATTGATTAGATGTTCAAGCCCAAAAATCAGGTCATTATGCTCATCAGGTGGGGTCATTTGTGAAAAATAATCTGAAGGTTCTAATGCGAGGGCATCTTGGTACGACTCCAAGAATGCATCGTATCTCCGATGCAGGATAGCCACGAGGTGGGACCCTTTGTGAGACCATGTCATTCGGGGACCCATGCAACGTAGGGGTTGCCCATGGGGAGGACTCGCCTAACTTTTCCTAGGGAGCCCGAATATAAGGATAAATTGATAATTCCCTAACAACTCTAAAGCTTTTGGTGTGTTGACCAATTTTCTGTTTCTAACAAATTCTTTTTTCTAACTAAGTGAAACAGTTTGATTACTCTGTAGGGCCCACCTATGATGTATGTCTTTTATTCACGTTGTCCATCCATTTTGCAACTCATTTTAGAGCATGAGCCAAAAGTGAGGCAGATACAACTAAATGGTGGACCACACCATAGGAAACAGTGGGAATTAAATGCTTACGAGTTGAAAACTTTTTGGGGGCATTGAAGTTTCTTACCAAGCTAATATATGTCTTTTCCCTTCCTCCATATCTGGGTGACATTATTAACAGGTTGGATGGCAAATAAACGTTACAGTGGGGCGCTAGGAAGTTTGTAGTGGTGGATGTTCGATCAACACTGTTTTCCTATGGTGTGGTCCGCTTGAGAGTTGTATATGCTCACTTTTAGGCTCACGTCCTAAAACGATCTAGTAAAATGGATGGATGGCATGGATAAGACACATACATCATGGTGCGGCCCCATAGCTTTGAGTCCAACTTGGTGTCTGGTGTTTATCTCAACAGCCAAACTGCGTCCCTGATTATGAGGCCGGTAGATCTTTAACTGTACTTCGCATGAAAAGCTAGCAATTCACAGACTTGTAACATAGGGGGCAGGGCCCCACACGCATCAAACCTGAAAATAAGGAAAATCAAAGCTTCTGGTTGGTCAGGGCTTCCCCATTCAAAATAATGGACTTGGCCTTTTTTTTCTTGTCAAACCCCTACCGTAACGTTGCCAAACAAAGGAAACGCCTTCAACCAAACCAAAAATCCACCTATATAAGTACAACCGTCCCTTTCATCCTTATATCAACAAAACCAGAATAAGAAAATCCCGGACATGGCTTTCCATTCAAGACATCTCACTTTGGCAATGTCCATCATTTTCATCTTCTTGATTTCACATTCCCAGCCTCTCGTGGTGGCAGCCAGGCCTCTGCAATGCACATCATGGTTGAATAAACCCGGGCCCAATTTCCAGTCCCTCCAGCGAGGCCCAATACCGCCTTCGGATAAATCGACATGCACCAACGGACACACCAATGATGGGCGTCCCTGCAGCATTCATGAAATGAACTTTGCGGGCCGTGTACGTTCACCGCCACACCATTTTCATGAAAGCGTCATCACCGCTACTGCTGGTGTTGACGCTAGCCATCAGAACCAAGGGTCTTGATTTTCTTTATCAGTTGATATTGGGACCAGACACGTACTGAAATAACGTTCTTTTTATCACCATGACGATTTGTTAAACCCATACTCGTGTGAGAACCCTGTCCATTCACGTTCAGGAACATGCGCCTGTATGGAACATGTGTGGTAGATCAGATCTTTGCATCAGATGGTCAGCATCGTTTAGATCTTCTAGCCGAATAGTAAGGCTATTTTCCACCTTTGGTGGGCCACATAAATGAAATGGCCTGGTATTTGAGTCAGCAGATGTAAGTATTGCTTTCCACCAGATGAGGAGCTCAGATCTTACACGTGTTCCATATGGGCGTGGATTGGGAGGGCTTCACACGCGTGTCGAATTAGCAGACCTCATTGTTGATTTTTATTTTTATTTTATTTTTATATTGAATGGTTACAAACTTCCCCAGAAGTTTGTGTAATAAATGAGAACACATGCAGTTCATTTACATATAACTCTTATTTTTTAGTTTGAAAATTTTATTTATTTTCAATTTTAATTATTATTTTGCTTAATTTAATATATTGAAATTTTCACCAAAGAAGTGCAGAGAGGATGTGTCAAGTTTGTGCAGTTGGGGCCCTTGCTTCAGGGATCTGAACTGTTGAATTGATGAGGCCAATGGTGGATGCTCCATGCACCAAAAACCTACTAGTTCAGGAGATCCTAGCCTTTGAATCTTTTGTCTCTTTTTGGTTGAATGTTGACTGCTGTTGCATGTTGTTTCTTTGGTATCTAGTTATCCGCCCCCAACTTAAGGGCTAGAGTTTTCCCGGCGACGAGATTTTATCAGTGCATCGATCCATCAACATTGGGGCCGTCATATCAACGGTCTGGATCACTGATCCATCAACATGGTAACCTTCTCACGCACATAGTTGCGTTTGGACTCATTGGCATCCATCGAACCTGTCGGGACCGCCCATCACACGTTCAGTCCACTTTCACAGGCTGCCTTAAGAAATTCATACTAATCAGATGATCCAAAGTGTCCAGTCAGTTAATGGACGGTCCAGATAAGAGATCTCGGTGCAAATGAGTCCAAATACAACCATGTGCATGAAAAGTTTCCCTCTACCGAGGGTGACTCGTGATTGTAAACGAGAGAATCCACAAAGACATTGCTGCTCACGCTACCCTGGTCGGATGGACAATCTCGACTGTATACTTAGTGGGCCCTACCTTACATCACCAGAAATCGTTAAAAGAGAAAATGAGGATCGGAAGATTGCCTGCTTAGAACTTGAAATGGGCAAGGTGGGTTGACTCGGCTACTTTCCTGGTCCTACCAAGGACTGGGACGGCCCAGCACCTGGTAAGCAACTTCCAGTAAGAAGAAACCAAAGCACTTGCAACCCTTGATGCATTTCTCCCTACAATCTTCAACCTTCATGGTCCCACACCCATGACATTCCGACTCAACAAGTGTTCTACACGGTTGATCTTCTAGCAATCGATGGCTGCGCCATCCTTGCATGTTGACGGGAGCTTCAAAGGTGTGGAAGTGGATTTCCTGCTAAAGGTTTCAGAGGAAGTTCCTGCGCTGGGATGCTAGGTGGGGCCCACCGTGATGTTTGTGAGAAATCCACCCCTGTCCATCCGTTTTTTGAGTTAATTATAGGCTGTCCGACCAAAAATGAGCTGGATCCAAAACTAAAGTGTGCCACACGAGAGGGAACAGTGGGGATTCGGTGACCACAGTTGAAACATTAGTGTGGCCACAAAAATTTCGTATCATGCTAAGTATTGGTGTTTTCAAATAATTACAGTGGGAATGAACTTATAAACGGTATGGATGGCATATAAACATCAAGGCGTGGAGCTCAGGAAGATTTCAACCGCAGGAAACTTTCCCCCGTGGGCCGCTTGAGTTTTGGATCCACCTCGTTTTTGGCCACGTCCTAAAATGAGATAAAAATAAAATAAAAAATAAAAAAACATGGATGAACAGGTTAGATTTCTCACATACATCACGGTGGGCCCTACCTAATTAACTTCATGCAAAAGGTTTTCCAGGAAATTCGCTTCCAGGAGGTGTGGTAGTTCTTGCTCCCTCTCAACATGTCTCGGAGCTGAGTGCACACGACATACATCCCCTCTTGGCACAGCCCAAATGGACCACACTTGGACTGCAATGCACACTTCCTGGCGAAGCCGAATTACCATAATGGATATGAATAATTGGCATTGGGGAAGTATTAAAACATTTCCACCCAAGGAACGAATGCTATAACTTACCGTAACATGAACCGTAGGATTGAATATTGTTATGGCTAATTCTTAGCATGTCCCTCGTCATGATGTGAAAGATGTGTTGTCATTGGTTTGTGGCCCACTAATGTTAGCCTATCACATGTGCCAATGAAAGATACGCTTGTCGAGGCGGAAAGCCTTCATACTCGACTACAGTAAAGAATACAATTCTGAGGCCTCAGTCTCAACCTCAGCTATTGAGCAAAGCCCTAAAGCCTCAACTTCAGTCTTAGATAGCAAAATTGAACTTGAGGCCTTATCTTCGGCCTCAGCAGCGGACGTACAAAACTGAGGCCTTAGCCTTAGTCATTGACATCTATCATACTGCTAACGACTCAGCCAAGGATGCCAAGTGCTAATTGCATCAGACGTTCTTGGATTTAAGCACCTTATGCATCACCATGCAAAAATAGCACCTACGACTGGGATGCGTAGAATCTAAACATGATAAGGACTACATCTCCCAATCTGAAATTATATCCTAGGCGGGAACTAATACATAAACATATGATGAGTGCTTAATTTTGTGTAATTAACCCTAATTATTAAGAAAATTATTATTAATTTTTTGGTTAATTATCTCTCACTAGATGAATTTTTGTTGTTCAAAAAATTAAAAGAGGCTCAAGATGATCCATGCCTATAGGAAGTTTTAAGACCCAAAAGGAAGCAAGATCAAGTGTATTGGTTATCCTGAGGAAGATTGAGCCGTAAAGATCAAAGAATGGGCCATATTCTAACGTGAACTGCATCACAGCCACTCATTGAAAATCCAAGATGTGCCTATTTGGATGGTCATGATTAGGCAATCACGCGAGCTTATATGATCAATATTAGACGTCGATCAGTTGTGCATACTGATGGCAAAAATGATGGATGGTCTATATATGCCACACGTGCAGCTCAAGCTCAAAGAGGACATCCATCACATGAACACCCACCAATTCAACTGCCACCAAGAACTGTCCATTGCCCTTCACACGAGCTACATCTCAAGGACAACCAGCCATGGTGGACCTCACCATCATCAGATCTCCACCATTCAGAGGTGGATCCCACCAAAGCAACATCAAGCTCGTCCATCCTCAAAACGGCCATCAAACAGCAACCGTCCATACCACGTACATCAACGGCCAGCATCAACTGCCCATCATGTGCAGCTGAAGAAACCTTCATCATACCGTCCTCTCCACGTTCCAGTGGACCCCACTTCTCTTAGCCGTCCATCCAAATCAAGCCCTTCATCTGCCATTCAATCAACGTCCATCTTCTCCAGCAGTTGAAGCAGCTCCCGGCGTTCTCACATGCATCAGAAATGTGGACCCCACCTGCATCTGCTCTTCAACTTCATTTAGACGTACGTCCACTAGCTCCCACACGTGCAACCTACAAGAGGAAGAATTATGGTGAAGATCACACCCACCACATGTGCAGATAACAACTAGCAGAAATGTGGATCATCAAACGTCCAGCAGATGGTGGCCGATCAAGGCCCATCTCACGAGAAACTGAAATTCAAATCGGGCATCCTTCAGTGGTCCATCGTCCAACCTTCCACCATAATGTGTGCAGCTACTACAGCAGACGGACGCCCTTTCATCTTCAACGTCCAGCTCTTCAGCTACAATGGACGTCCGTCAATCAGCTCCAGGGCCATCCAAGTGTGCAGCTTTGAAGGAGTTCTCCAGCCGTCCATCACAGCTACCTCTCACTGCATCGTCTTCCAGCCGTTAAATCTCTAAAACAGCCATGGACTGAACGTCCTCCAATGAAGCAGCTCACCAGCAACTGCAATCAATAGAGAGACATCTCTCTCACGTGTTCTACAGCATAGCAAGCACCACACGTTCCAGTAAAGGAAGACATTTCCTTCCTCATGCATGTGTGCAGCCGTTGCATTGGTGGGCATCCTCTCCCTCATGTGCAAGCAAGTCCAGCAAGAGTCTCCTCTCTCAACTAGTGTGGCCAACAACACATGAAGTGCAACTCTCCATCACATGTGCAAGAAAGGAAGCACCCATCCTCCCACACATGTGAAGTTTGCAAAAGGAAGACCTCTCCTTGATCACATGAGTCAAGGAAGAACTCTCTCTCTCTCTCTCACCTTCTCTCAAGCATGTGGAGCTAGGAAGGAGCTTCACCAACTCTCACATAAGTGAGCTAGGAAAAGGATGAATTTCATCCCTCAAGCATGCCAACCTAGCAAGTCTTCTACTCACCTACCTCACACATGTAAAGCTTGGAAAAGTCTTTTCCATCTCTCACATGTGTGAGGTTTGAAATCTCTTTTTCATTTCTCTCAGATGTCATGAGCGAGGAAAATATTTTTTTCCATCTCTTGCATGTGTGGGGTTTGTAGAGAACCTCTCCCACTCATGTGAATCCAAGCCCTCTCTCTCCCTTAGCCTGTAAAAGGAGCACCTCTCCCTCATTCTCAGCATCCCATCCAAGAGTTCTATCTCTCGTTCTTCTCTTCTCTCATCTCTTCTTTCTTCCTTTCTTTCTTTAGTAGAGTAGAGTAGAAGTTTAATTTTCTTTTCTTTGGCCTTTCATTTGTAGGATGATTGGCTAAACTCCTTAGTTAAGGCTAGGAGTGAAGCCTTTGGTGAGATTTGCAAAGTTCGGTTCTCTTGGTTCAACAATGGTAATGCTTAAATGTTGAAAGTCTTCTTGTTTGATCGGTTTGGTTATTTACCTCAGCGGAAGCTATTGTTGTGCACGGCCCCTTGATCCATCGTAGACTCCGGGCACGATAGATGCTTGGAATTCTTTGCACATCAATTAGCTAGTTTATGATCGATGAAGTCATGCATTCCATCATCGACTCTAGGCATGATTAATACTTTGGATTCCCTACAGTCATCAAGCTAGTATGGGTAAATTCATCGATTTGTAAAATCCCTTGATCCACTGTAGGCTCCGAGCCCAGTGGATGCTTTGGATTCCCTACGATCGATAGACGATATTTTAATGGTTGGATTAATCAATCAAAGCCTCTTATCTTGTAAGTATGCATTTGATCGTATGAATTTGTGATCTTAGCAATTGACATTTTGTCAAAGTTGTTGATCTGTATAATTATTTGATTCATTGTTGACTCTGGGTATAATGGATGTTTGAAATTACCTGCGATCAACTAATGAAAGTGCTTCATAGTCAGATCGATTGGTTAAGATCACTATCTGTAATGAAACATACAATGGTTTAGCAGTTTCATCTTTTATTTAGAACGAATCTTTAATCGATTCCAATTGAGCTATAGTTGAACTAACGAATCAAACATTATGAATTAACCAAAGATGGATCCCTAATACCTTAACCCTTTCTTATTTTTGTCTTTTATCATACTTACAACTTGCTCTACTCTCGTGGATAAAATTAGTTTTCATCTCTCCCGTCTAAACTAATTTCTCTAAGTTCTTAACCCCCAATCCGTGTAGTTCGACTTTGGTCTCACCGAGTATTTACTACTTTGCTACCTGAACTTAAGTGTACAATCTTCATATTGTAGAAAAGTATCTTAGATGGAATTTAGGAGATCCACCGCCATCAGGTGTAGATTGTCACCTAGAAAAGTAACTTTTTGCATGCATCTCCAGGTAATCTATTATGCATTACACATCTATGCCATACTCTCTAAAGCTCTTACGCTCAATCATCCCCATTACTGACTTAAGCATCGAAGGTCTCTTGCAGGCACGATTGGCACCCTCTCTCTCTCTCTCTCTCTCTCTCTCTCTCTATGATCTCAGGTCTAACAATCCATACCATTCATTCATGTCCACACCGAGTGACGAAGATGTAACGTTGATCCTTCATCAACATCTGTTACCTAGTTTTGGATGTTAATAGATTGGTGTCATATGTGGAAACGACTAGATCGTTCTCGCTTCATTACTACTTCGTCGTTTGATCTCTCTTCTGTTCTTATCCATTTTTTCTATATTCATGATGCCTCCAAAAATAAGCGGCCAGCTGGGGCATCCGTTTCTGCACAAACATCAGCCCTAGTAGGTTCATAGAATCTGCTAGAGGATGTCTCTCCCACCTAGGGGGAAAAAGCTCCTCCACAACCTTAGCCACGACCACTGCCGCAACCTCCGATTCTGGCCAACGACACTGTCAGACTCGACCTCCTTGATGATAGTGCGCTAGCGATAAGGACCGAGATCACTCAATTCGCCTAAATAGCGATATAATTGGAGCAATTTCTATCCCCTGCTGCTCCTTCACAACCTAACGCGCTCCCCTCCACCTCAAGAGCAACAAGGACAAAATCACCCACAAACCAACCAGTCGCAAGTTGGGTTGGACCACCCATCCGAGCCCCTGTTCAACATGGAGGGAGTAACTTCCCATGCGAGATTTACGCATCACATGCTTGATGCTAGACGTCAGCATCAGGATGAGGCCATCGAAATTTCCAGCGCTAATCATACATTAACGTGGGAAAAGGGCCTCAAAGAGCTTGAAGGCAAGTTCACAAACATGGAGCAACGGTATCACTCAAACCTACCTGCGACAGTGCAAGCAATGGTGGCACAAACAGAGCCACCATTCACCAAGGAGATCATGTAGGCACCATGACCAAAGAAGTTTCGAATGCCTATTATGACTCATTACACCAGGTCGGGAGGCCCTATGGAGCACATAGAGACCTTTAAGTTCCTCATAGAGCTTGAGGGTGTAACCCCCTTGTGCCGGGAATTCCCTCTTCCCCTTAAGGACGCGGCTCAGACGTGATTCAGAAATCTCAAACCCCGTTCGATTAGTTCCTTCTTTCAACTGTATATGAACGTTATTTGTGTTATAATTTATGAGGAGTAGCAAAATTGAAGAAGCCAGCGGCCCACCTAGCTACAATCAAACAAAAGCCGGATGAATCCCTGAAGGAGTACATGGTCTGATTTACGTCTAAGTCTGAGCAAACTGAAAGTTACACAGACGATATAGGCCTGGTGTCACTTCTCAGCAGGGTCAAGAACAAGGAGTTTAGTTTTGACCACAACAAGTCTACTCCGAGAACTATGGCAAAGCTCTAGCCAAGGCCTAAAAATATATCAACGCTGAAAAAGTTGCGAGGGTTAGGGCTAGGCCAAGCAGGGCTGAGGTAAAATATATAACTTAAGCCCCAGCTTTAACTAAAAATTGATCCATTGATGCATACAAGGCTCAAGCATAGCCTATGGGCCAAGTTAGCATACACAAGCCCTCCCTAAAACAAGTCAGGCTCATTGGGTTGGGTGGGCTACCCGGCATGTGCTAAACCTAATCATGATCATCATAAAGAATTATGTGAAGAAATTTTCTCATACGAAATGACAAAGATAATCAATCTTTCCTTTAACAGTCATATATTAGAATTTTCTTAAATATTAAAGTTCAAATATATAAATAAAGTTTATAAACAATGTACAAATATTTTCATCACCACTGCTTATCAGTAACACATCTTTAATTGAATCCAACTAGCCTGAAAAAAACATATTCAAACTGATAATTTTAATCATCCGTGTTTGCCATCCAAGTCAGTCCATTGCAGTGAAATGGGAAGAAAAGTGTATAAAAAAATGTGTGTAGGTGGTCAAGCACAAGCGCCATGCTAATACAGCGAACGTGTGCTAAATAGAAACCTCTAAGGGCACACTGATTAGTCTTGGGGCCCAAAAATCAGGTCATTATATATGCTCATCAGGTGGGCCATTCGTGAGAAAAAACCTAACGGCTCTGATACAAGGGCATCTTTGTGCGACTCCAAGAATGCATCTCTACACTGAAGTTAGGTGGCTCACGAGGTGAGATTCATTGTGAGACTGTGTGATTCAGGAACCTATGCAATGCGAGAGTTGCCCATGATGAGGGATCGCCTGAGTTTGCCTAGGACAGCTAGAATATAAGGATAAATTGATACTCCCGGCCCATTAAGCTTTAGGTGTGTTAGCTGGTTCGGCTAGTGACCCCAACACCAACCACAATGAGCTAGTTAGGGGTCAAAGCTTTGCAGGGCCCACCATTATGTATGTCTCTTATCCATGCTGTTCATCTATTTTGCCAACTCATTTTATAGCACGAGCCCAAAACTGAGCCAGATACAACTCTCGGGTGGACCACACCACATGAAAAAATGGGGATTAAATGCTCACCGTTGAAAACTTTTTGGGGGCTACAGAAGTACTTTTATCAAGCTGATAATTGTTGTTTCCCTTCATCCACGTCTGTGTGACATTACCAACAGGTTGAATGGCAAATAAACATCACAGTGGGTGCGAGGAAGTTTTTAATGGTGCATGTTCGATCAACACTGTTTTTCTGTGGTGTGGTGCACACAAGAGTTGTATCTGCCTCATTGTTAGGTTCACGTCCTCGAAAAATCTAGAAAAATGGATAGACGGAGTGGATAAAACACATATATCGTAATGCAGCCCACATAGCTTTGACACCAGCTTGCTGTCTGGTGTTTATGTCTCAGCCAAACCGCGTCCCTGACTATCAGGCTGTAATGCCCATGAAAAGCTAGCAAATCGCAGACTTGAGACTTGTACCAAAGTTACGTACTTCACGGGCAGGGCCCCACACGTATCAAACGTGAAAGAAGGAAAATCAAAGCTTCAGTTTGGTCAGGTCTTCCCCATTCAAAATAATGGACTTTGACCTTTTTTTTCACGTGAAACTGTGAAAGCCCTACCGTGACCTTTTTTTCACGTGAAAGCCCTACCGTAACGCTACCAAACAAAGGAGACGCGTTCAACCAAGCCAAAATCCTCCTCTATAAATACAACCTTCCCTTCTATCCTTATATCAACACAACCAGAATAAGAAAATCCTGGACATGGATTCCCATGCAAGACATCTCTCTCTGGCAATGTCCATCATTCTCATCCTCTTGATCTCCCATTCTCATCCTCTCGTGGTGGCAGCCAGGCCTCTGCAAAGCACATCATGGTTGAAGAAACCCGGACCCAATTTCCAGTCCCTCCAGCAAGGCCCAGTGCCGCCTTCGGATAAATCTACATGCACCAACGGACGCACCAAAGATGGCCGTCCCTGCAACATTCATGCAATGAACTTTGCAGGCCGTGTCCGTTCACCGCCGCACCATTTCTCTGAAAGCATCATCACCGTCACTGCTGTTGGTGTCGATACTGGCCACCAGAACCAAGGGTCTTGATTTTCTTTATCAGTTGATATTGTTGTGAACATATAGGACCAAACACATACTGAAATAACGTTCTTTTTATCACCATGAGGTTTGTTAAGCCCACACTCGTGTGAGAACCCTGTCCATCCACGTTCAGGTGCGTGCGCCAATGTGGAACACGTGTGGTAGATCAAATCTTTGCATCAGATGGTCGGCATTGTTTAGATCTTCTAGCCGAATAGTAAGGCCATTTTCCACCTTTGGTGGGCCACATAAATGAAATGGCCTAGTATTTGAGTCAGCAGATGTAAGCATTGCTTTCACCCAGATGAGGAGCTCAGATCTTACACGTGTTCCATATGGGCGTGGATTGGGAGGGCTCCACACGCTTGTGGAATTACCAGACCTCATTGTTGATTTTATTTTTTTCTTTTTTTCTATTGAATGGTTACAAACTTCTGAAGGAGTGTGTAATAACTGAGAACACATGCAGTTCATTTACATGTAACTTTTATTTTTTAGCTTGAAAATTCTATTTATTTTTCAATTTTAATGATTATTTTTCTTAATTTAATACATTGAAATTTTCACCAGAGAGGATATGTCCAGTTTGTGCAGTTGGGACCCTTGCTTTCTGTGATCTGAACTATTGAATTGATGAGGCCAATGGTGGATGCTCCATTCCCCAAAAACCTGCTAGTTCAGGAGATCCTAGCCTTTGAATATTGACTGATGTAGCATGTTGTTTCTTAGCCATTTACTACCCGCCCCTCAATTTAAAGGCCCACGCAGGAGATTTTATCAGTGCATTGATCCATCAACATTGGGCCCGTAATATCAACGGTCTGGATCACTGATCCATCAACATGGGAACCTTCCCTAGCACATAGTTGCATTTGGACTTGTTGGTATCCATCTCACCTGTTGGGACCGTCCATCACGTTCAGTCCATTTTTCACTGGTTGCTTTGAAAATAAATCATACTAATCAGATTATCCAAAATGTCCAGTCAGTTGTATGAAAAAATGGTTGGACAAGATCATAGGTAAAAGAAGGGCTAATCACAAGCGCTTAGGATCATATGATCGCCTGTGAATTTTTTCACGAGAGTGGGAGAAGTCAGGACCTAATGGATGGTCCAGATAGGAGATGTGGATGCCAAATACAACCATGTGCATGAAAGGTTTCTGTACACTTAGCCTACTACCATGGGTGACTATTAATGTAATTATAAACTAGAGATCTGCCTTACATCACCAAAATAAGATGGTTGGATGGTCAATCTCGACCGTATACTTAGTGGGCCCTGCCTTACATCACCAAAATAAGATCTCTAAAAATGAAATCGATCTATATGTTCGCTGCCACACTCTCGTGAGATGATAGTTACATTTTCCTTAATTTCCTTTTGGATTCCGTGTATCCAAACATGCCCTAAAAAGTGGAAGAAAAGAAAATGAAGGTTGGCAGATTGCCTACTCAGAGAAGTTGATCTAGGCAAGGTGGGATGACTCGTCTACCTTCCTGATCATGCCAAGGACCGGGACAGCCCAGCATGGAAGAGGACTGTGAGTTGTCGCGAGTTCTATTGGGCCCACCATGATGTATGTGTTATATCGACACTGTCCATTTATTTAGCAAGATTATTTTAGGGCACGGGATAAAAAATAGGTAGATCCAAAGTTCAAGTGGACCACACCACAGAAAGCAGCGCGGACAATGACGCCCCACCAATGAAAACTTTCTAGGGTCCACCATGGTGTTTATTTGCCGTCCAAACTGTTCATAACGTCACATTGATCACCTGGATGAAGATAAAAAAATAATAATAAAAAAAAAAAAAAAAACAAATATCAGTTTGATACAAAACTTGTGGCCCACGAGAAGTTTTCAATGGTAGGCTTTCAATCACCCTTGCTTTGAGTGATGTGGTCCACTTGAGCTTTGGATCTGCCTCAATGTTCCACTCATGCCCTAAAATGACCCTGCCAAATGGATGGACGGTGTGGATATAACACATACATCATGATCAGGCCCAAAGTACGTACTTGTGACATCAACACACAACCCAGGTTGATAGTGCCTGTCACACAACGTAATCCGCTACCTCCCAGCACCTAGTAAGCTCCTTCCAATTTATCAGAAACCAACGCGCTTGCTGCATTTCTGACTGCACATTTCAACTTCATGGCCCACACCCAACATTTCGATTCAAGAAGTGTCCCGCACCGTTGATCTTGTAGTAATCGACGGCTGCACAATCCTTGCATGTTGACGGGAGCTTCTCCAACCTAACATGTCTTGAGGCTGAGGGAACAGCCCAAATGAACCCCACTTGGACGGCAATGGACAGTCCCCATAAAAGCTGAATTACCAAAATGGAAATGAATAATCCGCATTGGAGAAGTATGAAAACGTTTCCAACCATGGACCGAATACTAACTTGCCGTAATATCAACCGTAGGATTGAAAATGTCTCGACTTATAATTCAGTCTAACCAATCAAGACCGTGGAAGTTGCGCCTGTTGACTACAGAATACAATCTCAGATGAAATGAATGCATCTGCAGTCCGTGGTTCCTGAGCTAGGATGACCGAGTCAACCTAACTTCCACGATTAAAAAGTGCACCGGAGCTATCCATGTACATGTTGAACTCACTGCGATGTATCATCAAGGCTTTAGGGGCCATCTCATATCCATCCACATCGGATGTGCACCTAACCAAGTTACTTGGTACTGTCCAATCAAAGTCACTGTTCCACTTGAGGATGTGGATGGGGTACTGATCGAAAGCTCTGCCATAGGAACTTGATCTCCTTGTCATAGAGGACTAGGTTACCACAGGGGTAGGAGTTTGATGCCACTAACACCTTTATTGGCCCATATTTATTTGTCGGACGTGCTCACTGGCTTAGAATAGCATGCTTTGATACCATGTTAAATTTGTTAAACAACCACTTGATGTATAAGCTCAAATAGTTGGAGAAAGTGGTTGTTTGACCTGGTATCAGATGAAATGGTACTGTCTTTGAATCCCAAGAGCAATAAATATGCCTTGATTAATGTATTCTCCCACGGAGTAAGGGAAAAATCAAGTCCACCTAAAGAATAGAAAATCAAACCTAGCATATTTATGATGTGAGTGTCCCTCCACCCTTCTCTAGTACACTTATATATTAAAAGCTTTTTAGTAAAGAGAAGTTTGTATGCATAAGGAATGATTTCCGTGTTAGTTTGTATGCACAAAGAATGAGATCTAATACACCTATATATTAAAAGCTTTTTAGTAAAGAGAAGTGTTGTGCAATACACTAATAACGCTAGTAAACCGAGATCCAATCTTCGATCTCACCCACAAACGATAAATAAGAAGAAATATAATTTAGAAGTAGAATCCAAGCAAACCAACAAACCACAAAACAAATTTTACGTGGAAAACTCCAACAAGGTAAAAAAAAAAAAAAAACCATGAGTGCAAACTTCCATTATGAAGAAGACAAAGTTACAAGCAATATACTCACCTCCTCGATGCTCCCATGCATAGAAAAGACCATTGTTGCTAATATCTTCCCTCTTTCTCACCTTGTACGTATAAAAACTCTAAGCTCATGCCCTAATCCCGAATTACACCCATTTATATAGTAAAACCCAGAATTAGACTCAAAATAAGAAAGCCCACAAAACACCTCGCATCCGGTCGAGCACCCGGTCAGTCTTGGTCGGACACCCGCCTAATGTAGAAATTGTCCAGTGAATAACAGGGGGAAAAGCCCAAATTTTGGGCGTCTAACCAAACCTGGTTGGGCGCCCAATCCACTTCCTGGTGGAATCGGCTCCACACCCTTAACAAGAAGCTCTCAAGTCCAATCAGTTGGACCACAGTTTACCATCCACCCAATGGATAACTTATAATTTGTTTAGTGTTTGTGAAATGTAATCCTCCTAATAAATTAGCCCCACCATAAGGATCACCTAGTGCAAAAATCAGTCATATTCAATCATAATGTGAGCCACACCATAGAAAGCAGTGTATAACCATTGATAAATAGTAAAAAAACTAGTATGGTCCACTTGATCATTATATTAGGCTAGTTGTTGCATGAAGTGTTCCGCATGCATGGTGAGGCTAATCTATTGAACAGGTTGGATGTTCCATGCACTTAGCAAGTTAGAAGTTATCATCTAGGTGGACTATAACTTATGGTCCAACCTTCTATTTATAAAATATTCTACACTTATACATCATTTTTGTGTCTAAATGCTGTTGTGCATCTCTATGGCCACAAAGAGAGAAATAGGGAAAGAGAAAATGTGTGAGTTACAAACAAAGAATGCAAGTTACAAATGTAAATATTGTGTGATTTGAAGATTTATTGGGCCCTACGGCTTAACTTGTAATGGACAAATGTTAATATTGTGATCTGACCGTCACTTTTAACTCCAAACTTCAGAGATCCTTCATGTATATTAAGATCTTCAATTTAGAGTAGGTTACAAAGAAGATCTTCAGGTGGGCCACACAACATACTTAGTCGTTGTATTGGCAGTACAAGTGATGTACACTCCAAAACAGCTTTTTGAGACCGCAAATGTCTTGGCTTATTCGAGATTTTCTCAGTTTGGATCAAAGTTTTGTGCTTTCTATTGTTGACTTTTGGTTTAAATCATTGCATATAATAGTTAAGGTGAATATAGACAGTTATTTATGAACTTTTAACTGTCCATAATGAATAACAAGCTTCTTGGTACCGTTCATTTAAAGTGTCTGGCCCACTAGAATGGTGTTGGAGAGGTGGTCGAAATTCTACCACAATATCCTCCACTTCTTTGTCATGGATGACTATATTTCCACTGGGAGGAGCCTAATGCTGATGAGGGCTTTTAAGGTGCTGGGTCCTGTAGCTCGGGAAAGTGGAAGAATCGTGCCACGGTTGTCTGTATCAAGTTCTCAAAGTATGCCTTCTTCCTCACCATGTTTTATTTGTAAATCTACTTCATCCATTAGGTGAGAACCATTATATAAACCATAGATACAAAAGATCAGCTAGATTTTTAAAAATTGATGGGCCAAGCCAATAGAAACAATGGAAAAGTAATATTATAACCTCTAAGTTCACACGGTGTAGCCCACCTGATATTTGGATCAGAATAATTTTTTTGTATTAATGTTACTCTGGTCAGTTACATCTGATTAACAGGTTTGATGAAAGATACACATCATGGTGACCCCACACACAAACCTATGGTTGGTATCTCACCCCCATTTTACCTGTGTTGCGCGCCTGAATTTTGATTCTCCCTGATTTTTTCACTCACGGTCCTAGAATTGAAAATAAAATCTGATGGACAGAATGGATGTTACATATACGACATAGTGGGCCCCTCAAGCTTGGCCAAATAGGTGATGGGCCCACTAAGTATACAGTCGAGATTTAAATAAAACGAATGGATGATGGGTAGGAGCTTCCAATTTGGGATATTTTTGCTGTGGACCATCCACATTGGGCCATCAGATCAAACGTGTGGATCTCCATGTTGCTGCCCATGTGACTAATTCAAGGCCGGAGGAATCTGTACTTGTACTCGGTGAGCTTTGCTAATGTGACGTCACCACCATATTTTTTGAAATACTACAAGAGAAATACTTTCATACTCTGGCAGGGTTCCGCAATTATTCGATTTACATGAGTTAATACATGACACGTTTCCCATTTCCAAATGCATGCGTTTCAAGCATCCTATGCAGCCGAGTATCAAATAACTCCCCATGATACAAAACAATCGTAGAGATGCCGGCCGCCTCTACCAGTGAGACCGGATAATTCTAAGCTATTGATATAGTTGCTAAACTGTCTGATGCTTTCGATGTACCGTTTTGGCCTTCCCTGGGCTACCATGATGTTACGGGCTCGTTCGGATACCACGAAATAAGTTACTTTTTCTACTTATATTAGTAGATAAGTTACTCATTTGAGATGTGTAAGTTTAGTTTAAGATCAATTACAACTTTTTTACTTAAAGTTATTTAATCACTTCAACTTAATAAGTAGAAACCAAGATAAACTACTTGAGGCATAATTAGCTTAAGTAAGATTGTTGATTTTTTCAATTTGATCTCTCCTTTGAAATGGGACCTATGGTACTGGTGGGCCCAAGTTGACGATCTTAGAGGAAAGCTTTCACTTCCTTAGTTCACGCAGCTAATAGGGTGGCGGATGACCTAGCTCAAGGGGGAAGCGAGTCGCAATGTAACAAGGTGTTTCAAAATGCTTCAGATCTTCCCTAAACCACCGGCGGTTTCTTGTTCCAAGATCAACTTGGGATGGGCAGCGTGAGAGAATCGAGCATCAACTGTTAGCTAGGAATGGATGGTTTTGTGGGTTGGGGTGGTCAACCCTTCTCCTAAATCGGGTGGGGCTAGGAATTGTCGGGGAGGCCTAATGCCAAGTTTAGTCTTGTAGGGTATTCATTGCGGATATGATAGGGGGGCCTTCATCTTTTTGGGTATCTAGGGCTCGCCTGAATGTAATTATCCAGTGGCTGTTTTGCCCTATTTATATGAATATATAGAGGCTTCTAAAAAAAAACTAGCTTAAGTAACCTACTATCCAAAAGCCCACTAAATGTTGTCCAAACCTCTCATGGATGAACCGAAAACAAAACATTAGCTTGATCTAGAACTTCTTAGCCTTATAGAAGGTTTCAACAATAGGCATTCAATCTCTATTGTTTCCCACCACCCGTCTCACTTAAGTTTTGGATCTGCCTCATTTTATAGCCATGTCCTAACATGAAGTGACAAAATTGATGGATCGAGTAGATGCTGCATGGACATCTTAGTGGGTCAACCCACATTGCTTCCCCTAGGGGGAGTTCCTGCATTGGCACATGCAATTCGTAGCCACTTCAACACAGATGTATAAAGGAAAGGTAATCCATTGAGAAAAAGATAAGAAAGAAAGAAGATTGATGCTTCAGCAGTATTAGTGAAAGCAGCGAGGCAATTTAAACTATCCAAATTAAGGGTTCCAGTCTAACTTGGGTTTCAACTCATGTTTTAGTGGTACACAGAGTACATTTCAATACTGAGGTCATGGGCTCGAGTGCCTATGTGGCGTGTGTGAGTGTGAGTGTATGTCAGTGTATCAACTGTATCAACGGTTTGAATCATAGCAAATAATCTCATATCTGACTGATATAGCCCCGGCATATTGGAACTACAATGTGTAGACCTTTTGTGACAAGCAAAGTAACAATTTGTTTTCTGTTACATCCATGAAGAAATTCTATATTTTGAGCTTCAAGAAAAAGGTAGATGTACTAATCGAGATTCTACAGTAAGATCTACCAAAATATGGGCCCTACATTGCATTGAAGCTCATCATGTGGACACTGTGTCCCTGGGCCTAGGATCATATACAATTCTAGTTTCTTTATGAAGAATGATTACGTGAGAGTAAAGTTAGGGCATTGGATTTTGAAAGAGTAGGCCACACCCATCATGATGGTGACTGTCGCGTCTAGCAACGGGCAGCTGCCATCCGACATTTGTTCCGTACATGTCTTATTTGAGGGGCCAGGCCAAGCTCAAGTTTTGAGGACCAATTACTAGTTGGGCCGGGCCTGGGCTTGGATTAGGTATAAAACCCAAAACAACCTGCCCAGCCCAACTAATTGAATATAGTGAGGTCAGGTACTTGACTGGTGGTTGTGTTGGACGCGAGACCAGCTGATCGCTAGTGGACAAAGCCAGGCTTGGGCCTTAGTATTTAGCTCATGGGTTGGGCATAACAAATTAACCTCGGGCTTGGGCTTGGGTGTTTAGCTCATTGGTTGGGTATAAGTACACATGGCTCAAGCCTGGCCTATTTGTATAACTGGGTCGCTTGGATGCCTGTGAATGGTTTGAGTGGTAAATGATTTACAGGTGTTTACTATTTCAAGTTTGTCCTCTTTGGCTGTAAATGATTGTTTATGTTTGGATAGCCCATAAATTGTTTGAACCTTGTAAATAGAGAGCTTGTAAATGAAATTCCACTTATTTTTCCTTTAAAAAGGTCATCGAAACGTAGAGTGTAAATGATTTTTCTATAAACCATTTACAGGCATCCAGACAACCCTTAAGCTGTCAAGAACAATGTGAAGGTTATCTCTTGCCACCCTCTTATTTGATGGTAGAATAAAGAATGATAGAATTAAAAATGAATGCATTAAATTATATAACACCAATGGATAATTACAAGATGGGGAAAGTAGACTTAAATGATTCGGTCATGTGCAGTGTATAGCAAGAATTATATCAATTACAAGTGACTTAATGCAAATTGAGAGCTCCCTAAGAAAGAGCGAAAGGCCAAAACAGATACAAGTAAAGGTAGTACAAAAAGATTTTGGAGGTGTTGGATCATTAAGTTACCTTACATAAGCTAGTTATACTTTTAGTAGTATATCCTCATTTCTACTTGTGCAGCAAATAAGTTTGTTTACTAAATAGCATGCTTACCAGCCAAAAGAAAATTAGTAAATTATGTTTGATTTCCGACATCACATAGGTATTTATCCCTAAAGTTTGTTTGATCCACCCTTAATATCCACTATCTATCATGTGGGCCCAACCTTTGATGCGCACCGTTCATTATATTGGGCCCGCCATCAAAATAAATTGTCTATCACATGAGGCCCACTTTTAATATCCGCCGCCCATCACATGGAGCCTACCTTTAATATGGGTTATCCATAATGTGGGGCCCACATTGTATGTGGACCATTCATCACAAGGGGTTGACCTTTGACTGTGGACTGTCCATTATATAGGGCCCTCTTGATGCGGTAATCCATCGTACATGTGGGGCCCACCTTCAGTATCTATTGCCTCTCATGTGGGGCCCACTTCAATATCAATATCTATTGCCTCTCATGTGGGGCCCACCTTCAACATCAATATCTATTGCCTCTCATGTGGAGCCCACCTTCAATATCTATTGCCTCTCATGCGGAGCCCTCCTTTGATATATATGGATGTTCCATTGTGTGGCTCCCACCTTCAATGTAGGACATCTATCATGCAGGGCTCGCTTTGAATATAGGACATTCATCATTAGGGCCATACCTTTAAATTGGAGAATCCATCATATGGGCTCACCTTGATTTGGGTCATCATCCATAATGTGGGCCCACCTTTGAAGTGGACCATCTAAGCGTCCATCACGCAGGCCTCACCTTTGATGTTCTTGGGCCTCCTTTGATATGAATTATCCATCACCTAGAGAGAGACCAAAAGTAGAAAAGCTAAAAGTTAAAAAAGCAAAAAATAAAAATTTAAGTAATTTTTATTACATAAGTTAGGCTCTCTTTTTTTATTACACAAGTCACGCTTACAATAGTGTTTACCAAACTAACTTACAATGGTATTTACCTAACTTAAGTTAAAAAAGAAAAAGAAAAAAGGAAAACAAAACAAAATAAAGAAAAGAAAAGAAGTAACTTCTTAACTTTCATCAGCTAAAAAAAAAGTACTCATCCTGTCGTGTCCAAATGGGCCCTTAATGACTTATGATCTAACTACTGTAACTGTTAATAGAGTGGAATGGCGGTAAGGAATTCATGTACTAAATCCTAGTTCGTTGGAATAAAGCTTAAACGATGATGGAAGACCCTAGCTGTATAATTCTGGCCTTTCTTTTGGTTGAATATGAAACATTGCTGTATTTTATTTTTTGTCCAAATAGTACGTGGACCACCTAATGGAGGATACTTCATTATCTTAGGGTACGGAAAAAGCGTAAGAATTGTCGTGACTGGCCCATTCCACATGATGTCAACATGATTCGAACCACTTATTCAGTGGGTCCCTCTGTGGATCATCCTAGGCTTTTGATGGTGAGTTTGCGGCCAAGCCACTCTCCACCACCTGCACGAATGGCGGGACACTCCACTCTGAGTGCCATAGCAGCAAGATCGACCCTTCTGATTTCGGGATGATGATCCATCTACCTTGGGTCCTACAACTTGAAAGTCTAATACAACTTACGTTTGTATGATTTATGAGTGCCTATAGGATATTTTAAAAAAAATGGAATGATTTGTGCATACGGCACACGTATCAAGGATCCAGGCCATTCATTAGAAGGTACGAACTGCGAGCATACAGCATGCTAAAAATCAGGGTAGCACCCTCATCAGTTATCACAAGCCTTGCATGCCTGATCAGTGGACGAACATTATTTTTGGTCCACGGTATGTTCACGGTGGACGGAACCCTACATGATGAATGGTCCTGGTCTCTAACATGTGTGTTGTACGCATGGATCTCACACACGTATTCTTCCCCTTCACGTAAGAAACCGGTCACTCACGACCCTTAAAAGCCACAGCACCCCAAAGATCAAATGCGTCACATCCCTTTCTTGGAGGTGAAGCATACGAATCATCAGGCGTTATACAGTGCAAGACGTGACGTTTCTACGGGAAGCGGATTGCATCCTGCCCCCGCCTGGACGGACTCGGTCCATGCAAGGGCTTTATGGGCCCACCGTGATGTATGGGTTTTATCCATGCTGTCCATCTATTTTTTTTTATTTTTTTCTTTTCCAGATCATTTAAGGGTATGAGCGGAATATTAGACAGATTCAAGGGTCAAGTGGCCCATGGGACACCGTGGTTGAAACCTTCCCGGGGCTCACCTTGATGTTTATTTGACATCCAAACTATTCATAAGGTCATATAGGCCTTGACGAAGGGACAATACAAATATCAACTGGATCAAAACTTTAACGGTGCTCCTAAAAATTTTTCACTAGTGAATGTTCAATTCTTCATTTGTGGTCCACTTGAGCTTAGAATCTGCATCTTTTGGAGGTCATATTCTAAAATGGTCTAGGAAAAGTGGATGGACAGCGTGGATAAAACTCATACATCACGGTGGGCCCCACAGTGCTCCTGCCTGGACCAAGTCACAAGTTTGTACATTTTGGTGTATTGGCCATCCATGGTGTGGCCCATCATATCAACGACTTAGATTACTGAATCACAAGTCGCACAAACTAAAAACCCACAGACTATTGGCCCCCTGCATATGCTCTTGGCTACCTGCGTCTTTGAACAGTAATCCATACCGATGGCCTATTGGGTCCGACGGTGGATGATATGTCTAAAATAAGCGTGGACTACGGTACCCATCCAATCAGTGGCCAGCAAAAGGATTTATCCAATCACTGCAATATATTAGGCTACAGTCCATATACATGATGTTCCACCAAATCAACAAGGCCGAGTAACGGACATGTTTGTCGCACGTGTACCATGAGGATGACAGTGACACTTCTAAAAACCAGACATTCGGTAGACGGGGGCTGTGGAGGACACGTAGTCGTGCCCTACCGAATGTGTGGTCCAGATCACGTCAGGACATAGGACCGGATATTCGCAGCCCCTCTCCGGAATTAATTTCTCACACTCTGGAGAAATAAATGCCACTCACATTCCATGGACGGTCAGTCACGAGGAATGACATGGTTTTTCTCATCAAGAAAATGTGAAGCCAATTTAGGTAATCCACACCGCCAATTAGGTGGGCCATGCTTTGAAAATCTTTAGCCTGGAAAGATACAATCCTTCCGTCAACGGCCTAAGTTTAAGGAGAAAATGTAGGAGTGGTCTAAGTTCGGAGAAAAGTGATTCAAACCATAAAACTGTTGGAATCTTAGAATTTGAGAACTTCTGGTATATCCCATTTCTAAGAAATGTCCCATTAGATCAACGGTCTTGATCACTGAAACATAGACCCAGTGTACGAAATAGTATGCGATAATTCGCCACTGAGCTCCTCGTCTCCACTAGGCCCCAAGAAGTTTTTAATGGTGGCCGTTCAATACTCACTGTTTCCTCTGGTCCACTTGAATTTTTGGATCTGCCTCATTTTTTTTTATCATGCCCTAAAATGATCTGATAAAATTAATGGACGGCGTGGATATAACTGATACATCAAGATAGGCCCCACAGAGCTTAGCGCTGCAGGAATCCCCTGGAGCCGGGGCCACAAGCAATCCGCATCCGAAATCGCAATATCACGTCATCATGGGCATTTATGTCATTTAAGAACAATTCCGCTAGTGCTTCACCACCATTTTCAAAGTGGTGGCCCCTCACATAACCATCCAACCGGTCGCTATCGAATGGGAGGTAAAAAGTCACATTGTTTGTGGTCAAAATTCAAACGGTTACCACCATCTTATCAGTTGGATTTTTTGGCCGGGTTCCATCCAAAACTGTTGCTGAAACTTGGACGGTCTCAATTCAAAGATCCCCTCCTATAAGTGTACGATGGAAGAGTCACCACCATTTTTTAAATGGCGATGAACTATCAGGAGAAGAGAAGTAATGCATTGCAAATTTGCAATGCCTTCAGTTCCTGCTCCGCTTCTCCAATAACACTCCTCTCACAGCTTTCGAATTTCGGACCCGACAAATCAAATAAAAGAAAGGAAGGGAAAAAAAAGAGAGAGAGAAAGAGAGAAATCATGCCTCTGATCCGATTCCAAGTCCGGAACGAGTTCAGACTCGGAGACCCGAAGCTGTACGGAGAAGCAGACTTGGAGGATCCGAAAGCGATTCTCGACGGAGTCGCCGTCTCCGGCCTTATTGGTATACTGCGGCAGCTGGGAGATCTGGCCGAGTGAGTTTTCTCTTCCCCTTTTGCCCTAACTTTTGCTTCTTATTACTTCCATCTTTTTGCCCTTCTCTTTGCCATTTAGTGAAATCCCCATGGCATACTGGTAATTACATTTGGATTTCAGTTCTGAGCTTCGATCGATCGTAAGTTGGGCTTTTGTGTTGTGGTTTGTATTTGTAAGTAAGTTCCCGATTATTTCATCGTAGCGACTTCAGAGCGTCGGAAAAGGTGGGCCCCACCATGGAATATCGCCCGGCATGAAGATAGGCCAGTCCGATCATCAGGCTACCGAGCAGTGGTAAGGGTGGGCCCCACGATGGGAGATCACCCAGTAGGAGAATTGGCTGGTCTGATCATCAGGCGGGCGTGACATATGCGTTGGATCAGACCGTTGGCAGGTCTGGTTTAAACAGTCTGTTGTTTCCGTGCGACGTGGCTTGCCTGATGAGCGGACTGGCCTGATTGATCTTCTTGGTAGGGCCCACCTTTCAATCGGCTTGGGTGTCGTAAATGCGTAAGGTGGTGGGACGTGTGATGGGGGTGGACAGTGAATTACTGTCCATTGAGGGGCATGTGATCATTCCTCTTCTAAGGGTATGGTGTGTATTTGATCATTCGCATAGGGCCTTCTTGTTCAGATAGCTATTGCTGGGTGAAGATCATCCAGAAAAACATGAACAGTGGAAGTACAATAAGGGCCCATTTGGATGTCATATTGGGTTGTCTTCAGTGCATGTTTGGATGTCCGCCCAAATTAGGATTCGGGTCGAATTGGATTTCAAAACATTTCCACCCAAACCAAGGGCAGTGATGTATCTCATAAAAAACGCTGCTACCTGTGATTTGGGGCAGAAAATGTATTCTCTCTGTTCATTGTTTTGAGTCTGCCAGCCCCCTAATGGGCCCTTATTGTACTTCCTCTGTTCATGTTTTTCTTGATGATCTTCACCATTGTCAATTTGACTAGACTATCCTTTCCACCAAAGTCATGCATCATTTACTCTGCTTCCTTGGATTCATTACATAGCTGTTTAGGTTTTTGAGGGCTTGAAGATTAGAGCATGCAAGAGTAATTACTCAGACTTCTCCAATTCTATGATACCTAGATACGAAAGGATACAACATGAATGTGTATAGGGATACATGATGAATTATCTACTCAATTTAGCTGTGCATCATATAGCTTTTCTTATACATTTTGAGACGAATGTATCAGAAAACTAGTTTGGTCTCAAGCCTAGGTGGTTGAAGTTTGAACACTAAATACATGGAGAGGAGGAAGAATCTCCACATGGTCTTTATGCGGAAGCATATGATAGGGTCACTCGAGAATTAATCTGGTGGGTGTTGGGAAAGAAAGGAGTTTCAAGAGGATATATCTACATGAAGAAGGATGTGTATGAAGGAGCGGTGACAAATGTGAGGACCACTAGTGGACAGACAAGTGAGTTCCCAATTACTTTAGGCGTGCACCAAGGGTCAGCATTGAATCCATGCCTTTTTGCATTGGCTATGGATGACTTAACGAGACATTTGCAAG
Organism: Liriodendron chinense; assembly: GCA_003013855.2. Taxonomy (NCBI): domain Eukaryota; kingdom Viridiplantae; phylum Streptophyta; class Magnoliopsida; order Magnoliales; family Magnoliaceae; genus Liriodendron; species Liriodendron chinense. The sequence continues at coordinate 1,904,465 of PVNU02000440.1, read as the reverse complement.
AAGAGATCCCACGGTGTATGTTGGTAGATGACATAGCTTAGATTGACAAGATGAGGGAGGGGATAAATGCAAAGCTAGGTTTATGGAGGGGTTCTCTAGCATCTAAAGGATTTAAAGTTAGTTGAACTAAAACATAGCATATAGAGTGCAATTTTAGTAATATGAGTGAAAACGAGGAATTCATTAAGATTGTTGACCAAGAAATTTTCCAAAATGACCACTTTCAATACCTTGGGTCAATAATTCATGATAGTGGACTAATGTGATGTTTCCTGGGTTATGCCAGGGTCTATAGATGGACTGATATTGGCTTGGCATGTAGGCTGTATGCCAACTAACAGTGTCAAGGCTAGGTGGAGATTAACCTTGCTTGCTGTTTTTTGGACTCTTTGGGGAGAGTGGAAAGACCACTGTTTTCGGAATCTGAGCAGTTCTATAGCGGCAGCTGTGTCGAAGGCTTTCAGTTTGTAAAGGAATGGGACCCTGGTTAAAGGGCGCTTTGTTCTTTGTTTCCCTTTTTTCTTCTTCTTCCTTTTTTTGTATTCTTTTGCCTCCGGTCCTCCTTAATAGAACTCTTTACCTTCGGAAAAAAAAAAAAAAAAAATCATGATAGTGGAGAGATTGAGAAGGATGTTATGCATAGAATTTAAGCTGGGTAGAAGAAATGGAGATAAGCCTCTGGAGTTTTATGTGATCATTATGTCCTACTCAAACTAAAAGGGAAATTATATGGGATGGCTATAATACCAGCCATGCTTTATGGGATAGAATGTTGGGCAGTTATGGAACAACATGTTCATAGAATGAGTATAGCTGAAATGAGGGTGTTGATATGGATAGCTAGCAAGACGAGGAAGGATAGAACTAGAAATGAATGCATCGAGGGAACTTAGTAGTAACACCAATAGGTGATAAGGTGAGGGAAAATAGACTTAGATGGTTTGGTTATGTGCAATGGAGACCAAGAACCGTGCCTACTAAAAGCAGTGAGTTGGTACAAGTTGAAGGCTCTAAAAGGGTGAGGGGAAGACCCAAAAGGACATGGATGGAGGTAGTAAGAAAAGACTTGATGACCTATAGTCTAGCTGAAGGTCTGTCCCTTGATCAAGTGGAATGGGGGAACATGATTCACATAGCCGGCCCCAAGTAATTGGGATAAGGCTCAGATGATCATCATCATCATATGGCTGTGACACCATTGATGGAAAATATTAGGTAGACATACCATCTGCCCCACAACATATCAAACACAATGATTGAAGTTGAGATCTCATCCTTTGCAATGACTTCTCTAACTTCTATTACACTGATTGTTGACTTTTTTGCTTAGCTATAATGGCAGCAATCATAAAAGGGAATGCAACTAAGTTTTGACGGGCTAAAATGTTCCTTACATCAGTGAATGGTGAATATGCATACTTAAAGAACATCTACTCTCTCCCATGTGTGTTGCATGTGCCATGTTGCTGTGAGTGGAGGTTCAAATAGGTTGGGTCGGAGCTATGGGTCAATATACCTAATCAAAAGATTCCTTACCTAATTCTATTACAGCAATAAATTGAAACCTAAGAGCTTGCTCAGAGAAAACATGTGGCATGGTGGTTGCACAAAATCTATATTAACTTGGGAATTAGAAATTACAAGAGCCTGACTCAGGCCGACATGACCCAGCTCATTTCAACTTGAACCTGACCGGATATTAATAGCTTGGGCTCAGTGTGGGCTGAAATAAACCTGATCATTAATAATCAGAAAATTAACTTGCTTAGAGAAGGGAAAAAGCCCTACAAAGGTTCATTGGCTCCAACAAGATGAAGGTTGGGAGTGTCCATCCTTTCAGATTTCAGGGTTCAATATTGTTTTCCTTTTCTGTAAAATTGCATACTTGGGTTTTGAACGTTTGGCCATGACATTGTCATTTAACCAATTGATTATTTCAACATGTTCATGTTCTATCAATACCTTGAAAACTTGGCCTTATAGAAATTGTGCCAGCTGATCCCCAGCTCAGGAAGAGGAGAAGGTCGATGTCTGTTGGGCAGCTGGTCATCAAACTTCTGCCACATAGCATGAGGATTCATAATGTAACACCCCGGTTTTCATTACTCGGGTATTGAGCCCGAGTTCTAAAAACCCAAGTATAAACATTCAAAAATCCACTTTACAATATATTTATTTTTTAATTTAAAACGCAATAGAAGCAAATCAAGACATGTAATGTCCAATATAAATCAAACTATATAAGTGGCGCCCATAGGGCTTATACAAATTAATTGTCTCAATATTACATTAATTACAAAGGAAATCAAAAGAAAGAAACACTGCAAGTAGATTTGAGTCGCATCACCTTTCAACTTCTCATCCAAAGATACCTGCATCAACTGTTATGGTTTGATAGCGTTAAAACGCTATCATAGTGAAGTAAAAACCCTCCAAAATTACCAAGCATGATAGCAGTTAAGTAAAGACCAACTAAAGATAATATATTGCACAATAAGCAATTTATACAATTCCAAAAGAAATGACATTTAAAACAATCAAATGTAACAATTCACTACTAATACAAATAGCAATAAATTATAACATTCAATCCATACATTCCAACTTTAATCTCGTTTACATGAATGTGTGCATGCACATGTTCTTCAGCCTGGGGATGTACATCTAGCTGATGAAGTTCAAATCGACAGTAACATGGCTCGTCACCAATGTTACCCGCAATGCAATGCATATCAAACCGACAGTAATGTGGCTCGTCACCAACATTACCCGCAAATGCAATGTATGTATCCTTAACCAGCTTTTATTAGTCCAATTTACAAAGCAAGCAATTAAAAGCTCACGGTTACTATGGGGGGTGCGCAACCCAACATAGGCCGACGGCTCGGACATAGTATCCCATAACACCATCCACGGCCCATGAGACGTCCAACAAAACATACTATAGTACAAATTTTATGATTCTCTACAATTAAACAATCAACGTTACTATTTTGTGTGTGTTCCAAAGTTTTCAACAAAAGGATACTCTTCTTCATCCAAGCCACCTGAAAAACAAGTCCATTGATGGACACCAATAAGGAAATCTTTCCAACAAAAGCCACATAGCTACCAAGTCCAATCAAGGATACCACAAGGTAAATTTCACTCTATTACTCCAAATGGAAAAGCAACAAACATCTAAAATATATGAATTATTATTTCACAACCAAACTTTCAAATGTCATCCAATTTATATAGAAACAATTATATTCTCTAAGTTGCACCATCAATGGTCAATTGAAATGTAACAACTCTATAAACAATTATTATAATGAAACAATTATCGTAAGCAAGAATGGAAGTAAAGAAAATATATAAACAAAATAATTCAACTAGCAAGATGTAATTTAAGTAAGAACTACGCAATCCAATTATATAAATGGAAATAAACAGTGAGATAAACAATTAATAACATAAGACATAAAAACAATAATCATAAGCAATAAGGAAAGTAGAGAAACATGTAAATAAAAATGGAAAGCTTGAAGGGTGAGAAACCTCACATTGAGATGCGGTTCCTCTTCTAGGGTCGTTATAATGCGCGTACTCGCTTTAGGGTTGAGTCCTTGGTAGAACTCGATCTCGAATTAGATCACAAACCGGTGTGAAGTCAACCACCCCAACATCCCCTGTTGGAAAGGAATCACCCCAGAAATAGCCAAATTCGGTCTACACTCAATGAACAGTTGAGTCAACTCGGCACATGGATTGCAAACTTGTTCTGATTTAGATATGAACGCAAGCTTCAATGGTAGTTTGAAACACCACCCTGGCTAAAGCTAGACCCAAATCAGCTTCAACACATGATCCACTAGGGACTCCTACAACTCAGTTTCTAGCTGAGTTAAAACAGTAATAGATTGACTATTCATTAACACAGTGACTCAGAGGTTAAAGGAAATCGAGTTCCATCAGATTGAACAAAACAGAGGAAGGATTTAGAAAAACTCACCAGATTGTATGCTGAAAAGGAACAATACCAAAAATAGGACTAGACAACTCAACCAAGTCAAGACGGCAGTGGGTCTTGACCTGAATGTGGCCGGCGAATCAATGGATGATTTGACTCGGATAGAGGTTCGGAAATGCCTAGCACACCCCAAACCTCTCTACAACATCTAGTGATCAACTGGGACTAACCAGAGAAGCTGAACTACGATGATCCAAAGCTCCGCACACATTCATACCTTGCAGATCTGGTTGAGGAAGATGACTGGATCGGAAATGGTGGAGGTACAACCTTTGAGAATCGCTTCATTCTGGAAGACCGGCAGATCAAGATAAATGGCGGGGAGCTAGAAAACGTCAGAAGTTTGATTTCTAATGGCTTCCAACAACTGATTTCCAGCTTGAAACCATTCGGCTATACCTTAAAGAAACACCTCCTGAGATGCAAGAGGGTAGATTTGATGGCTGAGATGGATTTCTCGTCTTCTAGAAGGCAAGAGAAAGTAAAACGGAGAGCTGTGATTGACTGGATCTAAGATTTAGGATCGATAGTTTGTAAGACGAAAGGAGAGAAGAAAACCCCCATTTTCTTTTATAGCGAGTCTTGAATCCGTTTGAAGGGGTAAGGATGGCTAGGATGACTCTAAAAGGGGACTTCTACAGTTTCTATGGACGGTTGGGATGAACGAAGGTGGGAGCACGCGGATTGCCAACTTGGCATCCCGTTTTTGGAAATAACCCTATGAATAACTGGACTTTGATTGACGATTTGATTGTAACTGGTGGCCCCCAACAGAGGAGGTTAACATGGTTTGGTAGAACACATTACGCTCTACAAAATGGACGGTTTGGATTGTCCAAAGGTGGGCCATACTAGTCGCAGTTTAGCGATTTCATAGCTTTTGGAAAACACAACCACTAATTGAACAGCCCCACTTCAGGTACGAATGACGCACAATACCCTATACAAAAGTAGGGCCCACAACTTAATTTCACTAAATTCATAACCTTGAGAAGGATGGACGGTGTGGATCTTCTAGACAGGACCCATAGATGGGCCATACGCCAAATCAAAACGGACATCCGTTCGTCCATTTTCTGGACAGAAACGTAAAGAAAAGAGAAATTTTCTCTTTCTAGAAAGAGTCGGGCCAGCTAATGCTGACCAACTCTTTTAGGTTTGGTACATTGCTGGTGCACCCATTGCCGGGTACTCGTGTACTCTAAATGGGCCCCACAATGATATTATATAAAATCCACTCCATCTCTCATTTATACAAATCATTCTAAGGCTAATGGCCCACAGACAGGCAGGTTCTACAGATCGGGTGGGCCATGCTACGAGAAAATTGGTTTCTTTTATAATTTTAGTGAAACCAACGGTTGGATTGCTTCAAAATTAATTTTCAACGGTTTAAAAAAATCTTAAGATTTAATATGGTTTACACTATGGGTTATACTCTTGATTGTTATCACTAATATTCATATAATACACTATTAATAATGTAATTATTATTATTATTATTATTTTAAATCAATAATGTTTATCATTATAATTACTATTTACCATAGTAATTTATAATTAACATTATATTCCATATAAATGTTTATTATCAACTATTTTATTATATTTTATTTTTATTTATATTCACATCAATTTAATCAAAGTCCTTTATTCAAATTATATTATAAAATATCCACAATGAGACAAAATGTAAGTTATGTGGTTCACACACACTCCCACCTACACTAATTTCAATTTACATGGTAACACCAAAGAGCTAAAAGCACGGGGCGTTACACATAAGCTCTGCACAAATAAGCTGGGACAAGGCTATGATGATGATGATGTTGTTGATGAATATTTTGTCATTATCTAACTAGTTGTTTTATGTGGTGCATGATATCATTACTGGAACATTTGTGATATTGTAGATTTGCAGCAGAGGTTTTTCACGACATAGAAGAGCAAGTGACAGCTACAGTTGCCAGGAGCCATAAAATGATAACCCGTGTACAACGCATAGAAGCAGCACTTCCTTCTCTTGAGAAGGCTGTTATGGCCCAAACAAGCCACATACACTTTGCTTACATAGCAGGTATGCTGCATTTGTTGGGAATCTGTGGTTTACCTGATACTGCTGATGAAATCCCTTGTTGGATATTCGGTGCAGGAACTCAGTAATTACAACTCAGTAATTACCTTTATCTTCTTATCTCAAGCAGATTTTGTTACCATTGTTTATTTTTTTGGGAAGGGGAAAGCCAGAGATTTCCCTCTCTTTTTTTTCCTTTTTTTTTTTTTTTTTTTCTGTAAAACAGTGTGGACTTTGAATCTAATTGTATATCAATCTAAATTTAGAACATCCTACGTATGTTTAGGAAAAGATTGTGCGCTTAATGTGCGTAGAGAGTCAGTGTGCACTTATCTTCCACCATTCACCATCCAACTATCGTCAATGGGAATCTTAACTCTCATTTTTAATGGACTTTTAGAAAGTCAAATTTCGAAATGCTTATCGTACACCCAATTGTCTTCAAATAGCAGGTGATAATTTTCACACCAACTCTATGCTTCCGAGCTCATTGAAGTCGTGCTATTTAGAGGTTGTTTGGTAGCATGGATTCCATGTGAATTGGAATCCAATTCACAATTACCATGGAATCCATGTGAATTAGAATCGTAGGTGGTGTTTGGCACTATGCATATGGATTCCATGAGAATCCAAAATTTATGTTTGGCACCTTTTTCCATGCAAGACATGCATTTCACGAAATTCTTAATGGTGGCCCACCATAAGGTTTATGTGAAATCCACCCTGATCACCAAGTATGTCACTCCATATTAGCCGTAGGGCCCAAAACTTAGCTCGATCTGTGATTTAGGTGCACCATACGATTGGAAATAATATACAAGGGATACCTCTTACAATTGTTTCCCTTTGTATGGCCCACCTGAATCATGAACCAGGCCAACCTTTGGGCCCTGCGACTAAAATGGAGTGGCACATCTAGTGATTGGGGTGGATTTCACGTAAATATTAAGGTGGGGCATACCAATTCTTGAAGCCATCTAAGTCATTTTTCATGCCCATTTAGGCCTTAAAAATGTTGTGGGACATGACCACTATGATGTTTTATGTAAAATCCACTTTGATCACCAAGTGTATCGCTTAATTTGAGCCGTAGGGCCCAAATATCAAATTGCTCTGTGATTCAAGTGGGCCATATGAAGGGAAATAGTAACCCTCGCGTTCCAAATTGTTTCCTTTCGTGTGGCCCATATGAATTAAAGATGAGCCAAATGTATGCCTACATTTTAGCTCTGTATCTAACGGTTGGAGTAAATTTCATAAAATCATCATGGTGGGCCCTGAAAAATCAAGGGTGGGTGTCTCTCTCCTGGCTTTTTCCTTGGTATGGCCCACCTAAATCACACACCGAGCTGAATTTTGACCTCTATGGTTAAATTAAGGGGACACACTTATTGATCGGGGTGGATTTCATGTAAACATGGCAGTGAGGCCCACCAATTCTTGAAGTAAGCATACTGCTGATTCTGACAATGATGTCATCCATGCTAAATGGTGGTAATGGAATTTGAAAACATAGCTCTTGGCAAGGAATCCGAAATGGCTGAAACGTTGGTAAATGAAATCCATTTACCACCTCCGCACCTCTCTCCAAACTCACCTACTTTATGCCTTTACCACCGATTCCCACCATTTACCACCGTTTCCATGGTGCCAAATGACCCCTTATTTTCAATTTCATTATTATTATTTTTCTTTTCTTAGAAAGTTTCATCCATTCTTCTTCTTCTTCAATTCTAATTTTGAAACATGCTACTTATGTTTATTTACTACTCTCTTTACTAAACACATACTAGTTCTTTAATTTTTAGTTTTATGTAAAACAAGTTATTCTTTTTTAGTCTTTCCAGCAAGCTAGATTTGATGAATCTAGTCTACCAGAAGAAGAGAAAAAATAGTTAGTGAAACTAATAGACCCAGAAAAGAAAATGATTTATTGAAGCTATCAAAGTTTAAGGAGTTTTCATGGCGAACCTTCTCAAAATGTTCAAGTTTTTTTCCCCCCCCGTTTTGTTTTGTTTTGTTAATAAAAGACAAACGCAATACAATAGGATCCAATTGAAACATATCCTATTAGTATCCTGTGACTCTCAGGTAGCAGTTTCAGTATCATATTGTTCCGACACGATAATATTGTGGGTTCGGGGCCTTTACCTCGTTGGTAGACTCTGCGGAGTTTCAACAAGAGGTCTAGGTCTCGAAACCCATCAGGGTGAATTCCCACTGCTAACTGCACTAGTGGGTGCGTCGCATGACTGACCGGGTGGGTGTGTTGCGCGATTAACTGGGTGGGTGTGTTGCATGACTGACTTAAAAAAAAAAAAAAAATACAAGTATATTGTCGGTGATTTCCTGTTCAAGAGTTGTATGGCCGATGCTTGAAATTGTAAAATTCAATCCATCACACAAATTTCAATTCCTTGACAGAAAACAGTTACTTTGCAGGTTTTGGCTGGCATCCTGATATCCAAACTGAACAAAATCACCTCACCCAAAGCGACTTGCCACGATTCATTATGGATTCCTATGAAGAATGCCGTGATCCACCACGTCTATTCTTGCTTGACAAGTACAATTACTACTGTTTTCTCTTTTTCCTGATTTCCATTCTAATTGATATGAGATGTTGAAAACCCTCTGGTCTTACTTTTCAGGTTTGATAATTCTGGTGCCGGCACTTGTTTAAAGAGATATTCAGACCCATCTTTTTTTAAGACAGCATGGGCTAGCTCTAAGCTGACGAAAGCAGAGAAAGTTCAACTAGAAAAGAAGGCTCATAAAAGCAAGGTACATAATCACTTTAACTCAGAAAGATGCAATGCCGTGATTAGCTACACTCAGGCATGTTCATGGGTGTTGTAACTGTTCTTCAATGTCTTCATGCTCAAGGAGGTGATATGTATTTGCTACTTTCAATTAGCAGACAATAATCTATATTCATCTCTCAAGCAGCTTATTGAGTCTAGTTGGCCCACTTTCAAATGGTATCTGTAACCCTGTGGTAATAATTTGGGATCTCCCCTCTGGTTTCTGGAAATTGTAAACACCTCCCTCTGGTTTGGATTATTGCAAGTACATCCCTCTGCTATAGATGTTAGACGAACCTGAACCAAATGACAAAATATCCTCAGCTTAAGAGTTTGTTTTGTCCGCATGTGGGTCCACCTTTATGTATAAATGGTATCCAACCCATCCAGTTGGTTCCCTCCTCGTAAATATTGGATTCTCTAAAGATCAGGCTAATCCAATTATTGGGTGAGCCACACCCACCAAAAAGATCAGGCTAATCCAATTATTGGGTGAGCCACACCCACCCAAAAGATCAGGCTAATCCAATTATCAGGTGAGCCACACCCACCCAAAACTTCCAAGTTTACAGTGGACACCCTGATGGTTGGATCAGTCTGATTTTTTATGTTTCCTATTTTCATGTTGACGTGACCACGATGAATGGGTTGGATGACTTATGCACACTATGGTAAGCCCAAGCATCTAGATTTTATTGATTTATTTATTTATTTATTATTATTATTTTGGACCTATGAGATAGGGTAAAACACTCAATTTCTCAAAATAATGGTGGTACTACACTTTGTGGAGGATCAGCAACATATCTATAAAATAGAGGGGAGGTACTTGCATTAATCCAAACCAGAGGGGAGGTGTTTACAAATTTCCCTAATGGTTTTGATTAGTCTCTTTAATTCATGAAGTTTTCCTCAGAAGTCTTATGCAAGAGCTACTCGTCTCAATTTTTCTTTTGTCACAGAAGACTGATGCTTTTTGTCCTCAACCAAGCTTTTAAAGGTCTTAAACTTATATTATCACCACATGTACAGAAAAAAGGACCACGGCAGAGGAATGGAGCTGTTCGACGTGCTGTTTCCTTATCTGGGTACTATAGCAGGTATAGCTTTCTGGTATATCACCTTGTTATTTGGAAAAAAGGTTATGAAAGATGAACATTAAGCTTATGCATGTCTGACTGCTTCATAGTCAATGGATGTTTTTTTTTTTTTTAATTTAACCTTGATGTATAAAAAAATAAATCTTTCTAGTTTTTATTATTTGCAATTTGACCCTGAATAATTGTCATCAGTTTCCATGTTATGGTCCATGATGTTAATAAGTTGGTGATTTCTTATTAAACAGAATGCAATTGGGCTATCTGGACATGGATGGCCAAAGCATTGGTGCTGAACAGATCTCCACATCTGACATGCAGCAAATATCTAAATTTTCAAACCGATCAACATCTCTTGATTCAAAACCCAGGTCAAGTTACATAGGACGTGTTTTGGATGCAAATTCTTATGCAGGAACTGAAGAACTACAACGCAATGCATTTTCCCCTTCTTCTAACACAAGGATGCAGGAGAATGAAACTCCTACTTCTGTTCCTCTGGATGAGCGAAATGGAGGTGCAGACAGTAGTTCTCCACATGGATCCATTCAAGGGCAAAATTCGCACAGGCCATCTTCTGTTTCTTGGGATGAAAAGAAAGAAATAGTGAAGTCTACAAGTCAGCTATGTGTAAATATTCCTGAGGACCGGGGCCAAGATCTAGAGCCTCAGCCAGTGATCTTTGACCAGTCTAAGTTAGAGCGGGATGCTGCTAGTCTTGCAAATGCAGATCAGGATGACATCTTCTTTGATTTTGAAGATATACCAGCATCATTTTCAAGTAAAAACCAGTTTGATGAGGCAGAGATAGTAAAGCCTACGAATCAGCTATGCGGAACTATTCCTGAGGACCAGCTGCAAGATCTAGACCCACTGCCAGTGATCTTCGACCATTCTAAGTTGGAGCAGGATGCTGCTAGCCATGCAAGTGCAGATCAGGAAGATACCTTGTTCCATATCAAAGATGTACCAGCATCATTTTCGAGTGAAAACCAGTTTGGTGAGGCAGAGATAGTGATGCCTACAAATCAGCTATGCGGAACTATTCCTGAGGACCAGCTGCGAGATCTAGACCCACTGCCAGTGATCTTCGACCATTCTAACTTGGAGCAGGATGCTGCTAGCCATGCAAGTGCAGATCAGGAAGATACCCTGTTCCATATCAAAGATGTACCAGCATCATTTTCGTGTAAAAACCAGTTTGGTGAGGCAGAGATAGTGATGCCTACAAATCAGCTATGCGGAACTATTCCTGAGGACCAGCTGCGAGATCTAGACCCACTGCCAGTGATCTTCGACCATTCTAGGTTGGAGCAGGATGCTGCTAGCCATGCAAGTGCAGATCAGGAAGATACCTTGTTCCACATCAAAGATATACCAGCATCATTTTCGTGTAAAAACCAGTTTGGTGAGGCAGAGATAGTGATGCCTACAAATCAGCTATGCGGAACTATTACTGAGGACCAGCTGCGAGATCTAGACCCACATGCCAGTGATCTTCGACCATTCTAGGTTGGAGCAGGATGCTGCTAGCCATGCAAGTGCAGATCAGGAAGATACCTTGTTCCATATCAAAGATATACCAGCATCATTTTCGAGTAAAAACCAGTTTGGTGAGGCAGAGATAGTGATGCCTACAAATCAGCTATGCGGAACTATTCCTGAGGACCAGCTGCGAGATCTAGACCCACTGTCAGTGATCTTCAACCAGTCTAAGTTGGAGCAGGATGCTGCTAGCCATGCAAGTGCAGATCAGGAAGATATCTTGTTCCACATCGAAGATATACCAGCATCATTTTCAAGTAAAAACCAGTTTTGTGAGACAGAGATAGTAATGCCTACAAGTCAGCTATGCAGAATTATTCCTGAGGACCAGCTGCAAGATCTAGATCCTCAGCCAATCATCTTCAACCATTCTAGGTTGGAACAGGATGCTGCTAGTCTCACAAATGCTGATCAGGATATCTTGTTCCATGTCAAAAATGTACCAGATGTACCAGCATCATTTTCAAGTGAAAACCAGTTTGATGAGACAGAGATAGTGAAGCCTACAAGTCAGCAGTGCATTACTATTCCTGAGAACCGACCCCAGGATGTAGACCCTCTGCCGGTGATCCTCGACCAGTCTAAGTTGGAGCAGGATGCTGCTAGCCTCACAAGTTCTGATCAGGATATCTTGGTCGATGTTGAAAACATACCAGCGTCGTTTAAGAGTCAAAAGCAGATTGATGAGCCAGTAGATTCTACCAGTCAGCTCTGCAGAACTATTCCTGAGGACCAGCGCCAAGATCTAGAGCCTCTGCCGGTGATCTTTGAGCAGTCTAAGTCAGAGCAGGACGCTGCTAGTCTTGCAAATGCTAATCGGGAAGATATCTTGTTCACAAATTCTGATCAGGATATCATGGTCCATGTCAAAAATATAGCAGCGCCATTTTTGAGTGAAAACCAGATTGATGAGACAGACATGGTAAATCCTACAAGTCAGCTCTGCAGAACTATTCTTGAGGACCAGTGCCAAGATCTAGAGCCTCTGCCAGTCATCTTCGAGCAGTCTAAGTCAGAGCAGGAGGCTACTAGTCTTGCAAATGCTAGTCGGGAAGATATCTTGTTCACAAATTCTGATCAGTATGTCTTGGTCCATGTTGAAAATATACCAGTGCCATTTTTGGGTGAAAACCGGATTGATGAGACAGACATGGTAAATCCTACAAGTCAGCTCTGCAGAACTATTCCTGAGGACCAGTGCCAAGATCTAGAGCCTCTGCCAGTGATCTCCGAGCAGTCGAAGTCAGAGCAGGAGGCTACTAGTCTTGCAAATGCTAATCAGGAAGACATCTTGTTCACAAATTCTGATCAGGATATCGTGGTCCATGTTGAAAATATACCAGTGCCATTTTCGAGTGAAATCCAGATTGATGAGACAGACATGGTAAATCCTACATGTCAGCTCTGCAGAACTATTCCTGAGGACCAGTACCAAGATCTAGAGCCTCTGCCAGTGATCTTCGAGCAGTCTGAGTCAGAGCAGGACGCCACTAGTCTTGCAAATACTAATCCGGAAGATACCTTGTTCGAAGTCGAAAGTATACCAGCATCTTTTTCAAGTAGCAGCCAGTTTGATGATACAGAGATCGTGAAGCCTACAAGTGAGCTATGCAGAACCATTGCTGAGAACAGGGAGCAAGATCTAGACCCTCTGCCAGTGATCTTCGACCTGTCTAAGTTGGAGCAGGATGGTGCTAGCCTCATAAACACTGATCAGGATATGTTGTTCCATGTTGAAAATATACCAGTGTCATTTTTGAGTAAAAACCAGTTTGATGAAACAGAGACAGAGACAGTGAAGCCTGCAACTCAGCTATGCAGAACTATTCCCGAGGACCGGTGCCAAGATCTAGAGCCTCTGCAACTGATCTTCGACGAGTCTAAGTTGGAGCAGGACGCCGCTAGCCTTGCAAATGCAGATCGAGAAGATACCCTGTTCCATATCGAAGATATACCAGCATCGTTTTCAAGTAAAGACTTTGATGAGGTCAATAGTGAGACAGACAATTATATGGATGCATTAAACACAATGGAGTCTGAAGTTGGGATGGACTCGGAGTGCCAAACCAAATGGGAATTGGAGATACAGCCCAACTTTAAGCATCAAGGACTGGAATCTGGAACAGATGACGTGCACAAGACGGTTGCTCAAAGTTTGGATTCCTCTGATATGGAGTCTCCTGTTGCATCTTATAGCTCAAGCAAAGAAATATCTCCAAAAGTGTCCTGCTTGGTCTCTTCAGAGAGTTTGGGCCATGCACAGCCACCTCAGATTGCCACCATGGCTTCTAATCCAATTTATTCTTTGGATACTGGTTTAAATGAAAGTCCTCGTGTCATTGATGTGACTAGAGGGAATGGTTTTGAATCTGTTAGTGACAGTCCATCTTCAGGCTCCAGCATTTCCGATCGGCAAGTAAACAAGCTAACATCCAACTTGTTTGAGACTCGAGAATCTCCCAAAATTTCTGGTCTACCTCCCATTAAAATCTGGACGAATGGTGGCTTATTAGGGCTTGAGCCATCAAAACCGCCAGTTTTCAATGTGTCACAGGATTATAAACCTGGTACTAAAAACGTTATAGATGGCCTTTTGGATCCTACTGTTTTGCCAAAGATGCAGCATGATGGATCAGCTGGGAAATCAGTTACATTGGTTGAACCCATCGAAGGCATAAAAGAAAACTCAAGCTCTGTGCAGAAAAGAGATGGGTTGCCTGATATAGCCAGCCCCAGTGATCTGGCCAATTTGTATTCCAATCAATCAGTTGGAAGAACAGGCAACTTGGTTCAACCAATTTCTCACACCAAGTACTCCAAATCATGCCATGATAAGCAAGATGATTATTTGCCCGCGAAGTGGAACTCTCAGGAACTTGTGAGCGCTGTGTCAGAAATCAGGCCTGAGAATTTAAAAGATTCATATCCTTCGAATGGATGTGGTTTGACAGAAACCAGTGTGGTAACTCCTGAAGATGAATTGCGTGCCATTTCTAGTAATGATGTCCGATCCAAAGAATCTGTCCAAAACAACACTGAGATCTTGACTAGTGTTTCTGGCATTGGCCGTAGGTTTCTTGTGAATGGCTTCTGGAGGAAAGCATCTCTTGTCCGCAACAATTCAGCTGATCCTTGCAGTGTTGTGAATTCCAATACCATGAAGTTGCAGGAGAGTCCTCGCTGTGATGAGCAGAAAGGGCAAAATGTAGTATCTAATACTTCTCATAGTCCAGTCCCCAAGGAAAAGCTGAAACTTGGATTGCCAGAATATCCATTTTCTTCCAAGTCCTCTTACATTGACTGCCCTTCGCCGCCACTAGAACATATGAAGATCTCGTTTCATCCTATAGACGGCTTGGAGACCCCAAAATTAAAACTGGAATTTTCTGATAAGCATCGACTTCAAGGAAGCATTGGAGATGCATTGTTTCCTTTGTTTCAGTTGCTTCCCGAGGCTGCTTTTCCTCTGCAGGATACGGATTCTGAATCTGATGAGGGCACGTTTTATAGGTCATTTCCCTATCTGTCGGAGGATCTTCTCAGCCCTGGTTCAGAATCAAACTCCGAACAGTGGGAATCCCATGAAACAGGTGGAAGTCAGGACCATGAGATATATGATGCCTTACGTAGATCCTCATCAGCCGCATCGATCTCTAGCCCTTGCGACCTTGAGATGATAACCCATCACAGCATCAATCTGGCCTGTGAACTTGGAAGACTGAATGCTGAAGACAGCATCAAATCTATTGAATCCGCCACTCCGCTCGATCTGCTGGATTTTGCTGCTGTAAATTCTTTAACGAGTCAGCAAGAAGGAAAAACTGGAACCGAGGCGAAGGAACTGCCAGCATGGCAGTATCCTTGTGAGCTGCCACCTGTACTCCCTCTGCTGGAGTGGAGCATAACAAAACCCACCTTTGCATTGTTAGCAGATTTCCAACATACTGTGCGTGAAGCTAGCAAGCGCCCAAATGATATCGTAATTCGAGAATCTGTTTCTCAACATTCTAAGCCATCTGCACCATACTGTAGTGAAGAAGCAACTTCATCAGCTGACAGGAGCATGGTAATCAACTAACATTTTTAGTCATTTTGTTTACCTTTCTTCTTTTGGGCTAAAGAATTGGTATTTTTTAAATCGTAACTGATGCGCTCTGTTATTTTATTTGATCTGTTTATGCAGCATGATCAGGAGGAGCTGAATGGAAGCAGAGAACTGAATGAGGCTGCAAATGGCAAGGAGCTGGATGAAATGGAAGACTGCTTGCATCAAATAAGAAACAAGGTAACATTTTCCCATGCTTGCTTGTTGGGGTTGAGGCTAAACTGAACATGGATATCCTAGTTAGGGGTCAATTCTATTTGAACGTTGAACTTCGATGACACTGCATCACATTAAAGGGTAATTTCTGCAGAGAGGAATGCTAAACCCCGTCGCGCATTGGCAGTTGGCATACCAAATCACCCCAAATGTGGCAAACTTGTGCAGGATCCGTGCCGTTCATCAGGCTGGTCCCACTGCGAATGTGCCCTTTCGCCTAAACATATAGAAAAGAAGGAACCTTCTATCTGGCCTCTGTACCAGCTTCAAAATGTTAGTGTGCTAGTGCCCCATCACTAGATAGGGCTATCATACAGCATCTTGCTCATCCATTGGACCCACTAACTACCAGAGGTCCATGAAGTTACCAAGCACGCAGCTAACTCTCCCTGAGGTAATCTTGCTACGGATGAGCAAGATGCCGTATGGGGGTCACCATACCAGTCCACTCATCAGGCAGGCCACACTTGTATGGAAGAATGATGGACGGTTAAGAAAAAGGATAACTAGTAGTTTGCGATCTATGTACATGTTTGGCCCATTGGATGGGCAATCCAGCCTGGCGAGGGTTCATTAACAGTGTAGTCCTCCTTACGAACAGCCTGGATTTCACTGAGTGCCATGTCAGTGCATGCAGGGTCACAGGGTTTGGCAATTGCAGATGCATGACTAGGCTTAGCTCTTCTAATGAAGGGGGACAATGCCTCAAAATTCTGCAGATAGTGCCACCAGCCCACCACATCAACTCCGTTATCATATTTACAGTTTCCATGTCTCCTTCCCCCTCATTTTTACTACATGCTGTCTGAATTAATGACTCTTTTTTATTGAAAAAAAAAAAAAAAAAAACTGTCCATGATACACTGCACAGTGACAAATCTCGTTCTCATTCTTGGCCCGGAAATATCTCAAGAGAGTTTCAAATTTTGAGGTTTCTCTCAGAATATTATCGGGAAAATCTCGCCAAAAAAGAATATCTTTAAAAAATATTTATACTACATTAATAAATAAATGTAAAGCTTAAATAAATATTTGTATAACAAACATTTTAGTTTTTTCTAGTTTTCGAGTTAATACCATGATAATTTAGGCATAATAGCACGATAAAACTGTGATATTTTAAAATCAGACAAGATTTTGAAAATATCAAGATAATATTGTTTCATGTATTTATCACGATATTATTGTGAGATTTCCAAAATGTTGGCAATGTTTGTCACGCTGATACATTGTGGTTCTTTGAAAGAAGGTGGATTTTGATCTCTCAAGGTGAATGGCAGTCATTTTTGGATTACCACTGTCTAGTGTACTGGATTAATTGCTCCAGAAACCACTATTGGCTAGTTAAGATGGTTTCTTCAGAGAGTCTGTATTTGATTAAGCACTCATTGCCCATGAAACCACCATTCATGGTAAAAGGTGGTTTCCTATGAGAGGAATGATCACCTACAGCTGGTTGTACTCTCCAATACACTACTTCAGAATTTCTATTTCCAATTTTACCCTCAAAATATCATATATTTGAAGGTAAAATGGTCACAAAATGGATTCCATTTTTTATTCATGTCTTGATGGGCCCCAAGTAATTAACTAGGCCCTAGGGCTCTTAGAAATAACCATTTTTCTACACAACTTAAAATTTTGATTTGTGTTACTTTTGCCATTTAATAAAAGGGTTAATTGCACCTACCTCCCCTCTCCTTTGTTTTGGATTATTACATATACTGATATACCTCCCTTCTGTTTGAAGGAATTCCCCTATACAAGCAATTGACCATTTTACCCCTCCCTAAAATAACTATTTGTAGACGTGTGGGCATAGATGATGTTGATGATGAGTTGTGGACGTGTGGGTCCACCACAGTCCATGTGTCAGCTAACCTGTTCACTGCATTAAAAAGGGCCCACCCCCAAAATTCAGGCTGTTCCAACCATCAGGTGGCCCACCACGTGAATTTGCAGGTTTTTAGGGTGTTGTCTGTTGTTTACTAGTGTTTGTTCATATGATACTTGCAATAGCCATTTTTTTTGGGCGTCCAATTTTTATGGTGGGGCAACCTTGCCAGTGGTCTGGATGCCATTTATAGATAACGGCAGGACCTGCAAGCAAGTAAAATAAACTCCTCAAATGAGGGCTTTTTTTTCTTTTCATTTGATACAGATTCCTCTAATGATGTCACTGGAGGAGAGGTAGCTGCAATAATCCCAAACAAAGGGGAGGTAAGCATAAATGTCATATAACTGATATCTGACAAAAGCTCGCTATCAGGCTTTCGAAGGCATCAAAGTGGGTGGCGACAGCAAGAACTGGAGTGATGGTTGACTTTCATGTGTTGCGACAGGGTTGGCTGACTGTCTCCAATCCATGCATGAGGCCCGCCCTTTTGTGTCTTCAACATGGTAAGGATGACCCTTTCATCAAGTCAGCTGAAACTGTGTTATATATGTGAATAATCTCAGTTCTTTCTGTATAAATTATTATAGTTTGTAGGTTTTTCTAGGGATTACCTTATATTAGGCTGTAAAAAACCTGTTGGGCAACAATGCCATTGCTGCCTTCATGTATTCCTAATCTTTGTTGTGATGATCCATGCATAATGCCTGAGAAAATTAGTGGGTTGGGTTAGTGAATTTTGTATCATGAGTTGCATTGTTAATATATTGAGTCACTGACTGTTTGCCATAAAGGTGATGAATTTGAATGGGATGTATGTAAGATGTTTGCTAAAATACATCCTGATGTATTGCTATAGGACCCATGGGACCTTAGACTTTGGATCTGGAGCCATATTTGAATGATCAAAACCGGCTTATTTGCCTCACCTTTGATGGAGGATAGCCCAAAATGCTCATAGATTGGAATATTTAAAGCCTTTTATCTGTTTTCCTATGAACATGGACAATCTTGTAAAACCTATAAACCATCAAAGGGTTGAGATATTTCAATCTAAGGGCCCGTTTGGATTGTAAGTTACTTAAGATAAGGTACTTATCAGATAAGTAACTTATCTTAGTTTCTACTTAATTAGCAAATAAGTATGTTTGGCAAACAACATGCTTATTAACCAAAAAGTAGAAAAGCATGTTTGTTTCCAACATCATTCCTCAAGGCTGTTTGGTACCTACACATCCATCATTTGGGGCCAACCTTTGGTGTGCATTGTTCATTGTGTGGGCCCCGCCTTTGATGTGGGTAGTACATCATGTGGGGCCCACCTTTGATGTGGGCTATTTGCACAGTTCTTTATGTAGGGCCCACCTTTGATGTTGGTCATCCATCAAGTGGGCCCAGCATCAGTATCCACTGCCCATCATGTGGAGCCACCTTTAATGTGGAACGTCCCAAATGTGGGGCCCGCCTTGGATATGGTCAACTCATCATTAGGGCTGACCAATGTTGGGTGTCAATGACCACTGTGCGGGCTATTTGATATTGCATTCTGTTTCATTTTGGGGATGGACCAACAGGGGTGGACGGTGTGGATTTCATGTGCACAGCATGTGGCCCCACTACTCAGTGGGCCACTCAAAATTAGTTAGAAAAACATATGAATGGTATGAGTAAAACACATCAGGGCCAGGAAGGTTTCAACGGTGTCATCATTATCACTGTTGCTTCCTGATGTGGGGTCCACCTGAGGTTTCAATCTGCCTCACATGCTAGCCCTACTCACATCCAAATCAGATGGACAATGCGGATCAAATATATCGCAGTGGGCCAGCAAGCTGGATGGTCAACGTGGGTTGGGCGGTTGCCACAAAAATCAGCGCTTTTACAACTATGGACTAGCACCTCTTGTTTTAGTCGGTGGTGAAAAGGTAGAAAAGCAAAATAAAAGTGCCGAAATACTTAACTGATTTTCATCAAATAAGTAATAATCATTATTTATTAACCAAACTAACTTATCTCAAATAAGTTACTTAACTGCTGCCATCAGCAAGAGAAGCAACTTATTTGGTAATATCAAACGGGCCCTGAGAGTTGTTTTTGGTGAGATTCTTTTCATTTGGCCATCTCTGGCGGGACGTCATACATCAACTGTCTGGATTCTTTTCATATTGGTTTTTCAGATTGTACAAGTGGGGCCATTGTCCAGTGATGCAGACTGCTGGTATTATGGGTGTCACTGTGGTGATGGTCCATGCGTAAAAAATCTCTCATATGGGAAAATTCTAGCATCCTAGGTGTAGAAATTTTGGTCTTATCATTGCTGTAACTGTCACTTTATTCTTTCTTATCGTTTCTTTGTCGGCCACATATCGAAAGGTTAGGATCTTCCACTGTAGTTTTTTCTTCTTCTTCTTCTTTCTTTTTTTTCAAGTGGGGCACACCAAAGGGAACAGTGGGGATTGGGAACACGCAGTATCGAAAACTTCCTGTGCCCACCGTGATGTGCTATCCATTGTGAGTTCCATCATTGAAACGTTTTGGATTACTGAGCCATGGACTCTGCACTTGTAGTACAAACTGAAAACCTGAAACTTCCGTGAGATCTCTCGGCCTAAGCATTCTGTATTATATTATTTCCTTTTTTTCAGACTTGCAGCTAATATATATATATATATATATATATGTATATATATATATATATATATATATAGAGAGAGAGAGAGAGAGGAATGCTCACCTACAAACCATCTCTTGCAATTTTGGGGTGTTGCATCACATGAACGGGTCAGATTTTGGAGACACATCATGTGTGATGAGTCCTCAAAATTCTCTTACGAGTTCTCGTTAGAGATAATTCGTTGGTGAGCATTCCTATATATATATATATATATATATATATATATATATATATATATATATACACACCCACAATGTTAGCCATACCCCAGGCATTGGGATGTCCAACATTCTAGTTCAACACGTGCACAATATTCTCAATATGGGCAAGATCCTACCCGTTCATAAGGTTTGTATTAATGTCCAGACTCCATCAATAAAAAAAGCATTGATGATAAGACAATCCTACCCATCTGATTAGAAAGCTTATGCCCATTGAATTTGAATTTGGACCATTGCTTGCTTTGTCAGTAGTGCGGATCTGTCCGCTCACAACATTCTCGACATGAACAAGATAGTACCGTTCATTAGGTTGGTCCTAGTGTCTAGGCAGCACTCAAAAGGCTTCTCTGATTAGAGTCAATCGTAGCCCTCTGATCGGAGAGATTCTGCGTCATTCAACCGTTGCTTGTTTTGTTCTTGGTGCCCATTTGTGAACCACGTAACTGACGGTTAGGATCACCCTGGTCTGTGTGATATTGGAGCTAGTGTCCTCCCTTGTAAGCCCATCTTCTGTACAGTCTTGCGACTGCATCTGGTCCGCATGTAGTACACGTTATTCGGTCTCCTTCATCCTTTGGATGGATGGAGCCTACCTAGAAAATTACACTAGCCGGGCGATCCTAGCCAGTGATTGGAGGCCACTTGTCAATAGCAAATGGATGGGTAGGAAAAAGTCCAATTAACGGCCGTTGTTCAGTGAGCAGAATTCCTTCAATCGATGACTAGGATCATTTAAATGCAGTGATGTAGGCTCATGGCCTATCCATGGTTGATGAACGGTCTAGATCTTCTGTCCACGCTACTTCTGAAATATCAGCAAATATCCCCCTCTTTGGAGATTGTTGAAAGGTGGCAGATGATAAATCGGAACCTTGATCTGGTGGACCACGTTTGGGCATGATATAACTAAAAGACCATGGTGACTTGAGAAATCCGTTATCTTTTCTTCGTTATCTAGTGAGGGGTGCACCTGGGACAGGTTGGGCTGGGTTGATGGTTAACTTGAGCCAACCCAAATCCCAACCTGAAATCTTCTGGACCCAAGCCAACCTGATTAGGCCCGACCTATTCTAACGCGAATAAGCTTAACCCAAATTCAAATCAAGTTGGTGTTTTTAAAACCGAACCCAGCCCAAGGACCTTGACAACCTGACCCAACCCAACCCAAAAATAGATTGGGTTAGTCGGGTTCGGGTTAATCCGAACCCAAATAGCAGAGCTAGCTAAGCCTTTCTAGCATTAGAAATTTTGAATCAAATGTACATTTTGATGCGTTAAGATTCCTAGCCACCATTAATGGACGGGGGAGATAGGGTGTGCACTGCACTCTGGGTGGACCAAATTTCTCACGTAATCATGTGATGTGATATGCTGGCACACCTATGGAGACCAGAAAATGCTTAGAGCCATCTCTCCACATTACACGTGGCAGGGTGATGAATCAACCTAAGCCGTCCATCTAGTGATGACTGTCATGGATGGCCTACGCTTCTACACTCACACATGTTAGACAATTCTATTAGTATCCATCAATTTATTTCACCTTCCCGCGCAATGTTAATTGTAAACTACTTTTATTTCCTGCCGTCGCATTAAAAGCCGCTAATCAAATAACTAGGATCGTATGAATGCTCAGATAACTAGGATCGTATGAATGTTTATTAAAAAGACTCTCCGACTCAAACCAGTTAGTGTGGTCTTGAATCGAGTCGACTCACTTGGGCGAGTCCAGGGTGGCTTTTCCAGGCTACCCATTGCATGGAACCATATTTGATCCTGCCAGGTCTGAGTTGAGCCAGATAAGTCACAAGGGACTCGCCCAAGTCCTAAAACCATGATTTGGACCCATTTCTATCAATACACCAAACTAGATGGGAGGCCCTTTTCTTTTCGTTTCTTTTTTCTTTTTTTTACCCCCACACCCCACCCACACACACACCGCATGGGCAGTCAATCCCTGGTCTTAGTGTTGAAACAGGGTTTGTCTACCACTGAGCCATGGTGCCAGACCCTAATCAATACATCACCTCCACAGGGTGTGCTCAATCATCTCCCACATGCAATAAATGAATCAACCTAAGCAAAAGAAACTAGTCCGACCATCTCTAGCAAAACCACATTCTAAAAAAAAGTGTGGGAAATGTTTGTGTTTAATTCACATGAAAAGAACCAAACATTTAAATATTTATAGCTTCTATATGCATAAATAATAATGTATATATAAATTAAATTTAGGGTTGTATTACTCTTTGCCTCTCTCAAATACTTCCTTTTCAAGCAAATCTTTATACTAAAAAATTCCCCTTCTACTCCTACCAATTGGATTGCCACCTTGCCTAAAAAATCATGTATTTTCGCCTAGCTTCCAAAATGCATGGAGTTTTTAAGATGAAATAATTACATTAAGGCCCTGTTTGGTAGACACCAAAAAATACGATCTGCGCGTTTCTGTTGGTCTCTGAACCAACTATACTTTTAGTACTAAATGATATTTTAAACATAAAACTAGCGCTAAAAATGGATGAGATGAGAACAAGGAGAGGAGTGTTCTTTTATTGGAATTTTCTATTTTAAGCCCATACCTCTTGTAAGTCACAACCTCTCAAATATGGCAGCAGCATTTTCAAAAACCCTGGTGACCAAAAGCCTTCCAGGGCCTATCGTGATATTTGTATGACATACACTGTCCATGTCAACACTCACCTGATAGAAATTGAACATAAGTTGCTTATGAGACTTGGAGTTACCACTAGCTGAATGAATTCAAAACCTACAACCGGCGAAGCATTGCAAGGTCACAGTGAACCAAGGAATAAAAATACCTTGGCTTTAGTAACTCCTATAGTTGGTCTATGTCGAAAGATCCCAAGTAATGGCTTTGGTGATAGAGAAGGAAAGGGTTAGGCCATTCCCATCGTCTCGTGGTCCGGCCCCCTTGTTGAGTCTGCCTGATTTTCAAATTACATCCTAAACATAGCTTGTGAAACAGATGGACAGAGTCAATAGTAAATGTGGGCCTCCCCAAAGGGATTGATGGGAATGGGATGCTGATTACCATAAGTTTCTGTGCAGGACCATTATGGTGTGTTATCTTTCACCAACTTGTTAATCAGTGTAACTCACTACAGTGAAGTGAAGATCTAAAGGTGGGCCCCATGATGAACTGTGGTCAACAAAGGTTGTCCCCACAGTGGATCGTCCATATCAAATGCAAACCCGATGTAATGGATGGTTCACGTCTAACATGCCTCCACATGATGGATGGCCAACATCGAAGGTGGCCCCTACATGACAGATGGGCTCCATCGAAAGTGGGCTTGCATGCTGGACGGTGCACATTGAAGGTGGGCCTATCATGATAAACATACACACCATAGGTGGGCCTCAATTGATGGATATTCCACACCGAAAGTGAGCCCTATGGATGGTCAACATCAAAGGTGGGTCTAGGCATGATAGACTGTCCACATCCAAGTTAGCCCCACATTTTGGACAGTCCACGTAATAATAATGCATTATGTTTCACTATTTCATAAATTGTTTCTTTCAAATACTGACATTCAAATAATATCATACTAATTGAACCTATGGTGGAAATAATGGCATAAGTTTGGCCTGTATGCCAACCTACCACAATCCTCATTTATTTGAGCTTTTTTTTTTTTTTCAGACTAGTAATGCAACACACCCACCCTTTTAGCTGCGCAATGCACCCACATGGTTTGTCACATGATGTACCCACCCACCGGCGGAGTTAGTGTGTCTCCTTAGCATTCGAACTTGAAACCTATTTAAATGCTAAGACCTCCTTTATTTAAGCTTGAGACTAGCAATGAGTGCATAAAACTCCTACAAACACAATGTAATTAACTATTAAGTGAGCTTATTACAATCAAGCACTATCTAATTGTCTATTAGATAAATTGATTGCCAGCAAATTTCAACAACATTACGGAAAAAGATAGATAAGATATAAAGTGTCATCTAAACATCAATTTTTTAGACGCACACTCACACTACATTGGCTACTCAAACCCATGACCTGGTGTTGAAACGCTTATGAGTCTACCACCTAAGCATGAGTTAGGACCCATCCAAACAACATTTATATATAAAATTATATTTTTAGAGCTAAGTATTCAAATTTTGATTTTCATGAAACTTTGTTTCAAAAAATGTTTTTTCAAGAGGGGGCTACAAACGGCCTCTCTCTCTCTCTCATCCCCTTCTTATAAGAAAGATATATAAAATAAAAAGGTCATCCAAACAGCATTAAAAGGAGGACCGGTTAAGGTCATCAATTGCCTCTAAAGGAGGAAATGGACCATAAAAATAAAAATAAAGACCGGTTGGCCGACTCTTCACTCTTCAGGGACTAAAAGTCAAAAAGTGGTTTTTCATTGTTCATAAAAGGAAAAGGGCCATATCATTTTAGTAGAGTTTTGTTGTTACACACTTGCACTCAAGTCTCATTGGGTGCTTTTGTCTTGAGTCGTACGGTATACATGAAAATGATTCATGCTTCTACTCTGCGGGGGTGACACCACTCCTCTGAAATTCAAAGCTCTGTGGGGCCCACCATGATCCGTTTCATCTGTTCATGTTAAGACATGAGTACTCCAAACACGAGGGATCAGGAAACAGCGGGGATGGAGACACGCAGTGTTGAAACCATCCTGAGGTCCACCGTGGTGTTTAGATGCTATCTAGCCCATTAATAAGGCGATCCACCCCGATGAAAGAAATACCCAAATATAACTCTGATATTTTTTTTCCAAAATCCAGTGACCCCACTAAGGTTTCAACCGTGGTCATTCAATCCTCAGTCTTGTGTCCCTCTTGAGTGTTAGAAGTACTTCCTCATACATCGTTCATGTACTAAAATGAGATGACAAAACAGATAAATAGAATATATAACACAAATATAGTAGTCGGCGCCATGAAGCTTTGGATCATAGGGGGGAGCCATGAAGCCAGGCAAGTCGGGTCCAAAGATTGGGCACTTCTGCCTCGGTGGTGGATTCAGGAAGGTCAAGGGTTTGAATACCTACCGTTATACATGCGCATTCTACCCGTATGACATCTCCAATCCAGGGCATGGTTCCCCATCGGATACTAGATCTGGTCTATTCACTTGGTAGCTTGCACAGAAAAAATGCCATATACCAAAAAAAAAAAAAAAAATCAGAGCATTACACTCATCAAGCGGGCCACAAATGTACTTTGAATTTGATATGCTAGACTCCTTTTTAACCGCCCACTTTCTCATGCAAGTTTGACTACCTTATCAATGAACCACCATTATTTTTGGTCCACACAATGTTTAACGCATACCCTTCCTGATGAATGGCCCAGATCTCTGCCATATTTTCCATCCGACAGTGGAAACCAGGCCCTGCATTGGATCAGTCACGCAGGCCGCTTTCTATGAAAACCACCTCACTCCACTCCATTGCAGGATGCAGCTTTACTTGACTTAAAAATGCCACAACTTTCATTCAAGGCGTGCACTTGCGCATCATCCAGAGCATGAACAAGAGATATGAATTTAAAAAATAAAAGATTAGTCAACTATAATTAAAAAGCCATAGGTTGGTACCCAAAAAAATAAATAGGTTGGATTATTTTCACTAATGATTGTACCCATCTTACGTAACAAACGTGCGTACAGGAATAATTCAAACGAGAACTGATCACCTACAGCTGTTTGCATACTAAAATTACCATGCAGACCATTTTTTTCCTGCCAACATGTCACTTCTGCATGATCCAACCACATGAAATGGCAGACCCACCATGATGATGACCTGGCACGAAAATCAGGCCAACCTGGTCAACCCACAGGCGACAGTGTCGTAATCAATGGATGGCTGACAATCTAACTCATCGTACAGGTGTGGCCCACCTAACAAGTGGGTCGGCCTGATTTGGATAACAAGTGATATTTAAGGTGGGGTACACCTTGTGAATAGGTCCGGCGCCTTACACCTAACAAGTTGGCAGGATTAGGAAAGATGGTTCTACATGCTAACCAAGCATGAATACGGCTGTGGGTCCCAGCTCATTTTCTATGGATTGACTAACGTGAGTGGAGAAAAGTAATCACCGACAACTGGTTGTAGACTAAAATTCAAATTCCAACACTGTTAAGGGCAAAAGTGTAAATATCTCAAAACGGTTGTACCACACGAGTTAATCCTTTTAAGGACATGTGGCAACTGTTCACAAAATCAGGACCGTTCATCTGAACCCCACCGCTTTGGATGGATCATAACCCAAAGATTAGGTTGTTTTGATGATCCTGACCTTCAAATTTTTCAAAGAAACAAAGATCGGATAACTTCAGGCCATGGTCTCGTTAAGTAGTTAGGATCATCCAACCAGCCTAACTTTTCGGTTCTTGCACATTCACGGTAGGTCCCACGGTATGAACGGTTCGGATCATGTACATATTCATATGGCCGTGCAACTATCATCCTTCAAATAGTTGGAGAGAACCTGAGCCTAATGAGGGGCATTCTTGTAATTTCACTTTAAAAAGGCATGAGGAGCAGAGGAAGAGAAAGCATGGCATCTTCTTTTCTTTAAGAATATGCGTGCGGTGGATGCTGTTGTGATCCCACTATTTCCAGATTCGAATGCATGCATGATCATCAGCTTCTAGAAAATAGATCGTTGAATATTTGCGATTCTTGGACAGTCCAATCTGCTTTTATAGACTGTTTGTATGGCCGCTGTGCAAATTTCACACCAATCAGACAATTCCAACCGTTCAATTAATAGCCTATGCAATGGACGGCCACAATTAATAACAATTCCTTTGTATTTGCCCCTATATTTTTAGAAGTTTTGCTTAAAGACATCCTAATATATTACAATTTAGATACATTGGGACTTTATCCTTTGAATCTGGATCATCTTCCCATGCCATCTGAAATCGTATGGAATTGTGCCTAAGACACTTAAAACCACTTGGTGGGGCTCACCTGAGTTTTTTATGTGGCTGAAACTTGGTGCAACCCTCATTCAAGTGGGGGACACACAATGGATGGGCTGGATGTTTGAACCACGTCTCAATGAGCCCTATAAACGATCACAAAGGTTTCAATGGATGGGAATTCAGTCTCAACTGAAGTTTGTGGTGTGGCCCACCTAAGTCATGAATTGCTTAATTTTTAAGTCTGTGGCCCACCATAGAAGGGTGCATCCGATTAATGGGTTAGATGTCCGACATGGATCACGCTTCCCATGTGTGTATGAGAAATGCTCACAGTCAACTTAATAGTAGTGCATCTTACAAAATAGGTCTGAAAAAGAGATGGGTCTGGTCTGGCCCCACGGTTGTGTTAATGTGAAATTCACTCTTATTTAGTGCATCACCTCGTGTTAACCTCAGGAATAGAATATCAACCCCGTCCATGATTCAGGTTGTTTTGGCATCTAATGGTTGTAATGGATTCACTTGATGACTCCTCACAGTGAGCCTTGTAAAAGTCAATGGTGGAATTGGCTCTTCCATCTGTTTCCCTTCATGCATCCCAAATTTAAGAAGAGCCAGTAGCTAAAATCACGACATATCTTATTATAATGCATCGCAATGTATTGTAGCAAACCATTACAATAGAATATCTTATTCTTGGACTGTGGAGCTTATCTTAAAATACCTCTACTTATCGTATCATATAAGCAGAGAGTTTAATACGCCTTCGATCCCAATAATGCAACCGACTTATCAAAATTTTGAAAAGAAACGACGACTTGGACCGTCCCATGCGAGCACCGGCATGAAAAGAAAGAGTTGCAAGAGGTTCTCTCATACCAACTGCATGAGTACCATACATCAACTCCAACAGAAATTATTAGATTGTGCAGTCTACCGTGGCCAAGTCAGAATCCTAAGATCAGATTGATTAAACAAGCCTAACCTTTGATTCCTAGACACTTGTTTGTGGAAATAGGAGCCTTAGATTTTTTTTTCCATTTTTAATCGTCCAATAAATGAACACCAATCTGATATCCAGATAAACAAATAGGCTTAATTTTTTGTTGGTGGATACATCTACATTGAGTACTATAATTTGGACGGTTAATTTAGTCCTTATATGCCCCGTGTGCAATTTTTAATTTGTGCCTGTGTATTATCGATCAACTCTTTCAGAGGATTTTCTCGTATAGAAATGTTTTAAAATTAAAGCATGGAAAGATATGATAGCCAAAACAAATGCATTATTTTGCACCCAAGTCAAGGCTGTGAGATGTGATCGGGGATGGGTGGTTGGGGAACAAAATATTCATATTCGGAAATATTATATATGTCACGTACGGTTGTTTTCATCTGTCATCATACAGAGTTGGACGTGTTCCGGACAGTTAATCAGGTGGGCCATACTGTCCAGGGTCCGTAGCTAAAAGGTCATAATAATTGGACAATCCTAACCATCCAACTATAGGGCTTCTTGAATGTTGAACATGGGATGCCCCACTTGGATGGGTCTATATTACAGACCCAAGCCTAACCCACTTTGGTTGGAACTTGAACCCACAATCCTTTTTATTGCCTAATGCATGGTAACTACTGAGCAAATTTCAAAAGAAAATGATTTCCTTATCTTCAGAGATTATTTCATACCTTATCATCTTTACGCTCTTTGGTAGTATTGCACTGTAGGAAAAAAGAGAGAAGATAGGAGTTAAGCACACAATTCCAAGAACATACGTTTGTTTATACATCTTATGAGGCCCACCGTGATGTATGAGTTTTATCAACATGTTTATTTATTTTTTCATATCATCATAGGTATGAGCTAAAAAATGAGGCACATCCAAAGAATGAGTGAACCACTGGGTTGGGATTGGCCATCCACTAAAAAATAAAACACTTATTAGAAGCCTGTAGCAATTTTGATCAAGCTGATGTTTGCATTTTTCCTTTCTCCAAATAAGCAGGTTGGATGGCAACTAGACGTCACGTGGGCCCTATGAAAGTTGCAATTGTGAGCATTATCATTATTGCTGCTTCTTATGGTGCGGTCCACTTGAGTATTGGATCTGCCTCCTCAGTTTTTAGCTCTAAAATTATATGGAAAAATGGATCAGCATGTATAAAAGTACCCATACATCATGGTGGACCCCACAAACCCCTTTTCGGGACAGCAGGGGCAGGGCAAGCAGATTGCCGGTGACCCAGCACAGAGACATCTCTGTGCCCGAAGCTATATGGGGCCCACAGAGATGGCATGACAAATCTACTCCGCCTATCTATTTTGAAAAACCACAATAGAACAGGATTCAAAAAATAAGGAAGATCCAAAATTCATGTGGACCATACCACATGAAACAATGCGGATTGAATGCATGACAATGACAGAAGTTTTGTATCATGATGATATTTGTTCTTACAGTTTTTCTAAATGGTAATAATTCTATGAACGGTTTAGATGCCATATAAACATCATGGTCAACTCTATTTAGGTTTGAACGGTGGAGGCTTCTGCTCCCACTGTTTTGTTGGTGTGGCCTACCTGATTTTTAGAATCATGTCTTAGTGTGGTCTTTCAAAACAGATGGACACAATGGATTTGTCACAGACATCTCTGTGGACCCCACACAGCCCTGGCGCGCACACACACATATATAGAGAAATGGTACTATGAGGTCGACCTCATTGGAAGTTCCCATGAGGTTGAGCTGTGTGGGCCCACTGTGATGTGGATAGGACATCTGCCCCATCAGTTAGATGCACCATTGCATGGTGGACCAAGGGCTTAAAAATCAGGTCAATCCATGAATTAGGTGAGCCACATCATATACAACAATTGAGAGGGGTTATTCGCCCATTAAAACATTCATGATAGATTATTGGGCCCACTGAGATGTGGTTGACAAATCCAGCCCATCCATTGTGTGTGTCCTAATTGGATGAGGGGTTAAACCAAGTTTCAGCCGCATCCAAAACTCAGGTGGGCCCCTCGAAGTGCTTTTAGATATTTTAGGCATATCTTCACATGGTTTTAGATGGTATGGCCCACCTGATTTTCGTATACGGTTCATTTTTGGCATATCCCATCACCTAAAGGGGACCCATCAAATGCACAGTGTTGATGCCCAGTCCACATCACAGTGGGACCCACACAGCTTGACCTCATGGGAATTTCCCATATATATATATATATATATATATATGCCCGGGGTCACAGGCAATCCGCCCCCGGCGGCAGGACGCGTTGCGCTTCCTATTCAAGAGTCATCTGCGGTGGGGCCCACCTGATGGTTGTACTAAATCTCCTCTAAAACGTGTACGGCTTCACACTTCCACGAAAGTGTACAAATTTCTGGCAGCCTATGGGAAAGGTTAGAGCGACGTCTGCCGGAGAAGTCGTCGTCCTTTTTTCTCGATGGCTACATGAATTTTGTTTTTCTAGGACTTTTTCCTTGAAAATGATTTCCTCTGCTAGGTCGTCGGTAAGCTTTTGGGACCCGTTTTAGATACGTCATAAGTCTAGTACAGATTTCTGTCAATCCATACCGTCTAAACTGTTTGACCCACTCTGGATGGAGCAGAACACCTAAATTAAAATAACTCAATCTTACCGTTTTTTCTAAAATTAGAGTTCAAATTTGAACAGCTGCTTATTATCTTCCTAACCATCCATTTGATGACCTCCAAAATCGGCCTTTACGAATCCGACGTTTGTAATTTCATGGCTCAGTGGGAGACTCACAGAGGTCTTGGGTCATCTGAACCAACGTCAAAGGAGCCGTTAATCAGCACTTTGAACCATCTATTTGTTGAAATATAACATGGTTCGATTATGGTTCCAAATATTCACATTTATCAGGCAATCCTAACCATCCATTGAGTGGCTCAGAAAACAGATGAGCAGTTAAAGGAATACCAGCTTACACATGGATCAGATCATCTGATCAGTGTGACTTTTAACTGATAGCCCATAAAATACGTGCTAGAACTAGTGGACGGCTCGGATTGATTGATTAAATTATCTATATATCTTGATGCAAGAAGGAGCACTGGATCATGAAATGGGAGTAATCTCTCTCATCACATGCCTGAACGTGCACGCTACTGGTTGAGATATAAACTAATATTCCTTTTTCCTAATTTCTAGGATGCTCAATGACCAATCACATGCACCGCGTAGATAGAAACGAATATAAAATGATAGAATCAGTACGATCAAACTCCGTGGGGCCCACCCTGATTTAAGTATTTTATCCCCTCCGTCCATAAATCTTAAAAGATAATTTTAGAATTGGATCCCAAAATTGAAGGACATCAGAAGCTCAAGTGAACCACACCAAAGGAAAAGTGTGGACTTAATGTCTACCGTTGAAAAATTCCTAGGGGCACATAAATTTTCGATCAAGCTGATATTTTTGTTTTCTGTTTATGACAAATAAACATGATTGTAGGCCTACGATGGTTTCGACGGTGAAAATCAATATTCCCACTGTTTCCTGTGGCATGGTCCACTTGAGCTTTGGATATGCTTCAATTTTAAGCTCAACCCCTAAACTGATCTAGAAAAAGGGACGGACGGCGTGGATAAATCACATACATTCACAGTGGGCCTAACAGAGTTTACTCATTAGGATACGCAATCCGATTTCAGAATCTCCAACATAACACAAGCCGTCCATTTCAAGGCCACCAAACAGGGACCGGTTGCTGGATGGTCCCGATCTACAAGATTTTCCTATCCTGATAGAGTCACCTCTATCATATTAATTCCAAATAAAAATGTGAAAACGATAAATTATACAAAAAAAAAAAAAAAAAATTAAAATATCGCATGTCATGCCGGGATTGGTGGTTTAGCTTAGCATAATAGAGCATGATTTACTGTATCATTTTCCTGTGGAAATTTAAAATTTTGTGGACCGCCAGTTCTTTCCGTCAAATGTTCAAAAGTAGTCCAATCAGTTGTTAGGCTCATCAGGAAAAAGGAGATATGGCATGGTGTACGGAAGAAATGGATAGTGAGGAACTGGTACATATTGCTGCATGTACGGAGATAAAGGTGCTTCATGAGGCCCACTCGTGCGATAGCTTTCTACAATTTATAGATTTGCAGGAATTTTAGCCTTTTTGGATTCATGGAATCCTTATAATAGTTGGTGTTTATAACAGTTTTATAATAATTATGTCTTTCAGAATATATCACTGGATTTTTATAAAAAAAAAATCATAAAACAATTCATTTCAAGTAAATGTGGCTTTAGTTGAAGTAAATTTCAATTAATTGAGTGACTGGATTAATAGTCTTAACTTTTCATATCAATAGTATTTAAGGTGGGATAAATTGGGTGTGGATCTTGAATCCACCCACATGAGTAAATCCCTAACCCTAGGGCCCTCCTAGATGTATGTACCTCACATCCATGCTGTCCATCCTTTAAGTTGAATTCGGCCGAAAAGTGGTGGAAACAAGCCTTCAGTTACAATGGTGTAATTTTGAGGAATGAAGTTGTTTCCAAAAATCCAAACAGGCCCTTAGAGTCTTCGCATGTGTCACTGATGTACTACTATCAGATCATCCAAATTGGGGGTCATTGTCGATTAAAATAACATTGATTAAGCAATCTTAACCATCTGATTAATGACTATCAAATGGATGGCAAAGAAAAAATAGTGAGTGGCCTGAATGCGGGCAATCCTTTATATCATTAATATGTGATGGTTGGACCATAGCCATTGGACAGAAAAAGGGAATTTTTAACTGAAAAAAATTCTTCCTCAGCATTTCAGATTTTAGCAAACACTGGCATTTCTCCAAATGATATAATCCATATTAAATGGATTGATTGTAATCTTTAGTGGGCATTTTATATTCGTTGAATTCAAATCACTGACAATTCTCTATTTAAACTGTCCATTAGATGTCCACCGATATGCCAGTTAGGACATCAATTTGTGTAATTTTTGGCCGATGACCCACTTAAAGTAGATCCCATGACTTTGGACGGTTTAATTTAAGTTAAATATAGGATGCATGTACAGTTGCTGAATTCATAAGTATGAACCATCACACTCCACCAGAGCATCAAAATTTTTCCAGTGCTGCTGACAGCCTGCGGGAGAAACGGGAGTCACAGTCCCTCACATGGGTTTGCCGTTGACCAAAATTAACGTTTTTTGGAAATTTAAACCACCGGAAAGCTTCCACGATTTTTCTTCTTTCAATTCCAATTTTTGTGCCGCTGATTCTTCCTCATCAACGTCGCAGATTGCCTGGACACCCGGTCACCAGGGATATATCCCTAATGACCTAAATCTTTGGGGCTTACCATGATTTATGCGTTTATCTATGCTGTCTATCTGTTTTGCCAGCTCATTTTAAGTCATGAACCCAAAAATGAGGCATATTCAAAGCTCAATTGGGCCATACCACAGGAGACAAAGGGGATAATGATGCCCCCATTGAAAACTTCCTAAGGCTTATAATGATTTTTATTGGCCATCCAACCTATTCATAAGATCACACAAACCTAAATAAAGAGAAAAACACAAATATTAATTTTGATCCAACTTCGAGTAAAACATTATAGTGCCTCTGAACAAGTTTTCAACAGTAGGCGTTCTCAATCATCATTATTTCATGTAGTGTATTCCACTTGAGCTTTAGATCTTCTTTAATTGTGCGCCTATGCCAAAAAGTGAGCTGGTAAAATAGATAGACCATATGGATATATAAAACACATACATCACGGTGCCCCCAAAAAGAGTCAGGTCCCTAGGGAAATCCCTAGTGACCGGTCTCCGGACAATTGGCATCCCTTGATCACTGCTCTTTTGGTCTATGGCCCACTTGTGGTGTGGCCAATAGAACGATGACTAGTCATACAAATGGCCCTGTAGCTAATGTTAGAAGTCAGTCACACCAGAACGCTCCCTATCATGGTTTAATGCATCTGCGGAAGCGGCCGCCCATTGGTCCTCAGTATCGTCCATGAACTATAGGTTGCATCAGCCCATGTCTAACCAGAGCTCATGGTCATGTCTAGCACTATTCAACGTCTAATTAAATTCTTCTATGATATAAGAAAGAACGTCTAGTAAACAACTTTTGCCTTTTGTTATGGAATTTGTAACGGAAATTGTGGGTAAACTGGAAATGTTTTGAAGAGAGATATTTGATACTCTGGTGGACTATGATGGTTGATACACAGGTGCTTTTAAATCCGAATTTTGTGACCTACCATAGATATCTCATACTTCAAACTGAGAATGATCGAACAATTCTACCTTGATGAATAAGCATTTGCTGTGTTGATTTGGACAGTTGAATTTCTTTGTTTGGCCATCCATGATGCTAGCAATCAACAATTTATCAAATCAACTTGGTATATATTTTTGTTGACAAGCAATTTAAATTGGGACCAACGATCATATTTACGCAATTTCCATTGCCTCTTTATTAATCATCACAGCTTTGCTAGAGTATCAAAGTTTCTCCAGGAAGGAAAGACATTTTCTTCTTCTACAAAGGGTTTGGCTCTAGGCCTGGCAATGAGTTAGGTTGGGTCTGGGTCTAGGTTAGCCCAAGCCCAGCCTATTTAATAAACAGGCCTTGACCCATTATCTTGTAACTCAACTTTGACCCAACTTTGTACCCAAGCAACCCACCTAACCTGGGTGTAAGATAGTAGGGGCCTGATTGGATTGTGAATTACATCAATAATGCACCGCAAAAGCATCATCATTATGAATTTATCATGATAAATCAAATATGTTAATCAATGGTCAAATGTATATGTACTAGGAGACAAATAAAGAAATTTGGAATCGTTATAACTTTTAAATTGCATTGCAGTTGAAATCTCCAATCCGGACACACATATTAATGTATTTTTACGATGATTTAACATTGAAATGATGGAAAAAGTATTACCAATATGATTTTACCATGATAAACCCAACATGGGAGCTGCCTGTCAAACTCAACGTTTTCATAAGATAGGTAAAGAAATTTATAGGTCCCTACTCATAGCATAGTGGTAGACCCATAAGAGTATCAACACCAAGGTCATGGGTTGAGTGCCCATTGGGGGTGTGTGTGGGTGTAAGGGCGTGTGTAAAAAAAAGGGATAAGGGAATTTATAATCATTGCACATTTATAGTTCATTATTGATGTAATTTGCAATCCAAACAAGTCCTAAGCATGCTCAATTACATTTTATTGCTACTTCAACGTGTTTAAAGTGATGAGTTTCTTACTCTTTCATTGGTCCTTCATTGATGGTTATTTGATAGTATGCATTAGTTGATATATTCTCTCTTGAGTTCAAGAAATCAAAACTATAGCATAAAGCACCATTGTTTCAGCTTAGGGTTTGGTCATTTAGCCTTGTCCATTGGTTAGTTATGTGGGTGCGCCAAGAAGAGTCAAGTCAGGCTAGGTTGGGATTAACCAAGCATGACCCATTTGTCTAATTAGGTTTATTTTTGGGCCAGAGCCCAACCTACAACTTGACTCAACTTGGCTTGAACTCAGCTTAGAAGCAGGTTAGGCCAATTGACCCATTGGTCAACCTAGACTACTACCCCATTGGCGCTCCTAGTGGGCTCAAATACATCCTAACGTAATCCAAAAAGATAAGACTTTAGCTTGTTTGATTTGGATTTTTATCCAATGACCCAAACAGTTTATTGATAAGGCTCACTTTAGAGGAGAGGTGCGGAAAAAAGTATCTTTGATTGAATATTCTAAACTTTTGATTATCCACAAAGCTACGTGTCCATTTGTGTTTAAAGCAAACCAGCCAAATAATAAAGAAAATGCTAAAGTAGTCCACTTGATAGCTTTTATAAGCTAAGTCTCCACCATATAGACTCGAAGTATAAATAGTGTTTGAGTCATTGGAAGATGACCCAGATTCAAATGCTAAGGTCCCAAATTATCATATTGCAATAGGTGAGGATATGTTCGACTGAACCCCTTTCAAATATAACTTTCAAGGTCTACATGCAATGTGGGTCGACTCCATGGCCAAGTGGTGGACAGACTTTGTTTCAACATTGAGATCTTGGGATTGAGCGCCCATGAGGTGTTAGTGGGGTGCGTGTATATGGTGTGGCTGTGTGTTAAAAAATGAAGGGGGGGGGTTTCTACATGCAATGCCTAGTTTGTTACATGCGATGATAGCAGCCTCAATTCTACCATACACACACTATTGGACAACAATCCGTCCATATAGGGGCTCCTGTGAGGCCTCAAGTGGGCCACACTAGAGATGACTCTTGCATTTAATGCAACTCAAGCTCACTAGACAATAATCCCTCCATGGGGCTCCTGTGGGGCCTCAAGTGGACCACACCAGAGATGAGTCTCACACTTAATGCAACCCAAGCTCACTATTTGGTGTGGTCCAGTTGAACCTTAGATCGATATCATTTTTGGGTTCATAATTTGAAATGCTCTAAGAAAATGGATGGACAACGTTGATAAACAAATACACCATGGTGGCCCCCACAGTAGCCCTATATGGACGGATTATTGATGCAATCCGCTTCCCACACTAGTTACCTTAGTTCGCTGATACTCGTGCGAATAGCAATCGGAATCCCTAACCTCTGGCCTCCACTCACTGCTGTTGTCAGTAGCAAGTGAGGTACAGAGCAGAAGGCATCAAGTGAGCCATAATGTATTAAGAAAAAAAAAAAAGGAAAAAAAAAGACTCCCATTGCCTATTGACAATGCCACTAGTGGATGATACTTTGTGGGTCCCCATGCTGTATGTGTTTTATCCACGCTTTTCCATCTATTTTCCATATTATTTTTGGGTATTAACTAAAAGTGAGGATGATCAAAATCTCAGGTGGACTACACTACAGGAAAAGTGGTGATTGAATGTGTAACATTAAAAGCTTTTTGAGGCAGCAAAATTTTTGGATGAAGCTGATATTTGTGTTTTCTCATCATTCAGGTCTTTGTGACAGTTGGATGGCAAATAAACATTACAGTGGGCGCTAGGAAGTTTTGAATGGTGGCTGTTCAATCACCACTATTTTCCTGTGGCCAAGTCCACTTGAGATTTGTACACTACTGGTGGCGTGAGTACACGCAATCCCCGTCCATTAAAATAATGAGCGGTTTAAAAAAAAAAATCCATGATTCACGTTTAACGTATACATGTGTTCCGCTTCACGCCATACCAACCAGATTATTGGTCCACTCTACATGCCACGTGGGCGGCCTTTACTCTTACACGATAGTGGATTTGGTGAGGCCAGGGAAACACAAAATTGGGTGAGACTGTGAACGTATGGTGTATGTGTTGTATATCCAAGCGGTCCATCCACTTTTCCAGCTCATTTTAAGGCATTAGACCAAAAGTTAAGTAGATCCAAATCTCAGGTGGCCCACACTACAGGGAAACAGTAGTGATTGAATGCCTATCATTAAAAACTTATTATAAGCCACAAAAGTTTTGGATCAAGCCGACATTTGTATTTTCCCTTCATCCAGGCCTTGTGACCTAAACAACATAGCAAATAGACATTATGGTGGGCCCTAGAAAGTTTTTAGTAATGAGTGTTCGATGACCACCATTTCCAGTGGTGTGGTTCACCTGATATTTAGATTTACTTCATTTTATGGCTCCTACCCTAAAATGAAGTGGAAATATGGATGGAGGGTGTGGATATAAAACACATACTTCAAGGTGGGCCCACGCCTCACCCAAGTGGGCGTTTCCCCGGCCTGACCGAATCCGGTCCTCTTACACGCGTCCGTATCGCCACATGTACGGAGAGCACAACTCAGATCCGCAGATAAGCGATTTACCTACTGGCACTATCAGTAGCCACTAGCTACTGGACGGTGCTCTGTGGGCCCCAATATGAACTTTATGTTTTATCTGCACATGTCCATCCATTTTTTTATATCATTCTAAGGTATGAGGACAAAAATGAGGTTAATCAAAATCTAGGTAGACCATACCATACGTAACCATGTTGATTGAACATCCACCGTTAAAAGTTTACTGGAGACCACAAAAGTTTTGGACCAAGATGATATTTGTGTTTTACTTCATCCAGGTCTTTGTACCTAATCAACCGGTCGGATGGCAAATAAACGTTGCAGGAGGCTCTAGGAGGAAGTTTTAAATGGTGAGCGTTCAATTATCAGTGTAGTCCACTTTAGATCTGAATCTCAACTTTAAGATCATACCTAAAATAATGATCCAAAATGGATGGACGGTGTGGATAAAATAAATATATCATTGTGGGACCCACAAAGAACGCCCTCGCTACGGACACAGATCATTGATGGTAGTTGTATTTTACTTTTTCTGCATTTATTATTTCCCAAAGGTGCTTGACGCTGTACGACAGCAATTTTGATACACAAAACGAGATGGGATTCTGTGGGTCCCACCATGACTTACATGTTTTATCCCTGCAGTCCATTCATTTGGCCATATCATTTTAAGGTATGAAATAAAAAATTACAGAGATCCAAAACTCAGGTGTACCACATTACAAGAAGAACATTTAAATGGTTAGCGTTCAATTTCTATTGTTTTCTAGTGTGGCCCACTTGAGCTTTAAATCTGTCTCATTTTTGGGACTTAACCCTAAAATGATCTCTACTAATGAATGGATGGCATGGATAAAACACATATTTTATGATGGGGCCCCCAAAGTTTTGACTTCCAGGTCGCTGCTATGTAAGGACAACGAGTCCCCCTGCTTTTAAAGGCGGTGGTGTATGTTTCTTGATGATGCGAGAGAGAGAAAATGCATGTAATTAATGGAAGCGGATTAGCTGGCGCACCCTACACCAGCGAGGTTGCTGGTGTAGGGACGTGGCGGACGCAGAGAGAGTGTGTAGTCCTCGAGCACCGTGTTTGTACGAACGGTTCAAAAAGATTAAGGCTCTGTGAGCCCCACAATGATGTATTTAGTACATCCAAACCGTCCATCCATTTTGAAAGATCATTTTAATGCATGATGCCTAAAATCAGTCATATTCAATACTCAATTGCACCACACCAATAAAGAGAGTGGGGACAATGATTATCACCGTTAAAACATACCCAGGGTCCACCATGATGTTTATTTGTCATCCAAACTGTTCATAAGGTCACACGGACCTGAGTGAAGGGTAAAAATGAATATCAGACTGATCCAAAACTTCTAGGGACCTCCAAAAAGGTTTCAATGGTATACGTTCAATCTCCTACTGCTTTTTGCAGTGTGGTCCACTGGATTGTTGGATCTGTCTGAGTTTTTGGTTCAAGCCCTAGAATGATCCCAAAACATGGACGGACGGTTTGGATATAACAAGTACCTCATGGTGGGACCCACAGATCTTGATGACGTCACTGCACCAGCAACCTCGCTGGTGTAGGGTGCACCAGCTAATCCGCTGGTGTAGGGTGCACCAGCTAATCCGCTTCCGTAATTATACTACCTTAAAGAGGCCCTGCGCGGATTTCCTGCGAAAGCTTTGCGCAGTAAGTTCCTCCACATTGGAACCAAGGTGGGCCCACAGTGATATTTTTTGATAAATCCACCCCGTCCATCCGTTTTGGAAACTCATTTTAGGTCATGAGAACAAAAATAAACCGGATCCAAGAGTCAAGTGGGCCGAAAACGTGAGGATTGAACGTACACTGTTGAAATATTTGTGGAGCCACAGGAGCTTCGAATCAGAATAATATTTGTGTTTCCAGTTCATCCAAGTAGTATTGACGTTATGAACGGTATAGATGTCATATAAACATCACTGTGGACCCCAAGGAGGTTTCAACGGTAGAAATTTACCTACCCACCTTCTCCTTTAGTTTTGCCCACTTGAGTCTTTGATCCGGTTCATTTTTGTTTTAACATCCTAAAATGAGCTCCCAAAACGGATGGACGGGGTGGATTTATTAAAAAAATCACTGTGGGCCCCACCTTGGTTCGATATTTATTAAAAAAATCACTGTGGGCCCCACCTTGGTTCCTGCGGAAGGCTTTCGCTGGAAATCCGCGTCCCCCTAACACTCATGTCAATAGCTAAGTGGCTGTGGCAGACTGAGTGAAAATAACAAGCCCTTTATATTTATCACAGTTCGAGATTTTGAAATACTTTATATTATCATGATAATTTCAAAATATCAGAATTTTTAAACTATCATGATATTATCTGGATATTTATCAAAAAATTATAAAATCCTCAAGGAATTTGTGTTACAATTACATATTTAAATTTAAAATTTATTTATAATAAATATACTTAATTTTGGCGTTATTTTTTAATAATATCCCAAGAAAAGCCTCGTACTCAGAAAATCTCGGCAGAAATTCCAGGGCGGAGAGAAATCGCTCTCAAAGTTTTTCTCTTGAAATTTGGTCAAATGTAGCGGTGGCGTTCGGATTGGAATATGCTTTGATGATACCAACGATGTGGTTGCGTTTCTTCTGAGGTAGAAACTCTGGCAGATGTCTCCACTGATACACGGACCTTAGAGGCTATTTATGAATTGCATATGTGGTATGACTAATTCGAACTAAACTGTTCAAATTAATTTCCAGTTCAGATGTACGGTGAATTAAAAAATTATGATTATTGGATTATCACTTATCAGATTGGTGGACCTTTATGGACGGTTAAAAATGAAAATTTTCCAATGGTGATGTTTCAACATACAAACGAGAGGTTGGATTTTAGCTGACAGTGAGTTTCACAATTTAGACGGTTTAATTTTAGATAATGTGTGTTAGTGTTCAATTTCAAAGTACATGCGTATCAAGTGTCATGCCCTGACGGAGTATAAAATAAGTGAATAACGTCCCTTCTTTTGAAGTGACTGCCACAGTGCCACTGCACGTAACGACAAATCTCGTTTAAGATGGAAGATACACTTGCACTTAAAATTTACGAAAATAATATACATTTTTTTTATTATAAATTAAGCCGTCCAAATTATGCGTACCAGTTTAAAGCTTATGATTAATAAAAAATTATGCGTATTTAATTATCTACGTATCAGATTTGTAGACATTTATTGGACGGTTAAAATGAATAATATGTAATTTATTTCTACAAACAAGTGTACTCGAATTAGGAATTTTTAACAAGTTTTGTACAGTGACTCAATACTCAAATTTCAACGACCCCAACAGTTTTCATAATCAGACGGTTTGTATTAATGGAAATGGACCAAATCTAACTATTAGTGGGCCACCGTATATATAGTAAACCTGATTGCACTCGCTCGATGGTGGGTTGAGCACACGTATGAAAGATCGGACGGCACGGATCATGTTCATCTAAATCAGGCAAATATGATCAGGCCGTCCATCCATGGGTGCAGGATTTTTAGCCATTAGTTAAATTCTCTGAACCGTTGATTTAGTTGTTGTAGGCGTGGTTGACTTGAAGATCATTGGCTGCTCCAATATTTTACACGTGTGCCCCGTCTCCACGTGTGGAGTGGGTGCGTTTGGCGGTCCGTGGGACGAAAAATCCACCGTGTGGTAGAAAGCAAAAAGGAAATTTGAGACGTAATGGGAGTGAAGAGTGACGAAAAAGACAGTCTCTTCACATCTTTCTCTATAAAACCCCAACGAATCCCAAACCGCCTCTATTCAGCGATTCTAGCTCGTGAATTTCTCCGTCGTCTCCCTCTCTTTCCTCTGCAGAAAAAGCAGGTAATCTCTCTCTCTTTCTCTCTCTTCTTTTATTTCTCATCTGTTTTTCACGAGCATCTCCATGTACATTTTCTTTCAATGGAACTTTTTTCTTTGAGGTGCATTGTAGTTGACTCTGGAGGGAATCGAGAGCAGATCCACGATTTCGCTTTTATCTAAGTTCGGCTTGTGATTGGGGTTTCCTTTGGCAGGTTATCTTCCACCTTTTTCATTACTTCTACCAGTCGGAAAGGGCGGAATTCCCGTGCCTTGAAGCTCTATTGCGTTGATATAGCGATTGAGAGAAAGAACAAAGGGTGAGACTCTGAGAGAGAGAGAGAGAGAGAGAGAGAGAGAGAGAGAGAGAGAGAGAGAGAGAGAGAGAGAGAGAGATGTCTCGGAACTCGTTGGAGAAGCTGGCATCGATTGATGCGCAGTTGAGGCTTCTTGTTCCTGCAAAAGTTTCAGAGGATGATAAGCTGGTGGAGTACGATGCTCTTCTCTTGGATCGGTTTCTCGACATACTCCAGGATCTGCACGGGGATGATATCAAGGAAACGGTATGGAATTTGGATTTTTCTGTTGAAATTTGGTGTCTTTTGTTGATTTCCATTACTTTATTTAAGCTTTCATGCGAGACCCATTTTGCAAAATTAAGGAAAGAAAACATGACAATGGAAACCCATTTCAAAATGCTGATGCAATTTGCAAATGTTCATGAATCTGGGGGTTCTATTTCCCATTGATTTATTAGTTGAAACCATCTCGCAAATCAATGAAACAAAGCTGAAAGAATGAACCAATTTCAGTGTATTGGAATTTTCACAGTTCCCATGAAATTTGGAAGTTTTTGTTCACACATATATTGATCCGAGAAAAAACCATTTTGCAAACCAATAAAAAAACTGAAGCGGTGAAAGCCCATTTCAGTTTTATAGTGTTTAAGACTGAATAACTGGAAGAGAGTGTTATTTTATTTTATATTTTTCATTTTTCATTTTTATTTTTTAGATTTGCAACATGTTCATATATTTAAAGTGATTATTATAAACCTTCAGATTGATTTAGCGTCGCCGCAAAAAATCCATTTCAACAAAACATAAGAAATGTAAAAGGAAATGCAAATTTGCAATACAGGTGCATTTCAGTATGTTCAGTTTGATGCAAACCCCTGCTTCTTATGTTTTGATTTGAACTGATTTGTTAATTATTAGTTAGGAAAAAGAATCTATTTGAGTAGGCTGTGTTTGAATTTAGATTTCCTCCATAGCTGTGTGGTCACATGTAGAAAACTCTAATCTTTAATTTTTGGACTGTCTTGTAGGTTCAAGATTGTTATGAGCTTTCTGCTGAGTACGAGGGGAAGCGCGACCCTCAGAAGCTAGAAGAACTTGGAAATGTGTTAACAAGTTTGGATCCTGGCGATTCTATTGTTGTTGCTAAATCATTCTCCAACATGCTTAATTTGGCTAACTTGGCTGAGGAGGTCCAGATCGCTTACCGGCGGCGGATCAAACTAAAGAAGGGAGACTTTAAAGATGAGAGTTCTGCAACGACTGAATCAGACATCGAAGAGACCATCAAGAGGCTTGTAACGCAACTGAATAAGTCCCCTGAAGAAGTA
Source organism: Liriodendron chinense (assembly GCA_003013855.2). NCBI lineage: Eukaryota > Viridiplantae > Streptophyta > Magnoliopsida > Magnoliales > Magnoliaceae > Liriodendron > Liriodendron chinense. The sequence continues at coordinate 1,860,559 of PVNU02000440.1, read as the reverse complement.
TTCGATGCTCTGAAGAATCAAACTGTCGATCTGGTCTTTACTGCTCACCCTACTCAATCAGTCCGAAGATCTTTGCTGCAGAAGCATGCAAGGTTTGTTGATCAGCTACCAAAGTAATTTATATGTTTTTTTTTTCCATTAGAAATATCACTTCTGCTGATGTGGGCACATGTCGGAACACTTCTGTTTTGCTTATTTTGATCAGCGATTCAGCGTAATGGGATGTAAATCCTCTTTAACATCTTCAAACTCCTACCAGATATTTTGTTTGACTTCAAACTTCTTAGGTGGTGGGCAATGCCAGAGCAGCTCTAATGGCATGGAATTGTTTTGGGATGTAGGGTGAAAGCTCATTTGCTTACGTTCTTTGCATGTTTCTTGATTTTTGCTTGTTTTATGCAGGATAAGGAATTGTTTGACCCAGCTGCATGCCAAGGACATTACTCCTGATGATAAGCAGGAGCTTGATGAAGCTCTACAGAGAGAGGTAACATTTAGCACCCATTGTTTTTGAAAATTTTGGCACCAACTCCTTGAACCTTTGACTTAGAGGTTAAGAAACCATCACATGGACCAGCCTTGCAAAGAAGAAGAATGGTGTTTGGTACTCATTGTTGAAGAACGATTCATGTAATTTTCAGGGAAATTATATATTTTTGCCTCCAATGTGGGTTTTAAACATTGACTTCTATCATCATTATGCGTTAGATGTTTTTGCTATCATTAGCATCCTGAAGAGGAGCTTTATAGATCAGGAAAATCTGGATTGGTTTTTGAGGAGTCAGCTGGTGGCTATTTATTTGGAAACTCGGATCAGGCTTGTTGATGCAAAATTTGCATTGCCTTGTAGAATGGCAATGTATCTTTGTTATATAACTTAGATTTAACCTGAAATCGATCTTTCTAAGTCCAATTTCACTCTAGAAAGCCAATGAAAAGGCCAAAGGAATCAGATCAACTCAGAGCTTCTTATGAAGTCTGTGCTTGGACTCAGTAGCCCAGCTGATCTGAGTCCAACAGTATGAGTTCTTAGTCAACTAGTTTTGAACATTGCATTATACATCTGTGTTTCTCTTTTAAAAAAAACATAAAAATAAATAAATCTGTGTTTCTTAATTAAGAAAAGAAGTCCTCTATTCTAATATACATAACTGGTAATATCTAGTTTATGTTTCTGAATATGCCAATTTTAGTTTCTCCCAGGAACACCTAAACTTCAGAATGTTCAATCATTTGGAATTATTTCTGCTTTTATGGCCTATTTTTACTATTTGAACTCACTTTTAATTCGTTCATGTGGAGGATTGCTTTTTTGTCTCCATGAGAGATGAAAAGAGTTTGCTCTTGTCAAACTTGCTATCTAGTAGGAGCTTAAGCTATCCCGTTGCGCCCCTTCTTTCTCTCTATTCACGTACCAGATTTCACCCTCACATATAAGACATCAGTACATTGATTGTATGTGTTTGCACTCTGTAAATCCACGTTGATTTGAGCAGTCGATTATCAATTTTTAGCTCTAGTTAAAAGTCAATTATCGCTTCCAATGTGTTTGATGTAGTTTTTCTCCCTTAACTTTAAGAGTCGATAAATCCCTTGATAGAGTAGAATGAAGGAAGAGGATTCCTATGGCTGAACCCAATTAATTGGGATGAGGTGTAGATGATGATGATGATGAAATCCTGTGCAGCAGAGTTCTCTCTCTCTCTCTCTCTCTCTCTCTCTCTCTCTCTCTCTCTCTCTCTCTCTACCTGATGTTCTGTAGGGTATCAACCAGCTGGCCTGCTATTTCATGATCCTTTTAGGCGGCAGTAATAGATATAAAGAGGAAGGTTGTGAAGCACTCCGATTGTGGAGCGTGAATGCCACCTAGGGGAAAAAAAATATAGTAAGGTCTTGCCTGGAAGAACCTTAAGAAAATTTGGCTTTTGGCATTTCTGAACTTTGTATATTCTGATCAAAAGTGTGAGGACAAGGTAACTAGTCTGGTTGTGTTAGGACTTAGGAGAGCATGTTGAACTCCCTGCATGCACATAGGGTTCTGATGTTTATGCCCACACATGCAAATCTCTGATGGTGATTTCTGCAAACATATTCCCAAAAACCTCATACCTGACCATAACTGGTTGCATTGAGACAGCGTCTGAAAATATTTTACAATTAATTATTCTTCAGCCTTATCTTCCTTTCCTTATCTATCATCTAAAGGCATGATGAAACATTGATGTGACGATGTTTCTGAATGAATTGAATCAATTCAATTATTAAAAACGACTTAGTAGGGTGCAATATGCGGGCGTGTGTGAAGAAAGATATTCAAACGTGCCAATATAGAAAGCTTATGCAAGATCCAAGCCATTTAGCAGGTGGCCCCCACCATGCATGTGCCATGACCTGTAATTAGGATGCTTCGACGTTGGCCACCTGAAAGAGGAACGGTAATGGTATCTCTTCATGTCAGATGAAGGAAGCATTTTCAACACATGCTAAAACATCACACTTGTATAGGATCAGATGCCATTTGTAGGTGGAACCCACTGTTAACAAGTGCTGGTCAAGATCAGCATCAGGTGGTCACTGATCTCACGTGTGTCAAATTGGCACATATGCTCATATAGTTAGAGGACCTTCCCTTGGGTAATCCACTGGATTACAACAACAACAAAAAAAAAATTCCAACTAGTTGCTAAAAAATCTTATTATTGAAATTAAACAAAAAACAGAAGAGAGAAAATGGATAGAGGAAAGCACTGCCATGCGGGCAACCCCGTGTCAGAAGGTCATCTGCTTCATTATATTTAGAGATCTGCAGAAACAAAACATGGCAAAGCTTTCATAGCTGGGTCTTGCAGTTAATGGTGGCCTGAAAGGTGAACCAGACCTGAGAGTTAGAAATGACATTTACTGGGAAAAAAAAAGTGGCCCAGTTTTACCAAATGCCTGAGACTGCAGCATGCTTTTCTTGCCTAGTTTTCATATTGATTTTGCTTTCCTTATTTTGTTTCCCTTCTGGGCAGATTCAAGCTGCATTTCGTACTGATGAAATCCGGAGGACTCCTCCAACTCCACAAGATGAAATGCGGGCAGGAATGAGTTATTTTCATGAAACAATCTGGAAGGGTGTCCCGAAATTTTTACGTCGGGTTGACACAGCTTTGAAGAACATTGGAATAAATGAGCGTGTGCCTTATAATGCGCCTCTTATTCAGTTCTCTTCTTGGATGGGTGGTGACCGTGATGGTATGATCACTTTCCAGGGATTCTTATTTCATTAACGCCTTTTACGTGTCCTTTTTAAGTTGGAGATATTTTTACCCCTTAAAAGGATTTTACAAATTAATTGTTGTTTTTTCCATGAATTTCTGCTTTATTTAACTCATAATTGCAATTCATTTTGATAGTGTATGCAAAACTGAACTACAAAAATTGCTGATTTTTCCGAGTATTATTTCATAGCAAGGAAGTTACCCTCAAATTGAAATTACATTTCTTTCAAGTTGAACTTGGAACTAAAGTAATTGTAATTTGGAGCCCTGCCTCTCGATATGGATGCTGTTGAAGGGAATTACAATTTGCAAAACTCCACTTTTTTTTTTTTTTGAAATATAATTTGTGTAACTGCACTAGTGGATTTATAATTGAATTGAAATCCATGGTGCATCCAAACACTCTTAGCATGTACTGAGGAGACAGTTTTTGGTGTAGTTATGCCAGAATGAAAGGAATTATGATGGTTTGTTGTTTTAACATCAGATGTATGTTCAATGCAGGAAATCCTAGAGTAACTCCTGAGGTTACAAGGGATGTATGTTTGCTGGCTAGAATGATGGCTTCGAATTTGTACTATTCCCAGATAGAGGATCTAATGTTCGAGGTATGAAAGCTTCATCAGTATTGAATATCGATATTTTTGTCTTTCTAGATCATTGTTTCCATTGTCGAACTGGAAAACGGTTTATTAGCATGATTGGTTATGATTTATGGATACCCTCTTGAGTCTTACGACTATTGCTGTATTTCTTGTAGTTGTCCATGTGGCGTTGCAGTGATGAGCTTCGTGCCCGTGCAGATGAACTACACAGATCCTCAAGGAAAGATGCAAAACATTACATAGGTATGGAATATACTAGTTAAGAGGAATGGGAGATTTTTTTTTTTTCATATTTGCCAATCATTGCATCAAACATGGCGATTTGGCATTTATCGCTCAAAAAATAAAAATAAATAGTGATTTGGTATTTGATGTGATCAAGTCCACAGGTGGTGCATTCTCTATTCAATGGAAAAATAAGAAAAAAGTCCACTGGTAGTGCATTCTTCCCCTAGTAATTAAAAAAAAAAAAAAAATCCATTTGGAAGGACAGAGAGTAGAAAAGATAAAAATCCTTTAAAAAGTCTTCTAAAGCTATCTTTTCCATTTATGAGTACCAAAACCAAAAGTATTTTAAAACAACCCAATCTTGCACTATGTATTTTAATTGCTCGCCTTTTTGTTTCCTTATTCAAACAAAAGAATGTCTTTCATGCCAAAAGAAGTTCTAGGATCTGTTTGTTTCTCCAATTACCTTGGTAATGTAAAGGAAATGTGTCATCATTACAATTTTACCATTACCAAACCAAAGACGGGATTTGTCGGTCAAATGCAGATATATGTAGGAGACAAATAAAGGAGTATGTAATCATTGCACCTTTTCATGGCATTGCCATGAAAATCTCATATCCATTAGTGTATTTTGGAATTGATTTGACATTAAAGTAACAACTTCAATGTAAAAATGCCATCATTATGATTTTACTGTCAAATGAAATGTTGTTAGGAGATAGGTAAAGTAATTTCTAATCATTGCACATTTCCTATACATTACTATGATAATTGGTGAAAGAAACAGGCCCTTAATGATTAAAAAAGAACTATGAAGCAATCATTGGTTCTCTCTAGTTTTTCTTCTCTATTTTCTAACTCTGCCATTAACTTGTTTTTCTATGAAGCAATCATAGGTTCTCTTTGTTTTTCCTTCTTTATTCTCTAACTGTGTTGTTAGCACTTTTTTTTTTTTAATTCTATTTTGTGGAGTACTAATCCAATAGTTTTCTTACCAGAGATGTCAAGTACCCAAGCAAAAGTAAAAAAAAAAGAACACAAAAGAAAGAAAGGATTATTTATATAGATTGGAATCATTAAGTAGGCATTTAACTGTCCTCGAATATCTTTGGATGCAGAATTTTGGAAGCAAGTCCCTCCGAACGAACCTTACCGTGTCATACTTGGTTATGTGAGAGATAAGCTATATCATACGCGTGAGCGCTCCCGTCACTTGTTAGCTAGTGGGATCTCTGACATTCCTGAGGAAGCGACTTTCACCAACATTGAGCAGGTACCCATTCCTAAACATTTCCAATGTTTATTACTGGAAAAGGTTGGGAAAGAACCAGCAATCTTCTTGTGCAAAATTAAATATTCCCTATTTTTCTAGTAAGGGCAGGAACATGTAGCTGAATTCATGGTATACCGTAAAGGCCGTTACGTAAAGGTAACCGCGGTGACTGTTACACATTATGGGGTCGTAAAGGTTGTAACAGTTGTTAAGGAAGAAATGACTAGTAAATGCCGTTATAGCTCCTGTAACAGCCCGTAACGGTCCATTTTAGGGCTGATACGGGTTTTTCAAATTTTTTTCCAATAACGGCCGTTACACCCCGTATTGTAAAGGCAATGGTGGTGGCCATTATGGCCCCCATAACGGCCGTTACACCCGGTATCGTAAAGGTAATGGTGGTGGCCGTTACGACCATTGTTACCATTACGGAACACCTTGTTGGATTCTTCACGTATTAACTTGAAGGCCAAACACCCACACCTTTGGGACAGTGGTAGACTGAGTGAAGATAACCTCATTTCAACATTGAGGTCCTGGTATTGATTCCCAAGGTGGGGGGTGGGTGGCTAACATTGAAGTGTGACTAACAATGTGGGTGTGTGTACTAACAGTGGGTTGTGTGTTCTAACAAAAAAAAACTTGAAGGCCAACCTTGTAACTTGAAACTTGGGAATATTTTCTTGGGGTTTTTACCCGAAAATTCCTTGAAGAATGTGATATTCCCGTAACATGCTTTGATTATCCATATTTACAGAAACGTTCCTCTAGTTGTACGGATGCAAGATGAAAAGTCAAATTTACCCTTTATAGGAGATTTTGGCTCAACTAGAAGCCCCATCTTTTCCCAAAGAGATATTACGGGGGCCCTAATTTATTGTGTATTTGAAAATCCATTCCAATGATGAATGTGCCTCTTCTTTCAAGAGCTTTGCTCGTGTGTAGTTTGTTGTCGTCTTTTTTGGCTAGTGCCTTTCAGTCCTTGTATTCTTTTCTCGTTGCTTGTTTCTAGGGGGCCTTCAATAAATTTATGTTATTACTAAAAAAAATAAAAAAATCCATTCTGATCATTAGTTACATGATCTAATTTTATGCACAAGTATAAGAAAAAGAGAGCCCTATCCATGATTTAGGTGGACCACATGATTGAAAATAGTGTACACAATGATACTCACCCTCTAAACTGTTTCCTTTTGTATAACCCACCTAATTCATGATTGTCTTGATTCTTGGGCCTTAAGCTTACATGTTATTATGAAATCTAATGGTCGGAGTGGATTTCTTATATCTTTACGGTGGGACCTATAAAAAATCAACATTATCCTAATTGTTTCCTTTGGTGTGGCCCATCTGAATTAGAGACCAGCTTGATTTTTTTGGGCATGGGCCTAATATTAGATTACACTACTAATGTTCAAAGTAGATTTTATATACAAATCATGGTGGGCCCTGCCAAAAATTGGCAATGCCATCCTTCCCATAATTAATGCTGGATGAGACTTAGCATTAGCACATGTGCTGATGTTGTGAATAAATGAAATCATAAACATCATGGTGGACCTCACCTTAATGCATAAATGAAATCCACTCCTATCATTCATTGTATAATCCCACGCTAGACCCAAGGCCAAAAAATCATGCTGAACTAAGGCCTGCCTTAAGCGAGGAATGAACTTCTGCTGTCGAAACATCAAAGGGGCCACACAAGTTTTGGATCAGGTTAATATTTTTATGTTTTCAAATAATCCCAGTAGGAATGACTTTATGAATGGTATGGATGGCATATAAACATCATAGTGGACCCTAAGGAGGCATCAATGGTAGGCATTTCCCTACCCAAGTTTCTTGCGTACAGGGGGATGGTTGACCTTCTAAGAAAGAGTGGAGGAGAGATGGAGAGGAAGACGCCGGGAGAATGGAGACGTTTGGGTGTGGATTGGGTACTACTCCCACCAAGATGCGGCTAGAGACGGACGGTCTGTCAGGGGTTCTATGGGGCTCACTGTGATCTATGTGTTTTATCCACAGTGTCCATCTCGCTCACTGTGATCTATGTGTTTTATCCACAGTGTTTTATCCACAGTGTCCATCTCTTTGGATAGATTATTTTAGGTCATTGGCCAAAAAATGGGTCAAATTGAAGGCTCAAGTGAACCACAGCACATGAAGCAGTGGGAATTTAATGCCTACTGTTGAAAACTTCTTCGGGCCATAGAAGTTTGAGATCAAGTTGATATTTATGTTTTCCCTTCGTATAGATCTGTGTGATCTTATGAACAGGTTGATTTGTAAATAAACATCACGGTGGGCCCTAGGATGTTTTCAACGGTACGAGTTCAATCCCCACCACTTGATGTGGTGTGATCCACTTGAGCATTCGATATGCCTCCTTTTTGGGCTAATGCCCTAAAATGATCTATCAAAATAAATGGACGGCATAGATCAACCATTAGATTACAATAGCCCCCACAAATGCCCGCGACATGACTGTCCATCTCTAGCTACCTCGCGGTGGGGTAGAACCCAATCTGCGCTCCAAGGGAGCAGATTAGGTGAGACCTCGGATCCACCGAGGTGGGTGGGACCCCTAATGTGGGGCCCACTGTGATGTGACTATATCCACGCCGTCATTTTGTATTGAAAGCTCATTTTAGGACATTATCCAAAAAATGAAGCATTTCCAAATCCCAGATCGACCATAGTACAAGAAACAATGTTGACTAACTATTAAAAACTTCTGTGGGCCACAAAAGCTTTGGATCAAGATGATTTTTGTGTGGTCTGTTCATCTAGGTGGTTGTGAGCTTATCAATAGGTTGGATGGCAAATAAACATTACGATGGAATCCATGAAGTTTTTAACGGTGGGGATTCAATGACACTGTTTCCTATTGCATGGTCCATTTAATATTTTAATCAACTTCATTTTTGGGATCATGCTCTAAAATGAGCTTTCAAAATGGTTGGACAGTGTGGATTTAAGGCACACACATCACTGTGATACCCACAGTCAGGGTCCCACCCACCCCGGTGGATCCGGGATCTCACCTAATCCGCTCCTAGCTCCTACGCTCCAAATGCTTTACAATTTTTTGGGGCAGAGTATGTACTCACCCATTGCAACCGGTTGCAATCGGTTTCCAATGTTAAAGGATGGATGAGAAGTTGAGAAGGGATGGGTACAAACGTCTTTTTACCCTTAGCTATAAGGTAGGAAGCATGATTTGGTAAATATAGACTTTAATCTTTAAAGGAATCCTGTGGTGAAACCAATATCTAGTAGGATTTCTCCGGTAAATTTCCCTATTTTCTTCACTTAAAATTTGTTACAAGCAATGCGATGAATTAGAACTTTGATCCAGAAGATGTTTGTTTCTGAACATCAGTTTTCTTAGACTTGCTAATCTTGCACATTCCTGTGAGGAAAAAGTTTCCTGCATGCCCTTGATTGTTAACAAAGTCAGTCGACCTTAATAAGCAAGTGCATCATACTTGAATGCGTGGGCCTCACTGTCTATGTGAACCAATCATTATCTGTGGGCACCTTTTCCTTGAACATGTATGTGAGAATAGCAATTTTCTAGTTTTCTAGCCTCAAGTTCAGGCCAAATCATAGTTTGGTTGAGGTTGTCAATGGTTACCCTATGGGCACAACTTGATTTTAACGGGTTTGTTTCCAACTTCTAGATTCATTAAGAAATCAAGTAGGATTCCGGTCTCACCAAGGTGTGCCATATCAATAATGGTGGCTGCTTCGGTCACCACCATTAACTGATACGGGTATTGGCCAAGATGGCTGATATGGAGGTGTAACAGCTATTATGCCCGCCGTATCAGCTGGAATTTTTTTTTTCAGAAAAATCCAAAAACAATTTTTAAAAAATCCCAAATATTCTAAATATTTCAAATATGTATTCATTTTTTTTTTTACCATGTTTATGGTGGCATAGCGGCCCAATCTTTGGTGAGAGGGTTGTATTGGCTATCTTATGAATTTATGAACCTGACAACTTGAGATTGACTGCAAAACTCCTATATTTGATTTTTCTAACTATCTAATATCAGTGATAAATATATTAGAAGAATGTAATACCAAAATATCTCACATTGCAGGTTTTACTTTTTGCTAAAGATGAAGCAATTTTATCAAGGCCAGATAGCCAATAGAAAAGAAAAGAAAAGAAAAACAAATAAAGAAAACAAAATGAAACTACAAACAAGAAGAAGCACAAAACAGAAAAAGAAAAAATAAACGAAACCCCCCTCCCTCGAAAACACAACCCTAAGAGAACAAGGAACTCAGGCCTCCTATTTTGAAATATATAGAAAGACCCAATTTACAACTCCACTCATTGAACCCATTTGGTTTTGGAAGCAACGATTGTTTCTTTCCAACCAAATTGCTCATTAGAAGATAAGCAAGGCTAACCTCCATCTGGATCGACCTAAATTGCGCCTTCCATCATGCCATAGAGATAGTTGATCGATCTAGGCATCACCCAGCAAATGCTTGAAATTCGGAGGATACCGGACCACACCACTCTGGAGAATGAATAGTGAATGAAGAGGTGGTCAACAGACTCCTCAACACTCAAGCATAGAAGACAAATATTAGGGAGGAGAACCATCAATTTTTTTTAAGGATTGTCAGTAGTGAGGATCATGTTTCCCTCGTCTAGCCAAGTAAAGGTAGAGATTTCTGGAGGAGCCCTATACAACCAATCGAACGATGGCGGATTGCGTCCGACCACTGGTCAGACCTTTAAGCGTCCGACCAGATCAGTGTGGGGGCCCACCCTGATGTATCCGTTTATCAAAACCGTTCATTCATTTTCTAAGATCATTTTAAGGAATGGCTCTAAAAACGAGGAATATCCAACACTCAAGTGGGCCACACCAAATAGTGAGCAGAACCTGGTGACGTCATTACTACATTAGTACGCTGCCGTAGTGATGAGGTCACCAAGTTTCGCACACTATTTGGTGTGGCCCACTTGAACGTTGGATCTGCCTCTATTTTGGGCCAATATTCTAAAGTGATATTGTAAAAGGAATGAACGGCATGGATAAACGGATACATCAGCTCGGGCCCCACATTGATCTGGTCGGACTCTTAAAGGTCCGACCAGTGGTCGGACGCAATTCGCGTCTGATGACAATCTCCTCGCTCAGACCGAGTATTTACATTTTGAGTGTATTACACACCCCACGACTCATGTACATTCCATTTTAACATACAGGCTTCAGAGACTTGTATGTCATAGACTCATATGATTCATATCATTTTATTCATGTCCTGTCATTTTTAAGAAAAAAAAATAGTATTATCTGATTAAGAAAAAAAGAAGAGTTGATTTTTGTGAATGTGTCAGTGTGGAAATTTTTACCTTGATAATCTTTTAAAAAAAAAATGCTTACCTTAATAAAAACTCACTAGTCACCACCAAAATGAAAATCTGCCTTCTTGTTGTTGCTCGACCTCCATGTCCTCGTCATCATCCGATTGCAGCTATGGAACAGCTGTAGCCTATCGATAATGACCAGAGTCAGAGGGAAAGACTTGGTCAATGAAACTTGAGGATGACTGATCTTCACTAGACATTTACTGTGTCGACCCTGATCCCAAGGATATCCACCAACGCTAGACAAATAGCCATACTACTGCTTGTATACGACTGAGAGTGAGACTATGATGACGAATAACTCAAACTTGGATCCGTATATTAGTATCCATATGGAACATTTTGACCAGGAGGAATACTCTAGCAAGAATGTGGCCCAGCAGGCTTTGTATACTACCATTGGTCATATTCATATTATCTGTAACCGTAAGCCGTCTGATGTCTCGGTGCTCCATCTGCCCACTGGTGCCAGCCTCCTCTTGATGCTCTTCTCTTTGCTAGGTATATCGTGACTTAGTACAATCATAAGCCTATAAGCCTAGGCTTTAATACCTTGGCAATGCTCATTGGCCTCGTGATCTGTAGATGCCCATACAGTGTGTTGAGTAACACCAAAAGTGGAACTAGCAGCAGGTGCATCATCATCATCACTCCCCCCACCCCCCAAGGTCGAAGATAGCTGCACTACTTTCTTATTGCACCGTGTGTATCACTGGGTCATCCGCCTCAATTTCTTCAATGCCCTCTTCTATCTGTTTCTCCCTTTGCTCTAACCAAGGCAAAAGTGACTCCTAATCAAAATGTTGTCCAACTTTATTGAACAGAAACCGCTGACATTGTTGACTAGATTTCCCACACGCTTATTATGCCGCAATCTTAGCCTCATGTTGCAGTGTATCTAGACGAGTTAATCTAACGTCCTACTTTGCAATCTATTCCTATTCTTCGAAAGGATCAGTGCAAAACAACTCCAGTTTCTTTCTTAGTAAGAGGAAGAAGTTGTCTGGCTTAAAACTTTGATTGTAATTGTGTTTTGAGAACCTTCACACTCTTTAAATTCCTATTTTTTTCCAATTTTCCCCCAAATGGCCCCCATGGAGCTTCAATTTGCCCAAATCGTTTCAATAAAGTGTTTTAATCCAAAAAAAAAAAAAAAAACTAAGATGAGTAGCAGAAATCATTGTAGGAATTCTTTAAGAGGGATTTTAGATTGAGAAGAAGTGGGGAAAACTGCGAAAATGGTTGATTAAAATTGGGGAAATAGAGCCGTTTTTCAACTGGTATGGCCCCCTATTGACCGTTTCCGGGATAATGCCGTAATGGCCGTTGCAGATCCATTTTTCTCTCCTAACCTTCTTTGGACCCATATCATGTAATGGCTTGGGCTGTTATTGTTAGGATGATACGACCAATATGTAACCGATTTGGCACACCTTGGGTCTCACATTTTTGGATCCAGTTAAATTTCCAGTCTAGCCAGTTCCAGATTGATGGACCCAGTTATAATCGGGTTTGCTAGGGTCACGTCCTGTACAGGTAAGGTCCAGTCAGTGTTCGAAGTTTCGGTATCGCTACAAGTTTTGCTAGCCGGGGATATAGAAACAATATCGATATCGCCGATAATATCGCTGATAACCGGAAATGCATGGAAAATGGGAAAAACTGGGGAATTTTTCAGTGAAACCTCAGGAGTTGATAAAATACACATAGTTGCATATTTTGGAATAAAAAAATTGCATAAAGAATGTATACATAATAGGTTTCTATTTAATAGAGGCCTAAAAGCATGTGTTTCTGTAAGAAGTTAGTCCAATCATCTCATCCATAAAAAATCTGAACTTCCATCCAAACATCCATTGATATTTCAGAATATCGGCAACACATGAAATTTCTAAACAAATCGTTAACAACTGAAAAAGAAACTAAAGTTTGTAGTCTCGTTATTGCCATGTTGCGATATTGATAATATTGTGATATTATCAATGTTATCGTTAACAAATTGAACGTTGCATACAACCATGCACCCATAAAAAATATGAAATGGGAATTTTTTAAATATATAAAATTTTGGCATATCAATACATTGGTGATATTATTGAAATATTGCAGATACATCGACGATACAAGCAACACTTGGAATTTATACAGTAAAAAATATTGGCGATACACCGACGAGATCAATGTATTGACAATACAAATGACGCTTGGAATTTACACAATTGAAAATATTGACGATATCGATATATTGGCAATATTTAGTGATACATCACCGATATCAAGAATTTTTATTCTATCAGTGTTATCGGTATCGCTACCGGTGATATCGGTGTCGCTGAGCTAGAAATAGAGATAATATCGGAGATAATGCAAACACTGGGTCCAGTTAGTTTTAATATAAATATATATTGATCATTCTAACAAAGTAATGATGTTTCCTAAACTACATGCAAGATATAGCCCGTTTAAACACCAATGCATGTGTCAAAGTGGCAAATGTGTGTTCAATATAATCCATCCATTTGGTGAGCCTGACCATGTAAATGCTCTTATTGGCTCAAAACCTAGATCCAAAGACCTGCTAGGTAACTGAACTGATTGAAGATCCGGGTCTGGGTCCAGGCCGGGTCTGGGTCGTCAAGAATGAGACCTGGATCTGTCAAGACTTACTTGAACATGGTTAGCCAGCCCTAGTTTCTTGCACTAGTTCTTCTTGGCCCTCTCTACGAAAGGATAAGGCTTAGTGGAAATTTATCACATTAAACATGTGTTTATAGAGAGCTTTACCAAGCCCTCATGCGTGTGCAAGTCAGCTAAAGCACACACCAGCCAATATACCAGCGTGGCACCCCGGTGAAATATCGAAGCCATCAATCACGTGGACCTCAACATGTAGATGCTACTGCCAAAAGATAGAGAGGGTCCGCTCAGTGGGTGTGCTATGATATTAGAAATAAATGGACAGGGTAGAAACTTCAGCTGATATTTTAACAACCGCACATTTGTTCAGTTAATTTTATGCCACCTTACTAGTGGACCAACCTGACTCTTGGGACAGAGAACCTACATAGTGTTACCCTTCTGATGGATGGCTTGGTTTTTCCCGTCTGCCACACTGCAAATGTGGTGACGTGTGCATTATGGCTTGTATGCATGTGTGGGTTTAGCAAAACTGTGTGTGGATATTCAATAAGATCCATGTATAGACACGCATGCACATGCTACATGTCTATATGAGACTTGGTCCGAGAGGATGATCAGCCACACTGGGACTGAGACACGGCCCAGACTCCTACGGGAGGCAGCAGTGGGGAATTTTCCGCAATGGGCGAAAGCCTGACGGAGCAATGCCACATGGAGGTAGAAGGCCCACGGGTCGTGAACTTCTTTTCCTGGAGAAGAAGCAATGACGGTATCTGAGGAATAAGCATCGGCTAACTCTGTGCCAGCAGCTGCGGGAAGACAGAGGATGCAAGCGTTATCCGGAATTCTATGCATTTGAACACGCACGAGCATGCATGCTTACTAAAGTTTATGACAATCATCATGATTTTTGCATGATAATAGAAGATTTTCACTCTGAAAATGAATCTCGTGATCAAGTAGCAATTTTATTATGATATAATCAAATTTCTATGTTTTTGTTTCTTTATTCTTGTTCATCATTCCCCTGTTTTTCCTGGACTGAGTATTAATTAGCCTTTTATTTCCTGCAGTTCCTGGAACCTCTTGAGCTTTGTTACAGATCTCTCTGTTCTTGTGGTGACCGCCCAATTGCTGATGGGAGCCTTCTCGATTTCTTGAGGCAAGTTTCGACCTTTGGTCTGTCACTTGTAAGACTTGACATCAGGCAAGAATCGGACAGGCACACGGATGTCATAGATGCTATTACAAAGCATCTGAGCATTGGATCCTACCGTGATTGGCCGGAGGAAAAACGCCAGGAATGGTTGTTGTCCGAACTCAGCGGCAAGCGCCCATTGTTTGGCCCTGACCTCCCAAAAACAGAAGAAATTGCCGATGTGCTGGATACATTCCATGTCATCTCTGAACTTCCATCGGATAATTTTGGGGCTTACATCATCTCAATGGCAACAGCCCCTTCAGATGTGCTCGCTGTTGAACTCTTGCAGCGTGAATGCCATGTGAAGAAGCCACTGAGAGTCGTACCATTGTTTGAGAAGCTTGCCGATCTTGAGGCTGCTCCTGCTGCTGTTGCACGCCTTTTTTCGATAGACTGGTACAGGAACAGGATTGACGGAAAACAGGAGGTCATGATCGGATACTCGGATTCTGGTAAGGATGCTGGGCGTCTTTCCGCTGCTTGGCAGTTATACAAAGCTCAAGAGGAGCTTATCAAGGTTGCCAAGAAGTTCGGAGTAAAATTGACAATGTTTCATGGTCGAGGTGGGACCGTTGGAAGAGGAGGTGGTCCCACACATCTTGCTATCTTGTCTCAGCCACCGGACACCATCCATGGGTCACTTCGTGTGACAGTTCAAGGTGAAGTAATTGAGCAGTCTTTTGGGGAGGAGCACTTATGTTTTAGAACGCTCCAACGTTTCACAGCTGCTACTCTTGAACACGGCATGCATCCCCCTGTCTCGCCGAAGCCAGAATGGCGTGCGCTGTTGGATGAGATGGCTATCATAGCTACAGAGGAATACCGATCCATCGTCTTCCAGGAACCAAGATTTGTCGAATATTTCCGTCATGTAAGTACCGTTTGGTTTCTCTAGTAAACAATTAGTTGCTGTTGAATGAGTTCTGGCAGAGTTCATGCAAAACATGAGTTATGTAGGCTGTCAATGTGCATGGCTAACTTTCAGCTGAACATCAGGCATGTTGGGCTGGGCGTAGATTTTGGATTTTTAATATCTTTATGAGCCCGAGTGCAAGCCCTTGTATTACTGTTACAGGCAGAGCTTGGCCTGAATTTTAAACCTGCATGCAGTCTGGGGCCTGACTGAAGGCCCAAAAAATAAATGGTCAGGCACGAGCCTTCCTTGCACAGGCCCGAGCATGGCTGTTGACAGGCCTACATATGTGAGTTTGTTTTTCAAGAGATTCAGATGATCATTTAGCTTATTACCATCATTCTCTGGATCTATGATAGTGGAATGGCGGAACAGGATTCATGTAGCAGGACCCCCAATAGTTGGGATAAGGCGTAGATGATGATGATGATGCTTTGGATCTATGTTCCTAATTTTCTTTATAAACATAAGGGCATGCTTGTATATCACCAATTCTATGGAAATCAATGGAAATGGAAAAGGTTTTCTATTGATATGACTATTTGAGATGTTTGGATAGCAAGGAAAAGGGAGGATTCCACAAAGCAATGACTGCACTTTTTCATAGTTTGGATGCTTCGGCATGGGAAACTATGTAACTATTCTCGTACAAATATAAGATTTTCACTTGTTACCTAAACGAGACTAGTAAAAAATGGCATCCATGATTGTGTGCATCCGCAGGGATTAGTCTCGCCTTAAAAAGAGGTCGGGACACCCTGTCGTCATATATATATATATATATATATAAAGGGCAAAAAATGGCATCCATGTTTCAATATTACTCATGGAAGTAATCATTGCCTAATCATTATCTTTTCTTTTCTTTTTTTCCCTTG
Source organism: Liriodendron chinense (assembly GCA_003013855.2). NCBI lineage: Eukaryota > Viridiplantae > Streptophyta > Magnoliopsida > Magnoliales > Magnoliaceae > Liriodendron > Liriodendron chinense. The sequence goes on along the minus strand of PVNU02000440.1, from coordinate 1,844,154 downwards.
TAATACATGTATCCAAATATGGCCTAAGAAACTGAAATGTTAATTTATTGCCTTTTAAATTGACAGGCAACACCAGAGTTGGAGTATGGTCGGATGAACATTGGAAGCCGACCATCGAAACGGAAGCCAAGTGGGGGCATAGAGTCACTTCGTGCAATTCCATGGATCTTTGCATGGACGCAGACAAGATTTCACCTTCCTGTGTGGCTTGGCTTTGGCGCAGCATTCAAGCACATCATGCAGAAGGATGTCAAGAATCTCAACATGCTCCAGGAAATGTACAACGAGTGGCCGTTCTTTAGGGTCACGATCGATTTGGTTGAGATGGTGTTCGCCAAGGGAGACCCAGGCATTGCCGCTTTATACGACAAGCTGCTAGTATCAGATGATTTATGGGCATTTGGAGAGCGCTTGAGAGCCAACTATGAGGAAACAAAGCGCCTTCTACTCCAGGTGAAGATCATTTCCATACATGAAATTTTCATTTTCATCCACATTCCTTGTGATAGTATGCCACAGGCTCTCTAGGTTTCAAATATTTATTTAATCAACAACAAATTGCCTTTATTTCAGTGCACCCACATCACATAGCCCATTTGAAAAACATTCCCACTTTGGCAAGGGCATCTATACAGCAGGGTCCACCTCCTGAGCAGCTTGGATCTCGAACTTGCGTGCCAAGTTGGCATGTGTTAGCTGCGAATTTATTCATGTGAATCCTTGTTATAGCTGGACTCCCTTGGGCTAAATAAATGATTTTGAAGCTATTTGCTTCCAATACTGTTAGTCAGTAGGGTTATTATTTGCTACCTTCAAAAAAAGAAAAGAAAAGAAAAAAGAGTACATTGGCTTTCCTTTCTGAATGTGCACTGCCCATCTTTTGGCAGAACGAAATTACAGCCTCCTTCTAATATCATGCTTTTGCTGTCTATAGGTTGCTGGTCACAGGGATCTTCTTGAAGGGGACCCATACCTGAAACAAAGGCTCCGCTTGCGTCACTCATACATCACTACTCTCAACGCGTGCCAAGCCTACACGCTGAAGCGGATAAGGGACCCTAATTACCATGTCACAGTGAGACCCCACCTGTCAAGGGAGATCTCAGAATCAAACACTCCGGCTGCGGAATTGGTCAAGCTGAACCCAACGAGCGAGTACGCGCCTGGGCTGGAGGACACCCTCATCTTGACCATGAAGGGTATTGCCGCCGGCATGCAGAACACTGGTTAAAATGCAGTTCAAGTATCTCTTTTTGTGTTTCTTTTGTCGGTCCCTTTTATAGTTTTATAGCATAAATAAGAGAGGTATGCTGTTCCTCTATATAATGTTCGAAGCTGAGAAGGTATGCTTAAGATTATGTGGCTGGTTGTTGAGATCGTTGCCATGCGTGGACGGAAATCACAATCGGAATTATATGTAGATTGCTCTATTTATTATTCTGTGGAATACAAACAGATTTTGGTGAATGCCTAATGTCAAACAGTAAGAACTGAAATTTGCTTGTGTTCAATAGAGCTATCAGCTATCATATTCTGCTATGTTCTTGAAGTTTGGGATGCTCTCAATGCCGCAGATGGTTGATTTGAATAGCGAAGTAGGAACGACGGAATTCTTTGCCCTGTACTCTGATCGGCCCACCTAAACAATGTTGCTGTTGATATTTTGGTTGGTACAATATGTGCATTTTAGAGTGGCCCACCTAATTAGTGGGTCGCCCTATTTTTGCTTATGCCAATATGTGCAAAAACGAGTTTCCTGATGACTCATCTCTAAATGCGACTGAGTCAAGTGACTCAGAGCCATAACCTCACTGTTGAAACCCACAGGCTCTACAACTGAGCCAAGCTACCACAACTTTGGTACCTTATTATCTTGTGTAGTATATCAGTACCATGGTAGGCCCCACTATGAAGATTACTTGGCACAAAAAGAAGGCCGATTCTGTTATCAGGTGGGCCACACCTTTGGAATCAATGGATGGTCGATGCTCGGACTCGACACAGTTGAGTGTATTAGCCTGATTTTGAAAGGGTGGTCTTCATACCGGGGTTAATTGCTGTCATGGTAGTGGGTTGTAGTTGGTCAGTTCTCCAAGTAAAAAACCCAGCTGATACCAATATTTCAGGGAGTTATTTGATGCTCCGACTTTGTATGACGCTTGATACACGGGAATTTATAAATCGTACACGTGGAGTATATTAAATTGAATGAAGCTACTAGATTTTGCAGCCTACTGATTCCGAATCGCAATTGGTCCCTCATTCGTGGACACCGGATATGCACCTTGGATCTCACTCAAGTGTGCCACGTGGATACTTTGGAAGACGAGTACCAGAAAAGTAATTTTGTACACACATGGAAACAAGGTAGACGTGTCTGAGATGTGAACCGCTCATCAGACGATCCACCACATGTACGAAAGGGAACGGCTAAGAGAAACTGACCAACGGTCTGAATGCAATGAACGTGCGGAGCACCTGATGATCAGACTTCTTTTTTTGTTTTGTTAGTAAAGCAACGCACCCATACGGTTAGTCACACGATGCACCCACCCCCACAGGTGTGTTAGTGCGTCTCCTTGGCATTTATGAGGTCTAGCTTGTCTTGATGAGGCGGTCCTGATTTATTGCCGATCCCTACGTTCATTTGGCTACTGGATGGTGAATCCAGACCAATCGTTTGGTGGGACCTTGTGTGGTTGGGCTCAGATTGCACAAACCACACCTGTGTACCATCCTAGCCATCCAAGTAATGGATATTTTCCATCTGTTTACTTGGCGTCGCGTGAGGAGTTCGCTTTTGGAGCATGGCATCGCATGTGATATCTGGCCATTTATGAGGTGGGTACCGCAGTCAATGTTACTTGGCCTAAAATAAAGCTGGTCCCCGCATCTGCAATGTGAAAAATGAACGGTTAGAAAAATACGACCAGGAATGCATATTCGACACACGTGTGGCGCTCTTGTTCGTAGTGGGCCGCACTGATGAGTGGCCCATATTTCTGACAAGGCAACTTCAGCCATGATGCGAGTTTCGTCTGCATTCCTAATTCAGGACGCTTTTTGCTGAGCCTGCACGCACTGTCGTATGTTCCACACGTGTCAGCTCGCATGCGGGATCTGCCTGCGTATGACCTGGCGAAAATTCAGAGACAGGTTGGGCCTCCGAGGAACCACTATGATCTATGATTTTATCCACACCGTACATACATTTCTTTTCATATCATTTTAGGTTATAAGCCTATAAATGAGGCAGATCCGAAGCTCCAGTGGGTCACACAGTAGGGATTATCAGATACCGTTGAAAACATATTAGGGGCCACAGAAGTATTGGATCAGTCTGATATTTGTATTTTTCCATTATCCAGTATATATATGACCTTATGAACAAGTTAGATGGCATATAAACATCAGAGTGAGCTTAAGGAAGGTTTCAACGGTGGTCATCATTAGCACCGCTGCTTCCTGTGGTGCGGTCCACTTGAGAGTTGGAACTCCCTCATTTTTGGGTTCATCAACTAAAATGATATGGAAAAATGGTTAGACAGTGTGGATGAAGTCCAGTAAATCACGGTTAGCCCTCAGAGTCTTAGACTGTCCCGAGCTCAGGACAGGCGTTAGTAGTACCCAATCCGCGTCCGCTACGGGTGCCCGTCCGGGAGCGGATTGGCTTGTGACCGGGGCTGCGTGGCATCCACAGAGATGTCCGTGACAAATCCACTACGTCCATCTGTTTTTAAAGACAAAAATTGGACAGGGTTTTAAAAATCATGCAGATCCAAAACTCATGTGGGCCACACCAACGAAACAGTGGGAATACCAACGTTCACCGTTGAAATCTCCCTGGAGTTGACCATGATGTTTATATTCCATCCAAACCGTTCGTATAATTATTAACACTCAGATAAACTGTAGAAAAGAAAAATCATCCTAATGCAAAACTTTTGTCACCGCTAAAAGTTCAATACCCACTGTTTCGTGTGGTATCGCCCACCTAAGTTTTTGATCTCCGTGATTTTTATAAGCCTGTACTATTGTGGTCTTCCAAAACAGATGGACGGAATGGATTTGTCACGGACATTTATATGGGGTCCACACAGCTCCGGCCACAGAGATATCTATGTGCTCGGGGTCACAGGCAATCCGCTCCCTTCCGAACATAGTGGGGTCCACCCCGCTAGCTGAAGAGTATGGTTTCTGGAATAGGTCAGCTATGCTGCGGTGGGACCACCTGATGCATGGTTCATGGCTTCAATCTCCTCCATCCATTCCTGGTTAGCACGTGTGAACGCAATAAGCGGTACATGTGGAGAGCTGCGTGCCCTCCAAGCAGGCGAAGCTTGGGACTACTGGGGCATCACCAATCAGGCAATCATGTGGCCCTTGAATTTTCAGTCCGAATTAGATGGGCCGTGTTTAGGGCCCGTTTGGATTCCACCAAATAAGTTGCTTGTGTGGCTGATGGCAGCAGTTAAGTAACTTATTTAATATTAGTTTGGTTAATAAATAATGATGATTACTTATTTGATGAAAATCAGCTAAGTATTTCAGCATTTTTATTTTACTTTTCTACTTTTTCACCACAGATGGTGCTCTGATGTGCCCACGTAAGGCGGACATTGCCCCCAAAAGCCCTCCCCAGGAAAATCCCCACCCTTTAATTTTTGGCCTGATAGCATAAAGTCAACGGCCCAAATTCAACTAAGAAAAGGCCAGAGATTGGAGCACATGGGCCAGGGCAGGCCTGGCAAAGGCCTCCCACACACAACCATAAAACCCGAGGATTACTATTCACATCCTCCGGTCGAGGATAATAAATACAATTACTCAAAGACCAGATCCGGTAGGGTCGCCCACACCAACGGTTCTCATTGGGGTACTTAATACGGGATGGGCATCAATGGACACGTGGCTGATTCCTATGGGCTGAACATGTTTCCATCTGCTCTGTCCCCGAAGTTCACGCAAAGGAGAAGATAGTCGGTGCTTTTAAATAACAAAACATATAAAATAAATAAATAAAAATAAAACCCTATATATTAGAGGTCATCCCTACTCGGTCTCACAACCGTTCATCCATTCAGCCTGCAAAAAGACATAGCTTCGATAGAGACTGTTAATCAACAGTGCCAGCAACACCATGACGGTACGTCTCTCTCTCCTTATGGTGTACTGAAATCTGTGTACACATCTGCATCGAGTTTTTGTATAAACCATCTCAACCATCCATTGGATATACACTCCCATGGATTCTCCTCCTATTGAGTGGGCCATATAGACTACAGACTCAGATCCCAAATCTTCCTAACTGACTATGCGAATAGATTGCTTCTTCATGATCAGGAGAGAATTTTATGGGAAAACACTCAAAAAAAAAGTCCACAAATCGGATGGTTAGGATCATTTAATCATATAGGCGAATTTGGGTTTTGACCCATTCAATGGATGTCAATTGTTTGACGGGCGTGTACATTATTGGACGGCGGAGATGATTTATACAATGAGACTCACTTCATAACTTTCTTACCAACTTGGTGGACCGGCCAACATGTCCAACCATCATCATGATCATAACCATGGCCATGCATAATTCAATGGGTTTTGGCATTCAGATAGTAGAGATGAGAGTTCACATGGATTGTGTTGGATGTGAGAGCAAGATAAAGAGGGCTCTTCAAAGGCTAGAAGGTATGGTCATTCATATAATCAACATATAATTACAAAACTGCCCTTCCATTACATAGCATGTATTAACTTATTTCATTGTATTTCAGGTATCGATGACATCGACGTAGACATGGCCATGCAAAAGGTTACAGTTACTGGCTGGGCAGACCAAAAGAAGATTCTGAAAGCAGTTAGGAAGACAGGAAGAAGTGCTGAGCTATGGCCATTCCCATACAACCCAGAGTACCATCCATACACACACCAGTACTACCATCAGAATCATCAGAGCCATCATCTGACATACACTGCAAAGCCTTCCTCTTCCTATAACTACTACAAGCATGGATATGATGGGCATGACCATGGCTACTACCATAGGCCATCACACTCCACCATCTTGGGTGAAAGGGCTGGTGCCATGTTCAGTGATGAAAACCCACATGCATGTTCTATCATGTGATGATGAATTCATAGAACTTGAATAGTGTCCTACTATACCTATTGTATACAAGTGGAACACTTTTTTATTCTGATCCTGACCGTTGATATTATGAGCCCTACTCTGGTAGAGGAGTCTTTTTATAAATTTCTAACTGTTGGATCAATTGTTAATAGATGGTTAGAAGAAAAATGCAGCATAGGTCCACAAAAATTTCCTAACATTTGATGGATAATTTGGAAATTTCCTGGTCATTCAAGTCTGAGATAGGTCCCATAAGATCAATGGTCTGGATCAACTAAAAGTGGGTCCTTGTACCGAGTGGGTGCGTTTGGCAGCATTTATTTTTTGATGCACCAGCACCCTACAATTTCACGTTTGTTCTGTCTTGTGCCTGTAAGAATTGTGTTACTAGCTTTCAGTATTTTATCTGTATTACGAAACGCAGATTTTTATTTTTATTTTTATGCGATGAACAATTAAATACAGTAGCATTAGATGCACTATGCAATGATCGAGCATGAAATGGTACATTGCCGCACCAGTTTTCAGTCCGTCCAAGTGAGGCCCACTGTTTTCAGTACATCTGGATATGTTGTTTTGAGATTTGTATGGAATCCTACTGTCCAATCAGTGACCATGACATTTGATAATAATAATAAATAAATAAATAAATAACACAATCAATGGCCCACCTTAGGATATCCCAATGCAGATCATTTTTTTCGCAACTTTTACTAACCAACCAAATGCCAACTGATAGGATACTTAAGAAAATCCAAACAGTACGATTTTAGGACTATGGTCCATTACATGAGATGGCCTCTGAAATAGATGGTCTAAGTCGTCGATCAGACAGTGGACCGAAAGATATAGAAACTGATCATGCACTAAAAATGCCTACTTTGTAGTTGTATTACTAACTCTAGCTTAAATATCTTTTTAAAATAAAGAAAGTTTCGAGGCACACTACTATAGGTCTTCTAACAATCTATTCCAACCTTAAGGTATTACTGTTGCCTCCTCGTGTGTGAGCTCTTCCCATCCAAAGCAGGCAAACATGACAACATGAAACATACCTGCAGATCTGTGCTTCCCATCTGACAGCAAATAATGCTTAGATCTTCCGCGTAAAAAATTCAGGCCATTTCATTACTCAGGTGGGCCACAATGTGCAGACCAAACTGACCATTTAAACAAATTTGCTAGCCGTCCACTTGGTTTTTCAGTTGGGGCTCATCTAAGGTGTTAAATGGCTGAATTTTTATGCTATAAGATCTAAACAATGCATTACCTTGGCTTAGACCTGGTCATAAGTGGCAGTTGCACCCACGTAAAAGCCACCTAAGCTATCTAAATTGTAGGTCCATTGTGGATAGTGCATATACAAAAAATCAAACTGATGATCAAGCAATCCAAACCATCCAATTACTGAATATAAAATGGATAGCTAAAGGCAAAGGAATGCATGGTGCAAATTAGACGCAATTTGGACTGTTCACAAAATGGTGGGCCCCAAGAAGGTTAGCTAGGAGTTGTCTCCATCCCAACTGTTCAGTGTGGTGTTGCCCACCTAAATTTTGGATCTGCTTGATTAGTGGGTCTAGGTCTTAACGGGAGGTGCCGCAACTGATGTACGGAGTGGATTTTGTACACACGTGACAATGGGCTCAAATAGCTCCGGTGTTGCATGCTACCTTTACCTTAGAGATTCATGTTGGAATAATCTTTCTCATTTCTAGAAAAATAGGTTTAATCAAGAAATTCAGCCGTATATATTTGTTGGACCATCATGGATTTGCTTGTGGTCCACTTGAGACAATGGAAATGGATGGCTTTGAAAAAAGAAACCTGGGACCTTCCCATGGCCATGAATTCTGAAATGGTAGCCCATGAAATGCAACTAACGGACAGGTTTTGGGCCCAGTAACAAACCTCACGGACATTACCGTGCTAGTTTTCAGTCAATCAATGTGGGGCCCACTCTAAAGTGATCCAGAATCTTGATATTATGGTCGCATAGAATAATCCATTCACATAAAATATTGGAAATAGAAAAGTTCTTAATAGGGGGTGAAAAAGAGAGAAAAATTGAAGCAACAGTTCCCATTGAACCAATAAAAGACCAAAATTCTATATCATGTCACCCAAGCAATGGAAATTTTGGTGCATGGGCCATCCATGGAGACTCCCATTATATCAATGGTTTAAATTACTGAAACATGGCCCTACATGTGGAAGTTGAAAGCCCAAACATGGTGTATCATCTATCTCCCAAGAATGGTATAATACATTCATGTAAAAATGGAAATAAAAAATTGCTAGGGCTCTCAATGGAGTGGGTCAGATCCGAGATCTGATTCGCTCCGAATCCGTATAATGCAGATTTAGATATTAAAATAGGTATGATTAATTAAATTGACCGGAACCGGATTCACAGAAATAGATCTAATCTAATTTGAATCTGTCCATAGATTTTCAGACTTGGAGTCAGGTCCATCTGAATCCGATCCAGATCCGACTCATTTTCACCTTACTGTATATGTTATATCCATGCCGGCCATCTGTTTTTCAAATTATTTTAGGCAACGTCTCAAAATTGAGACATATGCCAATCTCAGCCGGCCATATGAATGTTTCAACGGTGGTTGTTCAATCCCCATTGTTCCCTCTTGCGTGGCCCACTTGAGTCTTCGATCCGGGTCAGTTTTGGTCACATGTCCTAAAATGAGTTCACAAAACGGATGGATTTCTCACAAGCATCACAGTGGGCCCCACCTCACTTCCTGGCACTCACTTCCAGAGCATGAACTACGCTTTCCCGGCGTGTCCTTTGAAGCTCACCCTATATCTAGGGTTGGCAACAGGCCTGGTGACCTGACTCGACTTGAGTGGCCCAGCTATTAGGGTGAGGGTTTGGGTCCTACACTTGGGCCTGAGGCTTGATATTCAAGACCGGTTTCTGGCCAGGCAAAGCTCAAGCAAGTGATGAATGACTCGGTCCAATGATCAACTGGACCACCATAATATAAAAAGAATCAATGGTGTAAAGACATTTGTAGGTGGTTCATTCAATGTACTAAGCTCTGGTCAGGGCCAGGGCTTAGAGGACTAGGGTTGGGTTCGGGCCAAGTCCAGCCCATTCACTTCATATGCTCACATCGCTAAAAAGGTTTGGATGGGGACGCCATAGTATAAAGTTGGTAAGGGGATCCCTACCGTTAAAGGACGCGGTTTGGCTAGTGACGGTGCTACTAGCAGTGGGTAGTGGTGGGTGCTTATTGTGGGCCCCACCATAATGAATGTGTTTTATCCATGCCGTCAATCCATTTTGAAAGATCATTTTAGGATTTGATTCCAAAAAATGAGGCAGATATAAATCTCAGGTTGGCCACACCAAGGGAAAACAGTAGTAATTGAATGTCCACCATTAAAAACCTCATAGGGCTCACTGTAATGTTTATTTGACATCCAACCAGTTGATTAGATATACAGACCTGGATGAAGGATAAAAACCGATATCATCTTGATCCAAAAATTTTGTGGCCCCCAAGATGTTTTTAATGGTGGGCGTTCAATCAACAATGCATGGTCCACTTGAGATTTGGATCTGCCTCATTTTTTGTTTCATTTATAAAATGATATGGAAAAATGGATGAAACACATACATCATGCAAGGGCCCACAAAGAACCGACCACAAACAGGCGGGCCACACACTGCAGTCTTGTGTAATAAACTTCTAGAAACTTTGCTTAGAGGATTAGGCACATTCAATCAACAGGGTATATCACACTGGACTCAGTTATTAATTGGGTTCAAGAGATTGGATGGTAAATATATATTTCGGGAGCCCTATGAAGTTTTTAATGGTGGGGATTCAATTAGAACTGTTTCCTATACTATGGTACACCTAATATTTGGATTTGCTTTTTTTTTATTTTTTTATTTTTTATCATGCCTTAAAATGAGTTTTCAAAATGGATAGACGGCTTAAACACATCACTGTGGGCCCCACAGTCAGGGATCCAACCACCTGGCCTGATTCTGGCTGGGCTAACTGGCTAACATGGCCGGATTAAAATTGGGTTGGAATTCTAAGCCCACCCAGCGATCGGGCCTGATATTTCAGCCCACGTCTGGCTCGGGTTCCGGACCGAAAATCGTGAATCCAACGCGGCGGGGCTGTGGGCCCATAACTACAGGGCCAATACTCGATATCCGTATAAATACGCACGGCCTGCAAGAACTGCCCCGTCTTTATCATTTCTCTTCTCTTCCTCTTCTGTAATCGTCTTCTCTTCGATTAAGGAGGACCAAAGAGGAGTAAAAAAGGAAAGAAAGAAAACATAGTCTTCAGATCTGCCATGGCATCCACCAAAGAACGCGAGAACTTCGTCTACATCGCCAAGCTCGCCGAACAGGCAGAGCGCTACGACGGTAGGTTTTTCTCCCTTTCTGCCGCGGATCCGTCGTCATAGGGTTAGGGTTTCTGATGATCTCCATGCCTGATCTCATTTCTCTTGCAGAGATGGTGGATTCCATGAAGAAAGTCGCGAATCTCGACGTCGAATTGACCGTCGAGGAGAGGAATCTGCTCTCCGTCGGATTACAAGAACGTTATTGGGGCCCGCCGCGCGTCGTGGCGGATCCTCTCGTCGATCGAGCAGAAGGAGGAATCGAAGGGGAACGAACAGAACGCGAGGCGGATCAAGGAGTATCGGCAGAAGGTCGAATCTGAGCTCACCAGCATCTGCAATGATATCATGACCGTGATCGACGAGCATCTCATCCCTTCATCCACCGCAGGAGAATCGACGGTCTTTTACTACAAAATGTGAGCGATCTTTCTCAACAGGGCACATTCGGATCACTGCATTTCGATTTTTGGCTGAATGTTTAAGGTTTTTGAGGGTTTGAAGTTAGTCTCTTATCATTTCCGCTGCCTGGTTTGCAGGAAAGGTGATTACTATCGTTATCTTGCAGAGTTCAAAACTGGTAATGATAGGAAAGAGGCTGCAGATCAATCGCTAAAAGCGTATCAGGTATTTGCTTATTTTATTTTTCTTGATTTTGAAAGTAAGATCTTTTTAAAGTTATATTTTGACGCAGACAAATGCTTTTTGTTTAATAAATGAGTAGATTGAATTGTATGGTTGCTGAGTATTATATGTAATTCCTGCAATGTATGTTTGCTTGATATTCATCACTGCTCCAATTTAGTCACTGGTTATTGAAATTGTCTTTGAAAGAGATGTTCTCCTACAAAATGTTTGTTTAAATTCATCTACAGGGCCTTGTGCTCAGTGATTGATGATGTATGAATTGTTTTTTTTCCCCCTTTCTGCATCTCAGTTGGCATTTTTGTAGGAATGATGCTTGCATATCGTGCCATTGGTTATATAAAGTAAATCTTGCCTTTTAGGCGAACTAGTTTAATAGTTCGGCTTCTCTAAGTTTGGGTTTTCGCAACATTATTTAACGACTATCCATTTTCCCTCTGTCATCGAGATCTTTGTTGTGAGAGTTTTTTATTTCATCTGCTGGTTATCATGTTTGTTTTGCTTTCTTCTATCTGGACATGTTGCCAAGCATTGTGCAGGCCATAGACTTTGTTAAAGGCTTGATTGTGATTTCATATCATATTTTGTATTGCAAAATTGTTGAATAGAAATCTAGGAAATTGTTTGATTGAGAGGAGTGCTAACAATATTTGTTTGAAAGTTAAGTTTCCAGAACAGTACCTGATAAAAATACATGATGCTGAATAAATACATCTGTAGACATGGAGATGGACCAAATTACATGTTTTGCTAACGATGCAAGTTCTGTTTGCAAAAATCTGTTGAGTATATTAAGTGTAATCTGGGTTCGAGCCCACAGCTCAAGTGGTAGATAGTGTGTTTCAACACTGAGGTTGGGGGTTCGAGCCCATAGTTACCTTTCACAAAAAGAAAAAAGAAAAAAAGAAAAGAAAAAAAGAAAAAAGAAAAGGTGTAATCTGAAAATATTGCTGAGAAGATAATTGATGAGCAGATATTCTGCAACTCATGGGTTTGTGACTTGGCATTCCTTCTCTTTTCAAGTTTTTCTCTTCTTCCTTCTTGTTGTTTCTATCTGGGTAAACTATGGTTGTGTTGCAAATAGCTGATAGCTTGAGTTTTGTAAATTTTTATCGGAGTCTTAAAATGGGTTGTCTTGGATTCCAGTTTCTCTCCTCGTCCGCTTTTATATTTCTATCTGGCTATGTCGGTGGTTGTGTTGCAAATAGCTGATAGCTTGAATTTTGTAATTTTTTTTATTGGAGGAGTCTTAAAAGGGGTTTGTCTTGGGTTCTTTTTTTGTAATCAAATTTATATATAAAATGCGCAGATTGATCATTATCATCGTTGCCGTTCTCATCATCATGCGAATCTTATCTTGTTCTGATTTTTTGGAAAAATGTATAAGGTCCTACCTTTGGTTGGGCCCGTTGGGGAGAAAGCCCTCATCTGATTTTCACTTATCACGACCTCTGTCCAAGCCCTTTTAGGTCGCTGTTGTCCTAGTTTAGGCCGTTCAACCCTAATAATATATTTCTATGCATGTATAATACGATTAGGGCTGTCAATAGTTTGGGTTCGGGTTGGGTCTCATAGTACTCATACCTAGGCTAACTGTGTTCATGCCTTGGCAGGTTCAGGCCTTGTTCTTGACCCAGACCTGAATCTGACTGTCTTCGAGTACCCATTGGGTACACATTGGGTACCTATCAGATCTTTGGATCTAGGTTTCAAGCTCAATGAGGGTCAAAGAAGAGCATTTACATGGTTGTCTTACATTTATCTGGTTTAAAAAACCTTATTGGGTTACTATAAATATCTACAAATATTTAATATATGCAATCATCATCATTTTCATCTAATATAAATATCAGGTTGGTATGTGGGCTGAGAGCAGATGGACAGATCCCTCTCTCCCTCACATTACTCACCTGAGAGTTTCAAGGTACCAATTCCTCCCAACCCTCTTCCAATTTACAACCTCTCATTCTTTTTTTTTCTTTCTCCCTTCTCCAGCTCAATCCCAACTGTCCATCTTACCATTGACAGAGAATTTCAAGGTACCAATTCCTCCCAACCCTCTTCCAAGTTACAACCTCTCATTCTTCTTCTTCTTTTTTCTTTCTCCCTTCTCCACCTCAATCCCAACTGTCCATCTTACCATTGGACATCTCTCTCTCTCTCTCTCTCTCTCTCTCTCTCTCTCTCTCTCTCTCACACACACACACACACACACACACACACACACACACACTCACACTTATCCACCGTCCAGTAGCGAAGTAGACTTGCTTCTGTGGTGTATGGAAGTGGCCTTGGGGATGATTTGCATCAGAGATCAGAGACCCGTGGAAGAAGACCCGAGTCTGGCTTGGCACCTTCGACTCGGCCGAGGTCGCCTCCCGAGCTCATGACACTGCTCCCAGTGCACTCTGCAGCCCCAAGGCAAAAACCAATTTCCCAATCTACCCCTCCCCTTCGTTTTGGAATCTACCCTTCCACCCTCACTCCCACCTTTCCCATCCCCACCAGCGGCCACCAGAAGCAGCCGCTACAGCAACACCGTCAAATTTTTAGTGGCCCAAAGCTTTCAACCCCACCTGCAGTGGCATCGACGACACCCCCAGCCACTTCCCAATGACTGTCGGAGCAACTGCGACTCTTCGTCCTTGGTCATTGACAACGAAGACTTAGGCGACATGGCTTCTTCGTTGTTCCACAAACCCCTACAGTTCGATCTCAACCTCCCGCCTGCTGCCGACGATACCAATGATTTCCAATGCATGACTCTCTGTCTCTGATTCTGATTATGAGATAAGATGAGCAAGAAAAGGGACTTTTTCTTAATGGATTCTTCATTCTTCGCCCTATTTTGTGTGAGATTATATATGTGGGATTGGTGTATTGAGTGCTTTTGCGATCTGGGTTTCTTCAACTACAGGAGATTTGAATTGGGTCTGTCTTGTTGAATGTAGATTGTCAAAGATCGAGTGGGGTTGGATCAAATCTGATCTGGGCTTTCTCCCAGACCAGCTATTTCTGTACAAAAGGATATCTAATCTAGTTCAGTGAACGAGAAAAGTGATTAATACTCTAAAAAAAAATCATCATTATCACCTAAGCCTTATACCAATTAATTGAGGTTTTGGCTACTTGAATCATCTCCTGCCATTCCATTTAGGATTTAATATATCTAATAATTCTATTAGAACTAAGTGGACCTGACCTAGACCCGATTTCTAACTGGGTACACAACAATGAGACCCAAACTGATCCGATTTGTGAACGGATTAAAAAAAAAACAGACCTGGACCAGGATCGGGTCCAGGGTACCCATTTACAGCCCTAAGTACAATAACAACATCATCATGTTGTAAATAAATGACAACATCAATTTGTTTGTATAACTGCATGTACTGCAGGGATCCGCATGATCTCATCCTTAGGATACCACATATTCGAGGAATTAGTGAGAACCGTGTGCTATAATGATGTGACCTAGGTAACCTTATTCCAGTTTGTGTAAGCCATCCTGGAAAGTTTGAGAAGTCCTTGTGAAACCTTTGTCTTGAATCATGGTGTGATTGTGTATTTGTTGGGAACAATAAACAAGAGTTCTTCAACTAGCATAAGTTACTGAGATATGGCTTTCCATGAAAATAAAAGAAAAAGAAACAGAAATAGAAGAGTTCAAAACTAGTTCCTTGGTGCTGTTAGAAAGCCATATCATTTCAGATGCTTGCACCTCTAATGATGTGCATTTCTTCTATCAGTGCATATGGCTTGTGTTAGGATGTCTGCAAAAAACTTGAGTGGCATGGATACAGCTGAAACAATCAAGTTTTTCCAGTCACTTCATGTTTGGAATTTCATAGATCTGCAGAGTCCAGAGCATCTGAGCAGGTACTGGTTGTTTGCTTTCTTTCTGCACTATAGATTGGGTGGAAAGTAGCCTGCTTTCCATCAACATCCATATGCCTCACTTTTAAGCTTGAGGTAAAAAAAAATGATGTTCAGTTGATCCTTGGCATCCTCTTCTTTCACACAGTGACTCTCTATCTCAAGATCTGAACATGATTTGCCTTGAGACCTGCCTCAATTCCCACATTGAGCTAGGTTCACTACTGGTTGTTTGCTTTCTTTCTGCACTATAGATTGGGTGGAAAGTAGCCTGCTTTCCATCAACATCCATATGCCTCACTTTTAAGCTTGAGGTAAAAAAAAAAAAATGATGTTCAGTTGATCCTTGGCATCCTCTTCTTTCACACAGTGACTCTCTATCTCAAGATCCGAACATGATCTGCCTTGAGACCTGCCTCAATTCCCACATTGAGCTAGGTTCACTACTTTTGCATGCTTACTGTTTGCATTCACTGCTTCTGCAAGTAAAATATTTGCATTTTTGAAAAATATTAGCATCAAATGCAACTCATAAGTGGTTAATAATAGTTTCTCAGTTGATTTTTTTTTTTTGAAAAGTAATGAATTTTATTATAAGGCGGCCCAAAGGCAAAGAATACAAACGGCAAGCCGCAAAAGAGGAAGGAAAAAGACTCTATCAAACATGACAGCGCTCCTACTCACTACCACTGCAGAGCTGCTGGTATTCCTGAAATTGCGGTTGATATTGGAGTAGGTGCTTCTGTAATGATTTAAATTTTAGTTGAAGGCGTGCTTATCATGGAGTTTCGCTTGAAAAAATGCTTATCATGGAGTTTCTTGTTTTATGTATGATTTTGTGATTGTGTATAAAGCTATCAATTGTTAACCCTTGTGCAATTTGTAGATATCCTGCATTGCCAAAGACAATATGGTGTGCCATTAAGTATCTTAAAAAGATATAGTGGAAAGATGGTAGTTTTGTGTGCCATAAAGCTGGCTCTGAGTATAATTTTATGTAACCTGTCTGCAGGCAGCTTCCACCACAGCAGAAGCAGAGTTGTCTCCTACGCATCCAATCCGATTGGGCTTGGCATTGAACTTCTCCGTCTTTTATTATGAGATCATGAACTCACCTGAAAGGTGTGCATGTTATATTCTGAGTGATGAGATGCCATTTCTTTGAATCATAAATTCTCTGGATCCAAATGTCGTCTTATTATTTTTCAGGGCTTGCCACCTGGCTAAGCAAGCTTTTGATGAAGCCATTTCTGAGCTTGACACTCTGAGTGAAGAATCTTACAAGGATAGCACTTTGATCATGCAACTTCTGAGGGATAATCTCACCTTGTGGACTTCTGACATCCCAGAGGATGGAGGTAATATGATTGAGTCCTTTGTTTAATGCAAAGTTGATTTGTGCGGGCTTGGTTGCATCAGTTGGTAGATGTTAAGTGCTCCAGTTTTTGCATATTAATTTCTTTAATTTGGTCCTTGAGCTGAATTCACCCTTCCCTCACATATTTGTATTCTGGGCTGGAGGTTTCATTACAACTTTCACCATTTTGTAGAAGTTGCATCATTCTTTTAGCATAATTTCTGAATGTGATGCTTGGAAAAAAAAAAATCCTATCATACTAGAAATTAGAAGGTTGAGGACATGGTTTTAAGACTGACTTGGATCGACTCATCTGGTCTTAAGTTGAGTCATACTGGACGAGTCAGGCTGAGTTGCCCTGTATTTCTAATTCTGACAAATGGAGCCCATGGTTCGGTAAATCCAAACCATTAGTCTGTTGATTCACATCTTGAATGGAGCATGGCCGACAAAAAAATCCAGTCTGGAACAATCCAATAATATTTATTATTTCATGAATGTGTATTGTCATTACTTCTCTCTTCTTATCCATCCGAGTATCTATGGATCACCAATCTGAAGAATTGTTTGGATTGTTGTCTATCCACAGAGATCCTTGACATATCAACAGTCTGGATTACCAACCATGGGTCCACTTGCCAGAACTGAAAACCCATAGGCGGCGTTCCTGCTGTCTGCATGGTGCCCTCATGGCAGATGCACGGCAGCTGTTTTTATTTTTTTTTATGGCACTTCTCAGCTGGACAAGATGCACAGGTCAACTCAACCTGGCTATGCTGAATTGTCCAAGTCTGTAACTGACTCGTCTGAGTCGGACCGAGTCAGATCCATGGTACAAGACTTGTGGTGCCAAACTGGATTGGTTTGACTGAGTCCGAGTTGCATCACTGTCAGATGAGTAGTCAAACCATGGTTGAGTATGTGAAATCCACAACGATGTTGAGAATTGAGTTTCTGCATTGTATGTATTCACATAATGCATGTCTTTTTACCTCTCCATTATGTATCTTGCTTTTAGAAACATGAGGTCTATTCACTATGTTCTCTGGTTACTTTAATTACCCTTGACGGTAGTTTCTGCATTGTATGTATGCACTTGATGTATATCTTTTACCTCTCCATTATGTATTGGTTAGGTCACCAGCTGAGGTAGCTCCTAGGTTGCCTTAGATGGCTCGCTAGCTAGGGACGGCCGGTTTGCTCCCGGGCGATTCCCTCTAGTGGTCTGGATAGGCTGAAGGTTGGAGACCTAACCATGCTCTCTAGGGTTGGGGGTCAGGCCGGAGGAAGACCTCCCTAGTACTGGCCATGCTCTGGCGGGTGTCGATTCCGAGAGGATAGACAAATGGCTGATATCACCTGTCACCCCCATTATGTATCTTCCTTTTAGAAACATAAGGTCTATTCACTATTCTGTTCTCTGGTTTTACTTTAATTACCCTTGACGGTAGTTTCTGCATTGTATGTATGCACATAATGCATGTCTTTTACCTCTCCATTATGTATCTTCCTTTTAGAAACACGAGGTCTATTCACTATGTTCTCTGGTTACTTTAATTACCCTTGACAGCCGTCAAGTGAAATAGGTGGGCCAACAAGGGTGGCAAATTTCAATATAGGAAGAACATATGTGCATGCATATTTAGCGGATTGTCAATCACCTGCTAGGTGCCTCATGTATTACTGTCCTGAGTCTATGCTACTCTTCTAAGAAGGCTTGCCTTAAAAGACATGCATGCTGCATAGTCTGTGGATGGGTCCCTTTATTTACCATCAATCTAAAAGTAAAGAAACAAAAGTGATTTGTTTTGGGTTTCTCATACAGCCTCCTGTCCATGGTAATTTATTGGTTGCTCAATGTCCCATGTGCTTTCATTGTTAGATTTAAAATTCAGAAGCTCTTCATTACTCAATCTGATTGCAGAGCCATGTGTAGATGATGTAGGCTTGATAGAGGGGTTAGTTAGGTGTAACTATTGATGCTCCTTTTTATTTCTTTCAATTCCATTCTGGGTTTAGGTCTGTAGTTTGAAGTGATGATCCATTGATTGGTATGGATCTATTCCTCAGCAGATCCTTTTCCGGTATGCTTCGTCTTTCCACATTATTGCATGGTTAATTTTGGTAATATTTGAGCCATGTGTAGACAATGTAGGCTTGATAGAGGGGGCAAGTTAGGTGTAACTATGGATGCTCTTTTTTATTTCTTTCAATTCCATTCTAGGCTTTAGGTCTGCAGTTTGAAGTGATGATCCATTGCTTGGTATGGATCTATTCCACATTATTGCATGGTTAATTTCGGTAATATTTGAGACCCAGGTACAGCATGGTCACTGGCTTGCTTGGGTATATTTGTTGTATTTAAATGGATAAAAGATAAAAAAAAAGGAATAAAAGACTTGATGACCTGTGGTCTGAAGGTCTTGCCCTTGATAGAGTGGAATAGCGGAAAGCGATTCATGTAGCCGACTCCAGTTAATTGGAATAAGGCTTAGATGATGATAAAAAGGAAATGTCACAGGGGGGGCACTGAGGAGGGTAACTAACACCTTCCGAGGAATCTGTAGTTCAAGGCCATCTTTTAGAGTCAATTTATAAAATCTGGATTATAGGTTTTCTAATAATCCTCGAGTTTTCAAAATTGGTTCGTGGTGACTTGCCTTTATGAATATAGGTCAAACCACAGAGGAATCTCCTTTTGGAATGTGCATTGATTGCTGGAGGGGTGAAGAGACAGTTGATTGTTTGTATGTTTCTTCACTGTGAAGTGCAAATATTGTGTGGGATTCTTTTATTGGGCTGTTTGGGATGACTTCGGGTCATGAATGCGTCGCTTGGAGAGGTGATGGACGGATGGACAGCCGGGCCATTCCAGTGGAAGGGTCTCATTTTGTGGAAGATGCTACCCCTTTTGCGATCATAAAAGGGTTGGCATTACCTATTTTCATTGTCAATTTACTGAAGAATACATGAAATAAGTGATGAAATAGCTTGGAAAGGGGATATTTCACTGCATTTATCTGCTACAAGTAGTGGATCACTTTTTAATGACTTCTATGCCCCCGTCTCCTTCAGTTTCCGGCTCTCTCTCTCTCTCTCTCTCTCTCTCTCTCTCTCTCTCTCTCTCTCTCTCTCTCTTTGTTCTTTTTTTTCTTTTCTTCAGGCAGTGTTGTTTCTAATGAGGGATCAGCTCTGTTAGGGCTGAATTGCTTCCATTCTTGTCACCAGATGTCGAAAGCAGATAGGCTTTGCTTTCAATTTAGTAGCTTTGCTGCCATCGTCGAAGGCCCTCTCCACTTGCAACAAGTGAAAAATGGTGGTATGACCTTATGATAGTTGACTGACATTGCGCTCACGGAAGGGGAAAAAAACAGAAAATGGAAAAAAAAAAAGGAAAAAAAAAAAAGGGATGGGTTGGACCCATGAGAAAATAATAGCTGTTTTTATTGAAAATAGCATTACCTACTGGCTACCATGATGTAATGCCATTGATTTAAAACCCTCCTGTGTATATATCAGCAGCTATTCTGTTCAAAGCAATGACCTTTATCTATTTATTTAAACAATGGCTATTATTTGACGGGTGTGTTTCATTACATAACATTGTATAGAGTGACTATTCCTGTTATAATGAGCATAACGACTATTGAAAAATCTGGTCCATTAGCTGGTCTGGTAGCCAGGTGGAAGGGATGAATGCCCGTTTCTATGGGGCGTTTCCTGGGCTCTGTCCCCCATATTTGCCTAGTGCACAGGCTTCATTCTGCCCTCAGCTGACTTATCTTACCACTGCAAACTTGGGGGAAAAATGGCCTCTCCATCAGAATTGACTGGCTTTAGATGTCCAAATATTCTGTCTTGTACCTTTGTGACGAAGAAAGTCCCTAATTGTTGTTTTGTACCTTTGTTATAGCTGATCTTTAAGATGTGTGGAAAGGTGTGCATCTTTCAAACTCTTACCTGGTTCAGGCACCGTGTTGCATGCTTGCATGGCAGGATCTGAATTTTGGTGGCTTAATAGCTGTATTTTACATGTAGGGAAAAGAAAGTGTTAACTTTGTGTTTTTAATTGTCTTAGTTTTATTTTGTCAACAAATAATTGAGCAATGATCCAGTGCAAGCTTTCACCACAATTTGCGTGCTGAACAGCTAGTTAAAAAAAAGAAAAGAAAAGAAAAGATGGCCATCAGATGTTGAGATCATTGCCTGAAACTGACCTGGAGTGGGCTGCACGCCCGCTATAGCAGAAGGTTGACCGGTTGGTCTTTCATTAATTTCGGAGGTCTTGTCTCCGAAGTACTGAATTATTGAGTTACAGTCAGTTTGGGTGATTATTGTTGAATGCCTTTTTTACATATGAATGCCCTCTTTCATGGGCGCATGTGTTTTACACACTAGGTTACAATTGCTCCTTGAGATATTTGCTTATCAACTATTATCTTTATCACATAGCCATTCTGCTGTTTTTTTGTCATTTCTGGCTGACTTTTGGCACACCTATTTGCTGGCAGAAGACCCTCAGAAGATGGACAGCAGTAGTGCAAGAGCCGGTGGAGCCGAAGACGCAGAGGTGAGTTTCCACATTTCTCCTGCATTGAATTTAGGAGCAATTTATTATTTTCTATTTGGCTGATTTACTTTAATGCGAGTCCAACTAATCTATGTGAAATGTTGTGCAGTGATGCAAGTGGAATTGGAGCCCAGCCACGTCTCTCAAGTAAACAGGAGGATACTTTTTTCTTGTGGGGTTGTGGAGAATCCCATTGCAACTCTTTGCTCCGTAGCTTTTGTTGTTTGGAGTTCATCATGTATGCAAATATAGTGGACTATTTGGTTTGTGTTTCACTTTCAATCCCAATCGTTTTTAGCTTTGCTGATGTTAAATGTCCAGTGAGAACTGGTATTTGCTAGATTAGAGAGATGTACTTGTATGTTGGTGTACCCAGTATGATGATGTGTGAGCATTTGAACTACACTGTTGGTGGTTTGGGTGCCTGACATCAATTATCACAAACGAAGAGTACCGTCTTGCATTTGTAAGTTGGAAACTGAAATTTTCTGAATCTGTTAGCGGTTTAGCAAAGTCATCTTCACAATAGAGAGCAGTATCTGGTTGAAAAGGAGAATACTACATGCATGCATGCCAATAACTATCCAAACTCCACGGTGCTTACCAAATTGGATGAGCAAGTGTTCGACTGAGCGGTGGTCACCACTGCCATCCAAATTCAACGAGCTGGAGATAAATTGCACGTTCGAGGCTTTGTTTCACATGTTTGCAATTTTCAGGCCAAGTTGTATCCTATCCTCGCCTATCAACAATAGGATGATGTAGAGTCCCATTAAAATTAAAAAAAGAACAAAACACTAGATCATCTAACAAAGACTAATCCTTGAGCTAACGAAGGAAACTGGATAAGAGGCGGTGTGGCCACCTTATCCACAGTGATAAAAAAATGAACTTTAATCTGATGCGGAAGATCTGGTAGGGTGAAATGGGTCAGGGACCGATGGGTACCGACCAAATTCGACCGACCCAGACCGAATGTTAAAGACGGTCTGGTCAGAATAGCCCATTTAACGGTTTGGGTTGGTTCTTATATTAGGCCCGACCCGACCCGACCCGACCCAAACCCATTAGTAAGTGGGCGGGTTGGCTATTTACCAGGACCCGTCATCCACACCGTCTGACCCGGTTTTAATAAATGCTTGCATATTGATCCAACCGGACCATAGACCGCCCATTTAATGGGTCTGGGGATCTCCCTTCAGACCGACCATTTATAAAGGGTTGATGTCTGATTGGACCGACGACCGCCCATTTAGAAAAGGGTTGGTCTAAATTGGACCCAGACCCGTTAGTAAGGGCGGTCTGGTTTGCTAACCCCCCCGACCGACCATTTAACGCAAGTTCACACGAAAGTGGGAGAGTTTTGTTGTTTCTCCTGAGGCAATGTGATCTGGGATTGCATTACTTCATTGGTTTTCAGCGAGGCTGAAGCCCAAACCATCACATTCTTTTGTCTCAGATTTTCTCAGCATTTCAAAATATGGAGCAAGGGGACTGACATCCCAATACCTAAAAAAATGATATGTCGCATCCTTAATCAAGATTAAGGATCAGGATTCAATTAGCCGCCTTCATGTGATGGTGTCAGAGATCCGGTCCATTCACCAGGTGGAGCATCTACGCCAAAAAAATCAGGGCAGTACACTCTTCAAGTGAGCTGCACATGCATGCCGTTGGACTGGTGGATTTTTATCTTTGTCTGCTGATTAGGGGATCCATGATCTTTTTGGTCCATCGATGGCATGGCTGATTGATGTATTTGTTGTATATCCATGCCGTCCATCTGTTTTGTCAGTTCATTTCAGGGCATGGCCTAAAATATGAAGAAGATACAAATCTCAGGTGGATCAGACCACAGGTAAAATTGGTCATTGAATGCCAACCATTAAAAACTTTTTAGGGCACATGCTAATGTTTATTTGCCCCTAACCTCTTGATAAGGTCACACAGACCTTGACGAAGGGGAAACACAAGTAGTAGTTGATCCAAAACTTTTGTGGCCTCAAAAGAAGTTTTTAATGGTGAGAATTCAATCCTACTATGTGGTCCACCTGAGATTCGCATCAGCTTCGGGACCATGTCCTAAAAAGAGCAGTCAAAACTGATGGACAGCGTGGATATACAACACATGCACCAAGGTGGGCCCCATGATCAGGGCCGCACCCACCTGGCTGGATCCGGGGTTGAACCTAATCGGCGTCCTAACTGTATTGGTGATGATGAAATGAGGGCAGCAACATCGCACACGTGTACAAGATCGAGGCCATTAACCATGCGAAGCACATTTCTAAGCATGCCCTAGCACAAAGATGAACAACTCCATGCATCAAATAGATCATCAAATGTAAATCAATCTTAATGGCCCATTTGGGAGCTTGGATTTGGAATGCATTGGAATCCAAATCACAATTACATTGGAATCAAGGTGATTCTGAATTCTCATTTATGTTTGGCTGAAATACACTGGAATCCAAATCTCCTATTTGGGAGCTTGTATTTGGAGAGCATTGGAGTTTTTTAGTACATTCACATGAC
The DNA here is from genome assembly GCA_003013855.2 of Liriodendron chinense. NCBI lineage: Eukaryota > Viridiplantae > Streptophyta > Magnoliopsida > Magnoliales > Magnoliaceae > Liriodendron > Liriodendron chinense. The sequence continues at coordinate 1,820,646 of PVNU02000440.1, read as the reverse complement.
TTAGATTTGGTTAACAAAATTAGCTTTGATACTCTAAATTAGTGTGTGTATATATATATATATATATATATATATATATATATATATATATATATATATATATATGTGTGTGTGTGTGTGTGTGTGTGTGTGTATGTGTGTGTGTGGTATTTGATAGAATGGCTGTAATAAGCCGATTAAAATATATAATTTGGCAAAAAAAAGAAGAAATTCGAGCCTTGGGTGGGCCACAAATGCAAGGATCACAAATAGGTGACTCATCAACGTTTCTTAACCGTCCATTTAAATGTTCAACATTTGGATGGTTCAGATCATTCTATTGATATGATTTTAGTATTGCAGTCAATAATTGAATTATTTTAGGATGTGGCATGTGTCTAATGGATCAGTAGTTTAGAGACATTTTTGTTACATGTGTGACTCTTCTCCCGCTGAGGAGGTAAAAAAGATACTTTCTCTTAATTCCATCCGAATCTCATCATAATACTAGGATTTCAAAACAGACCAAAAAAAAAAAAAAAAAAGAAAAGATCTGAAATGCCTCTGATTCCAACTGCCTCCAAATCCAAGGGTGCCAAACGTAAAAAAATAGCCATATGAATTTGAAACCCCCTCAAATCCTTCCAAATCCACGGTGCCAAACGGCCGTAACCTTTTGTTCATTTCTATAGCAATCACTCATTTTCCTCAAATTGTGTGGCCCCAAGTGATTTTTGACAAACGAGCGAGTACAATTTGGAGGTCAACCGCCAGCTGAATCGGTTGAGGTAACCAACAAGGAATCGGTCAATCCATTGATCTCCACCCTCACATAACTGCCGCCACCTTTTCCTCGTCTCACGTTAAAACTGAAATGCCGTTATAAAAGTAACCGTAATTACCACCCTCCCTTATATATTCTTCTGCTCTTAAAAGATAGAAAAAAAAAGAAGCAATGGAAAAATTCAGTGCTATTTCCATCCTTGCAGCTTCCCTTTGCCTTTTCTCTCTCTTGGGCTTCGCCTCTTGCATTGAATACTTACGCGTGCAAGGCCAGGTATACTGCGACACCTGCCGTGCCGGCTTTGAAACTCGATTGAGCGAAAACATTGAAGGTAATTGATTTTCTTCGTAGTCAATTCCATTTTCTTTGATTATAATCGAACTCGTTTTCATGGTAAAATTCAAATGCAATGGGTGTTGCAGGTGCAAAAGTCAAGATCGAATGCAAGAGCCTTCTAACTAACGAAATAACCTTCACTGAAGAGGGTGTTACGAACAGCACAGGCGGTTACAACATTCGTGTTGAAGGAGACCATGAAGAAGAGATCTGTGAAGCGGTGGCGGTGAGTAGCCCAAGAAAAGATTGCAGCAAATTGGACCCTGACCGTGACCGTGGACCCATTGTCCTCACTAGGAACGCCGGCATTGATTCTAACATTCGCTACGCGAATGCGTTGGGATTCATGAAGGATGATGCTGTCGCCGGGTGTGAGGAGGCTCTCAAGGAACTAGGTTTCCGCAAGAAAAAATAAATCAGGCCATTCCTCTCCCAACTGAATAAATTCAATATTGGTGTTTGATATAATATGATCACTCTATTTATATACATGAGAAATGATCACATGCAGTCGACTATGCTATGGGTGTGGGTTTTACCTCATGTGTTCGATGACATCCAGGTCCAGCCCATTTAATTGTTTTGCCACACACACACACACACACACACACACACACAGATATATATATATATATGAAGATCACATGGTGCAAAAATTAAACAAATTCAACCATCAAGTGGGACCCGCAAGAATAAGAAGGTTTTTGGGCTGTCATCTTTCTTTCTTTTTTAAAATAATTTGTTCTCGATAATCTTTTCCACGCCAACTTTTGTTCACTCCTGATATGAGATCTAATGACTTGGATGATGTGATATGGCAACTGGATCTCAATAAAAGACACAAGGAAGATCTTTTTGAGATAAATGGAAGATCTTTGTGTTAGAGTCCCTCAATATACATTGATACACCATCCTCTAATAGCTCGAGCTTTTAGATCAAGTGGTTGTTTGACATCGTATCAGTGCGGAAGGTCTTGCGTTTAAATTGGTTAGTAGTATAATTCAGTTCATCTATGTTACTACGCTTGACCATCTTAGTTTAAGAGTAGTATTATTCCATTCATCTACACCATGTTGCTATATCAAGGAAGACTTTTTTTCCTCTTTCTTAGTGTAATTTTCTTTGTATACACGCTAAGTCATTAGACTAAGGAAGGCCTTAGCTTTTGAGCCTCACCATCTATGTCAGTTGAAAGACAAAAATAATTCAAGAATCCCTTCCTTTCACAAATCGCTTGATCTATTTTAAGAGTGTATGAATAGATGGTTGAATTGCTAAGCTCTTGGACAACCACTCACGGTCTCTCTATCCATCTTAACGCTTTCAAATTTAGTTGCATTAAGCTCTAGCATGCCCGACAGCAATACATACCTAAACAATTGAATTTCGAGCCAAGCAACCTTTCATCATGAGTTACGCTACTCAAATGCTTGGCCGGAATGCTTTGCATGTGGAACCTGGTGCATCACGGCACTATTCCCATTCTCGTACGTGCATCGATTGCATGCATTCCAACAGATGTGTATGGTACCTTCTAGGGTTGTCAATGGATCAGATTTGGAGCGGATCGATGTTGATCGAATCCAACCCAATTGTGATTCGAATTATCTGACTCCAACCTAAAATCCGACGGATCTCTAAACATTTGATCTGAAACCTGACTCGATTGAGATTTGGCTTATCCGACTCAGATTCATATACATGTGGATACCATTCATCAGGTTGGATGATAAATATTGTGGTCCATTTGAGATAAAAATATATGTGGATTTTTTTATATGTATTTATATATAAAATATATAATATTATTTAATTCATTTTTAATTTGAATTAGATCTTAAACGGAGCGGATCTAAGGTGATCTACATCTGACCCGAAATTTTAACAGATCTAATTAACAAGATCCGAATCTGACCCATTGATCCGAATTGTTGATCTGAATCCAATAAAATCGAAGCAAATCTGGAGCAAATCCGGATCAAGATCAAGTCCAATAGCCCTAGTACCTTCAAGCCGTGTGGGGCCCACTATAATGAATGAGTACCATCCAACCCATCCATTAGATGTGCCCCTATTGTTAGCCCCATATCCCAAAACCATCCTGATCGGGTGGGCCACACGAAAGGGAACAGTAGGGGACATCCAGTAAGGGGACGCCGGACATAGAAACTTCCAGATAGAATGTGGGGTCCAAAGTGATGTCCAAGCCAGTCATCAGCAGCACCCCATCAGGCTGAAGTTACACATGACCTAAACTGCAGCGATTCTAAAATTAATCAGGTGGGCCACGAAAAAGTGAGGTGAGTACATAGATTGTATCCATCAGGCGTGGTTGCACATTACCCATTTACTCTCAGTGTGTGTCCCACCTAAATGTTGGTATTGATAATTCCTGGGATGTACCATGCATCAGGTAAAACCGTAAAAACAAGGACGTCCACCAGATGCACGGTTTGGATCCAACGTACAAATCATGGGTGGGACCCACACGTCAAAAAAAAACTATTGAAACACATTTCATTGCCCCCGGCCCGTTGAAAAAAGCCAACCTATATCCTTCATGCAGTTTGAATCCGGAGATTGGGACGTGAGTACTTTGAATATGGATCATTTCTCAGCTATACACTTACGCGGGAACTGATAGGCTGACTCGCCCACCATGATGTATGTGTTTTATCCATGCCGCCTATCCGTTTTTCCATCTTATTTTCGGGCATGAGACAAAAAATGAGACAGATTCAAATCACAGGTGCATAACACCACAGGAAAACAGTTTTGATTGAACGTTCACCATTAAAAACTTCCTAAGGCCCACTGTAATATTCATTTGCCATCCAATATAATGATAAGGTCACAACAGATCGCCTGGATGAAGGGAAAACAAAAATACCAGCTTAATATCCAAAACTCCTGTGGCCCCCAAAACGTTTTCAACGGTACATGTTCAATCCCCACGGTTTCCTGTGGTATGGTCCACCTGAGATTTGGATCTGCCTCTTTTTTGGGCTCATGTCCTATAAAGAGCTGGAAAAATGGATGGACGGCGTGGATAAAACACATACATCATTGTGGGGCCCACAGAGGATTGACATCAGCTAGCTGGCTAGTGTTGGGGTCCCTAGCCAAACCGGGTCCTTGCACGTGTGCCGTATGTGATGCGTAGTTACATCTTTTCCGAGAAGTTTTTCGTGTATATGTATAAGGTGGACCCCACCACGAAGACCACCTGTTTTGTAAGGACAGATCATCGAACATCCTTTGATTTCAACAGTCTCATCCTTTGATTTTGACCATTGATCATTTCATTTCCTTTTTAACCATCCATTTTTGTGCAAATGATGATTAGCAATCATCACTGTAATTTTTTGGGTATGGCCCATCTCACAGTTCGTATTCCAATTGGACGGTCTAGATGACCAGTACGCCAATTGTCATAGCCATAGTCAAAGTAATCAAATAAGATTATTTTTTTTTTTTATTCATGATACATCTAAACCAGGACCCAAATTTTGGACCGTTAAGATTGACTTGCACATGACGTATGCAATTACTTATTAAAATTTTCTTAAAAGTATTTCAAAAATATACAATATTTTATTTACTTGTGTTCTTTGTAGAAGTTTTTCAAAGGCAAACATTTGTCCAATATCGGATAGGAATGGGAACAAAAAGGTGTTTATATAGAATCCTTCTTGTATAGTCTTTTGTATAGTGCATTATTATGCACAAGCCTGTATGCGTGCACAGGGGGGGTGCAACCGGTGGAAAAACTGTTCCCGAATCCTTTAATCGGGCGTGTGCGCACGTGCACGCCTACATATACTCGCCCGCAGGGAGAGGGGGTGCTTTCGGCCCACTGTGTGAAACGGGCCAGAACTCGAACGGGCACGTTCCAAGCGGGCGGGCGTTGGTTTTTTACTTTAATAAGCGTGTCCGTTTTTTAAATGGTATTTTTTTGCTTTATAAAATAGTCTTCCTTTCAGTCAGTAAATAACAGACGGAAAACCCTAATCCCCTTTTCTATTGGTGATTTTGGGGTCGATTGTTGGGCGTTGTATCCTGAGGGTAGCGCGCCGGAAGCCTCTACATTGGTCAAAATTGTCCGAGGGGGCGCGGACTATCTTAAAGAGAGTGACGTCGTCCGCGCCTCGACCCAACGGAAGATAATATTACTCAGCAATACTTCATCGTTGATCAGGTGTGAGGTTCCGATTTTACTACTGGTTCTTTAAGATTTTTGCATTGTTTTCAACAATTTTGAGATAAATGGCCCTAATGGGAAGTGCTCCAGCCGACAGTAAATCAATTCGTCCAGATACCTTTGATGGACAACATTATAAAAAATGGAGGCAGAAGATGTTCTTCTACCTCATGACCCTTCATGTGGCCTATGTTATCAAACAAGAAAGACCAAAGGATCTGAACGAACATGAATTATCCGTTGTTTGTCAGAAGTGGGATGATGATGATTATCTCTGCAAAAATTACATCCTTAGTGTACTGTCCAATCAACTCTATGATGTATTTTGTGATCTTGCAACCTCTGCCAAAATATGGATTTCTCTGGAAAAGAAATACAAGACAGAGGAAGCAGGCGTGAAGAAATATGCTGTTAGTCGGTATTTTAAATACCAAATGGTCGATGATAGCCCACGAAATTATATCTGAGGGAATAAAACTGGACGATTTATTCCAGGTTATAGCTGTGATAGAAAAATTGCCTGCAACTTGGAGAGATTTTAAAAATTCCCTTCGTCACAAAACTAAAGAGCTTTCGATGGAAAATCTCCTTGTACGTCTGCGTATTGAAGAACAAGCCAGACTGCAAGACAAAAATGAAGAATCGAAGGAGGAAGCTTCTAAGGTTAATCCGGTGAATGATAAGGTCCAACCAAAGGGAAAACCCTCTAACCTGAAACCAAATCAAACTAGCCAGTTCAAAAAGAAATTCAAGCCCAAGTCTAAGAACGACAATAACAATAAGAAACTTGGAGGAAACCATATTTTATTTACTTGTGTTCTTTGTAGGAGTTTTTCAAAGGCAAACATTTGTCCCATATCAGATAGGAATGGGAACAAAAAGGTGTTTATATAGAATCCCTCTTGTATAGTCTTTTGTATAGTGCATTACTATGCACAAGCCTGTATGCGTGCACAGGAGGGTGCAACCGGTGGAAAAACTGATCCCGAATCCTTTAATCGGGCGTGTGCGCACGTGCACACCCACATATACTCGCCCGCAGGGAGAGGGGGTGCTTTCGGCCCGGTGGGCCAGTTTGATTAGAGTCTTGATGAGCTAGATTTTGCTAAATCTTATAATCTAATAGCCGTTTCCACTGTGTGAAACGGGCCAGAACTCGAACGGGCACATTCCAAGCGGGCGGGCGTCCTGGAATAATTTTATTGGTAGGTTAATTGAGTAGTTGAACAACTACATAACCGTAACATTTTCAAGTTACATGACTTAAGTTATAAGACCATTTGCAAAGATTATGATTTCTGGTAATCATTACCATACAAAACCTTATATACTAGTTCTAGGACACGATCCAACCATACATGTCAAATTTCAACCCTCCGATCATCCTACAAACGCCCTAATAAAAAATCGGGCCATAAGTGGGCCATCTGACTTCGGAACCGTCTCATTTTTGGTGTTATAGCCTAAAATAATGTGGCCCACCTAACTATTGGAGTGGATGTTGCATATACATCATGGTGGGACCCACGTGCACCGCGTGCACCACAAATCCCTGGTCAACCCGCGTTGACCGCGTGTTTTGAAGAAAGTTTCTTCTTCTTCTTCGTTCGTCGACGCGGCTGCGAGCGAACGCTGTCCGCTGGTTTTATCCACGCCGTCCGTGGGGACCGCTGCAGGTGGGCCCCACATGAAAGTGGAACCCAAAGGGTGGGTGTACGTGCACCGCACGTAACAAGCCGAGAGAAGGACTCCTCCCTCACCAGCGTTTTCTCTTCCCTGAAACAGCAGACGCTGTTACAGCGTCCGCACGCTGTCCACTGTGGGACCACATGCGATCATCGGGATAGGCCCCATAGTTCGATCCAAACCGTCCATTGATTCTGTACCTTCGACAGTTACATACCCCCCAAGTTTCTCCTTCAACAGCGGGGTATCGGATCTTCTTCAAATATCCGTTCAAATCAAGAAGCTACAAGATCCAAGTCCGTACCTTGCATGGACGATCAAGAATTGCTTCGATAGGATCGTGTGGGCCCCACCTATCGTCCCAACGTCTCAAAGTGGCGTAGTTTTGCAAGTCATAGGATCCGAATCCAAGTAGGATTCGGAAACGTCTTCGGTTCGCTCGGGCGTGCGAGCTTGGCTATAAAAAGCCAGGCTCTCTGCGTAACTTCTTCAGAAGAAACAGTGGGAGAGAAAGAGAGGGAGAACTGTTAGAGAAAGAGAGAGAGAAGTTGCGAGAAAGAGAGAGAGAGTGGATCGTTGGAGAGAGAGAGAAGGAGAGAGAGAGAGAGAGAGTGGGTGGCAGCGCACGTACTGCTACTGCTGTTGCTGCTTGTGCTCCTGCCTCTGTCGCTGCTCGTGTTCAGGTTGCTGTTGCCGCTGTTGTTGCTCTAGCTGGGGCAGCAAGAAAGAAAAAGAAGAAGAAAAGAAGAACGAGAGAGAGAGAGAGAGAGAGAGAGAGAGAGAGAGAGAAGAGGTAGCTGGGCGTTAAGCAACGTTGCTGTGGGGACAGCACCCCAGTCAGCAAGAAAAGGGGAGAAGAGAAGAAGAAGAAAAGAAGAAAGAAGGAAGAAAAAGGAGAAAGAAAGAAGAGAGAAGAAGAACTTTCTTTTCCAAACTCCCAAACTGAGTCGACTCGCTAAGCCAACTCGTATTCAGGTTTGGGCTGGTATAGAGCCTATAGTTCATTACAAGTGAGTGATCCACCTCATAATCTTCCTTATTGATTATCCTTTTGTCTTCTATTCCTATTATGAAAATTTCGAAGCTATCCTTTCCAAGTTCTTAGTTGGTTCTAATAGGAACGTGTTGGAATTCCAATAGTAGTGCCCATCTCCCATGTCTATACATTAATTGGATTGTTGTATTTTTAAATCCTAAGCTCCTCCTCTTTCTTCATTGATTTCCTTTTGTCATAACTTTCTAGGTAATACATGAATGGCCGAATAGACGTAACTTAAACCTTGATATTTTAGACACCGCCATCGATATAAACTTAACATGATGAACATACTACTTCACCTTCGTAATTAATGATAAATTAGAGTATAAATTGATAAACACGTAAATAAAAGTAATGCATGCATTGTATAAATGAAATTGAGTTTGAGATGCATCGAGTGCTTGAAAGAGTGATTCCATAGCTCATACATTCATGTACATCTTTTACACATTACGACAGAACAGGAGCATGGTTGATTTGACTCCTGGTGTGCATGGTTGATTTGCCGCCTCGCTGTACCGGTTAGGTGAGCATGGTTGATTTGCGACAGGTTCCTAATGTTCAGTGGCAGCGAGTTCTGGTCGTTTCACTTATTGAGCATGGTTGATTTGCTCGGTTGGATCAGTGGTGCATGGTTGATTTGCCCACTGGCGTGCATGGTTGATTTGCCACCTCGTTGTACCGGTTAGGTGAGCATGCTTGATTTGCGACAGTTTCCTAATGTTCAGTGGCAACGAGTTCCAAGACGTTTATTGCTCTCACACGTATCATGACATACATGACATCATGATAATCATGTTCTATTGATAATAAACCATAAAGTGTATTAATCATAGTATTATCCTCATATATTGCTCACAATTCTATCTATTGATGATTCGCATTCTATCTCTTATTAACTAAAATATTACCTGTGATGGAAATGACCTCACTGGGCTTTAGCTCACCAAAATCACCACAGTTCCTGCAGGATATCAGGAGGAAGGAGGAGCGGCTGAAGCAGAATATCTGGACGACTACTTTTATTAGAAGACTTATCCTAGCTTAGGTGTTGAATTTATTTCTTTTGGAAGATGATTGAAAACAGACTTCAGTAGATTTGAATATTTTGCAGAGTAGATGTAGTTGTTTGATTTAATTTCCATTTGAGATTTAAATTATGGTTAATAAAATACTTTAGTTTGGTATTATTGTGGTATGTGGAATGGAATTTCTCTAAAGGTTATATTTGGATTAAATTCGCACTCTGAAACTCGGGTCTTGAGTTGTTGTACTCGAGTCTCGGATTTCAGGGCGTGACAAATAGGCATGTCCGTTTTTTAAACGGTATTTTTTTGCTTTATAAAATAGTCTTCCTTTCAATCAGTAAAAAACAGACGGAAAACCCTAATCCCCTTTTCTATTGGTGATTTTGGGATCTATTTGATCTGTGCACACCGAAAAGGTCGATTGTTGGGCGTTGTATCCTAAGGGTAGCGCGCCGGAAGCCTCTGCATTGGTCAAAATTGTCCGAGGGGGCGCGGACTATCTCAAAGAGAGCGACGTCGTCCGCGCCTCGACCCAACGGAAGATAATATTACTCAGCAATACTTCATCGTTGATCAGGTGTAAGGTTCCGATTTTACTACTGGTTCTTTAAGATTTTTGCATTGTTTTCAACAATTTTGAGATAAATGGCCCCAATGGGAAGTGCTCCGGCCGACAGTAAATCAATTCGTCCAGATACCTTTGATGGACAACATTATAAAAAATGGAGGCAAAAGATGTTCTTCTACCTCATGACCCTTCATGTGGCCTATGTTATCAAACACGAAAGACCAAAGGATCTGAACGAACATGGATTATCCGTTGTTTGTCAGAAGTGGGATGATGATGATTATCTCTGCAAAAATTACATCCTTAGTGTACTGTCCAATCAACTCTATGATGTGTTTTGTGATCTTGCAACCTTTGCCAAAATATGGACTTCTCTGGAAAAGAAATATAAGACAGAGGAAGCAGGCGTGAAGAAATATGCTGTTAGTCGGTATTTTAAATATCAAATGGTCGATGATAGCCCACAAAATTATATCTGAGGGAATAAAACTGGACGATTTATTCCAGGTTACAGCTGTGATAGAAAAATTGCCTGCAACTTGGAGAGATTTTAAAAATTCCCTTCGTCACAAAACTAAAGAGCTTTCGATGGAAAATCTCTATGTACGTCTGCGTATTGAAGAACAAGCCAGACTGCAAGACAAAAATGAAGAATCGAAGGAGGAAACTTCTAAGGTTAATCTGGTGAATGATAAGGTCCAACCAAAGGGAAAACCCTCTAACCTGAAACCGAATCAAACCGGCCAGTTCAAAAAGAAATTCAAGCCCAAGTCTAAGAACGACAATAACAATAAGAAACCTAGAGGAAATCAGGACAAAACTTTTTGTTGCTATGTATGTGGCAAACCAGGTCGTTTTGTAAGAGAGTGTCGCCATCGTAAAAAGAAGGCATCACCTACACCTTAAGCAAACATAACCGAAGAACCTCCAATTGTGGCAATGGTTACGGAGATTAACGTTGTTCGTGTGGAACCATGTGACGGCTGGTGGATTGACACGGGTGCTAACACACACGTGTGTTTCGACCGTCGCTGGTTCAAAACATATGAGGAGGTATCTAATAGACAAGTTTAGATGGGAAATGCAGTTACTGCTAATGTTACAGGTTGTGGAAAGGTGGAACTTCTGTTTACCTCAGGGAAGGCTATTACATTAGCCAATATGCTGCATGTTCCAGAAATGCGCAAGAACTTGGTCTCGGGTTACCTTTTGAATAAGGCTGGGTTGAAACAGGTTTATGAGTCTGATCATATTGTAATAACAAAGAACGGTTCATTTGTGGGTAAGGGCTATGCAGATCATGATCATGGGATGTTTAAATTAAATGTTGAAATGAATAAACATGCTTCTGCTTATATAATATGTTCTGTTTCTTTGTGGCATAGTAGATTAGGGCATATAAATGCTAAATCTATAAAGAACTTAGTCGCTTATGATATTATGCCTCATTTAGAAAATAATGAATTTGGAAAGTGTGAATCTTGTTCACAATCTAAGATAACCAGAAAACCTTTTCCTGAGGTGGAAAGAAATTCTGAATTATTAGGTCTAATTCATATTGATATATGTGACCTGAAAGAAACTCTTATTAAAGGTGGGAAGAAATATTTCATTACGTTCATTGATGATCATTCCAAATATGCATATGTATATCTGTTAAAATCCAAAGATGAAGCACTTTTAAATTTATTATTTTTAAAAATGAAGTAGAAAATCAGCTAGACAGAAAAATCAAAATTTTAAGAAGTGATAGAGTTGTCGAATACACTTCTAATGAATTTGATAATTTTTGTAAATCTAATGGCATTATTCATGAAGAAACTGCTCTTTATTCTCCCCAGCAAAATGGGATTGCAGAACGAAAAAATTGAACCCTTATCAATATGGTAAATGTTATGCTTTTGAGTTCTGGGATTCCTTTAAGTCTTTGGGGAGAAGCTTTATATTCTACTTATTATATCCTTAATAGAGTACCTACAACTAAATCTAAAATAATTCCTTATAAACTATGGAATGGTAGAAAACCAAATATTAAATATTTTAGAGTATGGGGTTGTTTAGCCTATGTAAGGCTCACTGATCCCAAAAGATCCAAGTTAGGATCTAAAACTACCAAGTGTGTACTTGTTGGGTACGCATCCCATAGCAAAGCATATAGATTCCTAGATATTAGTGGAAATCTAATTATTGAGTCTAGAGATGCAGAGTTTCATAAAAATACATTCCCTTATAAACTAAAAAACAGTGGGGGTTAATCCAATGAGGGTTCCTCCTCTGTTAATATAGATGAACCATTTAGCTCTCATACAATAGAGTTAGAAGAATGTGAATCTGAACCGAATATTAGGAGAAGTAAACGGCCTAGGATTGCCAAGAATTATGGTCCTGATTTTCATATGTTTTTAGCACAACTAGAAGGTGACCCAGTGACTTTGAAAGAGGATTTGTCCTCACATGATGCTATTTTTTGGAAAGAAGCAGTCACTGATGAAATAGATTCGATTAAAACTAATAACACATGGAAATCAGTTAACCTACCTCCTTGGGTAAAACCCTTAGGTTGTAAATGGATATTTAAAAGAAAACGTAGAGCAGACGGTTCAATTGAAAAATATAAGGCTAGGTTGGTAGCCAAAGGTTTTAAACAAAGGGAAGGGGTTGACCATTTTGATACATATTCTCCTGTATCTAAGATGACATCTATACATATTTTGATTGCCATAGCTTCGATTAATAACCTTCTAATTCATCAAATGGATGTTAAGACTGCATTCTTAAATGGTGAATTGGAAAAAGAAATATATATAGACCAACCGGAAGGTTTTGTTGTACCAGGACAAGAAAACAAAGTGTGTAGACTTTTAAAGTCCTTATATGGTCTAAAACAAGCTCCGAGGTAGTGGCATGAAAAATTCGACTATGTTATGATGTCAAATGGTTTTATGTATAATGAAGGTGAGAGATGCCTTTATTCTACGGTGTCAGATAATTCTATTGTTTTGGTGTGCTTGTACGTGGATGATCTTTTAATCTTTGGTACAAACTTAAATTCTATTCGTGAAACAAAGGTATTTTTATCTTCTCATTTTGACATGAAAGACCTAAGTGAAGCTGATGTCATTTTAGGAATTAAGATTATTCAAAATGATTCTAGTATAATCTTAACTCAATCTCATTATATAGAGAATATTTTAAATAAATATAAATACTATGATTGCAAGCCTGCTTGTACTCCTTTTAACCCTAGTATAAAATTAGAGAAAAATAATGGTGAAGAAGTATCTCGTACTGAATATGCCAGTATCATTGATAGTTTGGCTTATGCTATGAATTGCACAAGACCGGACATAGCTTTTGCAGTGAGCAAACTAAGTAGATATTTTAGTTGTCCGAGTTACATGTATTGAAATGCTATATATAGGGTCTTTAGGTATCTTAAAAGGACATGGAATCATGATATTCAATACCAAAGATACCCATCTGTGATTGAAGGATATAGTGATGCAAATTGGAATTCAGGTGTAGATGATTCCAAATCTACTAGTGGCTATATCTTTACTTTGGCAGGTGGAGCGATTTCGTGGAAATCTAAAAAACAAACGTGTATTGCTCATTTCACTATGGAATCAGAACTGGTAGCTTTGGCAGCACCAGGTGAGGAGGAAGAATGGATTAAAACATTATTAATTAATATTCCTTTTTGGGTAAAGTCGGGGTACCTCTCATATCCATTCATTGTGATAGCATGGCTGTTATAGGAAGAGCCAATAACAAGTGTTATAATGGTAAATCCAGACAAGTCCATCTGAAGCATGGTTGTGTGAGACAACTACTGAAAAATGGAGTAATAACTGTAGACTTCATTAGATCCACTGAGAACATAGCGGATCCATTAACAAAAGGCCTAGCTAGGGAGAAACTCTAGAAGACATCGAGGGAGATGGGACTTAAGCCCATAAAAGAATGAATCACTGAAAATAGTAACCCAACTTAAGGACTAGAGATCCCAAGAATTAGGTTCAATGGGAAAAATAAATCTTCATGTGATTTCTGGTAGAAAGCATTACGAAATTTAGAAAAAAAAATTATGTTTTTCAAGTCCCTCTCTATGGTGTAAGTAATACAAATCTCTGTGACGTGTTAAGGATGGATAAATCCCTTAATGAATTTAAGGCCTTTAAGGTGGGGTGATAATTGTTACAGAGACACCCTTGATAAATTCACCTATGTGAGTGTAGAAGTGGGGCCGCTTCCTATGAGAATGGGCTAATTCTCTAGAGCGCTCATAAATTCAGGATATTGCACATGGCCGTAAGGTGCAGCTCTAAAATACCATATACTCTTATAAAAAAAAAAACTACTGTGTATGTCTCGTGCACGGTCTACGTTAAAGAAATCTAGTTCAAGATTAAATTCACTAATTTCTTGTAGCCCAAACACGTCTCACTAAGTGAGGTTCAAGACTGTAAGTCACCATCATTTATGCACAGTAGCTCTTCGCTTTGCCCAAGTTGTGTTGATTTTTGAAATAAGTGAGGGATTGTTAAAAGTATTTCAAAAATATACAATATTTTGTTTACTTATGTTCTTTGTAGGAGTTTTTCAAACACAAACCTTTGTCCCATATTGGATAGGAATGGGAACAAAAAGGTGTTCATATAGAATCTCTCTTGTATAGTCTTTTGTATAGTGCATTACAATGCACAAGCCCGTATGCATGCGCAGAGGGGGGGGGCAGTACAACCGGTGGAAAAACTGATCCAAAATCCTTTAACCAGGCGTGTGCGCATGTGCACACCCACGTATACTCGCGCACAAGGGGGGGTGGGGAGGTGCTTTCGGCTCGGTGGGCCAGTTTGATTAGAGTCTTGATGAGCTAGGTTTTGCTAAATCTTACAATGATTTTTTACTGTTGGTTTTGTACATGACCATTGGATGTGGCCCACTAATCTAATGGTCATTTCCACTGTGTGAAACGTGCCAAAACTCGAACGGGCACATTCCAACGGGCGTAGTTACATTCCAAGCGGGCGTCGGTTTTTTACTTTAATAGGCGTGTTCGTTTTTTAAACGGTATTTTTTTGCTTTATAAAATAGTCTTCCTTTCAGTCAGTAAAAAACAGACGGAAAACCCTAATCCCCTTTTCTATTGGTGATTTTGGGATCTATTCGGTTTGTGCACGCCGGAAAGGTCGATTGTTAGGCGTTGTATCATGAGGGTAACGCGCCGAAAGCCTCTGCACCAGTCAAAATTGTCCGAGGGGGCGCGAACTATCTCAAAGAGAGAGACGTCATCCGCGCCTCGACCCAACGGAAGATAATATTAGTCAGCAATACTTCATCGTTGATCAGGTGTGAGGTTCCGATTTTACTACTGGTTTTTTAAGATTTTTGCATTGTTTTCAACAAATTTAAGTACCTGCATATCATGCATGACACTCTACCAGAGTATCAATTGGCGAGAGAATTGGCTTGACTTCGAAGTGCTCCTGTAGCCCTAACACGGCCAATGAGGCATGACTATTAAATGTAGGACTGCATTGGTGAGGAACGCAGATTGGATACTACCCTTGTCCATCCTAAGCAAGGGACCGGATATTTATCGCAACAGTCCTGCGGTGTGGCTATTTTTACTAAAAGTCGCATTTTCCATCTGGTTCATCTGTTTTGGCCTTTTGACGAGAAATTAAAATTTTATGGTAAAAATGCCCCTCCGACCGATTCCCCCTAGGGCACTCTGGATCGCTCCTGGGGTACGGTGGATCCCCCCTGAGCACATGGTGGTCAAAGGGGCATTCTCGACTGTAAAATTTTTTAATTTCCCGTAAAAGGCCAAAAAAGATGAGCCGGACGAGAAGTTGAATTTTTAGGAAAAATGGCCACAACTCAGGGCTATTACATTAAAGATCCTGCAAGGGATGTACTTATTCTAAATCCATGCTGTCCATCCGTTTTTTAGATCATTTTAAGGCATGAGACAAAAATGAAGCAGACAAAAATCTCAGGTGGACCATACCATAGGAAATGGTAGTGAATAGCCATTAAAAACCTTTGAAAAAACTTTTTGCGGGCCACAAAAGTTTTGGATCAGGCTGATTTT
Source organism: Liriodendron chinense (assembly GCA_003013855.2). Taxonomy (NCBI): domain Eukaryota; kingdom Viridiplantae; phylum Streptophyta; class Magnoliopsida; order Magnoliales; family Magnoliaceae; genus Liriodendron; species Liriodendron chinense. The sequence goes on along the minus strand of PVNU02000440.1, from coordinate 1,804,924 downwards.
TTTTCCTTCATCCAGATTTTTACCACGTTATCAACAGGTTAGATGGCAACTAAACATTACGGTGGGCTTAGGAAGTTTTTAATCGTGGAGCATTCAATCACCACTGTTTACTATAGTATGGTCCAACTGAGACTTAGATCTGCCTGGTTTTTGGGTTCACTCCTAAAATGAACTGGTAAAAAGGATGGCCCGCGTGGATTTTGAATACATACATCAAGGTGGGCTCCATGGTAAGGCCGTACTGTCTTGCGTGTGGCCGGGCCGCACCTTATCAGCTCTCTCTAAGCAAAGACGGCGGTTTATCTGGAAAGCGGATTGCGTAGCGAGTAACAACTCTGTGGGCCCACCGTGATTTACCTATTTTATCCACTCCGTCCATCCATCTTAACAGATAATTTTAGGTATGGTACAAAAAAACGAAGCATATAAAAATCTAAAGTGGACCACACCACAGGAAAAGTGTGAACTGAATGTCTACCATTGAAAAATTCTCGGAAGACACAGAAGTTTTGGATCAAGCTGATATTTGTGTTTTCCTTCATCCATGTACATGTGATCTTATGAACAGGTTGGATGACAAATAAACATCACTGTGGGGCCTGGGAAGGTTTCAACAGTGGAAATCATTATTTTCACTGTTTCCTGTGGCATGGTCCACTTGAGATTTGGATATGCTTAAATTTTTTGCTCAACCCTGAGCTGTAAAAACATATGGATCGATAAAGCACATACATTCTAGGTGGCCCAACCGAGTTTAATCCGATTTCGGTTTATCAGGTGACCCCAAGTAGCTGGTGTCAAAGCTACGTGGCCCCTTCCTGATGTATGCATTTTATCCATACTGTCATTTCGTTTTGCCAGTTCATTTTAAGACACGAACTTAAAAATGAAGCAAATCCGAAGCTCAAGTAGACCACACCACATAATGGTCGGGATAATGACATCCATGTTGAGCACTTCTTCAGGCCTGCGAGGATGTTAGCTGTTCATAAGGTCTATTCAAAACTTCTGTCGCCCTAAGAAATCTTCAACGATAAACATTAAATCCCCACTTGTGTTCCACTTAAACATTAGATCTGCATCATTTTTTGTGCTCATGCCTTAAAATGAGTTGGCAAAATAGTGTTCCACTTAAACATTAGATCTGCATTATTTTTTGTGCTCATGCCTTAAAATGAGCTGGCAAAATAGATAGATGGCAGGGATAAAACACATACATCAATGTGGGGCCTACATAGCTGTGACACCAGCTAGTTTGATGGTGCTGGTGGGTCACCGGCCAAACCGCGTTCCGTGGAAAGTGCATCACCGTTATTTTCCACAGAGGACCATTGGCTTTCACTGTAGGGCTCATCCGACAGGCGCACGTGGCCATCTTCGTTTTGAGCCATCAGTGGGTGCCGCAGGAGCCACGTCCTCCGGGTACATACAAAGTAGAGCCGTCCGATCAAATATTGACAGGTAACCAACGGTCAGATTCACCGCGTTATTTCTCTATATAAAAAATTAAATTTTTTTTTTTTTTCTCAGAACCGGAAAAACCTTTCTTTACAAGAAAGCAACAGCCCACCGAGTTCGTTTTACCTATCAGGCGACTCAGGATCCAGCGTGTACCGCTGCCCCCACATAAAAGAGTGGTCCGATGATCAGAACCGTCCCTATTTTGGTGATCGCCATCTGCAGCTGAATTTAGAACAATGAAAAGAAATTTTTCAATGGTCGTTATTCAACTCTACAAATGGAAGGCTAGGATCATCATTGGAGCGTAATGATGGGAAATATCTTATTCGTGGTAATATCGACAGTATGGACGGTTGAAATCATATATCAGCAGCACACGCTAGATCCTGTGTCGCGGCGGGCTCTTATCATCGTCATCGTCGTCATCAAGGCCGTCCATTTAGGCGAGATAGAAGAGCCCGTCCGTCATGAGAAGGATGTAATGCAAGATCCGGAGCGACACGTGGCAGAAATCCAAAGGAGGCAACCTGACCTCTCTCACCCTACGACAATCCCCACGAGATGGAGACTTACCAAAGTTCGCAACTCCCTTAGACCACCGAACTCTCAGTCGATCGGGATCCACCTTACGGAACACAAACGAATCCCCACCGTCGATTTTAGTCTTGAAGAGAGTCCAGCCATTCCCCGCGAGTATACGGGAGAAGGCTTCCATGTCGTCGACTCTGTCACCGTTGAGGCGGGAAAAGAGGGAGAGAGGATGAGAAGGAGAAGATGAACGGTTGTGATGATTGGTGGCGGTGTGGTCGCAAGAGACGAGCTTGAAGAGGCCTTTGGAGATGCGGGCGAAGCGACGGAGGTGGGGGATGGAAGCAGAGGAGAGAGATGGGAAAGGGAGAGGGATGATGGTGATGGGAGATGATGATGATGATGGCCATGAGAAGAGGATGTTGGTGAGGGAAGCGTCTGGTGTGAAATCCATGCCCATGTCTCTGGCTATGGTGGCTAGCTTGTATGTGTCATGGATGATTTCATGGGTGGGTAGGAAGAAGAGACATGCCTTATGATGATGATGGTCATGATCATCATCATCATCATCGTCATCGACATCATGGGTATGATGATGATGATGGGCAATTCGGTTTAGAAGGAGAGGATCGTTGATGTTTTCTCCCAAGACGAGAGAACGTACCAGCATTACAGAGAGCATCTCTCTCTCTCTCTCTCTCTCTCTCTCTCCACAGGCTGAAGATGAAACGAGAAAAGGTGGGACCGTCTCTCGCTTCCTTTCTTGAGCTGAGAGGCCAACAGAGAAATTCGAATTTCAATCGTTCGTCTATTTTGCAAGTACACTCGATCACACGTGGAAAGAGGACTCGAGTGCGTGACATCAGAACCGCTCATTTGGCAATTCGCATTTTGTAAACGTCATCTGAGTACTGAGGATTGTCTGATGAGCGGCTGTGATATAACACATCTATTACTCGTTTCACGTGCGGAGCGAGTGTAATTAGCATTATGAACTTTCTCTTCAGATTCCCTGCCTCAGAAGTCAGAGGAACGCACACCATTGGGACTCGTGCGGGGCTTCAGCCGCACCCGTGCTAGATCCGGTACACTGATCAGGTGATTTAAGATCAGCAAGCAATCAAAAGCGAGGCCCACATGATGGACGGTCAGATCATTGATCAGACCTTATTTTAAAATACAAGTAGACCAACCTTTTTTTCCTTGCCATTGATAGGATAGTTTAGATATCTGATTAATGTGATTTTTGTGAGAAGGCATGATGAAAGGTGGGCCTCACATTCCTCCCCTCTGAAGATGAAACACACGACTGGTTCCCACGTGTGAATCGAGTTCAGTTTCAAAGTGCATTCATCTACGCTCCTGCTTTGTTGGGTGCAAATGGACGGCTTACAAAACGTGGTTCCATTTTACTGACCCGCTATACAGTAAATGATATTATCCCAACACTTATTTCAGTATCCACGTGATCACATTGTACAAAATAAATGAATGGTTGGTTTGTTTGTGCATCGTGGACCGCCCTACTTTCGAGTTTGAACAAGAATATCTAAGCAGTGTGGCCCACCTGATGGAAATCTCAGATCTTTCACACGTGCTTGGATGCAAAACGAGCTTTCTGTCAGGTGGAGCCACACTATGTTGTTCATATCTTCTATCCTAAAAGTCACAGAGTTTCACTACATAGGTGGAAAGATGTACAAAATAAACGGATGGCTGGAAAAACTTAGTTTGTACACTGTGGCCCACAGAGGAAATTGTTACACTGAAAGGGCTAGTAGAAACTAAAGCCCAGGTCCAAACCAAATTGCTAACTAGAAGTCAAGAACTGAAACCTAGCCAATCCCAACTCATAGCCATCTAGCCTCAAGCCCCATAACCAGCCCAAGTGAGATGGGCTTGGGCTTGGGCTAGGATACCTCATCCTGGACACGACTTAGCTGCGACCCAGATCAAGCGATGTGCGTGGGATCCTGACCATGGGGCCACCTCGATGTATGCGTTATATATCTACACTGTCTATCCAGCTTGCCAGCTCATTTTTGGGCATGGAGCAAGTAGACATGAAGTAAATCCAAATCTAAGGTGGATCACACCAGGTCAGGTCATTGAACGCCCACCATTAAAAACTTCCTAAGGTCCACCATAATGTTTATTTGTCATGTTGATAAGGTCATACAGACATGGATGAAGGGAAACCACAAATATCAGCTTGATACAAAACCTTTGTGGCTCACCAAAAGTTTTTAATGGTGAATGGACACTTCTACTTGTGGTGTGGTCCACTTGAGAATTCCATCTGCTTCATTTTTCGGCCCATGCCCTAAAATGATACGGAAAAAACGGATAGACGGCATGGACATACAACGCATACATCAAAGTGGGCCCCATGTCCAGGGTCCCACCCACATCCTTGGATGCGGGTCATAGCTAAGTCGCATCCCCTCATTCTTGTTGGCACATGTAATTGCACAAATGTGTGAAGTGGCCGATGGACCTCTTTGACTGAGTCAAGTGCAATGCAATAAAGCTCATGTACATGCCACACGTGTCAGCATTGGACATAGGTGCAAGATCCATACCATCCATTAGTCTTTGTTCGACCTTTTAGAAGTCTTTCCAAAAATAAATCTGAACCACTCAAGTGTGCGGGCCCTAATATTTGAAACAGGTGGATAGGTTAGCAAACTTCAGCAAGTTTTCCAAAGCCGTACATTTGTTTTGCAAACTGTAGACCACCTGCCAATCGATCAACTTGATTCTTAGGCTAGTTGATCAATGTAGTGGTACCTTTCTGATGGATGGATTGGATCTTAAACCTATCGTGTCATGCTGACACGTGTGATAGGTACATAAACTTTATTGCACTTAGCGTGTGGGCTGAGCAAAGCTCCCCATAATTTACATAAACTAAATCTCTAATCCACAATTAACATTAATTAAAATGAAATGATATGATGATCTAAACCATTCATTCATCGTGGCACCCTTTAAAAGATAATATAGAAGAATCATCCACTGAATTTTAGTACTTTTGTTCCCAATTTTTTTAAAATTGCTATGACCATCGTATTGATGTTATCTATTATTTTTTTACACACCTAAAGTTGTTCACAATGGATCAGCGGCTCTGGTCGTCATGTACACTTGTGATGTGTACCTTGTACAAAGTGGGTCCACGAAAATTGAACCTGACGAGGGAATAGAATTAAGGAACAATTCGTTCAAAGGATGAGTGAGTTGAAATGAGGATGTTGAGATAAATGAGTCACAGGACCATAGAGAATGGAATTTAAAAAATAAAAAAATAAAAACAATAAAAACTTAAGAATAATATGAAAAAGCTTAGATTTAGATATTTAGTCGTATATAATAAAGATTAAGAACGGTGCTAGTTGAAAGGAGTGAGCTAGTACAAGTTGAAAGCTCTAGAAAGATAAGAATAGCGCTAAAAAAGATATGGATGATAAGAAATGACTTAAAAGACCTATGGTCTTATTAAAGTTATGGACGTTAATAGAGTGGAATTGCATAGAAGAAACCATGTATCTGAATAAGACTTAGATGACAATAATTGGTAGAAATTCAAATCACTTTTTTAAGCTCCGCCGTGAGCCAGAGGCAATCTAATAGCAGTGGAAAGCAGTATTTATGCCTCCTCTTAAACTTTCTCAAATTACAAGAATGAGAAATGCCCGAGTGATCTGCACCTGAAGAGATTCGAAGGGTGATTCGTGGCACATGTGCCAGCATGGGACACATGTTCAAGATTAGGGCCATTAGCAAAATGGACTACGCATTGAATAAGCCATGGTCCAAAAATCAGGCCGGCCACAAGTGTATGAGAACATATCCACTAGTGTTAAAAAAGAAAAGAAAAGGACACACATGGTCTGATATTCCATGTAAATGTGCGCCCCACCTGATGAAACTGTCCTTGCCACAATGAGAACGGTCTCAGCATTCACCTACAAGAACCCCCACTTTAAGATACCATGATTTAATCATACAATCATACAAATACCACTAGCTGAGATCTTAATATCATGAGTTTTCCAGCTAAGAAGACTGCAAATGGAGCTTATGATTTGAACGCTACCACCCTCAAAATCACATCACTTGTTGTGGTGATGGCGACCATGGCCCACTGTTTGGATTTTGGAACACAAAAACACAAGTCACTCGATTGTATTTTATTCCATGTCTAATCGAGGGCCCAAAAAGCTTGGCCACATACTCCTTTGGCGTGAGACCAACGCCAACACTCTTATTATGGAGTTTGAGTTGGGCATATGCTCAACAAGCAAAAAGCAACTTTCCTACCTCAGCACACGACTTGTTTAGAGTCGAGTCGGACTCGCCCAAGTCGGGAGTCAACTCAGACTCGCCCAAATCAGGGTGAATCACAGTACGGACCTGTATTGGTCCTGACCGAGTCTGAGTTGACTCGAACGAGTTGGGTGCGACCTTGCCTGGTGAAAACCACTTTCGTTTTATTCAAGTGGCCAAAATGTCTAAGCTAGGGATGAAAGTGGGCCAGGTTGGTCTGTGTTCAGCCTGCTTTGGGTTTTTAGGGGCTGTCTAGGGCGGTCTAGGGCTGTCAACGAGCCAGGCTCCTTCATTTACGCGCACACAGTAAAAGGTACCATGAATTCCACGCCAAGAGAGCTTCCCATGAGGTCGAGTTCTATGGGCTCCACCACCATGTGTGTCAGACATCCATACCATGCATCGGATACCATGCATCTGGTCAATTCCCTCTTGAGTTATGGGATGTCCTGAAAATCAGCTGGATCGAGATTAAGGTGGACCACACCACATAGAATCGTGTCATGCGTAAAATAGAATCATGTGAAATCATGCCTAAAACTTGCTGAGGCCTACCCGAGTTTTGGAATAGCCTGAAATTTGGTATGACCCTAAATGGAACTCACAAATGGACAGGTTGGTTGTCTCAACCCACAATTCAATCGAAGCATATAAAAAATGAAGAAGGTTTTAATGTTTGGATGCCCTCTTTGAGCCGTTCCCTGTGGTGTGGCCCACCTAAGTCATGGATTGGCCTTTTTTTAGGCCCATGCCCTACCGTGCGAGGGTGTATCTGATGGACTGTATGGATGTCCAACACACATCATGATGGAGCCCACAAAGCTCAATCTCATGGCAAGCTGCCATGAAGTCCACCTCTAAGTACCTTTTAAAATATATATATATATATATATATATATATATATATATATATATATATATATATATATATATATATATATATATATATATATTATGTACATATATTATATGGGCCTCGCAGCCTGGCCAGGGATTGCCCAACCTCAGCCCGAACCTGGTTGGTGCAAGCCCAGCCCATTTACCCACTTTTGCACAAGATCCTGACTGTTCATTAGGTGTGCCTCATCGTGGGCGTACCATGGCCCCAAAACAAGGGAAGCCAAAGAGCATCATAGGCCATATATTGTTTGGATGAAAATGCGTTTGAGAACCCTCTGGGGGCCGAGACAGTGGGCTTTTAGACACAACCCAAACCCCGACCAGATTAATAAACTGGTTTCAAGTTTAGGCCTGAGCCAGCAATGGCAGCCCATATACACCTCAAAGCGGACTGGGCATGAAAGCCGGATAGGTCAGACCTGCCCGTTGACAGTCCAATGGCCTGGATTGGGTAGAGGCCATGTCCCAAGGAATCACATGGCTGTGAATGACATCAACGATCAAGCATGCTGAGACTGGGTTTGGACATGCATGAAAGCAGGAAATGGTTGCCTGGTCCAGCCCAACATTTAAAAGCTATTGTAATGGGTACTCGTCCATTGGAAGGCTGGATTGGATCGTCCATTCAGTGTGATTTTTAGGTCATCCATTAATAAGATCAAGAGACCAACTAGATGGATGGTGGAGATACACTACCCTACCTGCCATGAATCAAGCATGAGGCCATGAACACCCTCTTCGTTCTATTTGGAGCTGTTAACATAGACCATTGGTTTTTTTTTTTTTTTTTTCACTGTCCATTTGAAGGCCGCTGTTTAGATGGTTAGGATCATCTGATACATGCATATCTTGAATCAATCTCTATCCATAGTGGGTCCCACATAGACGATATTCCCGTTCTTGTGGCTCAGGCTCTATAGTATCATCTCCAGAAAATGAAGTGCTCGCTTTCGTCCACTAGACAAGTTGTACAAAAGGCCATCTCATGGGGATCTAAATCTTTTCTATGGTGGCCCCAATAATGGATTATAGATCTTTCCAAAATTCTGCCCCATTAAATGATCATACGGTCGAATTTAGCCCTTTGTCATATGTGGACCATGTTTGTAATGGGCCATTTTCATCCGATATGGAGAATTAGAGGGCGTGATCCATCCCATGAAGGGTCCACCAGATTGACAGCTGAAGTTACCAAATGGGTCCCACACGATCATTTCCAGAGTCATGGGCTCCTCATCATGTCTAAATGTGTGGCATGCGTTCGTGATCCGTACGAGATAAATCGCCCACAAGCGAAAAAGGGACAACTATCTTTATTTAAGGGAAATGATTTTCCGTCCTTACCTTGTCAAGGGAAAGGGTTTTGTGGGCCCCGGGCATGAATTCAGCATCCAACATCTTGAAATAGGAAGCGTGGAACGTGGACGAGATCTAAACCATTAACTTGTGGGCCCAGCTTAACAGTCACACCAGTTAGACGGTCCTAATCTTCTGAGTAGGAGAGATGTTGAATCTTGATTGTCTCCGTTGCCTAGAGTCCCACCTACCCGGTTAATCCATGATCAACCCCAGATGACTAGGTATTCTCGCTGGCCAATCATAGCCATTTTGTACAATCAGTCCTTCATGTGTATCAGAATTTGTTTCAGAGTTTCGATCTAGTCCGATGTCTGCTCCATTTAAGTTCCTGCATGGAGTTTGATGATCTTGGTATACCATATGACAGCCCCAATCTAATGTTTGCTACCTACAACCAGAGACACCATGAGATTGCCCACTTGATGAATGGCCCGGATCTTTTCTTCGTCCTTATCATCTATATATATCTCTCTTTAATGCGTTGGACACAATTTTCCAAGTGCAATGGATATGTTATTGAGAAATCCTTTCTTGCGCTTGCATCATAAACGTTTAGGAGCGGATTAAGTGCGGCCCGGGCCTCACCCAAGACAAGGCGGCCCTAACCATGGGACCCACATTGATGCATGTATCCTATATCTCGCCGTCCATCCGTTTTGCCAGATCATGAGTCCAAAAATAAAGTAGATCCAATTTACAGGTAGACTACACAATAGTAAACAATAGTGATTGACGAATAACGGGCCACGAAAGTTTTGGATGGAGCTTATATTTATTTTTTCCCGAATAAACATTATGATAGGCAATAGAAAGTTTTTAATAGTATAAAGTTCAATCACCACTAAGATGGGCCCCACAGGATGAGGACGGGCCGCACCTAATTTGCTCCCATAAAAGTTGTCCAGAGAGTCAATCACGTGGAGACATGCTCCGATGGAGCTGTATACAAGCCGAGTTGAGCCCAGCTTTACCTTGCTCAAGCTAGAATCATTCAATGACCATCCTGGCTCATCTCTGAGCTGGACTGATATGTTCGAGCTAGCTCAACCAAGTTTTCAAACTGAATTCGAGCCTGAAAAAAGCAAAACAAACCAGGCCCAAAGGCTAGCCTAAAACTATTTAAAATCCAAGACCAAAGGCAGCCCAATCCTCATTGACACCCCCATCTTGCTTTTTTAGAGAGTTTCACCTCTCATTTATTTGCTTTCTTCTAATATGGGACTAAACAACATACTTAGTTGAGTTCCAACTAAGTCACCTTTGCTAAGCATTGCACGCGGAATCAAGCTACAAATAAGCTAAACCGAGTTAAGCTAGGCCTAACTCCAGCTAGACTAAAAACTCATTTCGTACGTGGAAAAAAAAGCTCGGCTCCGTTTAGATCTAGCATTTGAATCGAGCTAATTTGAGCTGTCCCGAACCAAGTCGCAAGAGCCAACTCGACTCGTGTACAGCTCTAGGCTTGGATTGCCTAGTATACACCACCGACTTTTTTGTGTGTTGACAAGGCAAACTTTTGTGGGCCCCACTATGATATACTTATTATAACTACTCCGTCCAAACATTTTCTCAGATCATTTTAGGGCATGAGCCCAAAAATGAGGCAGATCCAAAGCTCAAGTGGGTCACACCACATAAAGTTGCGGGGACAACGATGCCTAGCGTTGAAATCTTCCTAGGGCCCGCCATTATGTTTATTTTCCATCCAACCTGTTTATAAGGTCGCACCAACCTAGAATAAGAGAAATCACATATATCAGCTTGATCCAAAACTTTTGTGACCCCAGGAAGTTTCCAATGGTAATCATTCAATCTCCTCTATTTTCTGTGGTGCGGTCCACCTGAGGTTTGTATCTGCGTAACTTTTGTGCTCATGCCCACAAATAATATGGCAAAATGGATGGACCGTGTGCACATAACACATACCTCATAGTGCGGGCCACAGAACTTTGCCATGGAGGTCGGTGGTGTGTGCCACAACGCAATCCGAACCCGGTCGAGACAGCCAATCTAGCCGTCCATGGTGTATAGGACAAAAAATTTCAATGATTCAGCAACTCTCAACCACCCACTCGTTGCAAGATTTAAACGTCGAATGCGGACCGCTGAAGGGATTCAACAACTCTAACCATGGAGTGATTCAACAACTGCAACCATGTCCTATTCAGGCAGCTGATCAGATGGCTACGATTGATCCAATCCCTCTGCCTTTTTGGAAATCGCTCACTAAATTACGGTCCTGATCATGACACATTTCTTCGTTCTGGGTGTCACAGCGGCATTCCTTTGTGTTAATTTGAGAAGAACTTTGATACTCTGGCGGAGCAGGTGCTAAGACTCAGTGCATTAAATACCTCATGAAAAGCTGTGGAAACGGAGGCCCTCAATTTAGACGGTCTTGATTTCCTTAGACATGGTTTGAAGATTAGGCAACTTGGACAGATTCGTTCTGCCCTGAGTTAATTGTACCAGATGAGCCAGTGCCGAGTCGTCCTTATTTCCATTTCTGATGGATGGGGCCCATGGTACGGTAATCTGAACCGTTGGCCCATTGATCCACACACTCGATGAATTAAACCTCAAAAAAAATTTACTACCGAACAATGGACCCCACTTGCCACTACAAATTCTCCGCCTGACGAGTCATGACTCGGCCGTTCTCCCCAGTCTGTAATGAGTCGTCTGAGTTGGCCAGAGTCGGGTTTTACGACTCCAGGCGTGGATCCACGTCATTGCAGACCGAGTCCAACTCGACTCGGATTAGACATGTCCAGGTTTTAAACCATGTTAATCCCATTGATGGACATCTAATTGACGGTTGAAATGAAATAGATCCAACAGTACTAATTCATCAAGCATTTGTTTGGAATCAGATTTTAGATTGTTAAATTATAATTGAGTCCGGATCGTCTGCTCACCCTTAACAGGATTTGTTTGTTTATGGCCTGATCGGTCGAGCTAAGCGCTGACCGCCTGATTGGATTCATTATAATTGGTCCGAAGATTTGGACATTTTAATACGAGTTAATGCGTTAAGCGAGTATAATTTTGAGTGCCTGCGTATCAACCAAGACACTCTACCAGAGCATCAAACAACTCCACTGACGTCTAGTCGGTCAACCGCTTGCTGTTGAGGGCCCTTCAGTTACTTTTCGTATTCCCCGTTTACCCTTGAAAATGGGCTGACAGAATCACCAACCACGCCATATTCAGCTCTAGCATTCGGGGTGCGGCTTGTGGATCCTTGACTGTGGCCCCACCATGATGTGTATTACTTATATTCAAACCGTCCATCCATTTTAAAAGCTCATTTTAAAGCATGATCCCGATAATGAAGCAGATCCAAATCTCAGGTGGACCATACCATAGTAAACAGTGGTGACTGAATACTCATAATTAAAAACTTCTCGTGTGCCACTGGAATGTTTATTTTCCATCCAACCTGTTGATAAGGTCGTAAAAATAGACCGTATATATATATCAGCTTGATCCAAAACTTTTGTATTCTGTAAGAAATTTTAAATGGTCACTCACCACTTGTTCCTGTAGTGTGGTCCACCTGAGAATTAGATCTGCTTTATTTTTAGGATCATACCTAAAATGATCTGTAAAAACGGATGGACAGCATGGATGTAAGGCATATACATCAAAGTGGGCCCCACAGTCAGGGCCTCGGTGGATCCGGCGAGCAACCGAAGCTGCACCCTAGCATTCGGAAGCCGATAGAGAAGAACGGGCAGGTGCAGGCGCGTCAAACTGATGTCAACCCGAGGATAAATTTGTAATTATACTCCAGTAATGATGCTATTGCTTTGAAGGCCCAGTTTCTATCGAGCCCGGTTCCTCTATATCTATTATATAATAAGCTTTCTACAATTTCGAGCGTGGGACCCAGCTCCATGTAGGGTCCACATCCACTCCGTCAACAAGGTGCGCCCTTCGAAGTTCACCCGACGTCCCAAAACTACGGTCGACGTTAAACAAAGGTGGGTCACACCATAGGGAAACAGTGGCAATTGGGTCGTCCACAGTTAAAACCTTTCAGATTCTGTTTGGGGCTCCCCATGTTTTTATATTCAATCCATTACATTCATAAGCTTGTACCCATCATGGTGAACAGAAAATCCAAAATTCAGGGTATTCCAAAACTTAGGTGGGCCACACAACATGATTTTAAAGGTTTGAGGCACGATCTTATATGATCTGGCCCATTTGAGTCTCGGATCGGCCTTTTTTGAGTACTCACGTGAGAAGATGAGAGGGGCTCACATGATGGACGGAGTGGATGACATGGACACATCACGGTGGGGCCATGCACAAAATCTCAAAAGTACGCTTATGTGCTACAAAGGTTGTTGAGGAACCGGCTTCATTACGAACACGAAAAGGAAGAATAGTATATTTATATATCTTTGCGTAGGCTTTAAAACCCCAAAATTCGATCGGAAGCCCCTACGTTTCTCGGTGCTCTCTTTTTCAGGACTCTTTTGCAGAGAAAACGAGGGTTTTACCTCTCCTTTTCCAAATCTCAAATCGAATGGCTAACAGCAATCTACCCCGTCGGATTATCAAGGTACGGTCCTGATCTCTCCTCTGATCTCCCAATATTTTCTCTCCTTCGTTTTTTTTTTTTTACCCCTTATTTTTTCATTCGATCCGCTTAAAAATTTTCATTTGTTTGATATGATCGAGCAGGAAACGCAGCGTCTCCTCAGCGAACCTGGTATGGATTTCTTTCTCCCTGATTCCTTCCTTTAAAAAAAAAAAAAAATTTAAACCGTTGCTATGAAATCATCGTGGAGGTTGAAGATCGTAGAATCTCTCGCCATTGATTGTTCTTGAGAATTTCACCAACTTTTTCTGGGAAATTTCATGGTTTTGAGGGATCTTAGGGTTTCTGATTTTTTTTTTTTTTTTTAATTTTCGATTTTCTCTTCGTAATTTTTCACATGCAGCTCCCGGTATCAGTGCTTCTCCATCTGAAGACAATATGCGTTATTTTAATGTCATGATTCTCGGCCCCACGCAGTCTCCTTATGAAGGTAACAGAAATTTCTTCATTTTTCCGTTTTATATTTTAGTGATTTTTTTGTAGTATTCTTCATGCAGAAATGATTTTATTTTTGGATTGGGTGGAAATGTATTTTTATGAGCTTTGCATGTGAATTGAGTTGCTACATTCCTTTTTTTTTTTTTCTTCTTCTTCTTCTTCTTCTATTTTGAAATTGTGAATGTAATAGTTCAGCATGTCTTTTTGGTATTGTTCGATCTCTGGCAGTTGGTTGATTTCTATGTGGTTTTCTCATTAGGAATAAACCGTTATAGAGATTCTAAATCTTTTAGTCATGTTCTTTCTTTCGGAATCCTTTTAATTGTCGTTTCTGAGGTTATAAAGTTCTGACTTGGGAAGGCGTCGGTGAGGGAATTATTTATGGTCTGTGATTGGGAGAGCTCTAGAAAGATTCAGGAAAATTAGGAACTATAAATGTAGTTTTTCTATTTCAAGATTACATTTTTTGTAGTCTAGGATTGACTCATGAGCCTAGTTTTCTGCATGCACAACGTAGGCCGTTAATGGGCTGGGCCTGTGCTGGGTTTGAGCCTGGATTTTGAACTAGTCTTAAGCGGCCTGTCAGGCCAGCCCTATGAGAAATGTGATTGTGCTTGGAGCTGGCTGCAGCGCATTGACAGCCTACAGCTTTGCAATTCCTGGAAGCTGATTGTAGCTGTTTGCTTATTGGATGGCACCTTGGCAATCCCTCCCTTGATTTGTTTGAGTTTGTATTTACATAGGACTCTTTTTTACTTGTCGGGCACATGCATATCTGCATTGTGTTTTATGATTGTATTACTAATCTCTGTTTTCTTGTTTTCTTATGTGCATGCGTTATTCAAATACTCTTCTCATTGAAGGGAAATCTTTCTGGGGTATTTTAGTACTTATGGCATGTTGGTTGCTTGGTAGTTCAAAGTGGCAGGCCCGCATGTGTTAGTATGCTAAGTTATCCCCCAAAATTTGTGTCATTTTTTTCATAGTTATTTATGGTGACAGCGTTGCTATTATATTTCTTCAATGTTTAAAAAAATCGGACCGGCACATCCAGTCCAGCCAGAAGTAGAGATCTTCTAGTCTGAATGAATTCAGGACATCCCATGGAAAGGTTGATTGCTTATGCTTTTAAAAAAGTTTCTAAATGAAGAAAAACTCAAGAAAAAAAAGTTTAAAATTGATATAATAATCCTAATAGTCTAATAACTAATATTAATACCCCTTCTATAAATACAAATTCAACCCTAAATACCATCTCCTTTATTAAGACGTGCACACGCACGCATGCCCCTGCTCACACATGCATACACACCCTTCCTTTCTCAACTCACTCTCTACCGCAACCAATTCTCCTCGGTGCCAACAAGTGTAGATCTGATGCCCCTATGCCGATATTCCAGATGAATGCCCCAGCACCAACTGTCCGACCTTGACTCTCTCTCTCTCTCTCTCTCTCTCTCTCTCTCTCTCTCTCTCTCCCCCTTGCGCGCTTGAAAATGAAGACCTTCTTAGCTGAACAAGTGGGCCTTATTATTCATTGGTCTAGACCATTGATCTTTTGGGACCCCCTTTGATTAGGGATGGAATCCTTCCACTTCTGAAGATACTAGCAACCCTTTATTCTCATTTAATTTCCATGTATATTTCCTTTTTCTTTTTCTTTTTAAAATCCTTTGTCTATTTTTAAATCATATTCATGATGCCAGCATCATGGACCAACCGGATTGAACTGACGGTTGAACTTGGACCAATCTGATGGTTGTCTGCATGAGGGATTGCAGTGTCTGTTTGGGCCGGGTTTGAGCACTTTTGATTGATTTTTTTTTTTTTTTTTGTGTGTGTGTCCCTGGTGGTTCTACTCCTCGTGCTTCTTTTGCAATAAAGTTGGTTATTCATAAAAGAGAAATCAATCCGATTAATGCATTTCCAGTTCAGTCACCAGTTGGGTTTTAAACATTCTTCTCTCTCATTTCCCCATCCTAAGTCAACACGAGTTGACATTTTGCTAGCCTAATGTTCTACATGCTTGAGCTGTCTCTGCCTCAAGGTATTTAAGGAAATTCCAATAAAGTCTGATAATGGAACTTTATGATTTTTTATGGCTCAGTATGATCAATTAATTTTTTCCCTGCAGAAATCTTACTATTGAACAGCCTGCCATATAAAAGGCATTTCAGGGTTTCTTAAGTTCCAGAATATTCTTTTGTGCATGGAGTATATTGGTGCCCTCGAATTAAGTACTTGTCCATTTGTGTCCTCTGTTTTGTATGAGTCCAATCTGCATATTTTAAGCTCCACAGTAAAGCACGTTTAGTGGTTGCTTCTTCATCGTGGATGTTTTCTGAAGATTCGTTTGTAATTTTTCATTGTACCAATGTAGATGTCTTATATTACAGATATATTTGAGAGCAAGTTAACTCACTTCATCAATTATTTTCTACTCCCCCCCCCCCCCCCCCCCCCAGCTTCTCTCTCTCTCTCTCTCTCTCTCTCTCTCTCTCTCTCTCTCTCTCTCACACACACACACACACATAATTTGTACGCATTTTGAACTAGTCATCAAAATCTCTGTATGATATGAGATATTTGACTACCAATTATGACCAAGTTCTTCTCTTTGAGCTTGACTTGATAACTTTACTTACTAGTGTTTTTAGATTGTTTCTCTTAATCCTGTTCTCAATGTTTCTCAGCAGAAAACTAAACCCATAAAAATGGGAAGAAACATAGCTTCTACTTGCTTGTGAGTAGGACCGTGATGAGTGCTTCTTTACTAGTCAACTGTTTCACTGTCTTGTTCTTTTTTCAAAGTGAAAATTAATGAGGATGATTATCTCTGGCTATTCTTTTTTTATAGATAGTCTCCTCTTGGAAACTTCTAACTATAAGCAACTTTCTAATCTGTTACTTTTCATGCAAATGATTTTGTTTTGTGGTATGGATTATCAGTAGAATGTGATACTTCCATGATATTACTCCCAATGCAAATAATCTTGTTTAGTTGTTTCATTTTTTCTCTCTACATGAACCTCATGTTTCTATTCTTTTCATAGGAGGGGTTTTCAAATTAGAATTATTTTTGCCTGAAGAATATCCAATGGCCGCTCCAAAGGTACTGTAACTGTTTTTAGTAAAGCTTCCAGCAATATTTGCTTTTCTGGTTAAGGCATTCAGCTGTTGTATTGGGTGCATAATCTGGTTTTGAAGTTACCTTTTCTTCAAAGCACATTCCATGACTGTAACTTCAAGTATGTATTTCCATGATCATGCTTAAATTGTTCTTTGAAATATATTATTTATAGTTTTTGTTGTCTAGAGATGCATGCAAATGAAGAACTTCCAACCATACTTTTACTGTCTGAGCTTATTTTCTGGCACAACTGAAATAGAACGAAGTGATAATTGACCCATCTGCTTTTAACATTTTTCATTTAGAGCTGTGAACAATTGGGACTTGAAATAAAGGCCAGAAAGCATGAGCATATAATTTGTTAAATGTCAAGCTAATTATATATGGCAGGCAGATTGTATGAGGAGTGCCGTCTGTTTAGAATTTGGTTCCTTATTAACATCTCATCTATGGCAGTTGTATGGACCTAAGCAAAGGTGCAAAAGAAGGGATCGTGTACTCAAACTAGCTATTGTAATTCGTTCAAATGTGATTGCACTATCGCATTCTAGCTTTTCCAGTTTTTTTATTTTTTATTTTTTAATTTTTATTTTTTTTTTTTGAAAGATCTAGCTTTTCCAGCTTTTTGGTTATATTTCCCTGAACTCGACATGCAGACTTCTAGATACCCAAATGACATTAAATTTATATATATATGAGGAGTCCGGATCCTCTGCTGGCTGCAAAACAGGAAATCCCTGTTTGCAGCCTTCTTATTGGTCCACGTCACACTGCATGACGTCAGTGTGATGAGGTTGCACTGAGGATGTGGTGAGGTTGCACTGAGGATGTGATGTGGTTGCAAACCTATGTGATGACATGGACCAATAAAAAGGCTGCAAACAGGGATTTCCTGTTTGCAGCCAACAGAAATCCCTGTTTGCAGCCAACAGAGGATCCGGACTCATTGTTGAGATAACAATTTTTTTTTTTTTTTATAATTAGAAGTTATCCTGATTTAGCATCCTTTGCTGCAATATTTGGAGTTTCAGCTGGCCATGGTCTTCTCAATTCTTCTTATTTTGCTTCTTTACTCCAACTTATTTTTTATTAACCAAGATGTGATTTCTGAGTTTTAGACATTATATTTAAAAAACATTGAGGTCTCGGGTTGAGCCCAGCTTACCTAAAAAAATAAAAAAGGAAAAAAAAAGAAACATGGTATTATTTTCTGTTGCCTATTTTTATGAGCCTTTATTCTGGCTTTAGTTGCTGCTCTCATGTCATGTTTTTTGGGTTCCTAAGAGCAGTTTATTCTGTGTGCTGATATAGATGAACTGGTAATTCATTTTGCAAATGTTATGATATCATGCACTTCATGTTCTTTCAGAGTTTCTGCCTAGGGTTGGGTTCTGATTAGTTTTCATAAAAGAAGCCCTCTCTTTTTGGCATTGGCCTTCTCCAATTTGAGTAATTCAGACATATCCATGCTCTTCTGAATTGTAATACCCTGCATGGATGAGCTTTAGGAAATGTGCAAGAAACTGCTTTTTTGTAAAAAATTAACTTTGATTCTGAAGATATTTGTACATCCTTGTCATAGATGATACAATTTGCCAACAACGGCATTGACAAAATGGACCTTCCATTGGTCACATAATAATATATGACTGACATGCAGTCATGAGTCTCTCTTCATCTCGGACTTATGGATGAGATATTCCTTTGCCCTCTACCCTTTGAAGTGTGCTCCAAAAGGGTGTCTTGTGCAGTGTTTTAAATAGCATATGCTATGTAGCGCATCATAGCTTACATGCTACGTAGGCGTACGTAAATAGTGTATCTGTCCTGTAGCGTTTGCTATATGAGGTGTAGCCTACGCTACACCATACTCCCGTTTTTACATTAAACAAAAAAAGTTTTATAAGGTTAGACTTTATGTTAGTTCAGCTGCTGATTTTAAATGGCCGTCTCACACGTGGCAATGACGGAGAACTATCCAGACCATCTAAATAGTGTGTCCTACTGTCGATGGAGAATATCTCTACATGTACTCCTATCAGACAATCTTAACCATCCATACAAGGGCCTCCACGTGTACGGCTGAAAACTTCTAAGTATTTTAAATGGTGTAAAACTCATATTGATTCAAAAGTTTTAAAACTAGTGGGTTTTGAAAGAGGTTTCAGAAGCCCTCTTCGAAATGTGGTGTAAAACTTATTGATACAAAAGTTCTAAAACTAATGGGTTTCAAAATCTCTCTTTCGAAACGCTAGTACTCGACGGCAAGCATCCTCTTAATGACATATGGTAACTGCCTAGGATGCATGTGAAATATATTTTTTGTTGATATATTGGATTATTTAAAGAAAGAAATTCCAACCGTGCTAGCACACAAGTCTTCAACATCGACATACATTGAGAGCATCTGCTGAATAGCATGGATCTTGCATGAAATTTCATGTTATGTTAACATGCATGTATGTTCACATACATCTTGTTGCTCCCTACTAGTATTCTATGAACGTAGAAGTGCATTATTTTAGAAAAGAATATATGATTGAGTGGACTTGATGTTTTTATTGTGATTACATCAACGGATTGTGCTCTGCATTTTAACATATATGATATTTTGATATATGAACCTAGTTCGATAATCTTTCAAAAAAAAAAAAAAGAACCTAGTTTATAAGAAAGTTTTCGAGCGACTCCTATTCTGTTTCTTATCACATTGTGTATAGCAGAAGGCATATAATTTCCTTGAAGTAGTATTTCACAGTATGATAGTGCTGGCCTATCATGCTCAGATCCTTCAAAACAATGGTATCCTGAGTTGGATGTTCCAGAACGTGAGATTAGAGTCTCCCGCTCATTAGATGAGCTGGTAGAGAAAGTGTGGTGTGTGTGAGTGATTCAGGGTTCAATCCCTAGGAGTGTTACCTTTCAAAATAATAATAATAATTAATACAATAAAAAAAAAAAATTTGTAATCTGGATTTACTGGGATTTTGAACTCTAGAATGGTTGGTAAGAATTTATAGTGAATCATGCCAATTGAGCAACAACTTCAACTTGTGATGCTGTTATGGTTTTTTTTTTTTTTTTGTGTGTGTGTGTGTGTTGGGGGGGGGGGGGGGGGGGGGTTTGAAAGGCTGCCGTACTCGATCCTTGCCGCACTCGATAGTTGATACCCCATACCTCCGGGTAATATGGGTGCTGAAATGTACTTTTCAATTGATATCTCTTTTCCTTCCAATACATTGTGCACATTGTATGTTGAAAGTCGGTGCCGCACATCTCCCAACATCCAATATTGGTAGATAAAATGTTAACACGTTTCAAAATGAGCATTTTGGAATGCTTGCTGGATTCCTGCCGACTGTTTAATGACCCTTCATACTTTTACTGTGCACATTGAAGTCATGTTCATGGATGGATGGTATGTCCTCTTGTTGTATTTAGTTAGCATTTGGGTGTACAACCCTCAAATTATGATGGGCTGCAGTTACCTAGCACACTTAAATGTCCTTTATGTTTGTGTCAGGAAGGGAAGCAAGACCCACATTAAGTGTGCCAGGGTTTCCCTGTCTTTTAACCTAAATCACAAATGGGAAAGTCCCATTCTTATCTTAACCATGATATGGAGAGAGCACATGCTGTCAGCCTTAGATGCAGGGACACCCAAACATGCCCTTAACTATTCTTGTAGATAGTTACAACCTTTGGTTCTTCCAAGTAATGTTCTGCTTGAGAATGTGAAATAATTGTCGCCGTAGAGTACTAAAAAAGTATTTGTGGTAATGAACTCAATGCCAACTTTGTTAGCCATGTAGTTCTCAAAAAAAAACTTTATTAGCTATGTCAAATGGTTGAGTAGATTTCTTAGCAATCTTCTTACTTGTAAACGAAAGCCTAAGATGAAATCTTCTTTAGGTCCTTTTTCTTTTAAGGTTGAATTTTTTTTTATTAGAAAACCTGCAAGAAGAATACAAAAAAGGCTCCCAAGGGACAAACCCAAACCTAACAATTGCTCCAAGAGCTTTCCACTCAGAAACTGAAAACTTAGCTGACTCGATAGTCACCTCAACCGGCTGAGACGAATTCTGAAAGCAACGGCTGTTCCTTTCTCTCCCCAAATTGCCCACCACACAGCCGGCAATGTCAACAACCTATTTTGACAATCTATCTTCCCTCCATACCCCTCATGTCAGGCCCACATAAGCTCTCTAACTGATCTCAGGCATAACCCATGCTTCCCCAAACTTCCCTAGAAAAAAAATCCCAAATTATGAATGAGAAAGGGCAAAAATCCCAAAGACGAACATTCATTTAGGTCCTTAAAACTCTCAATTTTGCAATCCAATCATTTTTTGAAACCTTGACTTCTAAGAGGGGAGAGGTTAAAACAAGTGTTGAGTTTGCTTACTTTTATGAGCATGCTTTTGAAGTGAAGCAGGAAGATATCTAGAGATATAAGCCTTGGCCCAAGGGCATTAATTTTGCCATCTGTTGGGTGGGTCATCCATATATGAGCCATCACCCAATACGGCTAAAGTTGTGATTTGTCATTTGGTCCAAGTCACTCCTAACGATAGTTCATGGGAAACTCATGTCCCCTTGTAAAAAGCAATGCGCATATTAGTTGGAAGAGACATTGTATTGTGAGTGATCCACAGTTCAATCCCTGGCTTTCAATATAATTAAAAGAAGAAGAAGAAGAAGCAATGTGAATCTCATTTCTGCTACTTCTGGCTAAATACTATAAAAATGAGACGTTTCACGCATCAATTGCTTGCATTTGTTGGTCTGGTAACTATAGCCTATAGGCGTAACATTCACATAGCCCCTTTTCTATCTCTTGATAGAGTTCCATTCGGTCTGCTTCATGTTCCAGTTCTTGATTATTCTTCTTATGCCGACTTACCTTCTTTCATCCATGTTGGGGCTTGTGTCTGACATCGTTTGCTTTGACCATGGAATTTCTGAAGTTGCTGACGGCAATGTTGCCTGTCGTTTTCTTTCTTCTTCTTCTTCTTCTTCTTTTGGGTGGGGGGTTCTTGATCCGCTTTATTTCCAGCCATTTACATATACTTTCATATGGTGGTTATCCTGTTTTGATTACTCTTGAAACAGGTTCGCTTTCTCACCAAGATTTACCACCCTAACATTGACAAGGTAAGCAGTTCTTTTTGTCCTTTCTCTGATTTCTTGTGCCCCAAAATTGTTGTATTTTGCATATAAAAATGAAGGGTTTACTGCGTGCAGCTTGGAAGAATATGCCTTGATATCCTGAAAGACAAATGGAGTCCAGCTCTCCAGATCCGAACTGTGTTGCTGAGGTGATATGGAATGCTGTTACTTTCATATTATTTTCTGGCACATTTGTTCTCTTTGGATGCACTATTGAATTGTATTGCAATTAATAGGCCAGTAAAGTTGAAATAGCCACACAGTAGTTTCCTTTCTCAGCATTCATGCTAGGGATCTGGATTTACATTGCAATTATGCTACATTCAACTTGAAAGAAGTATAAATGCAATTTGAGGGTCAATGTCAATACTAAGAAACATCTCTTGATTATGTAGACTGATCACCATTTGACTCACTTAGCATTTGACTGCAGCCTAAAAGATATCTGAACATGGCTTTGCCAATCTCACATGTATGTGGACAAGAAAGTAGCCACAGCTATTAGATTGGTTCAAATTGGTAGTGCAGCATACACATCCAATTATGGTGCCCTTTAACCTTGCGTATTTTGGATCAATCAAATCATCTGGCTGCTTTTATTGGCTACATGCATGTGGGCTGAGCAAAATTCATCTAAATTAGAGTAAGCTGCATTGGTATGAAAATGATGTAACTTCCCTTTTGAGATGGGTGGATTAAAATCTTCATTTTTTGAATATATCATTTGATTTTCTCAAAAAATAAAAAAATAAAAAGAAGAAGAAGAAGAAGAAGAAGAAGAAGAAAGGGCTTGCGATTGGGAGGTTTATTTCTGGGACAATCAGGGGTTCCTATAAGGTTTATGAGAGTGTAAGATACTTTGGTAGTTTGTTAAAGCTATGTAATGAGTACTCACCATTTTATAAAAGATTGTCATGTGTGTCCTACATGTCAACACTCAACACTTAAACTAGGAAAAACCTTAATTAGCATAGTTTTGGTTGCCTGGATGTGGTTCTAAAACGTACTAAATATTTGAAGTAAAAGAGTGGATCTAGTGGTCTAAGTGTTGGAAACCTGCCCATTCACTTACTTGCATTTGGGCATGTGGATGATCCATATTATCAATCTGGACTGTCCATTTTACCTGACCCACTTTCTGTAGACTGGAATAAACGACACTGATCTGATGATCAGAGCCATCAATTGAGTGCAATGCAAATGTGGATGGACAAGATTGTTCATAGAAGATAGGTCTAGTCAGAGACTTTTAGGATCACACTGATGTCTGTTATTTATGCATAGTAGTTAAAGAAGAGTGGACTGGACCTAATGAGGCCAGATAGGTGGTGTTGATGCCAACCAGTCCACATACGGTAGGTGCACAGTTCCAACTAGATCATATCTAGAAATAGAATTTTCACAGACACGCTTCTGACATTTCCATATCTGGTTCTCACGCACATGTCCAAGTTTATGTGTTCTACATGAACAACCATAATTCATAAGTACGGCAAATATTCACTTACATAATTTTTTATTTTATTTTTACTTTGTTCTGTTCTTTTGTATTTGTGTTAGTATTCAAGCACTTCTGAGTGCTCCAAACCCAGATGACCCGCTCTCTGACAATATAGCTAAGCATTGGAAGACAAATGAAGCTGAAGCTGTGGAAACAGGTAAAGGAGACCGCATTACAAGGCATTTTATATTGAATCTTGGCTTGTTTTGTCATTTATCCCGTCCTGTTTCTGGCTGTATTTTTACTGTTGGGGGAATGGTGCAGCGAAGGAATGGACCCGTCAATATGCAAGTGGGGCGTGATGTGGGGCACGACGGACTGCTGTTCTCGGCTAATAACATGTCTACTGTGTAAGTTACGGGGTTCCACCATCTACTTTACAGGGAAATGCAAGTGTGAATTGAATGTCGGAAATATGAACTGTAAAAGATTGATCCTTAGCAAGCTCTTCAGTTACCTTCTGCTTCTGCTTTATCCATTTTCCATCTCTCAAGCCGTGTCTTTGCTTTCTGTATGATTAGATAAAGGTCTGCTACTATTTTTTTCCCTTAATTTTCTACTAATAGGAAGAAGCTCTGCTTGTTGGTTCTTTCTGCTTGTGGTCCAAGCTTGGACTCTCTCTCTTTTAATTATATGAGCCATCCCAATGGGACTTGCTTTGGACTTGTTAACGGGACTCCTTTCCCATGTGCTCACATGGCAAAAGCTTGTCAGATTCAGGCCGTTTATTAGTCAAAGACGGTGTATGTGTGCCGGAAAAATAGGCATGTCCATTCATCATCCCCTGGCAATGGTTATATGGAAGAAAACGACTGATTTAAGAGAATTGCCCAAACATCAACATCCAAAAGCACTCATGAGAATTGCCCAAACATTGATGGAGCTGCTCATGAGAATGACCCAACTCAGCATGACAGTGTGCGGCCTGAGTCATGAGGAAGTTTGCTCATGAGCATGGCCCAACTTGACAAGAGTTGTAGAGTTGGCCCACCGACTTGGTTCACTTCTCACTCTACGCCACTCACTGTTACTTAAATTGATTTTGCCCATTTGATCAACGGTTCCTTCTAAATAAAAATTAAAGGGAAGCCAATGAGCTTGGGAAATGCAGCAAAGGTCTCTTGCTGGAACATAGCGACTCTGGGGGCTTGTTTGCTTGGGCTGTTCCGTAATGTTCTACTTTTATATTACTATAGCCACATTAGATATTTCTTATTAAACCCTATGCCCTAATGATATTTATCAAATTTAATAATTAAATAACAATGTGAGTCATGAGTCTTCCAATCATCATCTTGAAACATTGCTTGATTGATCTCAAATTTTTGTTGTTGTTTATGATACCAAAATAACACTTTGGCTTGATTATTCTAACCATGTGATCTATGGCCTATAAATGCCGGACGGTTGTAACAAATTGGCCCACTCAGGACCGTCTCATCAGCATAATTCTTGCACCCAATAGTTTTATTGTATGAACCGTCTCTATTGATGATCGGGCATCCAACATGGCATTTAGAAGCTTTGCTGAGGTCAGTAGTGTCCCCGCATGGCTGCATTAACAAAATTATATATATTTTTTTCGTTAAAGGCAATAAATAAAGACATAAAATAATAAAACTTTCACAAATATGCCTTAATGGATGACAAGATTAGTAACAATATCTAAACTATTCAAAATGTTGGTGGTCCACCTTAAAAATCACTTGCCCTAAAACTCAGGATCTACTTTTCAGGTTCACTACAATAGTTGCAACTAGAGCTCTACACGAGTCGAGTCGAGCTTTGTCCTACTTGTTGCTCGGCTTGAACCACCCAGCCCCTGCTTAGTGCTTGACTTGGCCGAGTTGAGCATGGACCTACTCGATTAGCAGACCGAGTTCGAGTTTGAGCCGAGTCCGACTTCGATTCTTTTGAGCTAAGGGGGGAAGGGGATTATCGGTGTCGAGTGGATAGGCAAGCTAGGCAGCTCAGGGGGTGGCCGGTGTCGAGTGGACAAGCAAGCTAGGAAGCTCAGGGGGTGGCCGGTGTCAATCAGAGGCAGGGGGTGGTCGATGTCGAGCGGACAGGGAGTGGGGGTGGTCTGGTGGGAGAGCGCGTGCACACACAAACAAAGAGAGGGTTAGGGTTAGCAGCCTAGGGCGCTCGGGCAATAATTTTTTGAAATGAAATGGATTACGTTTTTTTTTTTTTTTTTTTTGAGGGGGGCGGGGGAGTTACGATGTGAGTCGATCCGAGTCAAATTGAGTTGAGTCGAGCGTGGCCTTATTCGATGCTTGATTCAAACTCATTCAAGCACCACGAAATTGGCTCAACTTGGCTCAAACTCACTTTCGATCCGAGCCGAGTCAAGCATTTTTTAGTTAAGTCGAGTAAAGCGAGTTTTTCGGGCTTACTCAACTCGTGTATCACTTTAGTTGCAGCCAACAATCAAGTATATGGGCATCCGTTAATTTTTTACAGATAGCTTATAAGGTGGACTGATATTTCAATGTCCATTAATGCATATTCGAACTCTCCACAAATAAATACCTATAATAATTAAGAGGAATTGTGGCTCTTGATGCATTTGGACTTTTATAGTCCCATGACAAGTGGCCCCGATGTGCCCAATCAATACAAGTGGGACCCATATCTTGATGATCTAAACTATTGATTTGATCAATCCTTTCCATTTGGTTGTCCTTTTTCTTTGGAGCGATTATGTATTTTTATTAACCATCTCCTTAATATGTCACTGATGGAAGTGTTAGGATTTCTCAATCTGGGAGATTTTTTGAGGCCTCTCCCATCCAAGGTGGGTCCTATTAAATCAAAAGTTTACACGTCCACTTACAAGGACTCAGTGGTTAGCATAATATGCATATCGAGGTTATCCAACTTTTGACCCTCATCAAAATGATTATGCAAACCTTTCTTCAGTTATTTTGATCTGACCACAATATGAAGATGACGTGTAAATAATACCATTCCAAACATTTGGTGGACCACAAAGGAAGCAGTGAGTCTAGAACTCTTGCAGATTTTTCCAACCGTCTGTTGCTTTTGGGACAGGGCTGGGCTGCTGATGAGTGGAATGGCCTGATTTTTCATTTTCCACTAGATCATCTGTAGTCGAGGGCTCATTTCAGCTATGTTCAAATGTTCCACGAGTGTGCTACGTTGGCATGTGTAAAAGTCTAGTCATAGAGCACGCGGTGTGGCTATGCGTGGCAGGCGAAGCCAGGGGTTGGTTCAACCTGGATTTTTAAGTTGAGCCTATTGAAAATATTGATTTTGCCCGATCCAAGTCTACTTGACTCAGTGACTTGGACAGACTCATAGTGAGGACGTGACTCGCTGGAGTCAGGGCATATTTTGGTAGGTGACTCGTGGTACTGGACCAAGCCTGAGTCAACTCAGGCGAGTCTCATCTGACTCAAGCGAGTCAGCAATTCATCCATGCCACAGCAATGATTATATTGGCACCCACATTTTTTTTCTCTGGAGAAAATGTTTACGATGCATTGTATGTGAACTTTCCCACCACCTTGATTATCTGAACCTAGTGAAAGGTGGGCTCTATAAGAATCACTCGGGGAGAAAATCAAACCAATCTATTCGTTAGATGGCCCACACCCATAAATTGGGTCTTTTCATCAGATTTCAATTGATTTCAACGATGTCGACTTGTCTCCAACCCATGTGATATTTATGGTGTGCATAGTGTTTGCACAGTTCGAATTTTCTACACAAATGACACGTTAGTGGGAAACATGTGCTGCGTGAGCATTTCCCTCTTCGAAACATCGATCTAACTGACTATATTATGTAAGACCTCTATTAAATAGACTTCACATGATCATCGGTTTAAATCATATCATTGGATTACTGTGATTGAATCCAATGGTGGCCCTAGTATGACTGTAACCTTTACGGGTATGTATATGCTTGAATATGTGCATGAAACATTATATGTGTGAAAACTCCTAAGGATAGAAAAGTCATGATGGTATAAACAAAGTTGTGATGAGCTCAACTTATTGAATTCCTTATTAAATTTAGTCTTGATTTCCTCACCAACACGTATAGGAACATTATCCTTTAAATAATTTTCTAAATCAAATAAAATGTGAAAAGGAGCATTAAGCTTGAGTGTCAAGCAATATTTATTAGAAAAGGTTACAAGCTTCTCAAAAAAGTGGGGCCCACCCCTAGCTTTGGGACGGGCTTGGACCTAGGAGCATGGCCTGATCAATTTTCAGATTGGGCATGTGATCAAGTCATTTTAGCCTGACGTGGCCTAACAAGATTTTACATGTACATGTGTTATAATCCACAGATATGCCATTCCAAACATCAAATAGGCAATCCATCCATCCTGAATGTAGACCATTGGTTTCATTCCACTCATAAATGTCTATTTCTTTGTACATGGGTGCCCCACTTAATCAATGGATTTTATCAATGGGTACATAGGAACATTCAAGTGGGAAATAGGGGATTTTATCAATTTTCAAGCAGGCCTTGGGTCGGTCAGTAATGGCCCCCAACCAATTTCCAGGCCTGACTCAGGCCTCGAGTCTTAACTATTGGGATGGGTCCAGGCCTAACCTGGTCTGAACCATTTCCAGGTGTATGGAGTATGCGAAATTTCACAAACAACTGTCATTCCTTAAATGTTACCGTCCACTCATCTAGCAAGCCACACCGTCAAAATCAATGGACAGAAAATGGTCTGAATCAATGTACGGGTGTGGCCACCTAATTAGTGGATTGGTCCCGCTCTTGCCCTAAGTGACCTTTATGGTACATTCATGTTTTTTCACAGATCAGATGCTGTACACAGGTGACACGTTGACAGGAAAGAACGGTTTGGATGTGAAAGTTCGGATAAGCATCTGTAATTGGAAAGTATGTGGGATCCAAGCCACTCATCAGAGGTATCCACTTTTGTAGATGCCCTGTAACGAAAATCAGGAAAATATGATAGTCATCTGGGCCACACGTGTAAAAAGTAAGAGGATTAAGAGAAATTGGCCAGTGATCTAACCTGACGCGAAACATATGGTCCATCTGATCATGAAAGAAGCCTGATTTTAGATAGATGGCAGCTATGTATTTGGATCCGCCTAATGAGCGACTCGGATCTTGCACACGTGCCGAGTTCTAAATAGAAGAACTGAGTGGGGAAAAAAAGTATACTCGCTCGTGTTCAACGGCTGCTGTTCTCGCGTGGATTGATGCCTCCTCGCGTACTCCATGTGGGTGGGACCCTGACCGTCGGTCCCACCTTGATGCATACGTTGTATATCTACGCCGTTGATCTGTTTTTCCAGCTCATTTTAGAGCATGGGCCTGAAAATGAAAAAAAAAAAAAAAAAAAAAAATCTCAGGTTGACCACACTACAAGGAAACACTGGTCATTGAACGCCCACAGTTAACTGCAGTGTGGTCAACCTGCAGGTTGACATGGACGAAGGGAGAAGACAAATATCGACTTGATCGAAAACATTTCTAGCCCATGAAAAGTTTTTAATGGTTAATGACCACTGTTTCTTGTAGTGTGGTACACCCGGGATTTCATTTTTGGCCCATGCTCTAAAATGAGGTGGAAAAACAGATCAACTGCGTAGATACATTGAGGGGGGACCCACCCACATCGCTGGTTCCTGGGTCACATCTAAGTCGACTTTTGTCTCACAGTCCAAAATTCATGTTGATTACGGTGGGCCATAATAATGGAAATAGGTGAATGGGTTAGAAAACTTCAGCAAGTGTTTTAAAGCCGAACATTAATTTTGGAAACTATCACTCCATTGACCAACACATCAATTGAATTCGTAGGCTGGGATATCAATGTTGTGGTGAATTCGAATCCTCTATTCGGTTTAAATAGAGAAACTCTACTTAGGCTGACCTCATTAATCCACGTCAGCACCTGGGAGTAGAGAATCCGGATTCTATTGTGGTGCTTTTATAATAAATGATTAGATCTTTACATGAGTTGTATGTACCGCACACATGCAGCTTTCCTATTACCCCACCTGTAACTCTGTGAGTCTCACCATTATGACCATGAAAGCGGATTAGGCAACACCCCGGCCTCACCCGAGACTTGTGGCCCTTACTATGGGTTACTGTGGGGCCCACCTTGATGTATGTATTATATATCCACACCGTCCATCTGTTTTTCCAGATCATTTTGGAGCATTACGGCAGAAATGAAGCAGATCCAATTATCAAGTGGACCATCCCATAAGAATCAGTGGTGATTGACTATCCTACCATTAAAAACTTCTTAGGTGCTTAATGTTTCCATAGCGTTTATTTACTTACCATCCAATCTGTTGATAAGGTCACATAAGCCTGGATGAAGGGTAAAAAACAAATATCATCTTGATCCAAAATTTTTGTGGCTCTAATGGTCAATCAACACTGTTTCCCATGGTATAGTCCACCTGATAATTGGATCTATTTCATTTCTGGGATAATGTCATAAAATGATATGGAAAAATGGATGGATGCGTGGTTACATAGTACATACATCAAGGTGGGCCCCACAGCAATGCTTTGGTAAGGGCCACACTGTCTTAGTTGAGGCCCGGTCTCACCTAATCCGCTCTCCATGACTCCAAAAATGATGTAGCCCAAGACTTAAGTGGTACACATCATTGGAAACAGTGGGGATTCAACACTCAACCATTGAAACCTTTATGGGGAATTTATTTTTCATATGTAAATATGCACTTCTTTCACATAAAAAATTCTCAATAAATAATTTCAAGAAATAGATTCTTTAGAATCATTCTACTATGATTATTAAAATTAACAATGCACGAAGAGGCCCTTAATCTTTTATTTATGATACATCTAAGCTGGAAGCCATAATTTGGATGATTTAATTTCCTTAGTTGCAGGCCACATATGCATACCCAAGAGCCTGCATATTATCCAGAAATCTGTGCTAAGTATCAAAATATTCTTCATTAAAAAGAGTCGTTTTAGCTGTATGAATGTTGGCTCTTTAAGCAACATACCCTTGCGGAGTGGAAAATGATGTTCACATGATGCCAAATCTGTCCATCAAATGGACCCTCTCATGTTGGCTCCCAGAAATAACCCTGATTCATTTTGTAGGTGGTCCACTGTGTAAAATAATACTTCAAAAACAATGTCCACAAGGCCTAAAATCACACCATGTGGGCTGCCAAATTAACTTCCTGTTCGAACTTTCTTCCAAATAATGAAAATTATCTTCAACTATTTAGATTCACATTTCAAAACCATTACTGTATGCTACAGTTGTAAGTCTCTGTATATTGCGGAATTCATAGGACCGTGCAGTGCATCGGGTATGTAGATCTAATAAACTGAATAAAGACATACCTGTCTGTTGAGCCATCTCCAATATCTGAGGTCTGGATCTTCCTCTCCTGGGATTGCTGTAGAGAAAACCTTAGATGGGGTTTGTTTTCTATGTTATCCCGGATTGGGGACCCAGCACCCTTTAAATAGGGTTTGTATTGGGTGTGGCAGTGTTTGAAACCCACCAAAACACTACCACCCTTGCTCCACACGAATTTGGCTATCAGGAATCCATGTTCAACTACAATACTGCCTCAGGCAGTGTAGACGCGCAACCCCTCTTAATTCTGTAGATCACGATTGTAGTGGGGTCCACTGATCAGTCCACACATGAATCTGCATCTGTATTCAAATCTGGACCATTGATCAGTCGGCCCACTATATAGAAAACTTACATTCTCCCACTTGGGCCATACTGTTCAATGTCACGGATTTTAATTATACTTAAGTGGTCAACCAATATGTCAGATTCTGTGGACAACGTCTTTGCCAATCTAGTCCATCAAGACTACTAATACTGGATCGTGGTAGTCTACACAACATTAATTGAGGCGAAGTGAGACGAATCACGGTCACTAGTATCATCAATCTTAATGACGTAGATTGTGAACATGGTCGTGTGGTATGAAGGTTACACTTAAGTGTGACTGAAAGTGCCTACCTTCAAGAGGTCCTAGGAGCTTTCTTAAGATGTCTCCAATGAGACAATACTGAAATTCTACTATTCTCAAAATATATTGTGCACACCAAATGAGAGAAATAGTATAAACCAAAAGATGGAATCATCAAAGTAAATGAGATCTCTACGAGTGTCTGAACAAAATAGATGTAAACTGAATCTTAAAACTCCCACTAACTAAATGTATCTGTGAGGTCAATGACTCCCATAGACACTACATGCTCCTGAAATGGCGCCACAGGAAGCCCTTTAGTGAGAGGATCGGCTATCATCTCTTTAGTACCGATAAGCTGAATAGACACCTGATGATCCCGCACTCTATCCTTAACAACATGATACTTTACGTCGATATGCCTCGACCTTGATGAGTGCTTGTTGTTATACGAGAAACTGACCGCAGCTGAACTGTCACAAAATATTCTCATAGGTTTTGGGATATGCTCCAAGACCCGTAAACCAGTGAGAAAACTCTGTAGCCACACCGCCTGATTTGTGGTTTCATGACATGCGATGAATTATGCCTCCATAGTAGATGAAGCTGTGGTGGACTGCTTTACGCTTTTTCAGGACACAGCTCCTCCACTTATAAGAAAAATGTAACCGGACGTTGACCTTCTTGTGTCGACGCAGCCTGCATAATCTGCGTCTGAATATCCGACCAAATCCAAACGATCGGTTTTGCTGTAGGTGAGTGCAAAGTCTTTTGTCCATTGCAGGTAACGCAATACTTTCTTTACTGCGGTCCAGTGCTGAATTCCTGGATTAGAAAGGTACCTGCCTAACATTCCAACCACGAAGGCAATATCCGGACGCGTACAGACCTGAGCATACATTATACTCCCCACTGCTGACGCGTACGGAATTTCCTTCATGCGATCCTTTTCCAAATCATTCTTGGGGCACTGAAAATTTCCGAATTTGTCACCTTTAACTATAGGTGATTGACCAGGAGAGCAATTCTGCATGCCGAACCGTTCGAGTATCCTACCAATGTAGGCTCTCTGTGACAAACCAAGCAGTCCTCGAGATCTATCCCTATGAATCTCGATGCCTATGACAAAGGAAGCGTCACCAAGATCCTTCATCTCAAACTTTTGAGACAAAAACTTCTTGGTATCACGAAGCATCCCAATATCACTGCTGGCTAACAATATGTCATCGACATACAAAATCAAAATAATGAACTTACTCCCACTGATTTTAATGTAGATACACTCATCCGCCGTGTTTTCTACAAAACCGTATGAGGAAATCACCTTATGAAACTTTAGGTACCACTGACGTGATGCCTGTTTCAAACCGTATATGGACTTCTTGAGTTTACATACCAGTTGCTTTGAGTTTTCAACTTTAAAACCCTCTGGTTGTAACATGTATACGTTCTCATCAAGATCCCCATTGAGAAACGCAGTCTTAACGTCCATTTGTTGTAATTCCAGATCCATATGAGCTACAAGAGCCATTATTATTCTAAATGAGTCTTTCTTTGAAACTGGAGAGAAAGTCTCTTTGTAGTCAACGCCTTCACGTTGGTTAAAACCCTTAGCAACAAGTCTGGCTTTATACCTTTCTATGTTTCCCTTGGAGTCCCGTTTGGTTTTAAATACCCATTTACAACCAACCGGCTTAATTCCTTCAGGTAACTGGACAAGGTTCCAGACTTCATTGTCCTGCATGGATTTCAACTCTTCTTTCATGGCGTTGAACCACTGAGAGGAGTTAATGCTTTGTTTGGCTTGTGTGAAAGATTCAGGATCCTTCTCCACCCCTATGTCAAACTCACGTTCCTGCAAATAGATGACATAGTCATCAGGGATTGCAGGCCTCCTCTCCCTTTGGGATCTTCTTAATGGCTCAATCAGATCAGGATTTTGATTTCCTTCCTCAGTAGGTTGTACTTGAGGTTCATCAAGGCGATCTGCAGCAACTGCAGGACTTAATGCCTCATCTGTAGGAATTACTGTCATGGGAATCATGATTCGTTCCTCCTCAAATACAATCTCTCTAACGTTCATGCTCCCACTGTCTTCAGTGTCCTCAAGAAATCTGGCATTCCCAGTCTCAATGATCTTTATAGAATGGGAAGGACAGTAGAATCTATAGCCTTTTGACCTTTCAGGGTAACCTATAAAGAAACAGCTTATAGTTCTTGGGTCAAGTTTATTCTGGTGCGGGTTATAGGGTCTAGCTTCTGCACGACAACCCCAAACATGGAAATAGGTAAGACAAGGCTTTCTCCCATTCCATAACTCAAAAGGGGTTTTCGGGACAGATTTGCTAGGAACTCTATTGAGGATATGGACTGCAGTCTTAATGGCATCACCCCACAAGGATAATGGCAATGTCGTATTACTTATCATGCTTCTCACCATGTCTATAAGGGTTCGGTTACGCCTTTCGACCACACCGTTTTGGTCTGGAGTCCCAGGCATGGTGTACTGAGCGACAATGCCACATTCCTGCAAGTACCTGGCAAAAGGTCCCGGATTCCTACCTGATTCGTCATATCTCCCGTAGTACTCACCACCACGGTCAGATCTGACGACCTTAATCTTTCTATCGAGTTGGTTCTCGACTTCAGCCTTATAGATTTTGAAGGCATCCAGGGCATCCGATTTCTCATGTATCAGGTACAGGTATCCGTAGCGAGAGTAGTCATCTATAAAAGTGATAAAATATTTATGTCCACTCCATGAAGCTGTAGGGAATGGACCACAAATATCTGTATGTATCACTTCTAGTAGACCTACGTTCCTGGTGGCACCCTTTTTCCTCATTCTAGTCTGTTTTCCCTTAATGCAATCCGTACATGCTTTAAAATCGGAGAAGTCTAAGGATTGAAGTATTCCATCCCGCACAAGCCTCTCCATTCTCTCGCGAGAGATATGGCCTAATCGTCTGTGCCACAGTATGGAGGAAACTTCATTTCTCTTTCTTCTTTTAATTCCCGATCCATTATTAAGTTGCAGGTTCATGTTTAGGACATTTGCAGCATGTAGGTTTAATTGATATAGATCATTCACTAAAGTACAATGGCCAACTCCATTTAAACCAAAATAGATACTAAAACCTTCATTCTCAAATTTAAAAGTGTACCCACCTTTAACTAAGCGAGAGACCGAAATTAAATTTCGTCTTATTGAAGGTACATAGAAAGTGTCTATTAGGTCTAAGTAATGGCCAGATGTTAATCTAAGTCTACAAAGACCTACTGCCACAACATTTACCTTTATGCCATTGCCAACGTACACTGATTGCTCCGTGTCAGTTGGTGGTCGGCTCTGTAACATATCCTGTATGGAAGTGCATATGTGAATAGAAGTGCCAGAGTCTATCCACCAGGAATTTGCCGATACATCAGTTAGATTGCTTTCAAAACAGACAAGAACAGAATTACCCTTTTCTAAAGTCTGTTTTCTTTTCCCGTATTCCAAAAGGGGTACTGAAATAGAATCGTTTGGAATGTTAACTGTAAAATAAAACTCACATTAGACTATATATATGAAGTTTCAGGCGAATAAATATTCAATTGATCGAGGGCCTTCAATTGAATTATCCAGGATGAAAGTGGGCCTAATAATCAATCCTGGTGAGAATCGGCCACATCATCATGACTCCTCCTGTGGGTGGTAGTCATAATATGCAGATGGTTCTCCTGTACTTAAAACTTAAATGGTGATCGTCTGTGTCTTCGTCACCGTCTGCATGTGTTCATGTCCGTGCTAAAGTGGTGATCGTTTGTGTTTTCGTCACCGTCTGTATTGGACGTGAACGCAACTATATGCAATCATTTAACTTAATCCCAACATTACAAGTCTGAATTCATGCGAATCTTCACTGATAGTGGTCACTGTGGTGGCTAGCACTACCAGATCCAACTCCATGATTTTCGACTTAGGACTGCAATCATGTGTTCATATCCCTACTAAAATGGTGAACGTCTGTGTTTTCGTCACCATCTGCATGGGAAACAAACACAACTGTATGCAATCCTCTACTTAAACCCAATTTATGATTCCAGAATTGTGAAAATCTTCACTAATTGAGGTCACTGTGGTGGCTAACACAATCAGATCCAATCCCACAAAATTTGGATTTAGGATTGCGATTTAATCCCACCCTCGATGGATTAACTAAAGAAAGTTTTGATAAGGCTCAAAACATGCTAAAATCAAGCCCATAGATATGGCCCAAAACATGCTAAAATCAGGCTCATAGATCTGGCCTAAAACATGTTAATTGGATAGGCCCAGCTTGACAAGCCCATTGGACAAGACGTCCAAGGACGGGCCTAATTGGTGCTGGCCTAGTTAGCCGCCCCTTAATGCGTGAGCCAAACTTATGGTTTGCTCAAGTGGCCCACCGCAACATAATTCCACTTAAATGGTCCATCCAACATTGGGCCAATTGTGGGCCTGCTGATATAGGGCCACTCAACGAATAAAGAAAGGAAAAAAAAAAAAAGAAAATTTAAACCCCAAATCGCAGGGGCTGTAAACGAACGGGAGTAGGGAAAGATACCCTAACCCTAAAAAAAAAAAAAAAAAACTCTTGCCCTCTCTCTCTCTCTGTTTCTCTCCAAGCTCGGCCGTCGCTGGGAAAGAGGGTTGAAACCCTAACTGCACCTGCCTTTGCACCACCGTCATCGTTGCCGCTCATGACAACCGACCGGAAGCCCTCTGCGTCGCTGGTCTGGTGACCGTTTGCTATCTCTAGTGGATAACATTATAGGCAAACATTTATTAGAGGAGACCGGCCACCGAAAACTGCAGACACTACATCCTCTCGAGAAAATCGGTGATCAGACGGCGATGGAAGGTGGCCCCATCACCATAGATGGGCAGGAGGTTTAGTGAACCAGCATCGCCGATGGCGTGTGGAAGGACTGAAGATTGATTTGGCCATTAATGGTGATTCTGGCTGGTGACGACAGGTGCATTGAGAACCCTTCCTCTAAATCTTTATTTATTTATTTATATTTTAATGTCCTGTAATGGGTTTCTAAAACCCTCTCCTTCGGCGTTAATAGCAACCCACGCCGCCACCGACACTAGATGCCGGGAGGAGATCTGTGCTAATTACAGCCTTCAGATCTGCTAGTGACTATTCTAGCGACAACAATCCTCAATGGGATCGCATGTCCATCAGTATGCCAAAATCCAGTAGCCGTTCCCAAGGGTCAGATAATTCTATTGACGGCCATGGCTCCTGACAATCAACAGGGTTATCCAGATCTGAAGCCAGAATGTCCAAGGATGAACTATTCAGACCTGGGCTATAGGGATTGCTAATCAGATTTAATAATCTGAAAATCCAACATACCTAATGCACAGTAGGCTCTGATACCAACTGTAAGTCTCTGTATATTGCGGAATTCATAGGACCGTGCAGTGCATCGGGTATGTAGATCTAATAAACTGAATAAAGACATACCTGTCTGTTGAGCCATCTCCAATATCTGAGGTCTGGATCTTCCTCTCCTGGGATTGCTGTAGAGAAAACCTTAGATGGGGTTTGTTTTCTATGTTATCCCGGATTGGGGACCCAGCACCCTTTAAATAGGGTTTGTAGTGGGTGTGGCAGTGTTTGAAACCCACCAAAACACTACCACCCTTGCTCCACACGAATTTGGCTATCAGGAATCCATGTTCAACTACAATACTGCCTCAGGCAGTGTAGACGCGCAACCCCTCTTAATTCTGTAGATCACGACTGTAGTGGGGTCCACTGATCAGTCCACACATGAATCTGCGTCTGTATTCAAATCTGGACCATTGATCAGTCGGCCCACTATATAGAAAACTTACAACAGTTGGATTAAGCACTAAAAAGTATACAATTCAAACTATACTTACTTTATTTTCGTAAATCCTCCTCTCTCTCTCTCTCTCTCTCTCTCTCTCTCTCTTAGCCGTGGCAGTGGCCGCAGTGACAACCATGTTGCCACAGCTCGTGGCAATGGCAGCCATGGCCGCCACCACTAGCACCCACAACAGCGACACCCACTATCATTCTCTCTCTCTTGTACTCCGGTTCCAGCAGGTGGCAATGGCCATGGCCACTGCCGGTGGTGCCAGCAAAGGGAGAAGCAATTTCTTCTTCTTCTTTTGCTTAAGTATATAAGTCACCTTAAGGCCTTCAACTTTTAAATTACAGTTTACTAAGCTAACATTCCTCACAAAAGTAATTGATTTGTTTCTGTCAACAAAATAACTAATTTATCAAGGTGTATCCAAACACATCTTTATATTTCAATTGAAAAAAGAGGTTCCCGGCAACTTAGGCTTGAGCATCAACCGTCTACGTACGTTTTGGATCTGGTTGATTTTTGTGTTTTATTTCCATCTTAGTGTACACTTGATTAGCGGATTTGATGAAAGATATAACACAATGGTGGCCGCATCCATAAACCTATGGTTAGCGTCTCATCCCCATTATCCACTATGGTGTGGCCCACTTGAGTTGTGGATCTGGTTGATTTTTTTGCTTCAGGGATTTCATCCAAGAATACATCAGATAAAGAGGGTGTTTGGGAGAGACAAACCGAAAGAGATGGAAGAAATGTGAATGAGGGGGGAAACTACTATGGTCAGAAGCGGAGAGATATTTCTTTTGAAGAAAAAAAAATCTTTCATTTATTTATTTTTATCACTTTTAATAGCTAGTTTTTGCTATTGCTAAAGTTCATTAACCTAAAAAAAAAACTTTAATTTATTTATTTTTATCACTTTTAATAATTAGTTTTACCAATTACTAAAGCTCGTCAACCTCAAAAAACATTTTAATTTATTTATTTTGATCACTTTTAATAACTAGTTTTAGCAATTGCTAAAGTTCATTAACCTAAAAAAAAAAAAAAACTTATTTTTATCACTTTTAATAACTAGTTTTAGCAATTGCTAAAGGCCGCTAACCTTGAAAGCATTTTTAATTTATTTATTTTTATCACTTTTAATAACTAGTTTTAGCAATTGCTAAAGCTCATCAACCTCAAATTACTTCTTTAATTAATCCAATGGCTAGCAATGGGTGATTGATGCTTGAGCCTAAAGTCATCACAAATGAGGGAGAGGCGGCTTCCCTCATTATTATATTATTATATGACTTTTGGTTTTTAGTTTCTTCTGTCCTCTTCCCCTAGCTTGGGATGTGGACCTCTCTCTCTCTCTCTCTCTCTCTCTCTCTCTCTCTCTCTCTTTTTCTTTATTGAATCAGGATCTTCTGTTTAAATGAAGCAGGCAAATTCTGCTTTTCATCTCTGATTGGTCCAACTCAGCAGCTTTGACAGAGTCAGGTTGAGCTGAACCAATCAAGAGAGGTAGCAGCAGAGGTTCTCTGCTTGGTTCAGGCAAAGGATCCAGATTCTTCTTTATTTCGTCTTTTAATGCTTCCTTTTTTTCTCCCTCTAATTTTATAGCCTAGGGTATGGACTTTTCTCCTTAGATTGGGATGTGGACTTTTATTTTTCTTCTTTTTTCTTTTTTTAAATTTTTTCCTTCTCCGTAGGGTGTGGGCCATGTTGGGAAAATCGATAGCAGAAGCAAAGGCGAATACCACAGCAGAATATAAGATCAAACAAGCAATACAATGCAATCATACCCGCAAGCAATTAACCACACAGAGACAATCTGATTTCACGTGGAAAACCCCTCAATGAGTAACAAAAATCACGACACAATCGATCTACTATGAATTAGAAGATTATAGGGATGAACATCCACAAGCAAAAAAACTTAAGAGAAAACTCAAGCCCTCTCTATCTCTCTCAAAACATTCTCCCGTCTCTCTAATATAATTAGAAAACCTTGGACACGTTAAGATATCATCTAAGTCTGGATTCATGCTATATATATATAGCAAATAATCCAAAAATAGAAACAACTTACGCAGAATCGCATAACTGCGTAAATCACCACTTATACAATCGACCGGTCGGACCCCATTGGCCGACCGGTCGGGTATAGCAAAAACAATCCAGAGAGAAAACTACCAGATTCAACCTGTCCCGCCTCCACAACCGACCGGTCGGATGACCGGTCTGAACGCCCAAAATCTGTTCAGAGCCGTCTGCACATCCCAGTCCATACTTTGACCGGTCGGACCAAACCGGCCGACCGGTTGTGGGATCCTGTAACCGAATAGTTTGAAGACTCTTCCAACAATCTCCACTGAGGCTTCAAACTTCGAATAAAACATTCATCCTTGCTTTCTTCATCATCTCAGCTTCAAACATAACTCCATCGCTTCTCGTGCCTCCATCAACCCTATCCTTGTACTTTCACGTCCCTTTCTGCTCTTCTTATATGGCCTTTGGGCACTTGCCACATACGAGCAACCGTGGATCCTGCTGCTGATCCCGCAGCTCCATCGTAAAACGTGTTCTCGGTCAACTTGTAAAGATGGCTACACCTCCGTGCTTTCCTCCACATGAGTGCCCATTTCGTCATTTTACAATAACAATCGCGGTCGATGAACATGCACCATTTTGCCTCGAGTGCACCATGAAAGATCACATTCTTCTTCATCTTGGGTACATGCTTCACACCTTCCAGGACTCGTTCGATCTCATTGAAAATCCGGATGCGTACTGAACCAATACCCACCACCTTGCGAGTGTAGCCATCGCCCACAAACATCGATCCATCATCATACTCCCTGTATGTCATGAATGAACTTCGGTAAAGACAAACGTGACATGAAGCACCTGAGTCCAGGATCCACTCTCCATCGAGAGACCCCTTTCCGGATACAGTCAATACTTCACAAAGATCACCACTATCCTATACGGCATTAGTTCCCTCTCCAGAAGAATTTCCAGACTTCTCTTGCTTCAACTTGGGATTCTGACAATCCCTCTTCATGTGGCCTTCTTGACCACAATTCCAGCACTGCACCTTAGCATTCCCTTTTCTCTTGACTTTAGATCCTGATTTAGAATATCCCCCACCATACTCAGAATTTCTTCTCCTCATAATTAATGCCTCTGAGGAAGAACGAGAACCTACGTCACCGCTTTTCTTTCTCATCGCCCTCAACTAGAGGGCTGAGATAACGGTCTCAACATTGATGGTCTGCCTCCCTACACACAAAAAATTCCTGAATGACTCGTATGATTCTGAAAGAGAATTCAACAGTATGCATGCTTGATATTCATCCTTCATCGGCCTATCTATCTCCACCAACTTGCAAACCAGCCGATTGAACATGCTTAAGTGGTCCTCCACATCCACTTCTTCGGTTATCCTCAAGGCGAACAACTGTATCAACAGATACATCCGATTCTCTAGAGATTTCTTAGCGTACACTTTCTCTAGTTTAGCCATTATATCAGCCGTTGTCTTCTCCTTCGTGACGTGATAGAGGACATCATCCGTCAGGCACAATAGAATTGAGGTTCTGGCCTTCTTGTCGAGCTTCGTCCACTAATCATCTTTCATAGCCGGCCTCAGGTTGCTTCTTAAGAGCTTCTTCAAGCCCTTGCTGAACTAGGAGGGCTTTGATCTTCACCTTCCACAGTTCATAGTTATTTTTGCCGAAGAATTTCTCTATATCGAACCTCGTGCTTGATGCCATGCTCGTATCCCATATCTGAATTCTGCTCCACCTCAACGATAGCTCTGATACCATTTGTTGCGAAAACCGGTAGCAAAAGCAAAGCTGAACACCACAACAGAATATAAGATCAAATAAGCAACACAATCCAATCACACCTACACACAATTAACCACATAGAGACAATCCGATTTTACGTGAAAAAACCCCTCAACAGGTAAAAAAACCACGACACAAAGTGATCTACTATGAATCAGAAGATTACAAAGATGAATAGCTCACAAGCAAGGAAACCCAAGAGAAAACGCAAGCTCTCTCTTTCTCTCTCAAAACACTCTCCCCTCTCTCTAATACAATTATGAAACCCTGGACACCTTAGAATACCATCTAAGTCCGGATTCATGCCAAATATATAGTAAATAACCTAAAAATAAAAAACAACTTATGCAGAACCGTGTAACTACGTAAATCTCCGCTTATACAGTCGACCGATCGGACCCCATTGGCCAACCGGTCGGGTATAGCAAAAACAGTCCAAAGAGGAAACTATTAGATTCGACCTGTCTCGCCTCCACAGCCGACCGGTCTGAATGCCCGAAATTTGTCCAGAGCCATTTGTACATCCTAGTCCATAATTCGACCAGTCGAACCAAACTGGCCGACTAGTCGTGGGATCCTGTAACTACACAGTTTGAAGACTCTTTTAAGAGGCCCTCCTCTATAATTTTTTTAGCTGTGTACACCAATATTAAATTTTAATTAACCTTAAAAAAAAAGGTGAAGTGAGACAAAGCATGATATATTTTTTAAGGTTATTTATTTTTACACACCCCCTATGCCGACACATCATATGAGCGCTTGAACCCATGACCTCATTGTTAGAACACACTCTATCTCCCACATAGCCATAGGTTGAAACCCTCTTTACATGATACCTTGAAATAGCAAAGATTTGTAGAAACCGCGTCCTAAATAATACATCCATGTTTTACGCGTAAAAAGTACGTGATGGCTAAACAGCAAAGAGAAAAAAACAAAGAGGAGTGAAATTGCTAAAAGCAATAAATAAATCAGTTGGAGCCCACGTATATTGTGTCGCAGTCAATCTAGCCTATGGGGGAAAGTGGCAGCCTTGTCCTTGCGTTCATGTGGTGGAGAAGGAATCGCTAAGGAAGTAAGGTCCTTGATTTCCTCGGTGTTAGGTAAGAAGTATGGTGTAGGAGTGGCTTCCCTTTTCTTGTGGGGTACCGCTTGCATTGGCACCCTCTCTACGATTTGCTTTCTCAGTATGTCGTGTAGCCTCCCAAATAGCTTTTGCTTTACTGTCTCGAAAGCTCTGTCCAGATTCTCAATCTGCATGCCGTTTTACACGTGCATTAGATTTTAAAATATTATGTGGCCCACCCACTAAATGATTGTTTCGAAATATTACATTTACAAAAGCGAACTGATCAAATGCAAGTCATGCATGAGAAGTTTCCCATTCAAGGCTTTCTCCCCATAATTTTAAACTTGTGTAGAACATCCGAGCCGTTCAAAAGGTGGCCCGACCATAAAGATTACCTGATGACTGGGCCATCTTTGTTTTCATCCAGATGATCTTCTACGGTCAGGCCACCTTTTGTATTGGCTCAATGTACGCGAACATTTCTCCTTTAAATACCACAAAAACAGTAGACCCCACCATGAAGATTACTTGGAATTATAACAATCAGGTATGTGGCCGGCATGCCGTTGGAATCAATGGACAGCTGTAGGTTTGACTCAACATATAGGCTTGGCCCACCTAGTGAATGAATCAGCCTGATTTTCAGGAATGGTGATCTTCATGGTGGGGCCCATCACTTTTATGGTACTGATTTCCGTAGCAGGTGGCACGTTGGCAGGAAAGATGGCATGTTAGAGACAAACCGTGTAAATAATGAAAAGGAATTTACCTGCTCGGTGGCGTTGACGTTGTACATGAATAGTCCATAGTAGAGATCAAAGCTATCGCTGACC
The DNA here is from genome assembly GCA_003013855.2 of Liriodendron chinense. NCBI lineage: Eukaryota > Viridiplantae > Streptophyta > Magnoliopsida > Magnoliales > Magnoliaceae > Liriodendron > Liriodendron chinense. Next base: position 1,761,918 of record PVNU02000440.1, on the reverse strand, counting down.
GTATTTTCAGTCTGCATTAATGCAACCGTATTATTATAATGTATGTATAAAAATACATGTTAGATACGTATTTTAAATTACCAGTTGCAAGAGAGTCTCGTATCCTTTTGTGTTGATGGGTGTAGACTCCAAGTTGAGATGAGACAAGATCCTACATTAAAAAAAATAAAAATACAATTTTGTTAGGAAAACATTGAGAGAAATTAAAAAGAAAAAAAGAAAAAAATGTGAGAGAGGCAAAAAAAAAAAGGCTCTCGTGCACCCATGGCATATTGTGATGGATAAAGGGGAGCGGATTGCCTGTGACCCCGGGCACCGAGATATCTCTGTGCCCGTAGCTGTGTGGGGCCCATAGAGATGTCAGTGACAAATCCACTCCGTCCATCTGTTTTGTAAGACCACGTTAAGATATTATTATAAAAATAATGAAGATCCAAAACTCATGTGGGCCAAAACACACGAAAAAGTGGTCCTTGAACACTTAACGGTGAAAAAAGTTTTGCATCAGGCTAATATTTTTTATTACAGTTTATCTGATTGTTAATAATTCTTTGAACGGTCCGGATGGCATATAAACATCATGGTCAGCTACAAGAAGGTTTCAATGGTGGACGTTAGTGTTCCCACTGTTTTGTTGGTGTGGCCCATCTGAGTCTTTAATCTATCTGATTTTTTCTTTCCTATCCTATTTTTGTCTTACAAAACATATGGACGGAGTGGATTTGTCCCTGACATCTCTATGGGCCCCACACAGCTACGGGCACAGAGATATCTCTGTGCCCCGGGGTCACAGGCAATCCGCTCCCCCTACTTTAATACCACTCTATACAGGAAGTACGGACCAATGCACCAAAACCTTTAAAGCTGATGGAAAAGCATTCGAATACTCCTTTATTCAGGCCTTCCTAACGAAATCGACTGGAATCTACAGTGGGCCTCACCCTGCGGCCATTCTACATCTTGCAAAACCTACCTTATGAGCCACCCCACCCTAATTTGGAGATGCACCTACGTCACATTAACCCATTAGCGGCCTTTGGGACTGCTAAAGAATTGCTGACGGAGTCACCACTAGATAAGAGAACTTTCGCCCTTGGGCCTTAGATTGCCGAAGATTTAAACTTTTATTCTAAATGGTAGATTTTTATCCTTTTTTTCTTGGACCGCAGCGAGATATTCACATCGGTTGTGATGCCATCCTTTCTGACATTGGCCTCTCCAGTCTACTCTCGAGTTGATTTGGGACTCACCCGTTTGAACGTGCGAGACGAGACATCTTTAATCATACATAAGGTAGGCCCCACCACGACGATGACCTGGCACTGAAAACCGGGCCCACAAATGGGGTCTATGGTGAATGTGGAACATTGCAATTTTTCTGAACTAACCACTGTTTCCCAAAGGGGTGACCTGGCTCATCATTTTCATGTCTGATTTTTGGGCCAAGTCATTTTTAACAGGGGAGGACTTCCAAGTCCCCCAAACGTGTGAGTCATGTGTAGACTTTAGCCCAAGCCCGAGGGTTAGGCCCAGGCCGGACAGACTCGACCTGAAAATTGATAAAATCTCTATTTTCCACTTGAATGTTCCCAATCTATCCATTGATCTAGTGGGTCACACATGCACAAGGGTAGAAATTTTGAAGAAATGAAAACAATGGTCAGCATTCAAGGTGGATGGATGGCCTAATTGAGGATGGTAATGGCGTATTCATGGACTATAACACATGTACATAAAATGTCTGATAGACCCAAGTGGCGTGAACCCAAGTCCTACCTGAAAATTGATCGGACCATATATGTACCCGGTCGGGCCGGTTTCCCGGCTTAGTGCTTCCCACCCTCAGGTGATCTCTTATGAGTGAAAATCCATTGCATGCCTATACATGATCAGTTCTTCTACAAATGTTGCAGAGGAACCAGCATCATATACAAGCATTGATTTCAGAATATCTACATCACACCATTCCTAACATTCTGTATCCTACTTACCTTCCAATGGTGTGAGTTATGAACTGGCTGCCCGCGGCATGTCGGTCATGTTCTTCGCATGACATTTCCACCATTCGACATCCCTGAAAAAATCAGACCCAATATCAAACCCTGACTGTTAGGATATATCCACAAATCAATGGCTGGTACCTATTCTACATGCCCAAAAAACGTTTTTAGATACTTCAACACAGCTATTACTTACCTCCTTCTCAAAAATGCTCAAAAACTGAGCACATTTCTGTTCTTGGATGCTATTCTCAGTGATTCGGACCTTGTCGTAGACGAACGGCAATCCAACCCAGCTATGTTTTCCACTCTCCGGACCAAACATCGGATGCGTGCAGACGATCCCAAACCCCGGCGGAAGAACCTAAAAAAAACCAACCCAATTTCTCACTTCCATCAAAATCTATTCTAGAGAATAGTGGAGAAAAGACTAATAAAAAAAAGTACCTCTAGAAAGAGATTCCTTGGAAACTGTTTGACAGATAACACATCGGCGAAAATGGTGTCGGGCTTGAGCTTGTGCATTGGGATTTTCCGAATGACACTCTCCGTAGACAATATCGAACAGCAGACTAGTATCACATCTGGCTGTTCGGAGCACAACCCGTCCACATCACTGCAAAGACATAAGTAACCAACGTTACAAAAGCTCAAATCAAACACTTATCGTATCGGCCAAGCTGGACTCACCGGAAGTACTCGATCCCGTGCTGCTGGCAGTAGTCTGAGTAATCCGATCGGGACGTCGCCAGAACATTGTGGCCTTGTCTCTTCAGCACCTTCGCCATGAACTGCCCGAAGTTTCCAAATCCAATGATTCCGATCGTCAAGGGCGATTCGTGTGCGGTGGATGATGATTCAATGGACTGATCGAGATGGTTGTAGATTTGGGTGTGTTTTGGACGGATGGATTTCAGCCTACGCATGTTGAATTTGGTACAATTGGGTTTGTAGGGGGTGTATTTGGAGATAAGAGCCACTTGACTGGTTCGGATTGAAGGGGGGGATTGATTTGGAGGAGAGTGGGCATTTGATTGGAGGGTGGATTTGCAGTGGCAGATATGGAGTGAGGCCATGTCTGCTGCACCGCACCACCACTTTCGCTTGAACGTTCTCCCCACAGACCATGTACTCCGAGCGATGTGCTATTTATGAAGAAAACGGCTAAATCAATTCCACAAATGCCTCTTTCTTTATTGAGAATTTACGTAGATGCCATTTCACTGGGCGGTGAGCGTGAACGTTGTTTTATTTGGGAGCACGTGGCTCACATGTACAGAAATCAGACCGTCGATTGTGGGGAACACAATTGTGCAATCCTAACTGTCCACTCAAAAGATTCTACTATTGCTTATTTGTGTTATTAACAAATATGTTGGATGGCTACTGGAAACGGTGGTAAATGACCAATTTGGATCAACATGAATGATCCTTGTATTTTCCCTTCATTCAGGTCTGGTTAACCTGATCAAGATGGCATGACGGTGGGCCTTGGAAAGTTTTTAATGGTGGGCATTCAATCACCACTGTTTCCCGTGGCTTGGTCCACTTGAGATTTGGATCTGCTTAATGCTTGAGACGAGGTCTTAAAATGAGCTAGAAAAACAGATGGATGGCGTGGATATACAACACATCATCAAGGTGGGCCCACAGTAAGTATAACACCCACCAGGTGCTATGCGGAGTGAATCATATCAAAGATAGTATAATTGGAAATGATTGTAGCCTCTCTCTTCTTCTTCTTCTTCTTCGTTGGTTTTTTTTTTTTTTTTTTTGGGTGTTAACTATTAGTCACCTGCAATGTTTGCCACCCCCATGTTGGGAATCGACACCTAAACCTGAGTGTTGAAACGAGGTAAAATACAAATATCAGCTTGATCCAAAACTTTTGTGGCCCACAAAAAGTTTTTAATGATCATGCATTACTATATTTCTAGTGGTATGGTTCACCTTAGATTTGGATCTTCTTAGAGTTTGGGATCAAGTCCTAAAATGATATTTAAAAACAGATGGACAGACATGGATATGTAAAAAATACATCAAGATGAGACCCACACGGTTAGGGTAACACCCATCTAATCCACTCTTGCACCAAGACAGTCCGGCCCTTATCTTAGGGCCCACCTTGACATATGTATTATGTATCCACGTTGTCCACCCATTTTATCGGAGCCTTAAGGGACATTACCCCAAAATAAGCAAATCCAATTATCAGGTGGACCCTACTATAAGAAACAGTGGTGATTGAACACCCTAACATTTAAAACTTCATAAGGTACGCCTTAATATTTCCGTGGTGTTTATTTTCTACGCAATCTGTTGATAAGGTCACATAAGCCTGAATGAGGGGAAAAATAAATATCAGCTTGATCCAAAACTTTTAGGGTCCATTAATGATCAATCACCACTGTTTCCTATGTTATGGTCCACCTAATAATTGGAATTGCTTTATTTTTTAGATATGCTTTACAAAAATTTGGAAGAATCAGATGGACGCTGTGGATATAGAATACATGCATCAAGGAGGGCCTCATGTGGGGTCTCACCTAATCCGCTCTCTCTGTTGGGCCGTATGCATGGAAAGCTGGGATCGCGGATTAGGCGGAGCCCCGGCTTTACCCAAGACGGTTCAACCTTTATTGTACGGCCCACCTTGATGTATTTATTATAAATTTACTCCATATACATTCGTTTTTTCAGATCATTTTAGACCATGAACTCAAAATTGAACCGGATCCAAATCTCAGGTGGATCATACTATAGGAGACGGTGTTGATTGATGTATTTATTATTTTTTTAATTTTTTTTTTTTGGGTTAGTCATGCATAGAGCTGGACATGAACTGAGTTTAACCGTTCGGATCGATTCGGATCGACTCAGTAAAACCCTATTCGAACAGAAAGTCTTATTGTTCGAACAGAAAGTCTTATTGTTCGAACACACATGGTGTATTCGAAAAAAAATTCAATTCAATTTCAAACACAACCCTGTTCGAAAAAAAAAATCAATTCAATTTCAAACACAGTCCTGTTCGACTCGACTTGACTCGAACTCGAGCTCGACTCGAATATTGATCCACTCGATTATATATATATATATATATATATATATATATATATATATATATATATATATATATATATATATATATATATATAGAGAGAGAGAGAGAGAGAGAGAGAGAGAGAGAGGAAGAAGAAGCGCGGATGACAAATAAAAGTGACTGTGAGCCCAGGAAGATTTCAATGGTGGACATCATTTTCCTCATTGTTTCTTGTGGTATGGTGTGGTCCATTTGAGTCTTGTATCTGCCTCACTTCTTATTTAATGCCTTAAAATAAGCTGTACAAATGGATGGAAAGAGTGGATAAAACAAATACATCATGGTGGGACACATAAAATGAAAAAATCGGTATTTACTATTTAGTAATAGAAAAAATATTTTCAAGCAAAAAAAGCAAAATTGTTCGAACTCGTAAAATTGTTCGAAATCCATATGTTTGAACATGTTCGAACATGATTGGGCTAGACCAAATTGAGTTCGAACAGAGCCATCCAATTCGAATGTTTGTTCGAACATTGTTTGAACACACCCACTCAAGCAGCCGAAAAATCCAAGCTGGTCCATGTTCGACTCGGATCGGATCATTGTCCACCTCTAGTCATGCAGCGCACCCACCCTGTTAGCTGTGCAACGCACCCACATGGTTAGTCATAGGATGCACCCACCTACAGGTGGGTTAGTGTGTCTCTCGAGCACTTGAACCTGGGACGTGCTGTTGAAACGCCAAGGCGTCTTCCAACTGGGCTAGCAGGCAAGACACAGCAAACTGTGTTGATTAAATGGCCCACCATCGAAAACTTCTTTGGGCCCACCGTATTGTTTCTGTAGTGTTTATTTTCCATCCAACCTTTTCATCAGGTAAAAAAAAAAAAAGGTGGATAAAAGGATAAGACAAATGTCAGATTGATACAAAACTTTTTGAGCCCACAACAATTTTTTAATTGTCAATCACCACTGTTTCCTATAGTATGGTCCACCTGAGAAATTTATCTGCTTTATTTTTAGGCTGATCTCCTAAAATGACCTATAAAATGGATGAACAGCGAGGATATAGAATACGTACATCTAGGTGGGCCCCACGCTAAGGGCTGCACCGTCGGGGGTGAGGCCGGAGTCGCACACCCGCACCTAATCCGCTCCCGAAAACTGGGAGGTGCGCGACAAAATAACAACCAGATGTGCAGAGGCTACACGCGTGTGGATCACACTCAGTCAAACATGCGAACGTCCATATCACACTAGTGGGAACTTACGCCATTCATCAGCCGACCCCCATTCATCATGATCTGATTGATTAGAGGTAGGGTGTCAAAGGGCTGGGTTTAAGTCTGGCTGAGGTCTGTCCAAGCTCGATTCACAGAGTAAAAACCAGGCATAGTTAGGCCTGGACCAGTGAAGAGCCTAGATGAATAGGCCCAATCCCGATTCGTGATGATGGTGCATGGTCCGGGCCTGATTCTGGCCCGAGCCCAATCAGTTCAGCCTCTATCGTGCAAGATCTAAGCTGTTCAAATCGACATCCAAATCATGAAAGTGCTTGAAAACTTAAACGGGCTGGGCTAAACTGTGCTCACTGGCTCATATGATCAAGCCGAGCTAGGCCCGTTAGTAAATGGGCTTAAATTTAGGGCCAGGTCCACCTACCAAGCCTTAGTACTACAGTGCAAGCGCTGGCCCAACGGGCCAGCCCGGCCCATTGACAGCCATAGATTGTAGTTTGGGACCTGATTGAACCTTGTTGACGTTTTATGCGCCCTTATGCACCACCTGGCAAGTTAGTTAAGATCAACCTGAGAGAGAATCTACGTAGAGGTGCAACTCAGGCAGGTTAGGGGTCAAACCCAAGACCAACTCAACCTTAAGATTAGATAGTCCAAGGCCCAACCCTACCCTAGACGCAACCCAAGGTATTGAATACTCAAACCCTAATAAGATTGGGGTTAGGTTGAGTTGGATCTGGTTAGATCAGGTTGTGTTCGGTTTAACACCTGCATGCTGGCCGAGATTGAAGATTTTCAACCCAATAACAACCAACAACAGCCCAAACTTTGGGTTTGGGTTGACCCAATCCAACTTGCACCTCTAAATCCATGCAGTGATGCAAGTACGTTTCGAGTTGAACCTCTCTACAAATGGAAATCTGGAAATACCCATTTGTGCCAGCATGGCACTATGATCCCAGCCATTCAACAGGAAGGCTAAACCCTGCTCTGAAACAGTGAACCAGGGTTTGAAACGGCCAAGTCCAACTTTCGACCCGGATCGGGGCTATTATGTTGGCCTATGGGTCATCTGATTGTCCAAGAAATTTTCAGGCTTGGCTTAAGCAAGCTCGGGTCATTTTAGCCGTACCTGGCCTCACTGCATGTGTACATCTGTTCCATTCTACATATATGCCGTTGCAATGTTAGGTTAAGTAACATAGGCATTTAGCTCTTGATCAGTTTTCATTTTTCAAGGGTACATTGTGGAGTCACAGACAAAATTAGGGTTTAACAATGAAACTCCTTTGTAATCCTAACTTCCCCAATCTCCAATTTGGGAACCACCTGGCCAACAGTGGTCCAAGGACATTATGTTCAAAATTGGGCTATGTGCCAATCGTTTAATATGAGGTTGGTCGCATTAAAGCTGGGGAAGTGACACCCAACTATGAAACTTTTCTAGGGTCCACTGCCATCTTATCGGCCATCTAACCCGGTCATCAGACGCATGCACAGACACCATATACATCAGCACACTGAACCAGGAATTCAAAAGAAATTCAAAACCCATTATTTATATACAGAAGTCCATCAGTGCGACTTACCCAACAAAATGTTTCAAAACCACAGTTCATAGGAGATGCATTATTTATCTACAAAACATCAACCAGCAGTGGCTCACCCGTAAATGTCAAGTCCGAGATGGGCAGCTAGATCTCTCAGTGCTCGGCGCTTGTGACCACGAGGAAAACAGTCGGCAATTCTTAGTGAGGCAAAGCCTCCTAAGGCACGGGGTATGATACGAAGGAAATCGATATTGAAAATATCAATCTCATAGCCATGATGGTTGCTGCCCTTGATCCGAAGAAAATACACATGATGTATGACGGTTGCTGCCCATTTCATTTTCTTACAATCCTCCTTGTATTTCTTATTGGCTTCCTCATGTATCGATTGGGCCTCACGCCACACTTTCCGCAGGTTTTTGTTGTGATATCAGGTTTGCGATAAACTTTCAGATATCCTGAAATAGAAATATATGGTGTCAGAAGTTGTATGGTGTCTAAATGACGATATCAAGTAAGCCTCTCTCTCTGTTTTGTCTGAATGTGGGAGGGTATGTAATTTATCTGTATCCCATATAATTTGCATAGACTAATTCCTGGAATTCCGAGCACAATAAAACCTTGAATTGCATCACATAACATAAATCTAACCCTACATTACTGGTATTAGGACCCAGATTGAAAGATCCACCGTCCTTTAGAACTCCAACTGACGGTGAGATGATCGGGGGCATGACACACTGATCGGACTGTCAGATATTGAAGTTGACCGCCCAATAAAACCACGTAGACTAGTCTAGATACACATTGGACAGTGGAGGGAGAGATCTGGATCAATATGGAAGCGATCCGACTGTTAAAACCACTTAAATCGAAATAACTACATGGTGTGTGGCCCACCTAGGAGTCTTAGCCACTCAAAATAAATTCGTAGGACTCATACCGTGCTAGGACACGCACTGGACAGTTTGGATCGTCCAAATGATCCCTAGCGGACCCCACATAAATTCAAATAGAAAAAAAAGTAAATAACTTAAGTCCCCCGATCAGCGGGTCAAACTCGACTTCGCAACAAATTAGGAGGTTTGTGGGGCTCCCTTGATCCACTATACCCGACACTCCAGGCAGACTGGTGGGGATGGTGGTGGGACGCCTGTGGGGCTCACGGTGATGTATGTGCCTTAAATCACAGCCACCAATCAACGTGGATTAGAAAATGGCATACGTACCTTCTGATTGGCTAAAACCCTTCTTTCTGATTTACTGATCGATCACCTAATCAAAATAGGAAAAAAAATCAATTCAAGAAAATCAATTAAAAAGACCGACTGACTGATTTTAAAATGGATTAGAAAAGTACATATGTGCCTTTTGATGGACTGATTTTGTTCTTAGCGTTGAAATCCTTCGCGGCCTCACTCTTGACTGTATGCTCTCCTTAGACCAGCAAACTATAGAACCAGAGTGTGGAACACTCTCTCTCCGTTTTTTTTGAATTGGGTGGTTATTTCTAGCCGCTGGAGAGACAAGAAAATCCGATTAAGAGCAAGATCCATGAAGATCGATTGACCGATTTCAAGTGGATTAGAAAAGTTCATACATACCTTCTGATGGACTGATTTCGCTGGAGAATTAGGGGAGAACAAGATCGTTCTCGAAATCAGCTTCTAGCAAGGTCATTCTTACATATTGCTAGGCGTACTTGATTTCAAGATCCACGGTTCAAACTTTTCCTTGATTAACAGATGTCAAACCGAACTAAGCAAAATACAAAGAGAATCAGGGATTAATAAGAGCGTTCTCGAAATCAGCTTTTAGTAAGGTCCTTTTTACATATTGATAGGGATACCTGATTTCAAGATCCACGGTTCAAACCATCCTTGATTGACAGATCTCAAATCGACCTAAACAAAATACAAAGAAAATCAAGGATTAATAAGATCGTTCTCGAAATCAGCTTCTAGCAAGGTCATTCTTACATATTGCTAGGCGTACCTGATTTCAAGATCCACGGTTCAAACCCTTGATTAACAAGATCATTCTCGAAATCAGCTTCTAGCAAGGTCGTTCTTCGCCGACTCTGCTCTCCTTAGACCAGGATATGATAGAACCAGAGCAGGGAACCCTCTCTCTCTGTATTGTCTGAATGGGGAGGGTATTTATAATAACGGGAGAGTCGGGTATAATGGATCGGTTTGAAAATCCTGGGCGTGGGACGTCGAGTCTAAGAAGAAAGGAAGAAAACCTCATCCTTTGTCGCGAAGTCGGGTTTGACCCGCTGACTGATTTCAAAATGGATTAGAAAAGTGCATACGTGCCTTCTAATGGACTGATTTCGTTCTTAGGGTTAAAATCCTTTGTGGCCTCACTCTTGACTGTGTGCTCTCCTTAGACCAGCAGACTATAGAACCAGAGCGTGTAACACTCTCTCTCTCCATTTTTTCTAAATGAGGAGGTTATTTCTAGTCGTTGGAGAGACAAGAAAATCCGATTAAGAGCAAGATCCATGAAGATCGATTGACCGATTTCATGTGGATTAGAAAAGTTCATATATACCTTCTGATGGACTGATTTCGAGGACTGATTTCACTGAAGAATTAGGGAAGAACAAGATCGTTCTTGATATCAGTTTTTAGCAAGGTCGTTCTTATATATTGCTAAGCGTACCTGATTTCATGATCAACGGTTCAAACGCTTCCTTAATTAATAGATCTCAAATCGAACTAACCAAAATACAAAGAGAATCAGGGATTAATAAGAGCGTTCTCGAAATCAGCTTCTAGCAAGGTCCTTTTTACATATTGATAGGGATACCTGATTTCAAGATCCACAGTTCAAACATTCATTGATTAACAGATCTCAAATCGACCTAAACAAAATACAAAGAAAATCAAGGATTAATAAGATCGTTCTCGAAATCAGCTTCTATCAAGGTCGTTCTTACATATTGCTAGGCGTACCTGACTTCAAGATCCACGGTTCAAACCCTTGATTAACAAGATCATTCTCGAAATCAGCTTCTAGCAAGGTCATTCTTCACCGACACTGCTCTCCTTAGACTAGGATATGATAGAACCTGAGCAGGGAATCCTCTCTCTCCGTTTTGTCTTAATTGAGAGGGTATTTATAATAACGGGAGAGTCGGGTATAGTGGATCAGTTTAAAAATCCCGGGCGCGGGACGTCGGGTCTAGGAAGAAAGGAAGAAAACCTCCTCCTTTGTCGTGAAGTCGGGTTTGAACCGCTGACTGATTTCAAAATGGATTAGAAAAGTGCATACGTACCTTCTAATGGATTGATTTCGTTCTTAGGGTTGAAATCCTTCGCGGCCTCACTCTTGACTGTGTGCTCTCCTTAGACCAGCAGACTATAGAACCAGAGGGTGGAACACTCTCTCTCCATTTTTTCTGAACGGGGAGGTTATTTCTAGTCGCTGGAGAGACAAGAAAATCTGATTAAGAGCAAGATCCATGAAGATCAATTGACCGATTTCAAATGGATTAAAAAAGTTCATACGTACCTTCTGATGGACTGATTTCGCTAGAGAATCAGGGAAGAACAAGATTGTTCTCGAAATCAGCTTCTAGCAAGGTCGTTCTTACATATTGCTAGGCGTACCTGATTTCAAGATCCACGGTTCAAACGCTTCCTTGATTAACAAATCTCAAATCGAACTAAGCAAAATACAAAGAGAATCAAGGATTAATAAGAGCGTTCTCGAAATCAGCTTCTAGCAATGTCATTCTTACATAGTGATAGGGATACCTGATTTCAAGATCCACGGTTCAAACCTTCCTTGATTGACAGATCTCAAATCGACCTAAACAAAATACAAAGAAAATCAACGATTAACAAGATCGTTCTCGAAATCAACTTCTAGCAAGGTCGTTCTTCACCCACTCTGCTCTCCTTAGACCAGGATATGATAGAACCAGAGCAGGGAACCCTCTCTCTCTCTCTCTCTCTCTCTCTCTCTCTCTCTCTCTCTCTGTTTTGTCTGAATGGGGAGGGTATTTATAATAACGGGAGAGTCGGGTATAGTGGATCGGTTTGAAAATCCCGGGCGCGGGACGTCAGGTCTAGGAAGAAAGGAAGAAAACCTCCTCCTTTGTCAGTGAAGTCGAGTTTGACCTACTGACCGGGTGGGACTTAAGTGTTTTTTTTTTCTATTTGAATTTCTATGGGATCGACTAAGGATCATTTGGATGATCCAAACCGTCCACTGCGTGTCTCATCATAGTACGGGCCCTAATAATTTATCTTGAGTGGATCGGACTCCTAGGTGGGCCACATATCTTGTAATTATTTTGATTTAAGTGGTTTTAACAGGTCAAATCGCTTCCGTATTGATCCAGATCTCTCCCTCCACTGTCCAAGGTGTTTCTAGACTAGTCTACCCGATTTTTTTTGGGCGGTTAACTTCGATATCTGATAGTCCCATCAGTGTATTAAGCCCTGGATCATCTCACCGTCAGTTGGAGTTCCGAAGGACGATGGATTTTTCGATCTGGATCCTAATACTAGTAATGTAGGGTTAGATGATCTGGATCCTAATACTAGTAATGTAGGGTTAGATTTATGTTTTGTGATGCAATTCAAGGTTTTATTGTGTTCGGAGTTCCAGGATTTAGTCTATACAAATTATATGGGATTATCATATAGATAAATTAGCACTAAGAAGTCACAAATAAAACATTTTTTTATTTTTTATTTTTAGCAAAAAATTTCTTAAGGATTTTTGGAATTCGAGTTTCGTAAAAATTCGGTATGTTACAACCAAGTTGAGACCTAGGGTCGATAAGTACACATTTGTGGATTATGCATAAAACAATACTAAAGCCTATAGACTCTTATACTTATAATCTAATGTAATTATAGAATCTAGAGAGGTAGATGCTATTGTTAGTCTTGCCCTGTCACATGGGCTATACGGATGGATTGCTATAGTTGTGGGGCCCCTGCCCTCTCTTATATATTGTATTTTATTAATTTTCTGCTCCTAGACCCATGTTGAGTCTTTCTCTTATGTATAAGGGCATTCTTCTTTTTTACTTAGGTTGTATATATGCTCTCTGTCCCTTGTTTGGGTTAGGGCAATTGATGCTCAACAGACTATCAGTTATACCCTATTTTTTACCGTTCTTGGAAGAGCCAATTAAGAAATGACACATGTAATTGCACGAGAAGTATACAACATGCATAAGATCTACAAAGATATTTGGAGCATATATCAATGTAAACAATGATCATTGCTTATTCCATCATTTTAGAATGTTGAACTTCGGTATAGAGCATTATTTATATTGAGTGATTACCATCATTTGAATACCATTTAGGCATAAGAACCTTTACCTATTCTTCTCTGAAAGCTCTAATAAATGATTTGGTTATCTTGCTTATTCAAGTCTCTTTGTATTTGTCCCTTGCTTTTCAAAACCTGTGTCAATTGGAAACTTCTATCAATGAACCAGTCCAAGCAAAAGTCCTAAAAATAAATTCTATAATATATTGGTAAAAATGAATTCTTTAATATATTTTTTCATGGCTTGGATTGTGAAAACAAGATTAGTCAACAGAATGTCAGTAATGCCTGGAGAAAGAACTTAACCTTTACTAAGTTTTAGCTGTAGAATATCTGGAAGTGAAGTTACTGAAGGATTGTCTCAATGTAGTTTTTTATGATATTATATGAGGTGCTTCTTGTGTCCTAAGGCTCTTAATTCTATCAAGTCATTTTTTGTCTGTATCTTGTTCCTTAGTCCTCAAGCTTCCTTTCTATGCAAATGTGGATAAGATGCACATTAATAAATAGATAGTTCCTCATTCAGTCTATGTATGCCTCATGTGTCAGTTATCTCAGCAATGAATCACTTCTACTCACAATGGATAAGTTGTTTGAGTGATTGCATAACAAGTTTGCACATACCACGTATGATTGGTCTGTTTCATTATATACTCCAACTTGCCCGATACTACTAGCAAATGATCCAATGACCAGTCATGTGGCGAGTGATGAACTTGGCTTATCATCTTGTTGTCGATGCTTATCCATATAACAGTAAATATATCCTCATTTTCACCATGTCATAGTTTGGCATCTTTCAATTAGATTAGTATAAATGGAGGTTAGCTATGATTTCTTTTTCTTGGAAGTGCAGGTTGTTCAACGATTCCAAGAGTAATTTTCTCAAACGAAGTATAAGGAGGCTACCAAACTAGCTGCTGAATCTCCACAAGGAATTCTTCGCACACATGATACTGTAGCAAAATTTCAGGTATTATATATATAGGCGTCTGATGCCAATAGTCTAAGCACTCACAATTCGGTATAGATCACTAGCATATTTTAAAATGTAGCTAGAAAGACTAATAACTCAGCATTGGAATATGGTAATAGTCATCATTCTATTGGAGGATTTAAACTTCCATCTATAGGGGTGGTTTTGAATTTTCCATCCTTTCGTGCCTGCTTTTGAGTTTAGTAAGGATTTTAACTGGTCATCATAGGGTTCTTTGCATATAGCATAATACATATCTCGTATGGTACTGTTGGCATTTTGAGGCATGTTTGTGTGCGAGTGTTAAAATATAAAAAATTAAAAAAAAAAAAAAAAAAATCTGTTGGTGATGTTTCTGTTTCTAAAGCCACCACTACTGCAGTACTTTGAAACATTGCTGACAAGGGGAAAGCTCAATGCATTTGAATCTCTTGAGGTATCCGGCCCGTTGGGTTGTGAACTTTAAACCACTTGATCTATTAGTACTTTCTACAACGCTATCAAAAATTAGAAGTGCCATTTTATTTTTTATGCAAATAGGTTCACTTAGTGTGTAAAATAGTGGAAAGAGTCAAAGGGAGATGCAATAGAGAAGAAAGAGGGAAGAGAAGAGAACAAGGAGAGAGGAGAATAGGCTAGAGTTAATGTTCACGGCCCTTTTTTTATATTACGAAAGTTCTATAATTACAAAAATGCCATTAATAACAAAAGTAAAAATCTCCTCAATGTAATAGATGAAAATAACTCATCTAAGTGGGCCTATGTAGGCCCATATCACATGCATTAATACTCCCTCTCAAGCTGGAACATAAATATTATCTATGCGAAGCTTGGAATATATATGTCTAGCTTGAGTGAAATAAAGACCCTCAGTGAACACACAAGCAAGTTGGTCCTGAGATTGAACACATGGAGTAGAGATTTCACCACTAGAAACTAGCTCATGTATGAAGTAACAATCGACTTTAATGTGTTTAGTTCTTTTATGATAGACTTGATTGTTTGCTATGTGTGAAGTAGCATGATTGTCATGGAATAACTGCATGGGTAGGTGCATTGTAAATATTATTTCTTGCAACGATTTCTTGATCTACATCAACTCACAGGAGGTGTGAGCTATTGCCCTATATTCTGCTTCAACACTCAATCAGGCCACCCCACACTATCTCTCTCTTCCATATGACTAGATTTCCTCCCACAAATGTACAATATCCAGTAGTGGATCGTCTTGCTAAGGAATTTGTCCAGTTTGCATATAAATATCCTATGACCTGAAAATGACCATTTTGTTTATACAAAATTCATTTACCTAATGCTCATTTGAGGTAATCCAAAATTGGAATAATTGCTTCCATGCGATATGCTCTTGGAGAACTCATGAATTGGTTGACTATGTTCATTGTATGGGATATGTTTGGTTCAATAATAGTTAAATAAGTACTTTTCAACCAACCTTCAATACCTTCTTGGATCATCCACTTCTTCTCCACTTAGAACACTGTAAATAGTTTGTCACATTTAATATAATAGAGGTTATTTAGACCCGTAAAAACTTAGATGGCTTTATAAATTCAGATTTCGGGCACTTTCTATCTCCACAACAAATAAAGGAAGAGTATCTCACAAGCACAAACACGAGTTGACCTAATACAATTGATGAGCACTACACTTGAACACTTCATACTATGCACATGTCATCTTAGACAGAAGAATCAACCCACACGCCTACTACTCCCAACCGGCCATGAAGAAATATAGTTAAGAACGCAACATCCAACCACTAGTAAGAAATAGGTAAAGGCTGCGGACGAGGTTGTTCTATTGCTATGGATATAAGCCGTAGCTACATTGCTGCAGCCCTTGTCACGCCTCTTCCTCTCCGTCTCCTTTCTCTGGATCTCCCTCTCCCTTTCCCTCCCTCGCTTTCTGAAAAAGCCCTCTGCCGGTTGTTACAACCAGCAACAGCCACTCGTCGGTGTTACTCCTCAAGGTAACGATAAGCTTTCATCCCTGATCTTTGATTTCTGAGGGGTATTCATGTGATTTTCTGTAGATTCTAGGATCTGAGTTGTCGATCTACCGACTAGATTTGCGGTTTTCTTGATTTTCTTTATTTTGCATTTCGAAGGTTACCTGCCACGGCTATCCTCGCAGTATGCTCAGCATCCACCGAAGCAGAACAACAGCCTTGCTTTCTTGGAAGGATGTGGTACAATCTCTCTTAATGAGTTTCCTACACATGCTTTTGGACTCACGTTTGGAAGGCTGAGCTCCATGTTTCTGGTGAACAGGAATTTTCTAGCTGAGCATCGAGTTTGTGAATTTGGGGTCCATGGTTGGTATATCCAAGCCATTGATCTGATGGCCCCTATCATGGATGGACCATGGCTAGTAGATCTCCTTGATATTTTTGTTCTTCCCATTTTTAGATAGGAAAGGCCAAGGATTCGATGGATGGTATCTTCCAATTTGGAAGATTTGGGGGGCATTGTCCATCCATGATTAAGGGCGAGACTGTTTGGTTAATGACTTGTGTAAACCAACCATGGGCCTTAAATGTAGAAACTTAGTTCACAGCAGCAAAGCTCCCTGTGTCTGCTGGCATGAAATTCTAATAGGAACTTGACATTTTCATGCTTCCACTTGCACAAATTTCCTCCATGGACTACCAGTTTGACAGATCACTGGGCGCATGGGTAGGGGCTGGCATCTGCTCACAGGTGGCTAGACTATGGGGATGGTTAACCACCATTTCTTCAGTTGTAAAATCCAGACCTTCTGAATCTTTGGGCTTTGGGCCTTGGTTTTAATGGAACCTTACTAACATGAGAAGTTAGGGTTTTGTCTTCAGATTAATTTGTAAATGTTCTCCATCTCTTATAATTTTGTACTTCAGTTTTTCTTAGTGTTTTTGTTGGTGCCATGGGTTTTCTCCGCAATGATTTTTTTAAGTAAAATTTATGTCTTTTATGATTTGATTTGCTTCATGGGATTATGTTTACTTTGTTTGATTCTACTCTGAGTTGCTTTCATAGTCCCGAGAAAACAGTGGGGCCCACTTATCATGAAAACTAAAATGTCACCCTCGCTAAAATAATTATTTTCCACAGGCTACTGATGAGCCAAACCATGTCTGTCTCAGCCCTATGGTCACAAAATGGAGATACAAAATCATGCATTTTATAAATGGTGATGAGCTGGCCCTTCAACCAATGGTGGATACAAGATGATGTGGTCCGCCTACTATTTTATTTTTAAACACCACTAACTAAAATGTGCTAGACGCCCATTTGTCAGTTTTGCACCATTTAACAATATTTAAAGAAAGTTTGACCGTTGTTTGGAATGGCTTGTGGTTTCTAGAAGGCTGTAATTAGCTGAACCTAATAAGATAGCAGGGCGTTGGAAACCTCCTAAATGGTGGTGACTCCTCAACAAGACACATGGCACAGTTGCATGGCAATTCAGACCATCCAAATAGCTGACCCACCTGTGGATGGAGCATAAACGAAATATAATATTAACCATCCAACCTTTCCCTTCGAATTTGGACCACTCACTGTTTTTCTTTCGACCATCCATTTCATGATTATTAATTGGATGGTTAAGATTGCTTGGTCAGTGCACTTTTGGAGATATGCTTCATCCACAATGGAACCCGAAATTTAGATGGTCAGAAATTTCAAAATGGTGCTAAACGAGATCTAGCTAACTAAAAATAGATTTTGCTAGAGTAATGGTCCAAAAATTAGGCTGGTATGGTCATCGGGTTGGACCCGACAAATTGATCAGCATTACGTACTTGGACCCGAATCCTCTGCAAGACTGCAACTGCTGCTAATGGGCCAGTCGGGCTTTCTGGCCTAGCCCGCTTCGAGCTGAAATGCTAGCCTGCGGGAGGGCTCGGGCTTAAAATTAAGACAGTTATTAATTGGGCCAGACTAGGGCTTTACACAAGAGCCTGTCAACCCAGCCTGGCCCGTTTGAGGTTTCAAGGACAGTTTTGTCGAATATCATACATGATGGGGCGCGCTTAATGAACGGACCAGATCGTGGAAAAAGCCTGATGTAATTGCTAAGGCGAGCCACACCGCTCCACGTGGTGTGGTCCACTTGATCTTTCGATCCGGCTGATTTTGTCTTGGACGGTGAACATGTGAAGGATCACCTGATGGAGAGAGTGGATTTCACATGCATGGCCCACTTGATGATCGGACTCGGCCAACAGGCCATTCTTCATTGGCTTGGAGCCTTGGACCTAGATTTTAAGCCAGGGCCCCACCCACTTGGCCATACAGGGCTGGGTGCACAGCTCATTGCCTGCATCAGATGTTGCAGAGAATTCCTTTCGGACATGTCACGTACTCATATGGGGGCATATCACATGCTAGGTTAGGCCCACCTGATGAAAGGTCCGGATCTCAAACAAACCATAAACCCAATCTCTCATGCGCGCACCCACACACACAGACGAGTCCAAGCCACGGAATAAGGACAAAAGAAGTAAAGCACAGGAACACGTCATGAGGGGCGTGAGAAACGCACCGAGCCGCCCACAGCACTCAAAACCCCCACCATTCAAACGCTGCCTAAAAAGATGCTTTTTCTCCTCAAAGCCTCCCTCTTTTCATGACTCCCTTCATCAACCATCCAAAGTAACACAGATACACAGAAACCATAGACACACGCACACACAACCATGTGTGCAACTGCCACCCTCCAAAGCCCAAGGCCTATGATCAGCCCAAGACCTATGGCCCCAACCACCAGGCTCAAAAAGCCCATTCTCCCCTTCCCTAACAATCTCCAGACCACCCTTCTCTTCCTTCTCATATTCGCCGTCCCTGCTCTCCTCCTCTTTCACACCCCTCCCCTCCCCTCCTCCACCCCTCCCCTATCGAAGCCATGGTCTGGCGATCTCCGCACGGCTCACTTCGCTTGGAACCGTCTCATGTTCAATGATCACAGCCCCCCGCCTGGCACCCTCAAGCTAGCCTGTTTTCTCCCGTAAATGGCCCATCGGCGCTGCCCCAGGTGGCATGGAGCGGCACGCACTCACGTTACATAGCGCGCTAGCGCGTCGCGGCCACCAAGTGCATGTGTATACGTCTGCACCGCCGCATGGCGTTCAAGGGCGCCACCGAACGATGACAATTCCTCCCCACATGTGCACTTCCTTGACAGCCCGCCAGGCCAGTGGCGTCACAATGACGCATGTGCCCAGTTCGAGTCGGAGAACCAACGTGAGCCGTTCGACGTGGTGCACTCCGAAAGCGTGGCACTTCCACACTGGCTGGCACGCAATGTGCCCAACCTGGCTGTATCCTGGCATGGAATTGCACTGGAGAGCGTCCAATCTAGCATCTACCAGGACCTGGACTCGTAAGCCCAGCGAGCCCATGTCACCTTCTTTCAACAAAAGCTTAGCTCTTGCACTTCCCAAGGTCTTGAATGAGATCAGATTCTTCAAGAGCTACAAACACCATGTTGCCATCAGTGACAGTAGCGGTGAGATGCTCAGGGACGTGTACCAAATCCCAGAGGGCAGGGTCCATGTCATTCTCAACGGCGTGGATGAAACTGAGTTTACGCCTGATTTGGGCCTGGGCGTAGAATTCAGGGCCCAGCATGGTGTGCCCCACAATGCAAGCCTGGTGATGGGCGTCTCTGGGAGGCTAGTCAAGGACAAGGGCCATCCCTTACTACACGAAGCCTTCTCAAAGCTCATGATCCGGCACCCCAACGTCTACCTGATCGTCGCCGGAGCTGGGCCGTGGGAGCAACGGTATAGAGATCTTGGGCCACGCGTGGTGGCCTTAGGCGCCTTGGCCCCTACCAAGCTACGGTCATTCTACAATTCCATTGATATCTTTGTAAATCCAACACTTAGGCCACAAGGGCCTTGATCTGACTCTTATGGAAGCCATGCAATGTGGGAAGCCCATCTTGGCCACTAGATTCCCCAGCATCAAAGGCAGCATAGCCGTCGATCAGGAGTTTGGACATATGTTCGCGCCGAACGTAGAGTCCTTGTCAGAAGCATTAGAGGTGGTGGTGGAGGAAGGCCCAGAGAGGTTGGCCATGAGAGGAAGGGCTTGTAGGAAGTATGCATCCTCTATGTTTACAGCACATAAGATGGCACTGGCATATGAGAGATTGTTCTTGTGTATCAAAAATGAAACATTTTGCAACTACCCCTTGCCTTGAGAAGAAAAGGTGGGCCATCCATGGGATGATGGGATGTGGACACTTTAATATTTCTCGGAATTTTTGTAATTATTTGATGATTTATCAATTGGGTTTTCTTTATATGAATCGTTTACTGATCGAAAGCTCATCTAAATCCAAATCCCTTCTCTTATGGTATACTTACATACATGTCACAGCCACGAACAGCTCAGACTGTCAAAAGGCCCATCGGGTCCTGTTCATGGTCTGGGCCCACAAGTCCACTTGGCACAGTTGTATGGTCGTGAAACAACCTGATACAGGGCGTAACGGACCGATATATGGCTGTACGGTGCTGAACAATACGATACCCGATACAGCCATTTTTTTAAACCTTGAGTACACCATTGCATACCATTCCGAATATGTTAGTCAACGCGGCTACGAGATTTTTTTTTTTTTTTATAGGAGACTGGATTAAAACTAAAGAGCTTGGTAGGCTAAGAGTAACCTACAACATGATGCATGGGACCATACGTGATATGTGCATGAAATCCAATCCGTCCATCAAGTCTGCCCCCCAAATTTTATGCTAAGGTTCCAGAATCAGGTCGATCTTACAGTCAGATGGGCCACTTCATTTAAAATCGTGCCTAAAACCTCTGAAACACGCTGTGCGGTCTACCTGATTTTTGGGGTGTCGACATTTTACTGAATGGATTTGATGACATATACAAAACATGATGTGACATAATCTGGAAGGTTTTTAATGGTGGGCGTCCTGTCCCTACTGTTCTTTCCGTGTGGCCCACCTGAGTTTGAATTGGCATGAGGTTTGGATGCCAAGATAACATGAGAGGCCGCACGTGATGAATGGATTGGATGTCGTGCATACATCATGGTGGGGCCCACACATAGCGTTGTAGGATGGCTTTAACCTACAAAGCTTGGTAGTGGGATCGGCCCCTCTAATATATGAGTGGTGAGAAGAACATTTGTTAGGTGTCGGTCCACTATTTTCTGCGGAAATCCTTGAAATTCAAACTTCCACCTATACACGCACTAAAACTTCGTGGGTGGGACCATTGATAGCAGAACGGAATGTCCCCGAGCTAGGACAGAAGAGGCAATTTAGGCAGTAGTTTTAAGAAAGGCCCTTAGAGTGATCCAAACCGTTGATACAGTGGGATCACTGTGGATGACCTATGCTTTAAAAAATCCCCTAGATCATATGAATCCTGACTGTTCAATTGATGACCAACAAATATACGGTTGATAAAGAAAATACGGAAACATCTGGCATTCGACTAGGAGCCACGCTAACATAACAGGCCCTAGGTACATCGGGCATTGAGACACAAATGGGTGGAACGTTAAAGAGATCCAACCCGTCTATCATGTACGCTGCCTCATGTTCACCATGGAACTCTAAAATCATGGTGATCCAACACTCAGGCGGGTCACACCATAGGAAACAGTTGGGATAGGACACTCACCATTAGTTATGTAGGGCGCACAGTGATGTTTATACACCATCTAATCCATTCATCTGATGTTCCTTGTCACGATGAAAATATTAACCAGAAATTACCGTATTCCAAAGCTCAGGTGGGCCATAACACGTGGATTTAGATGTTTTTAGGTATAATTTTAAGGGGTGATGGACGTGATGGACGGGCGAAATCTAACCTTAGAAAGTGAGCCGTAGGTACCCTACACCAGAGGGCCATGCGCAACTTGTCTGCGCTGGGCTAGGGTGATGAGCCTCAAGGGCCATGCATCGAGGCCGCGCTTGAGTTTCGGGCTCAATAACTAACTGGTGTGGATCTGGTCTTCGATCAGCCTCACCTAATGGATGATCCATCCCAACCTGGCCCACCTTACTTAGCATTGGTGGGCTCAGAATTTTGTTGAGGGTACCCGTTTGCCATGAACCCATTTCCTAAGCTCGAATGTAGGGCTGGGCCTGGATTCAGCATCTTAGCTCATGGGCAGCACTTGATAGACCGCTACAGCAATTAAGCCCACCTAATGGATGCATTTTGGTAAATTCTCCCTATAAGGGGCGGTTGGATACCATCAAATAAATTATTTTTTAATTTATGTTAAGTAATTAAGTTACTTTTTTCACTTTAATTAGTAGGTAAGTATCATTGTAAAAGTAGCTTATGTGCTAAAAGCTACTTATCTTGATAAGTAATTTTTTTACTTTTTAACTTATGGCGGTTATACTTTTCTTTTTCAGTGTTCATGTCAAATGAGACTCTCTCTCACTTTGGAGGCCACACAATAAACGATCCACATCTAAGGCTGGCCTCACATGATGGATAGTAGATGTGAGGAGGACCTAATAGCTTTGAGAGATGATTACTTATAATGTTGAAAACCAAATATACTTTTCTACTTTTAGATATTTATCTACCCATTAAGTAGAAACCAAAATAAGTTACTTATTTAATAAGTTGCTTATCTTAAGTAACTAACAATCCAAACGGGTTAAGGGCCCATTTGGGTACCACTAAATAAGTTACTTTTCCTACTTACAATTATTTCAAGCTATTTAATCACTTCAATTTAATATGGAGAAGTCAAAATAAGCTACTCAAGGCAGAAATAGCTTATTTGAAGTAACTTATGATCCAAACACCTCCTAATTGAGTAACCATAGCCTATTTACAACTATTTACCATTGCAATATTTGAAAAATCAAACCAAACAGCCCTAAAAGAAATTAATTGAGTAAACCAAAGTCCCCACTGCTGCATAATTTTCATTTATCTCAAGATAACAAGATTGAAAAAATCATATCACCAAACAAGTTGTTTCACAAAAGCAAATGGTAATTAAAGATAGTAGAATTGGAAAAGATTGTAGCCTTGATGAGACAACGTAGATGACATTTAAAAGCACTTTTAGAAAAGAAAAAAGCGGAATATAATTTCTAAGAATTTAAAAGCACTTTAAAAAAGAAAAAAACAGACTATAATTTCTAAGAATTTAAAAGCACTTTTAAAAAAGAAAAAAGCATAATATAATTTCTAAGAATTTAAAAGCAATTTTAGAAAAGAAGATAGCATAATATACTTTCTTAGAATGTCTTTTCTTTTTCTTTTCCTTTTTTTTTTTTTTGATTTAGTTCACACACCCCATTGTTAGTCACATCAAAATGTTAGCCACCCCCACAATGGGAATCCATACAACCTCAGTATTGAAACGAGGCTACCTTCACTGAGTCGGCCACTTGAGCTATGGACCTGGGTGTTCTAAGAATGCCTTTAAAATGCCAAATGTCACTCTCTAACTTGGGATCTACCTTATTCTTATTCTACCATATCACCTCTCCACCGTTGATAACATCGCCACATGGATTATCATACCCATTATTTTATAATGTTCAATCTATTTCTGATCTGACCATCCATTAGAGGCGACCAAACTATGGATAGGATCATCCTTTCAGAGAGATTTTCAATGATTGACGCAGGACCAAGTAGATGGACCGTCCTGATCAATGAATTCACCTTCCACGTGTCATGTATCAGGTGACAAACGCCTGTAACTTGTCCAGAAGCCAAAACAGTCTCCAATCGGAAGCAGCCATCTGTGCACTGAATCCATCGAATCTTATTCCAAATTCAAATAGTAGAAATAGTAGGAGCTCTGTACTGAAGAATCTCAGTTTTTGGTTACGACAAAGGAAAAAATACAAATAATCAATTCAAAATAACGAGGAACTGTTTAATAATCCTAGTTACCGACATAGAATCGTAGTCGTATAATCCTCATTGTTCCTGTGGGACCCATCGTTGGTGATCAGAACAGTTTGTCGTGTGGGTCCCATCATGGATGGCCATTTATTGTAATCATCCTTTTTTCAGATTACACGAAGAGCTAATGGATTGTCCACCAGGAGGATTCTTGCAGCTAAGGCCGTCCACGATGATTTCACAGAATCAACGGTTCTGATCACAGTGGCTGAGCTTATTGCACGCTGGAGGGCCTGCAGACTATAAGAGTTAAAATAGACGGACACGGATTGGGTGGTGTTTGCCGACATTGTTGTGGTGATGTGTTGAGCGCTGTAGGGCCCACCTTGATATATATTATTTATATCCACTCTGTCCATCCGTTTTTTAAGATCATTTTAGGGCATGAACCCAAAAATTAAACAAATATGAAGTACAGGTGGACCACACAAAAGGAAACAGTGAGGATGATGACACCCAATGTTGAAACCTTCCTAGGGCTCACCGTAATATTTATTTTCAATCCAAACTGTTGATAAGGTGTCACAGACATGGATTAATGGAAAATACAAATATCAGCTTCATCCAAAACTTCTGTGGTCCCCAATGGATTTTTTAGTGGTGAGCGTTCAATAATCACTGTTTCCTATATCGTGTGGTCCACTTGAGACTACAGATCTGCTTCGTTTTTTATTCAGTGCTCCAAAAATATATTTAAAAATGTATGGTCGGCGTGGATATAAAACACATAAATCAAGGTGGGCCCCACAGAACCCAACACATCACCGTACCACCGCCGGGGGAGGTGTGCGCAACACCACCTGATCCGCGTCCAAAGTGGACAGCATTTCGGACAAAAAAGTGGAGGAGGATTCGAAGTAAGCTTAATGCTTACAGTGAAAGTTCACCACTGCTTTTATGTCCAGGTAATCATCCACAATTGCACACGTGGCTTGCATCCAAATCGTGGGTCCTACTCTAAATAGGGCGTCACTTGAATCCACACCGTCTGTACAATCTTCACCATCTGATTATGCTAATCAAATTCGGACTATTGGCCACCTATTCTCAAGCATCCATTTGACAGCAGCCAGTTGTATGGTTATGATTATTCAATAAGTGTGATTTTTAAACGAAACTTCATTAACCCTATCATTTAAACGGTGTGGATTGAAGTTCACACATGCCAGGTGGACCAGTCACTTCAACCTTAGATAAAAGGGAATAAAATGGTGTCGAACAATGATCACAATCAGGTCCCAAAAGTAAGAATCCAAAATCCGACGGTCGATCCAAAGCCACGCTCCTTTGTTTCCACCATTCTCTTTGTCCCACGTACATCGCTGCTCCCACAATCAAGATATAAATAAAGGGCCCACTTCCTCACTAAGTGCATAACACACACACAAAAAAAAGCCTAGCCAAAGTTCAAAAGGAGACCAGAATCAATGGCTGAGAAGGAAGGTGGTATTGTGAAGAAGGGCCATGATGAGGGCTTGAAAATGGCCACCTCTCTCCTAGAAGAGTTTGAACTCCCACTGGGCCTCCTCCCTATATCGAACGTGATTGAGGTCGGCTTTGTACGTGGGACCGGTTACATGTGGATCGTCCAACAGAAGAAGGTCGAACACAACTTCAAGATGGTCAGCAAGATGGTGAGCTACGACACCAGCATCTACGGCTACGTGGAGAGGAAGAAGATCAAGAAGCTCAAGGGAGTTAAGGCCAAGGAGCTGATGCTGTGGCCCCCAGTCAATGAAATCACCGTTGATGACCCACCCACCGGGAAGATCCACTTCAAGAGCCTTGCAGGGATCACGAAGACGTTCCCGGTGGAGGCGTTCGCGGCGGGCCAGTGACAATCCAGCCTTGATTCTATGGCATTGATGGTATGATGATGCCATGGACGGTTCAGATCGTTTTAGTGAGTGTTTAGCTACATTAATTATTCGGTGAGGAATATGATGGAGCGTGTTTTGTTGGATTTGAGAATAATGACTTTGGTTTATAAAATATGAAGATTTCGGTTTCTTGCTCTCTTGGTTTTGAATGTTTTCTTTTATTTAATATCATAAAGAGAATATAATGGTCCGTTTAGCTGTCCATGTCCTATATTTAATTTTAAATGATTAGATAAAGAGAATATATACGGGTCCGTTTGGCTGTCCATGTCCTTTATTTAATTTTAAATACTTAGATAAAGAGAGGCTCGTGAGTAATCTGTAATATGTGGGTGGGGCCACCTAGCCCTAAGAGCCCGAGCCTGCTTTGGACTGGGCTTAGGACTGGCGTGCATTGCCCGATCAAATTTTGTGCTGGGCTTGGGCTCAAGTAAGTATAACCAATCCTGCCTGGTCCGGGCAGGATCAACTGACTCCGGGTTACCTTTACCTGGGGCCCACCTTGATTAACTTTTTGTGTATCCATGCCGTCTGTCCATCCATTTTTCAAGCTTAATTTAGGATGATATGCCAATGAATGGATTAGGAACATCTTGGTGAAAAATAAGGATTTTATCAATTTAAAGGGCAGGCTGAGTTGGGGCCCAATCAATATTTTCAGGCTCGGGTGAGGATGTGCTGTGCTAGGCTGGTAGGCCATGCAGGGCATGGGCCGAGCTCAGGATTTTGTCCCTAAATGTTGGGGCAGTCGGGCCTAGCCTGGCCCAGTCCAAAGTCGCTCCACTGCCAGCCCTGCTTGGGTGGCTCTGTGGGATCAAATGTAAAATAATGACTAAAACCTCTAAAATCACTTGGTGTAGTCCTAAAATGAGGTGAAAAAACTGATGGACAGAGTGGATATACAACACATACATCATAGGTCCCATGGTCCTAATCGGCACCCGGATTAGGTGAGACCCTGGACTCACCCAGACGGTGCGGCCCTTACTGTGGGGTTACATGGGCCCTACTTTTATACATGTATTATGTATCCACACCGTTTATCTGTTTTTTCAGATCATTTTATGACATTATCCGAAAAATAAAACAGATCCAATTATTGATGAACGATGCCATAGGAAACAGTGCTGATAGACCATTAATGGGCCACAAAAGTTTTGGATCAAGCTAATATTTGTTTTTTTTTTTACCTTCATCCAGGCTCATGTGACCTTATCAACATATTGGATGGTTAAACACTACGGAACCATTAAGGTGAGCTCTGAGAAGTTTTTAATGGTAGGATGGTCAGTCAACACTATTTCCTATGGTATCGTCCACCTCATAATTGGATCTATTTCATTCTTCGGATATTCTCATAAAATGATCTGACAAAACGGATGGACCCCACGCTAAGGGCCGGATCTTGGGTGAGGCCGGGTCTCACCTAACCCATTCTCTCGGCAACATTGGCGTGCGTACAAGTTATGTTAAATGACAGAATTGCCCTTAGAAAGAGAATGGTAAATAACAAAATTACCCTTATAAAGAAACTGGTATTCCACTTTAATACAGTGACCCAAGTCCACTTACGTCTCTATAGTTTGATTGGAAGAAATGGGTCTGAGTCAATGAAATTGTCGGTGGACTAAGCTCACCCAACTCACCGACTCCTGTTATGATGAAATACAAACCAGGAATCAAACTAGTCTCATTTTTCAAAGTCAACCAACCTACTATCACATTTTGTTAATTCCTAAATTGCTCCCCATTCACATTGTGCATTACAGGGTGATGGCTGACTCTGAAAAAGCATCCAATCTATAGTCTAGATGGCCAATTGTTGCATATTGGGCCCACCACCAAAGACCAATATGGTTGGTTATCCATGTGGGCCCAACCAAACTAACAGGTATTGGATGGTCATTATGAATGGAAAACCTCAAAAACTCAAAGGACATGGGAAGGAATTTGACAAAAAGATACGAGAATTCTGGTGATTTAAAATTGTGCCAGCTTACCAACATATGGTTAGGATTTCACCCAAAAAAAAAGCCCTCAATAGCTATATGGTTGGGTTGACCATTTTGGATTTCACCCAAATGGCCGTCCATAAGGTATGGGGCTAAACTAGTACTCATGGCCTCATACGTGCCAGTTTCGGCCCTGAATGATCCAGTGCACCCGCCTAGTGACCAGACCAAAATCATCCCCGACTCGTCCATCTTGTACTGACTCAAAACGAGTTGGGACGACGATTCACAGACCGACTGACCACTGTAAGACTCGGTGAGACTTCGTGTAAAGTGGTTGTGTGGGGCCCACCAATGATGTATATCCAAAATCCATTCCGTCCATCGGGTGCTCTACTAAATTGTGGCCCTTATCGCAAAAACCCAAAAATTAAAAAAAGTAAAAGTTAGGCGGACCACAACAATGGAAACAAAGGAAAAGGTCGTCCACTCCACCATAGGAAAGTATAAAATCGTGCGTGGGGCCTACTGTGTTCTGTACCAACCCATCCAACCCGTTCATAAAGTGGGCCCCGTCGTGATAATGAATTTATGAAAAATGAGGTTCATGCAATACACAGGTGGCCACGCTAGTTAAATTTAGGGCACACTTTTTACACAGTTTCCTTTGGAGTGGCCCACTTAGCTTTAGATTATCTTATCTTAATTGTTGGCCACACCTGATACACAGTTAGGATAGCCAAACATAAATCAAGATGGGCCCACAAAAAGCACATACATTACTTGTTTGTTGAGGCAGGACCATTGGACCATGGAGCAGATCTCTGAGATTACAGCAATCAAGAAATTCTAACGATATGATTTGAACGAAATAAAGATATGGCCCTGCATGGCCCAAAACTGCCCATACGCAGCAATTCGGAGGTGATCGATATGGGAGCCTGATTGACCGTTGGTTAGGAAGCATGGGTTCCAACATTGAGGTCTCGGGTTTGGGAGCGGATTAGGTGAGACCCCGGATCCATCAAGGTGGGTGGGACCCTAACTGTGAGGCTACTGTGATGTACGTGACTGTATTCATGCCTTCCATCCTTATTAGAAGCTCCTTTTTGGGCATGATTGAACAAATGAATCAGTTCCAAATCCATATAGACCCTAGTACAGGAAACAATGGTTATTGGCCATTAAAAACTCCCCGTGGCCACAAAAGCTTTGGATAAAATGATATTTGTATGGTCTCTTCATCTAGGTGTTTGTGACCTTATCAATAGGTTGGATGGCAAATAAACATTCCAATGGAATCTATGAAGTTTTTAATGGTGAGGATTCAATCATGACTGTTTCCTATGGTGTGGTCCACCTAAAATTTGAGTCAGCTTCATTTTTGTGATCATGCGATAAAATGAGCTTTCAAAATGGTTTGACGGTGTGGATTTAAGGCAAATACATCACTGTGAGCCCTATAATCAGGGGTCCCACCCACTTTGGTGGATCGCGGGTCTCACCTAATCCACTCCCCACGGGTTGAGTCCTGGCACCTTACTAACCATGAAAAAAATAAAAACAAAAAACATGTTTCCAACTAAGGCTGCGGTTGTGAAAGTCACGGGTTCAATCCCACCATTGAAAATTACTTAAAGAAGTCAAAGAACTCATTGCTCATGATATTTGAATTCGTCTAGACACTGATTGGCATGGACTTCATTGAAAGTATTTAACGGCTAATATTTTTCAGATCAATCTAATTAAGACTGGTAGACTGCCAGCAGGAGTTAGCTGTTGAAATCACTACATACCGTGACAACGGCCGCAAGACTAGTATGGCGGTTATTGTGTTCATACGGTTCGCATGAAGATTGAGTTTTCAGTTTGTGCAAGTGGGCCCATGATCCGATGATCCTAACCGTTGATATTAAGTCGCGTTGGTTAATAAACCACTCTTCTGGAAATGAAGAGAGTTATTTGGGATGCGGATTGCGTCGTGACTCCAACACCACACCACGTGGCTATGTGGGGGTCTGGAATCTGTGGGAGCCCACTGTGATGTATGTGTTTTATCCACGCCGTCCATCTATTTTGCCAGCTCATTTTAGGGCATGAACCCAAAATTGAAGCATAACCAAAGCTCAAGTGGACCACACAGCAGGAAACAGTGGGGATAGTTATGTCCAACGTTGAAACCTTCCTAGGACCCACAGCGATGTTTATTTGTCATCTAACTTGTTCATAAAATCGTACAAATCTGGATAAAAGTAAAACAAAAATGTCAGCTTGATCCAAAACTTGTGGCCCACAAGAAATTTTCAGCAGGACTTCAATCTCCACTGATTCATGTGGTGTGGTTCACTAGAGCTTTTGATATGCTTCAATTTCATGTCCTACACTGAGCCTCTAAAACGGATGGACGGCCTGGATAAAACTGACATACACATAATGGTGGGCCCCACAGAGTCCTGACACCACTGTGGATTAACTGGAAGACTATGTTGAAATTAGACCATTGGCTATTTTTCATATTTAGCCCTCCAATAAAATTCCACCAACCGGCCATGCAGGACATTAATTAGACTGCACATTTTTATCATGATCCATCTGCAGTGGGTCCCACATTTTCTACGGTCGAATTTGATTATATTCATGTTGCCTTGTATCTTTGATTGCATGCTTGTGATCCATCATACTCTGAACATAAAGCTTCTTTTCTCAAAGACGCATGACCTTTTAAACTCCTCCCACCTTTGTTTATCACAATTGCAAAATCTCCCTTCTTAATTATTCAGTGATTACAAAGACCTCTTTGTTTACGTGTGTGGGGCCCACCATAATTTATAAATGACATCGAACCCATCTAGTAGTGTCTCTCCACCATAAACTGGAACGCCCAAAAAACAGGCTAATCCATTCATCTGGTGGTCCACACCATAGTAAGCATTGGGTAACCACCCAAAACATCCAAAATTTTTAAGGCCACCTAATGGTTGGACCCCCTGATTTTTTAGGTGTCCCATTGTCACATTGGTTCACCACACTGAATGGGTTAAATGATGTACATGCGTTGGAGTTATGCCTTAAAAATTCAATGTGAACTTTGTCCACCAGTGATGCAGACATGAAATTGTAATTCAGGTTGAACATGGGTAACATTGTCAAGGATCGAACCTTGGATCACTCACACATACACACTATTGTGCCTTCACCAGCTTATCTAACAAGCAAGAGACAGCGTCCACATAGGTAGGGCTGAAAGTTGGGCGGGTTCAACCCGACCGACCCTGTGACCGACCCGACATTGGGTTGGGCTTGGGCAAGAAGTATCGAACCCGATCTGGAGCTTGGTCTATAAAAACATCAACCCGATGAAGTTTGGGTCGGGCTTGGGTTGAGGTCTCGGGTTGCCCGACCCAATCCGAACCCGATCCATATACAAGTTACTTATACTTTTATTATACTTTAGTGAATTAAACTTATAATGTTTACTTGTATTTTAACTTATTTGTTTAGGAAAAGTGAAGTTCTTTCCATAAATACATACATGTATAATTAATAAAGTCAAAGGTACAAAAAATAAGGCATATATTAAAACATAATAGACTAATGTAATATTAGCATGTATCAACCCGACCAACCCGATCAACCCGACTGAGCCCGCTTGGGTTGGGCTTGGGTTGAGAATTCCCAACCCGAGGTTGGGTTGGGTTGGGTTAGGGTTGAAGTATAGGAACCTTGGGTTGGGTTAGGGTTCAGCACCAACCCGACCCAACCCGCCCGACTTTCAGCCCTACACATAGGTGGACATGTGATTGTGCTTTAGTTAATATGCAAAGTATCAAAAACATATATAGACATGAGTTAAAGAAAGGGATTCCTCTAATTGTCCTTAAGAAATTGAAATTGGACACATTAGTCACTAAGGGAGAGTTTTGTGCCATGGATCTAAATACCCTATTATTTCGTTACCACCTAGCAGGTTATAGGACAAACATGTGATTGTTGTCATCATTATGATGATGGATGTAGTTCATCTTATGTGAGGGAATTAATGATGAGTCAGGATGGAAGATCTCCAACATCAGACATGACGATAATTAAGTTTGCCTTTGCCCTACTCAACATGAGAGTGCGAGTATGGCATGGATAAAGGCTACTAGGTGAACCTATTGTACACTTGCATTGATGCATCAAGGTCAACTCTCTAGCTCAGGAAGCCTATCATACTTAGACTATGATCGACATGAGGATGTTCTAGATCTGATTAATACTTAAACTTAAGGGCGTGGGAGGGTTTAAGATTTTATTGTATGTGTTTTGGCTCACTTTATGAGCTCATCATGTGGCTAAAAATAGATATAATTAGATATATTTATCTATGTTTGTTGAAACTCACATGGGTCAAAAAGAAATCCACTGCTTTCCTATGTGGCTACTTATAGCTTAGATCTAAAAGATCAAACATTCATCAAATGATTTTTTTCAGTTAGGCCTAACACTCGAAATGATTTGAAAGGTTTTACATACGTTTTCAACCGTTAAACTTCTATTTTAACCGTTAAAATACTTTTAATCGCACTGGATGAACATTTGATGGTTTAAATATTGAAACCAACTATTTGATCCACATGGGTAGTCATTGTTGGCAAATAGCACAAGCGATAGTATTCGACCCAAGGAGATTGTATGCATATGTGATAGTATTCAACCCAAGGGGATTGTATGCATATGTAATCGCATAATCGCATGCCATCGTACGGCTCCAAAAAGTTTTTTTACATTTTTTAATCACTTAAGTGATGGCATAATTGCATGTCATCGCATAATGCCCAATAGTCATAAAGCCGCGTATGCCACTAAGACATCTGTGGTATATGTTCCAAAAATAGTATATGCATCATATGAGTTCTTGTGCAATTACATATAACAACACTGCATGTTGGATCTTTGGTGGATGAAGATGGTCATAGTAATGGAATGATTTGATTAAAAATGTGCATAGGATAAGAAAAAATCACAGGATTTCAATGCAGTGAGGCATTTGAAAGACTGTATGGTAGTAAAGTACCATAATTTTTTTCCCTAAAATCCCAACTCCTTGTAAATAGATCCCATCCTAGAAGGAGAGGATACAGTAGAAAGGGAGCTTCAGATGCTGCTCCCTTCCCCCGGCATCACCTAAAGAGAGAAAAAAAGAGAGAAGAAAGAATAAGAGAGATCCATCTCCCTCCCTCATTCCCTACATCACACGTTCTACATGTATGGATTCACCCCTGTGAACAACTCTTACATCCCTCTAATGTACTTTAAGGGCTGATGTGTTTGGCTCTCACATATCTTCTATTTACGAAAGATTTGGAAGAAACTTCTTTGAGTGTAAAGATTGACGTTGACAAAATGATAATTTCTTAGTAACACTGATCAGGTAAATCTTAACCAAAGCTTAAAATTTTTATTTTCTAGATACTCTGACATATGTAAATGGTAATCCATAGAGATTAGTCACACGCTCTAAATTTTTAAAAACTTCTAAATTCAGGTGCATTTCGAAAAACATAACACGTACCATGGTGAGAGACCAGAGTAAAACAATCAATTCTTCAAAGAAAAAGTGCTAATAGATATTGTTTCTTTGCATGGAACAATGGGGTAATCTATAACAAATTTTTAAAACAAAGGGGGGGGCAGGTATGACAGTGGTACATACATGGGGATGTATGCGCAATTAATGCCTGTTGTTAAGATTACCGATTACACCACCGTTTTCTTAGTTCAAGCAGAAGGAGTGTCCAATTATGGGACATGGTCCATTTCTTTGCACAGCTTGCAAGGGTTTTGAGTTCTAGTAATTGGGCCATGATTTGGTAATTTAGATCACTAGATGTGTTCCACTAAAAGATATTTTATATTGTTAGTTGGACGCACCATTGACAAACTATGGCCCAATATTCTGAAACAATCTTAGCTTCGGTTAAGAAGAAGTGCAACAATGTTCACATTCAAAACAGCATGCCATCAGAGTTCAATCTTATCACCAGAATGTTAAGGATGGGTCCAGCCAGGGGCCCACTCGCCAGAGGTCAAAACCACGTGCCGTCAAAAGACTCTAAAAAGGATAGGCAATTCAATGAACTGCCCCAACTAGACGTTTGAAAAAACAAAAAGAAGAAAGTCTCTAGTTAATACCCTCACATATTCTTTTCCAAAATACCAAAAAAAAAAACCATGCAAAACATGCAGTTTCGCCTCATCACACTAAACAGTGGCAAATTGGCAACCTATCCGCCACTTTACCTGTCGCCAAACCAAACTAGACTCCCTCTTGTCTCTGACATTTGCAGATTCTCCTCTGTTTTTCTGATATTTGTGTTTGCCTTATTGTTCATCCATATTTACACCCTCCTGCCGTCGGTTACGACTCCCTACTTTCAAATTTAACAGCAGTTGGTTGCAACTGACGGTAGGAAGGAAGAATATACAAATATTGATGAACAGTACAGAAGGCGAGCACAAACTTCAGAAAAAGCAAAGAAATTCTGCAAATGAGAGAAAGTTGAGGGAATATACAAACATCTCAAAGACTAATACTCTGGCATGGTGAGGGATGATACACTAGTACTTCCAGACTACTAGACAGATTTACATACTTGGCAATATCAATAGGTCTGAGTTCAGATGTATCTTGAACTAAAACTATGCTTAGTTAATAACCTTTGGGTCCTAATTCAGGAAAAAAAGTGCCTCCAATCAGAAGGTTAGGATCGTTGATTGTTCAGCAAACCTTATTTTGCCAACTGACTTCTCAACAGCAGGTACCACAATTTAGTCAGTTTAGTTCAAGTTAATGCATGACACATCTACAATTTATGAGTCTCACCTATCAAGCATGATACTTTGTCAGAGTATCAAACACCAGGAGAAAAAATCACACCCACCAGACTAAAATGGTCCAGCTGTTGGCATTCAAAGGGAAACGAGGAAAATAATCATTGGGCCAAAACCATTTGGGAAATCAGACAGTTAAGGTCGCATCTGTACAGAACCACGAAAATGTACATTTGGAGATCAGACCACTAGAGTAATCCAAATTATTAAAGAAAACAGTCCAATCAGTGGCAATGAAATGGACGATAAAAAAGAAATGATAAAATGATAAGAGGTTTGAGCCCAGATGGGAAACCAAACATCTATGATCATCTTATCAGTGTGATTTTCAAGCTACACTGCACCCACAATGGAGCTAACAATTTGGATGGAATAGATTTTCATACATATATCCACATCTAAGTTGCATATGAGACTTCCACAACTTGTCGAGATGCAGCCAAAGCGAACTGTAATCATATTTGGTCAATATAAAAACAGGAAGCATATCTCAATCTTCTATCCATCTCTGCAAATGAGCTTTGTTGGGAAGAATGATAGATCATCAAGTAATATCAATAAAGTGATCATCGTCTTCTCTGTAACCTACTAACACCCACCGGACTTCCAATGAGAAATGCCAGGTGCACTCTACTCAAATACACTCAAGCCTCACATGGAAACAAGAAAAACGTGTGTAAGCTGCGAGCCGCTCTTCAGACAATCCCTACCATGTATATGCCCTGTCTCAAGAATCAGATCAATCCGACAATTAAATGGGCTACAAGTGGACCTGGAATTTGGATGGTTGGTAAATTCCTATTAAACATTCATATTCTTCTTCTTTGCCAGTTTGGCAAATCCCATTTTCACATCAGCATGAATCTTGAGACAGAATCCATAAGGTGGGGATCAACTAATAAGCGGCTCAGATCTCGAACAAACGTTTCTTCATTGAACATCGTTGATTCACTAAATGCCTAATGCCCACCACTACTGGTATGTCATTTTATGTACATGTACAAAGTCTCTACCAACCCTCTCTCCTCCTGCTTTCAAAAACTAAGTACAAAAGCCAATAATTTCTACATCTGTTTCTCTCATTTCCTCGCAAGATGAGGAAGGTAAGAGGGGGAGGGTGTATAAGAATAAGGCTGGCTTAAGCAAAAAAGGGGTGACAGTAGATATAAAACCAGAGTGACAAAAATGGAAAGAATAAATAACGCAGAGAAAAAAATGAAAAAGAAAAACTTAAAGCTGCCGCTCTGGTTTGGCCTCGGCTCTATGAAATTATTATGTAGCTCGTTTGTAATAGGAATGTAGTTTGTATGAATTGGAAAGGTGGAGTTCCTCGTCTCGCCAAAGAAAGAATGGATGATTCTAAAAGCTGTAATGCCTCACCGAGAATTCCAATACCTGCTGGCTTGGACAGATCATCTCTTTCACCCGGGCCCCATTTTTGTAGATCTTGAATGTCGGAGCAATCCTCACATTCTCAGCGTTGGCTACTGCAGTGTTCTCCTTGATGTCCACCTTCATTAAATACCATCCAAAGAAATAAGCACATGTAAATTCTAGATAGTGAGAATATAAAAGGAATGGGTGGGCGAAGCGTTTGATGTTTTACTTGTGTCGTGAGATTACCTTGTAAAACTTCACAGATGGATATCTAACGCAGAGCATGTCAACGAAGGGAGATATCTGCTCACATTGCTGGTTTGCTGCCATCTTGAAATGGACTACTGAAATTCCTGTAAATTGATGTTTAACCATGCAGAATATGAGTCGAAGAAAAAAGGGATTCAGATACAGATTATCTTCGACAGACTAGCTGTCAGTGGAATACCAATTACTGGAGTAGGAAGATGTTTGTAGTACTCCACTCAATGGGTGAAAGACTGACGTTCATCCTTGAGAAAAAAATCATATCATTGAAGAGGTTTTCTAACTCCACCTCCACCCCGAATCACCTCTACATGGCAAAATTGGCATGCCTGGAACATCCGAGCAGTGCTTGATCAGGGTGGGTCCACTGTGTGGATGACCTGGTTCAAAAATCAGGCTTGCTCATGTGCATGGTTCTAACTCCCACCTCCACCCCGAAAGCTTGCTCATGCCTCATTTTTGCGCTGACGTCCTAACATTAGCAGCTTGACAGATGTACAGAGTGGATGTCACAAAGTCATTGCAGTGGACCCACACGTAGCCTTGGTTGCGCTGCTTGCTCCCTCACACTACCTGAGGGCGAGCTAAATGAAAGGAGAAGAGACAGTGAGCAGGCTACTCACATTAAAGTAATGACATGACAAAATAACCCCTGTTTGAAGGTCACACACCCATTTTCCAGAAGTTCGCGCCCCTCCCCATGACTAATGACAGGGTAAATTTGGCCAAATGCTGCTGCATTATATTAGTATGAGATGTCATCCACCTGACATGTTTACTGGCCAATTGTGGCTACATCATCTACATGGGACCCACCTAATACACAGCTCCAGATGCCCTACAAATGTGCCATACATTTGTGAATGCGGGGCTTAGCATAACTCTTGACAGATTAAGCTGTGCAGTTTGAAACCAATGGTGAATACAAAAAAGATCGGTAGAAATACGGAATTCTTGTGGAGTTCTAATATAAACTAAATACTATTATCACAGAAATAAGATCACAGTTGTACCAAATATCATGATTTTTCAGTCTAATTGGTGCAAAATATCATGAAATTTCATGATAATTGGTGGGCCTAAGCGCATCCTAGATTAAAATTTCCCATTTACAAGATCAACGAGGAACAAATGCATGTAACCAGATGACTTGACATAAACATAAGGGGAAAAAAGAGGAAGGAATGGTCGCATGACAAGATTAGCAGTCAAGGAATGGTCGCATGATGAGATTAGGAGTGAAAGTACTAGAAAAAATGGTGCAAAGAGGAAGACTCGCCTGGTGAAGATATTGTCTCTCTAAACTGCTCCATGCATGAAATTTCCTCAACTTCACCACCAAACTTCATGTTATAAACTTCCTCACCGCGGGATTTTTTCAATGCAGCTTGTGCATGGAATAGAGCTTCAGCTACTTCTTTGTCACCCGGAAGTTCATTTATCAGTACCTCATAATCTCGAACAGATTCAGCCCACCGTCCAAGCTAATCAGCAGAAAATAGAGCAATAATCGATCAAATCAGTATATCCGAAATTCCAAAACTCACATGAAAGAGGATGAAGATGGAATGTGGCTAATTTACCTTGTCATTGGAGGCAGCGCGTCGAAGGAGAGCTTTGGTGTACCTGGGATGGATTCTCAGAGCTTCTTTACAGTCTTCAACAGACAGCTCCCATTGCCCAAGCTTGGATCTGCAAGCCGCTCTATTGCAATATAGAACAGGGTTGGAGGGATCGAACTTGAGACCTTCTCCATAGGCTGCACAAGCTTCAGCAAACTTACCAGCATTAAAGAGATCATTCCCATGGGCCCGAGCTTTCGCTACAGATCTCACGTTGTTCAGTAATACCGCAACTTCAATGTTTCGAGGATCGATATGCCCAGCTTTCTCAGCGGCCACAACTGCACTCTCAAACCTGCAAAACATCCACTCTCACTCACCTGATGTCTCTTGATGTTCTGTTGGAACTTTAAATTCCAAAGCTCACCTTCCCAAAGCCATTTCGACCTGGGCGCGGACAAAGAACGGGTAAGAATCACAGATCATTCCAAAGAACTTGGTCTGTGAGCAGGACTGGGGAGATGGTTCGAACTTAGGCATGCTTGATAGGGCAGAATCAGCATCTTCAAGTTGATGGAGCTTGAGAAGGGCTTCTGCTCTCAATGCAAAGAGCTACAAATTCCAACCAACTCAGACCAAAGTTACATTCTTTTCTAGTTAAAGCATGTTTGTTAGACGTTTAAAAATGAGTTCATCTCATTTTAGTTAATTGTAATTACATATTAAGGTATGTTTGGTTGCACCAAATATATCATGAAATTTCATGATAATTGGTGCAACCAAATGCATACTTAGAGATCATATTTCTTTTAAGGATAAAAAAATAATCTTGATAACCAACAAATATGATCTCTTATACCTACTTATGATTAACTAAAATGAGATGAACTCATTTTTAAGTGTCTAACAAACAGGCCCTAAATGTTCCAACTGCAGAAAACTCAATTCTGAAACTTTACCTGCAGAGCAGATTCAGCTCCAGCAGCGATGGCGGCATCACCTTCCCTCAACGCACTCTTCCAATCTCCAATCTTACGAGCATCTGTACATCTGCTCAAATGCCTCTCCACTGCCTGCAATTTCTGCAACTCGGCAGCATCTGGCATCTGCCCGGAATACAAGTGTTTTCGCGCATTCTCAACCAGCCCTAACCTGCCAAAACGTCAAGGTAGAATGCCTACACTGATGAATTTAGATCCCACAAACAACATATGATGGATAACAATGAGAACCATGAATTCAAATCAAGAAATGACAAAAAAAAATACACAAGACACAAAGAGAGCCCACAAATCTAAACCAAACAAATCCATGAAATGCAGGAAACGAAGAGAATCAATAATGAATCTCAATCACACAAAGCCACAAAATACAAAGGAAAAGAAGAGAATCCACATTTCACTATTACTAGGACGTCAAAGGGAGACTATAAACATAATTCATGAATCTAAATCAACCAAACATTATGAGGACACATACTACAAAAATAATCCATGAACCCAACCAAACATTGAACATAAAATCAAACAGCAAAAACAGAGTAAACCAAAAGAGAACCGTGAATCTTAGAGGTTGAACAAACGGCAAATATGATGGAAACCCACGGAAAAGGAACACTCAAAGAGGACCCTTGAATCTAATTCACTCCAACTATAGGAAAACAGGATATCAAGTAGATCTAATGAATTACATTTCCTCGAAGAGAAAAAATACTGAAACAGTAAACCTACAGGAACCCCATCTAAGTCGCCCAAACATCAAAATGCAGAAGAAATAAAATGAGAGTGAATCAAATGAGAATCTAATCACCTCCAACAACAAAAACAGCACTACAAGGAAGCCTCAGAAATCCAAATTACTCAAAGAACCAAAAGAAGAAGAAGAAGAAGAAGAAGAAGAGGGGAAAGGGAAAGGAAAACCTATAATTAAATCATCAAACAAGAAGAGAAATGGCAAGAACCAGAATAAAAACAAATGCAATCAGCCCATAAAAACCAGATCTTTCCACAAACAAACACAGCATCTGCTGGGGGGGTAAAAAATACGGATCAAAAACCAAAATGCAGATCATAAAAACTCAACCAAAGAAATCCAATTCAACTCCTACAAAGCAGCATTCCATTTCTAAAGAAAAAGCCTATAAACAATAAGGAAGAAATGCACTTCCCAATCTCTCTCACCGTAAATACAGGGATACAAGCCGTTGATGCGCCCTCCCATACCCACGATCCAACCTCACTGCCTCTTCACATTCCCTCACTGCTTCTACCAGCCGCCCAAGACCTATCAGAGCTGCCGCCCTGTTGCTCCTACAAGCTGCATTATCCGGCGAAATCGCAATTGCACGGTCATACAAACAGAGAGCCTCTGCAAAATGCCCCCGTTTGTACTGCTCATTCCCTGCCCTCTTCACCTCTTCAAAATCCGAGCTCGCCATAGCCCGTTTCACCATTATCGACTCCCCCGCAGAATGTATATTCCCTGTCGCATTCGCCACTGATACTGTCTCTCCTCCAGATTTCCCAGTGCCAAACCCACGCATTACACTCCCATGCCCGTAATTTCCCATCCCGGACCCAAGCACATCACTCCTCGCAGAGCTCTTGCACGCAACACCCATCTTCCCGATCTTCCCCGACGGGCAGATGTTCCCGCTGGGAAGGAGACTCCCATTTGAAGAACTCGCGGAACCACCACGGGAATATATCAACGGGACGCCCGCAGAACTCGACCGCCTGTGCCCAGGCTTGGAATTACGAGAAGCGGCAGTTGGGCTGCCTTCGCTGGAGCCCGAGAGCTCGCCCGAATGGTTTCCACCGTCGGATCGCTTGGCGACGGGAGCAGCATTGTTACTGGTCTTTCCGGAGATGGAGCTCGAAGAGCTGGAGCTGCTGCTTGCTGGTGCAGAAGACCCAGATGCTCTTTGGGTTCTCAAAGGCGAGACAGGGGAACCGAGATCGAGCTCTTTGAAATCGGGCTTGTTTTCGCAACTCAATGCATCTTGAAAGCGATCCGGAAGAGAGTCTAAGTATATTTCAGAGATGGGTTTTCGAATGCCGGCGTTGGAATGCGACATTTCTTCAAATAATCAAAATGCGTTTTTCTACTTATATATGTATCAATGCCTGTAACTACTAAAATGCCAACGACAGAGAAGGAGAGAATGAGAGAGATAGTGTGGTGGAAGAATTCATGAAGCGAGGGAGAGATGGGATCTCGTCGATGGAAAGGAGGAAGCAAGGAATGAGAAAGAGAGATCGGAGAGAAGGGAAAAGACAAGAAAGGAGAGAAGAACAAACGAACGAAAGAGATGGGCTTTTTCCTTCTTTCCTTCTTTCTTGTTTTCACATGCTTGCTTCACGAGACTCTCTCTCCTCTTCCCCTCCCCTCTCCACCTCTTCCCCTCTCAGCTTTCTTTCTTTCTTTCTTTATTATTGTCTTCTCTCTCCCTCTGATTGCATGCTTTATGGGCTCCTTTTCTTTTTCCCCGTCAGACGGTGCGCACGTTAAGACTCGTTCGCTCTCGAGGCTGATGTTAGACAGACGCTATCAGAAATCGCTCTTGGCCCACTTCCCTAATCTTACGTCGTAATGAGTTTTCTCTGTTCACTGCACCGCCCGCTTACTGGAAGCGGATTGCGTAGTGAGTAAGCGATGCGGAGTAAACTCTGTGGGGCCCACCGTGATTTACGTATTTTATCCACTCTATCCATCCATCTTAACAGAAAATTTTAGGTATGATACCAAAAAATCAAGCATATAAAAATCTAAAGTGGACCACACAACAAGAAAAGTGTGAACTGAATGTCTACCATTGAAAAATTCTCGGAGGACACAGAAGTTTTGGATCAAGCTGATATTCTTGTTTTCCCTTCATCCATATCCATGTGATCTTATGAACAGGTTGGATGACAAATAAACATCACTGTAGGGCCTGGGAAGGTTTCAACGGTGGAAATCATTATTCCCACTGTTTCCCGTGGCATGGTCCACTTGAAATTTGGATATGCTTAAATTTTGGGCTCAACCCTAAAATGAGCTGGAAAAACGTATGGACGGAATAGATAAAGCATATACATTCTAGGTGGGCCCAACAGAGTTTACTCCGGCACGATAAGAGCCCGATTCCCCGCTTACTATCCTAATCTTATGTTTAAGACTTCCTTTTGCTGCTCTGGCAATCTCACGCTCCATGAGCATGCAGATATAAATGGGTACACGTGTCACATGCACCTCAAAATAATACCGTCCAGATCATGGGCCTCAACATAGATATATCACATCGCCGCATATTTCATTGTAGATGATTCATCGCTGCACGTCTGATTGATAGTGAAATAGAATATTTTGAAGGGTCGTGATTCAACGAGGGGTCTTCCGTACGCTTGTCGGTGGTCCGGGCCCACGGAATATGTGGCAGGGATTTGGCCATTCATCAAGTAGGTACCGTGCCATGTACTAAAAATAAAGGTCGTAGACTCATCAAGTGAGACGAAAATCTACGTTGAACTTGGACTAGTGGAGTTTTCCGTTTTTCTATCTAACCGTCCATTTCTCTCGTACAAGCTTGACCGCACGTGATCAATGCACGAAAATTATTTTTGGTCCACCGTATGTTTACGGTGCTCCTTGCTTGATGAGTGGAGAAGATCTCTACCACGTGTCTTGTCATTCCGGATCTCTGACGCGTGTTTCGACACCCTCAAATGAGGTACCCTTCATTGATTCACGACCCTATTCTGAGATCATAGCCGTCAAATCAATCTGACTTTGGGAATATGCTCCCCAAACGTGTACAATTTCTAAATGCATGCGTATGGAGCGTCTTACTCCGCCAGATTATTAAATACCTCCTCTGAGTTTAATGCACGCGGATTGCCTGTGCCCCGGCACATGAAGTTACCGTGCCGGAAAGCTCCGTGGGACCTACAGAGATGTCCGTGACAAATCTTCTCCGTACATCAGCTTCAAAAGACGACAATATTACTGGAGCGTAAAAATCAGGCAGATCCAAAATTCATGTTGGCAGGCTGACTATGATGTTTATATGCCATCCAAACCGTTCACAGGGTTATTACCACTCAGATGATCTTAACCATCCAATGTAGCTGGACATTGCAGTTGATGGTCCATATTAACGGGATCTAAATATGACTATGGTGCAACAATGTCAGAGCCGTTCAAGTGCGAACATCGAGCCTGGGTTGAGCCTGAGAAAAGTGGATCACCAAGGGTTGAACAGTGGCACACATCTACGCCAATCTGAACAGTCCGACGTTGTATAGGACAAAAAAATGCATATATTGGAGAATCCTGACCGTCCAACTAGCTGACAGTTAACAAGAAAATGGTTAGCTGTCCAAATTCAAAAATAAAGAGAAGATGGTTAGGATTGTCTGCTGATCCAACCACTCCGTTGAATTTTGGCCAGATGATACTCTGATAAGTATGGTAAAAACATTCTTTTCTTATGGGCCCAGCAGATGGAAGGTCGGATCACGAAAATGATATGCCACGCGTCGAATTCTCATTGGTAGCTCACGATAAGGTTCACCGACGCACGGCGCACTGAATAACAACCCCTACGTGAATATTCTGTCTCTACCATTGTCTCTGCTATTAATCTCCTCATATTCCGTACTCGTGATTTTTCATTCTTACACGCAAGCCGGAAGCTAAGGCGACAGGATTTTTAAAGAGCCGTCTCAAAATTACTAAATTACCCTTGTCTTCTAGAGGTGAAAGTTCGACAATACCCTTGTTTGATGAGTAAATTATTCTCTCTCCGTGGATACGGGATAAAAGACAGAGAGATTTGCTAAGCCCGTATGCGTGTACAAGTTAGCTCACGTACACGCCACATTTGTGCCAGCGTGGCATACTGGCATAATATCCAGTCCGTTCATCAGAGAGGTACTGATATTTAGATGTTCTTAAATATGAATAGGTAGGCTGATGGTAAGGTGGGCCTCAAAAAGAAATGTACGGCTGATAGAAACTTGGTTGAATTTTTAGCCGTCTAACATCCTGACCACCTGATGAATCGTCGAGATTTTTTCCCTCGGGCCAGATCGTCTGCATTGTTAGACCAATCTGATGGGCGGATTGAATGTTGCACTACCTGTTAGCCATGCTGGCACATGTGGCGTGTAGGCTTTGCAAAGACCGGTTGAGGGGTAAAAAGGACGCGGATTGCCTGATAGGCGGGGCCCACCGTGATGTTCGTAAGAAATCCACTCCGTCCATCTGTTTTTTCAGATCATGTTAGGACATGGGACCAAAAATGAGGCAGCTCAAAATGTTAAGTGGGTCGCACGACAGGAAAAGGTGAGGATTAAACGTCCATCGTTGAAAACATGTGTGCCGCGGAAGTTTTGGATAAGGCTAATATTTTTGTGTTTTCAGTTCATCCTACTAGGAATGATCTTATGAACAGTATGGACGGCATAAAACATCACGGTGAACCCAGGGATGTTTCAACGGTGGGCATTTTTCTACCCACTTTTTCCTATCTTACGGCCACTTGAGTTTTGGATCTGCCTCATTGTTTTTCCACTATTATAAAATGATATGTAA
Organism: Liriodendron chinense; assembly: GCA_003013855.2. NCBI lineage: Eukaryota > Viridiplantae > Streptophyta > Magnoliopsida > Magnoliales > Magnoliaceae > Liriodendron > Liriodendron chinense. Next base: position 1,717,385 of record PVNU02000440.1, on the reverse strand, counting down.
AAACGGATGGACGGAGTGGATTTCTTAGAAACATTATAGTGGGCCCCACCTAGCTTCCTGTTGCCGAAAAGCTTTGGCGGGCAACCCGCATCCGATAAAACCGGGAACACAGAAACCGCAACTTTCCGAAAATGGGAGGGAAATATTACGCAATGGGAAATCGAAATTGACCCTTCAGGCCTTCACGCACCGAAAACGTCCGAGGAGTTTGCTGTATACATCCCAATGTGTTTCAAGAAGATACGGCGGGTCTGAAGCCGTTCAATTGATCCTTTTGCAATTATCCAAACCGTTTATTTGATAGATATTTCCTTGGATAGATGATATAAAAAACAATTAGATTGAATTTTTCAAACCATTAATCATATAAAAATTGTGTCGACCTCTAATGTTCAAAGCAAAAGAGACAAATTATTTAAGGTCTGGTATATATCAATTGAGAATTTTATTTTTCTTTCCACCGAATTAAATAGTGAGATTTGTCTATAAACGGTTTGGATCTTTGGATTATATCCAGATTCAAAATGCTAAAGTCCCGACGTATTGTGTCGCTATTTGTCGCGATGCATTCGAGCAAACATCAACTTCCGAAATTCGGGCCGTTGCCATGCTTCCCGACCAAAGAGGGCATTTTCGTAATACGCGCTTCCCTCGCGACCGGGGCAGCTGGCCATGTGCATGATGCCGTGACAGCTGGGCCATTCAGAAACCCTAAAGGGTTCCAGCCGCATCCAGCTAAGCAGATGACGGTGGCAATAACGGCGTTGATCTATTCCGGACATTCCGTTAGACAGCACGAGGACGTATAACGGAACGATACTCGAACCATACCGAGATGGACGGGAGCTGCCATACGCAGCGGCTCCAGCTCACCCTCTTTGGTCTATCCCTTTCAGAAACGCTTACTACGCTGGCTATATAACTGACTGCGACGCGTAATGAGAGAGGGCGTGACTTCTCTCTGACGTCGACATAAGACTTAATATGGATGAGATCCACTCCGTTCATCAGTTGTATCACCCCATTTTAACCCTTGATCCCGAAAATAACACTGATCCAAGATTCAATGTGCCTTTTCATATGAAAGTATAAAATCTTCCAAAAACTCTAAATTCACCTAGTGTGGTCCACGTAAATTTCAGAATACCGTGGTAGTTGTATGATAACTTCAAATTCATTAAATCATTCATATGAATGGATTGGATGGTATATAATACTACGGTGGGCCCATAAGTAACTAACGGTCTACGTTCCATCCCAACTCTTCCTTATGATGGGGCCTATCTTAATTTTGGACCGAACCATTTTTTGGTTTAAAAGGTGAAGATGAGACAGTGAACTTGATGGACGACGTGGATCTGATGCATGATCTTCCCACGTGATACTCATTAACTTGCACGCACACCCCGGCATGCATACCCGCAGTCAGGACCACCTTCCATCGGCTTGCCCATTTCCTCGGCTGTAATCGCTCTGCGTACGGACAACAAACCATTGAAATTTAAGATAAACCTACAACCGTTGTTTTCGTACCATTATGACGTTTTAATTAAATCCAACCGTCCATCATGCTCTACCCATCATGATCTCGGTGACGCCCAAAAATCAGATCGACCCAAAACTTAGATGAGCCACGCCCTCTGAAATCATATCTAAAACCTCTAACATCAAGTAGTGAGTCGTGCCTGAGTTTTTAGAATGACCTGATTCTTTGGGGTTTCCATTGATGCTGATTGGGTCTCGTCTTCTGATTGGATTGGATGGCATATGCAAAATACTGTGGGCCTTACACTTCCGGAAGGTTTTCGATAATGCCTGTCTCCATCCGAACTGTTACGTGCAGCGCGGCCATTCCTAGCTTTGGATTTTCCTGATTTTTGGCTGCCTAGGAGAATATAAAGGAAAGCACATGACGATCAGATTGGATAATATGCATGTATCGTGGTGGGCCCATGCATCGAGTTGAGAGACGGTTAAGTTGTTGTTAGCAAATAGACGGCCCAGAAGAAAGAAATACGCAAATAGTCCACATTCAACTGAAGAAGAAAAGTTATTAAATCTATTTTTTAAAAAAAGTTGTCCCACAAATTTCCCTCGAATTCACGTTTTGTCAAATAATGTCTGCATGACATGAAATCACAGGATGGTGCTTTCAGTGAGGAAATTATAGAACTGCCCTTGTTTATTTTGACTTTTTTAGTAGTGAAAGTTGAGTCTTTTGGGCCCACATGGCATGTGTGAAGCATCCAACCCGTCCAGCGGATGGACCCGTCATGGTAATCACATGAACAATGAATTACGCCCATTAAATTATCAAATGCGCTACCACTGAATTTAAATTTTTTGAGTGGTGTATATTATTTCTTTATGGATTGGCCTGCTTTACAATTAGATACTTCACAGTTATAGTTCACCTAATAATTCTCCCGATGGGTTATATGTTAGACACGTGACGCGTCTTCTTTTTTTGTTACACATGCCATCACACCCAACACACCACATGGGGTACTTGAACACATGCCCTTAGGCCGGTTTGGCACCATAGATTTGGGGGGATTTGAGGGGGCTTCAAATCCCCAGTATGTTTGGCACATAAAGTAATTGAAGGTTTCAAATTTAGTAGTTTCAAATCCTCTCAATGAGGGGGTTTGAAATCCAAGGTGGAAGCTTGGATTACATCTAAAATCCTTCCAAGAGTTACATGTCTAACATGTGTGTTACTATGCTGCTAATCTATTGGGCACATGGCCCACTATGATATCCCAAAACAATTAGATTATCAACTACATAACTCAAATTACTTTAATAGGAAGATCTATGCCTCCCAAACTTTGTCCATGTAAATCAATGATTAAAAATTATTGGTTGGTCATTCATATGTGATCTTATGCTTGTGGCCCATCTAAGACTTAGAATTTCATCATTTTCAGCCTAAGTATATATTTCAACAGGCTTATTACAACTATTGTGTCAAACATTATATAGGTATACTAATTAGGGATATTAAAGTTGATTTAGTAATTAAATTTAAAACCCCATAAATATTATACTTTTGGATTATGAGGGATTCCAAATCTAAGGTGCCAAACATGACAAGAGGGTTTCAAATCTAATGGGTTCCAAATCTTAGGGATTCTAAATCCAGGGGGTTTCCAAATCCACACTCCAAATAGACCATTGAAACTCACACGGTCTACCATTGAGATAGGGACCTGCATTCTTAAGCCTCGCTTTGTAAAGAAAATATAAACGAGGATATTAACATAAATTGAGCTCTAAAGGTCTAACTATGGATCACAAATAGAGACTTAGATTGTGCTAGGGTGACATAGATCGCAGATGGGGGACTTGAATTAGCTTAAAAAAATTGTGAGCACTATGAAAAATGGGGCAAAAATAGGCAAATGGTCTCCGACAGAATCATTTGTCTAATTGGATCCACTGAGGATTAAGGGTCCAATGGGTTGAGCAGGTTGGGTTTGGGATCGTACCCTGCCTAGCCCAACTTAACCTCACATACACGTCTTGCATCTTGCAAGTATGTTGCTTGAACCCTTGCTTTCTAAGTGATTATTTCTTAGCACACTTGTGGGCCATGATCAATTGATAAATAAAATAGATTCAAATGAAAAATAAGGATTTTATCAATTTTGAGGCCGGTGGCGCTATGCCCTACTTTGCTCGGGCTTTAAGTGCACACCTGCCTGTTAATGTCAGATTTTGTAACGAGATCCTCCGGCTTTGCTCCTTCACTCCAGCAGGGATTTCGCCACCAGACCTGAAGCAAGACAGCAAATAAGGGTGGCTGGGGACCAGCCGTTAGCCCTCCGATGCTTAAGTTAGGCCACAATAAGAAGAGAAGCCAAGCAAAACGGGATCAAGATTGAATGATGTATGCGTACCTTTCTCCTCATGGAGTCACCCCCTTATATCGATCTAAGGCTAGCCAATTTTGTTACATAAGATATCGAAATCCCAATGATGTCGCGTACGATACTGAGATCTCGCTGATTTCGGAGGACAAGATCCTTATCCTCAAAGGCAGTATCTATCCTAATAACTCCTTCCGGCAATCACGTTTCTTGATAGCAATCTGAGATTTGGAACCACCAGAGAAGATAAGCCCAAAGACCAACCTATACAGGCTGCTGATCGACATGGTAATAGTGCTGATTGCTCGTAGTTGGAGTCATAGCTACCGAAAAGGAAGGAGACGCCGAAAGGAAGAAGACCATCCGAACCAAAAGATTCAGGACTATTCTGATGTCGGGAGCTGCTTGTGTCAGGGATGCTCGCATTCATGATGCGCGACCCCTCCTGACGAGCCAGAGCAGAGATGCTCGCAACCAAGGGATGCGACCCCTTCTACCGAGGCCGAGCTGAGATGCTCGCATCCTATGGATGCGACCCTTTCTAACGAGCCCGAGCCGAGCTGCTCGCATCCGAGCGATGCGACCCTTTCTAACGAGCCCGAGCCGAGCTGCTCGCATCCGAGCGATGCGACCCCTTCTAACGAGCCCGACCTAGATTCCTCGCATTCATATGGTCGCGACCCTTCACTTCTTGTCAGATTATATTTGCCTACAACACTGCCCCAGCCTACATCCAGCCCTTTGCAGTCTTACTAAAGATGGGGTGTGCCTCACTTGGAAAATTGGTGCTAGAAATTATGGGCCCCTTCTTTTTTTTTTTCCTCTTCTCCGCATGCACTCACAATCCACACACACTCATCTGATGGTGGGATTTCTCCACAATGGGTACTCAAACTCGTGACCTGGAATTGAACCTTTTATAAGTCTACTACTGGAGCATGAGTAGGGACCCAAATTTGGGCCCTTTTAACTAATTTATTTTTCCACACACACTAACACCACAGTGGGATTTCACCACAATGGTTCTCAAACCAATGACCTGGCGTTGAAACTCTTCTAACTCTACCACCGACGCATGACTAAGGACCCCAATTTATGTGTCCTTCATTTGTAATCAGAAATTGAAAGGCTAGGTTTTTTTACTTACTTCATTTGCAATCAGAAATTGAAAGGCTAGGTTTTTTCCATCACAATGATTTCGAGGGCACCTAGGTGGCCAATAGTCTGCAGTTGAACAAACTGAGAACCCGAGTACACTCTGGAGTGCATTCTCGGCCGATGATCATGCACTAATTATTATATCCTCGACTTAAGGACATACATTATCCATGTGCTTATTATAGTTTGTACTAGCCAAGCCCATGGCTTCTTTTGATCTAGATTGCTAATCTAGTGGGTCATGTAACACATGGACTGCGATCCTCCCAACCCTAGCCAGATCCCCTACAAAACTCTGGAGGATAGGGTTAACCTACATTGGCATATGTGTGACCCGCTGTGATTTTCACTTGGCATCCAATCCGGTCACGTGCTTCCTCTTATGTTATCCAACGCCCAAAAGAGGCCCATCCAAAATGCAGTTGAGCCACAACATGCAAAACATTACTGAAATCTCTAAAAACACGTGGTGTGGCCCACCCGAGTTTTGGAATAGCCTGATTTTGGGGTGGGCCCTTCATTCCAGTGGGGCAGATCTACTGAATAGATTAGATGGCGGACAAGAAAACATGTGGGCCCCACACATGATCTAAATGGGTTTTATATGGTGCCACCTCATTCCACTTTTTTCCCTGTGGTGGGCCTCACCTGGTTTTTGGATCGCCCCGAGTTTTTGGCACCCATAGAAAACGTGAGGGGACGCACATGATGGAGGAATCATATGTTACGAAACATCACCGTCGGACCAACCGAAAAGAAAACTCCAAGACGCCGGCAGATCCGGGTCGAGGATCATAGGATCCAATGAATTACCATGTAATCCTTTGCTTTAGCTCCATGTTCTTCTTTTCCCTTCCAAGGGTAAGCGGATTGGTGTGGTGGCTCCAACACCACCCAGCGCTACGGGGCCCACAAGTATGTGTTTTATATATACGCCGTTCATCCGTTTTGCTAGCTCATTTTAGGGCATTGCCCCAAAAATGAAGCAGATCCGAAGCTCAAGTAAACCACAGCAGAGAAAACGTGATGATTGAATGCCCACCATTAAAAACTTTTTGGAGCCACAAAAGTTTTGGATCAAGCTGATATTTGCGTTTTCCCTTCATCCAGGTCTGTGGGACCTTATACACGGGTTGGATGGAAAATAAACATTACAGTGTGCCTTGGGAATGTTTCAACCGTTAGTGTCATTATCCACACTATTTCCTTCGGTGTGGTCCACTTGAACTTAGGATCTTCTTGAGTTTTATTGATCATTCCCTAAAACGATCTGCAAAACAGATGGACGGTGTGGATATAAAACATATGCATCAAAATGGCCCCACATCCTTCCTTCCCAGAGGATCTATTCACGCTCCGGCAGAGTGGCAGTTGATGCGCTCGCCTAAAAAATTGATCCTATGGAACACATTAGTTCAAGCTAAACTGCTGAAATCGTGGGACCCACTGCAGATTGGTCATAGGCCCAAAATCAGATTGATCCAACTACCCTAACTGCTTATTCATGGACTCTTCTTTACTGATCTAGGTTCATTGGATATTTTTTGCTCGACCACTCAATAAATGCCCTCGAATTTTCATTTCGACCGTCCAATAAATGCCCAAAAGTGGATCGTTAGGTAATAAGACGAGCGTTATGTTTATTGCGATCAATCTAAATTATGGCCACGATTTGAACGGTTGAAGTTGAGTTACGTCTATGTCAAGGGAAGAATTCTTTGGTGCTGACATGCCAGCCATAGAATTACCTTCTTCGGTCTACGTGTAATTCCTGTTTTCCTACGCGAATTGCGTCCAAACCAAACTATGGAGGGCCACCGTGATGTATCTGTTTATCCACTCCGTCCACTCCCAGTCTAAGATCAGGCCAACCACATGAGATCAAGAATGAGGCAGAACAGATGCTGAGGTCGGCCACATCAAAATACTGAGCTCGGCTGCATTAAATGCACCAAGCATTAAATGCAACGGTCATCTCTGGTGTGGCCGATCTGAGCGCTTGATCTGCCTCATTCTTGATCTCATGCCTTAAAACGATCTTAGACTGGGAATGGACGGAGTAGATAAACAGATACATGACGGTGGGCCCCTCCACAGCTCAGTTTGGACAGTGAGATGTATGATTTGGAGAAATGGTCCAATGCTCTCAGAGCACTTTTAAGTTTAGTGCTCCTGTTTGCATCAGTTTACTTGGTCTAATCAATTGATCTAAATTGTCCAATAAGTCCAGGACACATTTCATGGGCTACTAACAAAAATTACACTGATCGGATGATCCAATCCATCCCTGATTTGGCCCTTTTTTTTTTCCTACGGCCATGCTTTTTCTAATCAATGGACGCCATGGTTACAATTGCCTAGCATAAGTGATTCTTTTTAATCATAAGCAATCCATGATGACCCGAACAAACCGATGGATTAATTAAATTGTTGATTGGACCCTTTTTCTTTCTTTCTTTCTTTCTTTTTTGGATGCAAATGATATTAACCGTCCATATAAAATGCCATTAATCGAATGGATAACATTTGTTAGACCGACATGATATTTGCAAGCTAGCCCATGAAATAAGCTAGATCTAATGAACAATCTAAATCAATGAATTTGGGCTGTGTCCAAATGCAAATAGAGCCCTATAATTTATAGTGGTCTGAGATCGTTCTATAATTTAATAGTCTCGCCTATTTATGGATCAAGCGAGCGATATCTGCTTCTTTTATTCTATCAAAGAGATAAATAAATAAAAAAGGAAATGAATTTAAACTACCTTGGATCATGTGGCCTGGCACGCTTCTTAGTTGGGACCTGGAACTAGCGATGTGGCTGCTACCCTGACCTCAGGGCACATTCCATGTATCCCTGGTATATTTATGCTTCCCATCTGCTTTTTCAACTCTTTTATGGCATGAGCCCAAAATGTAAGTCGGTAAAAATCTCAAGGCAGACCACACCAGAGAAAAAAGGGGTGAATCTATTAAAAACTTTCCGTGGACACAAAAGTTTTGAATCAAGGTGATATTTGTTTTTTTTTTTATTTTTTTTTTCCATTCACTGAGGTCTGTATGACCTTATCAACAAGTTGAATGGGAAATAAACATTATAAAAGGTTCCAAGAATTTTTTAATGGTGGGCATTCAATGACCACTGTTTCCTATGGTGTGGTCCACTTGAGATTTTTATATGCTTCATTTTTCGGGCTTATACTATAAAAATGAGCTGGAAAAATGGTTGGACAGAGTAAAATATACAACAAATACATTGAGGTGGGCCCCATGGTGAGGGGACCACCCACATCCCTGGTTCAGGCTCGAAAGAAAGAGAAACTTTGATACCCTAGCTGAGTATGGTGGAAGATAAGCAAGCACTTAGCAATTGCTTGGAATATGTGGCACACCAGTAGCTAGATTAGACCGTCCAGATTATGGTAACTGGTATAAATGTACCCTGAAACAAAAATAAAGCTTATTTGATTATCTCACCATCGGATTGGTGGATATTTATTGGACAGTTAAAAATGAATAAATTCAACGTCCCATTTCACAAACTATTGTCCATGAAATAGAGGTTAGGATTGTTTGATCTTGGCCCCATAACTTGGTGACATTGGGTTGCTCAATCTTGTTGATTTATTGGTCAATATATGTCGCATGTGCAATTTCTAAGTTCCCATGTATGACGCTCGGCTTGTGTGCACCTGTCATCTTGTCATCTGCCAAAGTCCATATGATCCAAAGCTTTGGGGGTCCAATGTGATGTGTGCATGAAATCCACTGGGTCTATCAATTTATCCAACTCATGTTGGCATGAGAGACTTGTTATATATTATTGTTACAAAATAATTTAAAATGAAATATTTCAAATATTTTAAAACTTCCCTCCAAATTTTTAGTAGTGCCCTTTTTGGTTTTGTCTTTTTGTACTAAAAGATAGTCCCACATCGGAATTGAATTAGGAAACTTTCTTGGCTATAAGATTGGTTTTTGGTATAAAGGCATGAGCCCTTCAGGGGGCATGTGAATTTGGTTGTTTGGGGGGGCTATGCCCAAAGCCTCACACTATGCTTAAAACCACACGCGCGCCCGCTCGCCGGATGTGTGATGTGCGGGTGCGACCCTAGCCAGAAAATCCAACGGACTTTTTCTTTTTCCAAAAGACACAACCATTGGGCCGCGGTTTGAATCAGGCCCAATAACGGTTTTCTTCTCTTCTTCTACAGAGAAGCCCAACGGTCATTTTATTTGAAAACCAAAACAATGTATCTCTGTTTTAATGGGTGCTTAAACACCCACTCGAGACATCTCTTGAAGTCTATTAAAGGACTTCTGATGATCTCCGTTTTTCAATTAACTTCGAATTTTATCTTCTATTCTCTGAGCTTTCTGATTTGCATTATTATTTTCTACTTCGGGTTAAACCTATAAAGGGTGGTTCGGGCCTGAGTACAGAGTGCAACCTTGTGACCAGGCAGCAGTCGTTGTATCCTGGAGGTTGGCTGTCCATCGTTCCTGTTGCACTAAGGAAATTATCTAAGGGAGGGCAGTAACAACTTCAAGCCGAGTGATTTATAATCACGCCTCGACTCGACTATACGATAAGTTGATTTATAATTCGTTTTAAAAAACAATCAGATTCTTTCAACTATAATTTGATTTTTTATCATCATTTATCTAGATTTAACAACCCAGAAATTACGATCTTGAAGTTGTTACATATTAAATCTAAATAATGGTTACCATAACAGTTGACCCGACTTCAGAATTATCCAAAATTGAACCATTTGCTGGACAACATTTCAAGAGATGGAAACAGAAATTGAAATTTGCATTAGACACACTTAAGGTGTCATATGTTCTACTGATTCATTCAAATATGATGCCAATGATGAAGCCCATACGAGAGATGATCACCATTGTAAAAATTACATTTTAAACACTCTCTCCGATGAATTATATGATGTATATGCAACATATACAAATGCAAAAGAAATATGGGATGCACTTGAAAAGAAATACATGTTGGAAGAGGCCGGGGCTAAGAAACAAGTAATTGCAAATTTCCTAAATTATAATATGACAGATGAAAGAACTGTTTCTGATCAGATTTTGGAATACCAAAATTTGATTCATGAACTTCAAACAGAAGGCCTCAAAATGGATGAAATATTTCTTGCAGGTGCATTAATTGAAAAGTTACCACATTCTTGGAAAGAATATAAATCCAAAATGAAATACAAGAAAAATAATATGACTATGGAAAGCATCATAGTTCATATTCGAATAGAAGAGGTCAACAAAATAAGAGAGAAAAAGGAAAATGCAAATGAATTTGTTTCGAAAGCCAATCTTGTTGAACCAAGTAAAGAAAACAAAAAGAAAAAGGGTTCATGTTTTTATTGTGGAAAACCAGGCCACTATATAGATCAGTGCAGGCTCAAAAATAAGACAATATTGCAAAGCCAATGAAAAAGAAAAAAGGCAATTATTTTTATTGTAACAAACCTGGGCATCATATTGGAGAATGTAGACTGAAAAAGAAAGAATCCAAAGCTCAGGTTAATCATGCAGAACAAGATGTGGGAGATGTGATAGCCGCCGTTGTGTCAGAAGTAAACCTAGTAAACAATATGCATTGGGTACTAGATACTGGGGCTACTCGTCACATATGCAAAGATCGAAGCATGTTTGCCTCCAATCAAGCAGTAGGGGATGAAGAACAGGTGTTCATGGGAAATGCCTGAACTTCCTTAGTTGTTGGAAAATGAAAAGTGTTGTTGAAACTCACATCAGGAAAGACTCTTGCTTTAAACGATGTTCTGCATGTACCTAAGATTCGAAGGAATCTAGTTTCTGGATCTCTCCTGAATAAAGTTGGAATCAAGTTGGTGTTCGACTCAGATAAACTTGTACTCACCAAGAATGGAGTATTTCTGGAAAAAGGGTTATTGTTGTGATGGACTTTTTATTCTGAATGTAATAGTTAATAATATGAATAATAAAAATTCTAGTTCTGCTTATATTATTGAGTCACTTAGCTTATGGCATAAAAGACTAGGACATATAAATGCAGGCTACGTAAAAAGAATGAAAATGTTGGGTTTAATACCTAACTTATCAAATAATGAATTAGACAAATGTGAGACATGTGTAGAATCTAAATTTCATAAAAAATCATTCAAACCTGTAATTAGACACACTGAAACTCTTGAATTAATTCACAGTGATATTGGTGATTTTAAAAATCACATGTCTAGAAATGGAAAAAGGTATTATATTACCTTTGTAGATGATCACTCAAGATTCACTAAAATATATTTGCTGAGAAATAAAGATGAAGCACTAGAATCTTTTATTACATATAAGACAGAAGTTGAAAATCAACTTAATAAGAAAATTAAACGTTTAAGGTCAGATAGGGGAGGTGAATATGAATCCTTAATGTTTAAAGAATTTTGTGAAAAGAATGGTATTATTCATGAAACCACTGCACCTTATACTCCTGAACAAAATGGTATAGCAGAAAGAAAAAATAGGACATTAAAAGAAATGATGAATGTAATGTTGATTAGTTCAGGATTAACATCCAATATGTGGGGAGAAGCAATACTCTCTGCATGCTATATTCAAAACAGAATACCAATGAAATCAACTGGAAAAACACCTTATGAAATTTGGAAAGGTTATCCACCTAGTTTTAAATACATAAAAGTGTGGGGGTGTCTTGCTAAAGTAGGACTACCTGAACCTAAGAAAAGAAAATTAGGTCCTAAAACAACATACTGTGTATTTATAGGATACGCTCACAACAGTGCAGCTTATAGGTTATTGGTTCTAAAATCTAAAGATAATATTTTATATCATTTTACTATAATCGAGGCAAGAGATGCAGAATTCTTTGAAAATGAATTTCCTATGAAATTAATATCAAAAGAAATAGAAGAGACTATTAATCCAAATGTTGCCTCAACTAGTAAAAATATAGAAAAAGAAAATGAAGAAGAAATAGAACCTAGAAGAAGTGTCAGAGTTAGAAAGGAACCTAACTTAGGAGATGGAATATTTAAGTATGTATACTTACTAGAAGAAAATCCTCAGACTTATTCAGAAGCTATTAGTTCGCCAGATGCTTCTTTCTGGAAAGAAGCTATTAAAAATGAACTAGAATCTATTATGTCAAATAATACATGGGAATTATTAGATTTACCACGTGGTAATAAAACAATAGGTTGTAAATGGGTCTTTAGGAAAAAGATGAAACCAGATGGAACCATTGATAAATTCAAAGCAAGACTAGTAGATAAAGGTTTTAGACAAAAAGAAGGAATTGATTATTTTGATACTTATTCCCCAGTGGCTAGAATGTCTTCTATCTAAATCCTTATAGCTATTGCCTCTATATATAAGTTAATAGTACATCAGATGGATGTTAAAACTGCTTTCTTAAATGGAGAATTAGAAGAAGAAATATACATGGATCAACCTGAGGGCTATATAATAAAAGGAAAAGAAAACAGAGTTTGTAAACTAATTAGATCTTTATATGGTCTAAAGCAAGCTCCTAAGCAATGGCATGAGAAATTTGATAATGTTTTAAAATCAAATGAATTTAAAATAAATGATGCAGATAGATGTGTGTATAGTAAATTTACAGAAAATGAATGAGTAATAATTTGTTTATATGTAGATGACATGCTCATCTTTGGAACTGATATTAAGATAGTTAAATCCACCAAGAAGTTCTTGTCATCTAAATTTGACATGAAAGACTTATGTGAAGCTAATATGATTTTAGGCATAAAAGTAATTAGAAAAGGTGAAGGTTTTATCCTTTCACAATCTCATTACATTGAAAAAATGTTAAAAAATTTTGATCACTTTAACAATATGCCTATTAGTACTCCTTATGACTATACTATACATCTAAAGAAGAATACAGGTGATAGTGTATCACAATTAGAATATTCTAAAATAATTGGAAGCCTCATGTACTTAATGAATTGTATTAGACCTGATATAGCCTATGCAGTAAATAGGATGAGTAGATACACACATAATCCTGGACATGAACATTGGAATGCTTTATCTAGAATACTAAGGTATTTAAAACGTACAATTGAATATGGTATACATTACTATGGTTTTCCCGCTATATTAGAGGGATACAGCGATGCTAACTGGATTAGTGATTCAGATGAAACTAAATCCACAAATGGATATGTTTTTACCTTGGGTGGAGGAGCTATTTCTTGGAAATCCACCAAACAGACATGTATAGCTCGATCCACTATGGAATCCGAGTTTATAGCATTGGAGAAAGCAGGCACTGAAGCCGAATGACTAATAAATCTTTTGGCTGACATTCCTTTGTGGTCTAAACCTATAGTAGCAATATCATTACATTGTGATTGTTAAGCAATTATAGCTAAGGCTAAAAGTAAAATATATAATGGCAAGAGTAGACATATCAAACTCCGACATAATATAGTGAGACACTTGTTAAATGACGGAATAATATCCATTGATTTTGTGAGATCAGAGAAGAATTTGGCAGATCCTCGGACAAAAGGACTATCTAAGAAGATAGTCTTAGAAATATCGAAGGGAATGGGATTAAGCTCAATATTATGAGTTACCAGTGTTGGCAACCCAACCTATACAAATGGAGATCCCATGCGGTAGGTTTTCAAATGGGTACACAACAAGACACTAGGAAACATATAAGCATTGCCCTGAATAAGTCCTGTTCTATGGTGTAGGCAATGCAAGCAGCAACGAAGAAGGTTGAGTTTAAACTCTTAATGAATCCATATGTCAAAATTTTAGTGGCGTATTCAGTTGCTGCATACACTTGATGGAATTCACCTATATGAGTGTGGAAGAGGGGCCGCTTCCTATGAGAATTTGAGCGAATTCTCTAGAGCACTCATGAAATCCAGGAAATTGTGCATGGCCAAAAAGCACCAAATCGCAGAACCACTTGTAGCGGGAAGAAATGTGTGAGTTGCTTGTATACGTGATCTACACTCAAAGGAGTCTTGTTTAAGACTATGTCACCTGACTCCTGTAGACCTATCTTGCATACTCTAAGTGTCGATTTAAGTCAAATTGGCATCGACATTAAGCGCAACTATTCCTGTTTAACCCGAAGAATTTATTTTGAATCATGTGGGGGATTGTTATATATTATTGTTTCAAAATAATTTAAAATGAAATATTTCAAATATTTCAAAACTTCCCTCCAAATTTTTAGTAGTGCCCTTTTTGGTTTTGTCTTTTTGTGCTAAAAGATAGTCCCACATTAGAATTGAATTGGGAAACTTTCTTGGTTATAAGATTGGTTTTTGGCATAAGGGCATGAGCCCTTCAGGGGGCATGTGAATTTGGTTGTTTGGGGGGCTATGCCCAAAGCGTCCCACTATGCTTAAAACCACACATGCGCGCGCGCGCCCGCCGGCCGGCAGGCTGGGACGGGCCGGGCCGGGCCGTGGCCGTGTGACGTGTGATGTGTGATGTGTGATGTGCTGGTGCGACCCTAGCCAGAAAATCCAACGGACTTTTTCTTTTTCCAAAAGACACAACCATTGGGCCGTGGTTTGAATCAGGCCCAATAACGGTTTTCTTCTACAGAGAAGCCCAACGGTCATTTTATTTGAAAACCGAAGCAATGCATCTCTGTTTTAATGGGTGCTTAAACACCCACTCGAGACATCTCTTAAAGTCTATTAAAGGACTTCTGATGATCTCCGTTTTTCAATTAACTTCGAATTTTATCTTCTATTCTCTGAGCTTTCTGATTTGCATTATTATTTTCTACTTCGGGTTAAACCTATAAAGGGTGGTTCGGGCCTGAGTACAGAGTGCAACCTTGTGACCAGGCAGCAGTCGTTGTATCCTGAAGGTTGGCTGTCCATCGTTCCTGTTGCACTAAGGAAATTATCTAAGGGAGGGCGTAACAACTTCAAGCCGAGTGATTTATAATCACGCCTCGACTCGACTATACGATAAGTTGATTTATAATTCGTTTTAAAAAACAGTCAGATTCTTTCAACTATAATTTGATTTTTTATTATCATTTATCTAGATTTAACAACCCAGAAATTACAAGACTAAAACTGAGGTAGATCATACACCAAAGTGAGCCACACCACTCTAATTCATTGGGGAGAGAGAGAGGCTCCATCTCTCCTTTGTAGTTAAGGGCTTGTTTGGATAATGGACTATTGCGGTAATGGGGGTGTAAAACTCATATTATTTCATCTGATCTTTGATTGGATATTGCTTAGTGTCAAATCATGATAATCTTTTCATAATCATAACATTAAACGATGAGCGAAAGTGTGTTCACATGACATAGCTTTGTGGGCCACATCATGATGTATATGTTATATCTACACCATCCATCCTTCTTGAGTGATCATTTTATGGAATTAGACAAAAAAAAATTATGTGGATCCAAATAAAAAATGGACCACACCATAGAAAGCAATAGAATTGAAAGCGTGCCATTGCAAGATTCTCTAGGCCAACCAAGTGTTGGATCTTTATTGTTTTTGAGAACATGGCTTAAAATAATATTGTGAAATGGATGGTCAGTGTAGATATAATACGTAATATATATTTAACCACTGAAAAAACTATACGGATGGAAAACATAGCTGTTGGAGTATTGCCTATGATGATTTACCTCTTACTTATGTGATAACAATAATCATTACTCATTTACCATATGTTACAAACCATTATTACAGTAATTGATAATCCAAACAAGCTCAAAAGATTTGCTAAATAAGACTGTCAATTTGAACTAACTTTTAAGTAGTTACAGGTAAATAAAACCTCCTCATTTTTAAATGTTTGCAAATGGAAGGTGGTTCAAGTATTACGGTTTTGCCTTTACTGTGGGGCCCACCTTGGTATAACTACATTGTCCATTACACCCAGGTCCATAGCTTGGTAGACTGAGTGACGATAGCATCGTTTCAATACTGAGGTCATGGTATCCATTTGCATAGTGGGGTGTCTAACATTGTGACGTGACTAACAGGGGTGGGTGGGTGTACTAACAATGGGGTGTGTGAACTGACCCATTAAAAAAGAAAAAAGTTAACCACACAATTAGGATTGAATGCTCATCCAAAAGTTTTAGATCATTTTGCCTTCATCCATGCCTGTGTAACCTTAACCGGGTGGATAGCATATAAATATTTTGATGGGCCTGAAGAAGTTTTTAATGGTGGTTGTTTAATGACCACTGTTTCCTATGGTGTGGTCCACTTGATATCTCGATCTACTTTATTTTCAGGCTATGCCCTAAAAAGATCTGGAAAAACTGATGGACGACGTGGATATACAACAGATACATCAATATGGGGCCCATGGTCTGGGCAAGACCTACTTACATGTTACTTGGCTAACACTTAGAGCTGGGCACAAACCAAGCCAGCTCGAAAGCTCGGCTCAAATTGGTTTGAAAAAGCTCGGCTTGGATTGGTTCAAATGGAAGTTCAAACCAAACCAAGCCTCGGAGTCAAGTTCGTTTAAAAAAACAAACCAAGCTCAAACTAGGGCAGTATTGGCTCAGCTCAGCTCGAAGCTCGATTCGATTCAGCTTGGTTTGATTCGGCTAGTAGATTGTAAGTATATTGTTTCCTTAGTGTGATCCACTTGAGCTTTGGATATGATTCCATTTTGGGATCATGTACTAAAATGATATGTAAAACAGATGGACAACGTGGATAATACATATACATGATGACATAGATAATACATAATACATATCCATGGATGCATACTTGTTCCTTGCACTTGTAAAATTATGCTTGTGTACTTTTGTTCGAAAAATGTGCTTGTGCCTATTTTGAAGTTGCACTCTTTTGGAGGATGTTAAACATCATAGGCGAAGATACTTTTGTACTTTTTTTTGTACTTTTTAATTTCTTTTCTATTTAAATAAACAAGAAAAAAAAAAGAGCTACTGCTTGTTTGAACTTGGCCTGGCTTGGTTCGAAATTTTTGACCAAACTGTTCTCGGCTCGAACCAGATTTTGCTGGAGCAAACCAAACTTGGGCCGCATGGGTCGGCCGGAAACCAAACCAAGCCGATCCACTAACTGAGGTGGCACAAAAAGAAGTCAAACTAAACTAGGGCTAACTCGGCTCGGCCTGGATCGTTGCCCACCTCTACTAACACTTCCAGCGGATCCGACCTTGTGAGTGCAAGATCAATCAGCCACCATTGTCGTTTTGATGCTCTGTAATTCCTCTCAGTCGCAAAGCTGTAGGAAGTTGATGAGAGAGAGATGACAGGTGGAATCCCAATTCCACATGAACGAAGCAACAGCAGCAGCAACTCTCTGGAGCCCAAAAGAAAAGCAATGCATCTATCTCCTGCTGCAGCATCAGCAGCAGAAGAAGGGATGGTCCACCGCCCGAAACCCTCTCCTCCAAATTCACGCATTCATCCTCAGGAACGCCCTCGATTCCAACCTCTCCGTCCTCACCAAATTCATCTCCGCCTGCTCCGACCCCACCCCAGCTTCCGACCCACTTGCTGGAATCCGACATGCCCGCCGTGTGTTCGACAACCGTCGTGGCCAGGATGCGTTCCTCTGCAACTCCATGATTCGGGCCTACCTTCAGAACTGCCAGTTCAGAGAGTCCGTTGATCTTTATAGAACTCTTAGGCAAGAAGGGTGCTTTGTTCCGGATAACTACACCTTCCCGTTTCTTGTGAAATCCTGCGCTTCCAATTTGGCCGTTGAAGTGGGCCAACAGCTCCACAATCATGTTATCAAGATGGGCGTCTACTTTGATGTGTATGTGTCGACGGCAATGGTTGATATGTATGCTAAATTTGGAAAGGTGGAGTCATCGAGGAGGGTGTTTGATGAAATGCCTCACAGAAGTCCGGCGTCTTGGACTGCAGTAATTGTTGGTTATGCAAGGTCAGGAGATGTGAATGTTGCGAGGGAGTTGTTTGATTGGATGCCGAATAAGGATCCTGCTTCCTTTAATGCCATGATCGATGCTGTTGCTAAATTAGGAAACATGGTGCTTGCGCGCCAATTGTTTGAAGAGATGCCAGAGAGGAACGTGATCTCGTGGACTTCAATGATCTCTGGTTACTGCAAGAACGGGAACCTGGATGCTGCTAGATGTCTGTTTGATTCGATGCCAGAGAAGAATCTGTTCTCTTGGAATGTGATGATTGGTGGGTACTGCCAGAATAAGCAACCACATCCAGCACTTGAATTGTTTCGGCAAATGCAGTTTGATTCGTCATTGCAGCCAGATGAAGTGACTGCAGTGAGCATCATTCCAGCCATAGCTGATTTGGGTGCTCTTGATTTGGGGTGTTGGATCCATAACTACGTCCGAAGAAAGAGACTTGATAGATCAAGCAGCGTTCTCACTGCTCTTATAGACATGTATGCTAAGTGTGGTGAAGTTCAGAAAGCACAACAGGTTTTTCACGAGATGCCTCAGAAAGAAGTAGCTTCTTGGAATGCTATGATCAATGGGTTCGCAGGTCAATGGGCGGGCCAGGGAAGCACTTGTGGTGTTCTTGGAGATGCTGTGCGGAGGCGTTAAGCCGAATGAAGTGACAATGATAGGGGTATTGTCTGCTTGTAGTCATGGGGGGCTGGTGGAGGAGGGGAAGAAATGGTTTAGTGCAATGGTAGAGTATGGCATTGATCGAAGGATCGAGCACTACGGATGCATGGTCGATCTTTTGGGAAGGGCAGGTCGCGTCGAAGAAGCTGAGGAGCTGATCGAGAGCATGCCATGTGAGGTGAACGGGATAGTCTTGAGCTCGTTGTTATTTGCTTGCGGATGCCATGGGGATGTTAGGAGGGCGGAGAGAGTAATGAGGAAAGCACTCGAATTGGAGCCATGGAATGTGGGGAACTATGTCATGGTGCGGAACATGTACGCTGGGAAGAGGAGATGGGGGGATATGGCCGAGGTTAAGGGGATGATGAGAAGAAGTGGGGCCAAGAAAGAGGTTGGGTGTAGTGTTATTGAGGTGAATTGTAGGGTATGGGAGTTTGTAGCAGGAGATAGAATGCACCCGAAATGGGAATTGATATATGAGGTGCTTGGGAATTTGCGGGCGCATATGGTGGTTCAAAAAGTGAAGAAAGAATGACAATGGATGGCAAATGGATATGAAATTTAGCGAGCAAAGGCATTTGTTTTCAATGAAAAAAGCAAACAGGCACCACGTAGTTTAGGCAAACACATACAAACTAACTCATGGGAATTGAGTTGCTTTTATATAAGGGAGGATCAAGTCTAACTCATTGGATGTTCTGTTTGATGATTAGTAGTCAGTCAGGCTAGGCCTGTTGAAACTCAAGCTCAATTAATTAATCAGGTTTGTTGGTGACAATTTACTACTTGTGTGAACAAAGATTTTGAAATGCTTTTCCAAATCTTCAATGATTTGGTCCTCTCAAAAGACCACATGTCAGCTTCTATAAACCTTCTCATCGTCCGGATTCGATAACTTGTAACTGATTTCTTCATTTGCATAAACCAAGAAGATACAAGGCATAGATTTGTCATATAACTTTGATCTCGATTTTGAAGTGCATGCACAAAGGCTTTGCATCCAAAAAGTCAACAAGTGCTTGTATGTGATCCTTTCCTTCTCTAAATTAATTACAGGACCTCTCCTTGAAATGGAGTTGACAGAGACAAGTTGATCAAGTTACATGCTGTTCTCATTGCTTCACCTTAAAACAATTTAGGCAGTCTTGAGGAAGACAATAAACATTAAACTCTTTCCAGTGGTTGGTTCACGCATGTTGTAATAACATTTTGCTGAGTGCGTGGAGCAAGATATTCAAAATCGGTTACGTAACGGCTGTTACGTAATGGTAACGGTCATAACCATTACGCGTTATGGGGTCGAAACGGCCGTAACGGCTGTTATAGAAAAAACAGGCCGTAAAGGACTCTTAGACCTCTACTCAGATCAATTTACAGAAAAAAAACCACCGTAACTTGGACTTTGCCATGGACTCTTAAACCTCTACTCAGATCAATTTCTGCCTTAGCTGCTACTGCATTTGGTTTTTAGTGAGCCATTTTTGCAGATTTACGAGAAGCCCAAGTATGATCACTTGCAGCTTCCAACTCTTTCCATTCATTTTTAGCTATTTCGAGTGCTTGGCATAGGGTATAGAGTGCAACATTCCTTATGTTGGTTTTGTGTTCATTTTTGGACTTCATGGTAGTTTGTTTTGAAAGTTTTTTTTTTTTCTTTCTTTTAAATGCTAATGTTTTGTATCAGAATGCTCGCAAGTTGACTGTTGCGATTGTGGATAGCTGATCAACTTATCTGGTCTCCGGTTGAGTCAGGTCTCACTTGAGTTGGTGAGAATAGGCATGACAGAGGTTGGATGGGGGACTCATCTGGGTGACTGGTGGCATTGAACTGGATTGGATCTGATTGAGTCCGATCAACTTGAATGAGTTGCAGGGGACTCTTTTGAGTCTTGAAACCATATATTATGCAAATGTGTAGGGTTCAATGGTCCCTCCTAGAGTTAAAAGCTTTTTTTTTTTTTGGACATTGAGTGCTAACAAATCATCACCTATGAGAGCCTCCAAGAAAGAAACATGACCCTTCCAAAGGTGTGCTTCCTTTGTTGGAAAGATATTAGAGGTACCCTATCGTCTTATCTTTCACTGTAGATGCCTCGGGGCATTTGACCCTTCGAATTGTTGGGGATCTTGAGGGTCATCCCCAAGTCTTTAGGGGATCCTTTTTTTTATAGGTTGAGGGTGGGGCTTTTAAATCCTAAAGGGAAGATTCTTCAGAGGCTGTTCCCTTATGGATGTTGTGCAGTATTTGGAATTTGGAAAGAACGCAATATAAGAGTTTTTGTTGATCCATCTCTCTTGTTGAGGAGACCATTTGCTTCTTCTAATAAGTTGGGGCCTTCTGTCTATTGAATTCAGTGGGGTTTTGGTGCCCAATCTCTCTAGGAATTGGGTGTCTATTATTCAAGAAAGGTATGTCCCTGAAGAAGATCGACAAGTGGACTTCACCCGCTTTGGTTGGTGGAAAAATAAACATTGGTGTTTACTCTTTGGAAGACAAAAATCATTCAATCAAGATTGTGTTCTCGGGTATGAAGAGTCTAACCGGGCGGAGTGGGAAGTGAAATGGTTTTTGTCTAAATTTCAAAAATCAATGTTTGTACTATCATCGTTGTTCTTGGCAATAGTACTGTCATCATTGTTCTTGGCCTGTTTTCAGCACATGCTATTCACAATCTCATGTTCTAGATAATTCATCTTCCTTTGAAGCTATTTAAATGCTTGACTGGTCCATGGGTTCCCTCCTTAGAACCACAAATGACTTTGATCAATGATCAAACCAGCCATTTCTTGTTATCATCATCAATTGCAACTGCAAATTCGACTGTTCAAAAAAAAAAAAAAAAAAAAAGATTTTTGTGATCCCACTTTGATACAAAATGACGCCAATGAAATTGAAAGGCAGGTGATTCCATGAAGAGTATCAAAGAGAGAACATTTTGCATATCATAAAATGGCACATGCATAAAGGAATAAGTCCTTGAAATAAACAATCTTTATCACAAGTGTCCTACCATTTCCCTTCTTATATATATAAAAAAAAAAGGAACAGAAAACTAGATTGCTATTAGATTTCAGCATATCTTTTCAATATCATCATAGTACAAACTCAATTAAGACTCCAAATAAAAATTTCCTAAGCAAGGTAGATCTTCTTGTGTCAACTTTGATTGCAACAATATGGGTAATATCAATATGACCCACATGTTAACTTGCAATGGAAAAATGTACATTATCATTTGTAATGTTGCTTTTCAAAGAAATTTGATGTAATGGCTATCATTTTGCTTGTAGGGCCATATGCATATCCTATAGGTTTGCATCATGGTCCATGACACATGAACTTTACAATTATATCACAGATTATTTTATATGCCTGCCTTATGTCTTTCTTATATGTTTAGTGCAACTTAAGGGATTGGACTCTGTAACGACCCGAGAAATTCTTGTCGTTTAAAATTTTTGTAATGATAGAAAATAGAGTTAAATGAATTAATTTTTCATTAATAAACAAAAAGAAAACATGGACTAGTTGGTTAAGGCTCTCTTGAGTAAGAGGGAAGACTAGGGATCAAGTATTATCATTGACAAGAATATAATTTTCCTTTTTGCTCTAAATGGGGAAAAAGGAGAGAAAGAAGGAGGAATGAAGGATCTTGTGGCTAAATCAAGTAGGTGTACATTTCCTTCTATTTCAATTAAGTAGGTCAGATCTAACCAATGAACGGGTTGGATCGTCCGTCCGTTCATTGTACGGATCTAGGGACCCTATTTTTATTTAACCCTTGAATCTATGATCATGATTGGTGGAGACCATTTGGGTGGGCCAGGAATCGATCTGGACGAGTCATAATGACCATAAGGCCAAAATGTACTTGGGTCATAAACTTCAGATCGAATGGACCTTCAGATGGGCCACATCGATTGAATGAATGATAGCCTTTAAAATTCGTTTATTATTATTTTATTTAACTATTAAATTAATTATGATAAATTATTTTATTCCAAAACATTATTGGGCTCACAATGAGGTGGCCGACCCAATGGTCGGACCAGATCTCTTGTAAAACACCATATATAGCCTAAATAAATAATAATAATAATAATAATAATAATAAAGAAAAAAAAAGTGGCTTCCAGCGTTGGACATTTTAAAAAGTGAAGTGGGGGCCCCACTCATGGGACCCACCTTGATGTATTTTGTGTATCCACTCCGTCCATTTATTTCTACATCTCATTTTAGGACTAGTGTCCAAATTTGGACCCAAACTGAGGTCCGAGTGGGCGACACCACTTGAAACAAACTAATGGTGAAAAATTATAAAATAAAAATGAAATTTAAAAAGATAGAAATTCTAGGCGTCGGTCCACTCGTGGACCCCATTGTGATGGAATCAGTAGATCCAAGCCGACCATATGTTGTATTATAATGTTTTACATCTTGGGTCCGAAAATCAGGTAAATCTGAATCTCAAGTGGCCCACACCACTTAAAACAGTAATGATAACAACACATATAAGTGAGGCAGTTCGATTTTGGATTGTTGTCCACTTTTGGGACCCATTTGATGACATTTTGAGAAATCTAATCCGTCCAATATCTTAATAAATAAGTTTTCTGGTTAAGGACAAAAAATGACCCGTATAGGATATTCCAATGGGCCATACCAAGACAAACAGTGGGGACAACACCTGTCCATTGGTTGGGAGCTTGTGGACCCCACTGTGTAGTCTTTGGAAAATCCAATCCAACCAATCTCTGGAGCAATGAGTTATTAGTTTTGTGACAAAAAATCAGCCCAATCAGAGTTCCAGGTGGGCCATGCCAAGTGAAATAGTGGGGATGTACGGTATGGATTCTTATAAATGGATCATTTTAGGATATCCTACGACAAAATCCTTGCAAAATATAATTAATCATATTTGGTAGTGTACCATTGGGGAACTTGTGACCAAGTATAGGATGACCCACCAGTCAAGTGGGCCATACCATCAGAAAATAGAAAAAGGGTCATATCTTTTGGAAACGTGGGTCACAATAATCGAATCTGGACCGTCCATTAAGGAACCAAAACTCAATAAAGTATAATCCAAATTGAAAATAAGTATATTAAAGCTAGATTGGTGATTTATAAATATAAATTACATTTATTGTAGATTCAGGACCGATTCTACTCAGGATGTGACAGAATTAACAAAGTAACGACCACTATCAACAGGTGAGTAAATCCCAACATGTTTCCTATTCATTTGAATAAAGTAGGTTGTTGTTGTGTAATGCTATGTTTGGGGTGACCTGTGTTGATTATGATGATGTTATGCATATATGCCAATGCATTTTATTACTTATACATGTTAAATGAAAAGAATGACAAATAATATGTATGTGCCTTTAATATGAGAGATGACACGAGTGATATATGCCTCTCAGAAGAAGAGATGATTGACTAATATATGTATGCCTCTCAAAAGGAGAGATGAATGAATTATCTGTTGCCTCTCAATCAGGGAGATGATTATTGAATACGACATGTCATACGCTTCATACATTCATACATTGTTATCCTAGAGCATCGCTCTGGAAGACTAGTAGGTACTTAAGTACCCGGTTACCCAAGGACCATCCTGGAAGCCCACTAATATGTGGAAGTCCGCCCTACAAGGAAGAGGGAGCCGATTGATGGGATCCAATCGAAGCAAGTGGAAGACTGAGTAATGCCCACTTGATGCATCATATCATCTTGCATAACATTATTGCATCCGTAGTGTAAATTTAATTGTAAGGCTGTATTTGGATGTACTACTTATTTGGATGGGTGTGAACCATGATGGGTTTACTCACTGGACTTCCCCGCTGACGGAAGTAAATGTATACAGATGATACATATGATGTACATGAGCAGGAACCTGAACAAGTGGAGGAATCACCAAGTATCTTAATGAAGGAAGAAGTTGCTGCTATGAATCAAGACATTTAGATTATTTTTATCATTTTTCTATCTTATTTTCGTTTGATGACATTATTAGTAAGTCCCAAATAGGTGGACCATTGTGTATGGATTGTATTTTGATTTATTTTTTTTCAAATGATAATTTGAACTTAGTATACATATGATCCCATGCCTCTATAATAGTTTGATTTTTGAATTAAGTGCTTTTGTGCACAAGTCATACCTCATAAACTGAGCCTGAGGGTGCACACTCTGTGTCCAGATTTCGGGGTGTGACTAGACTCCAATTGAAATAAGTGCAGATTCATCCTTGCTTTCATGTGTGCAGTACATGATTTTACCATTGCATAGCAATGGAGACATGATTCCAATTTTTTTATTTAATCTGACTGCCTTAGGTCATTCTTATGTTTTCCTTGTGGCTCAAGGGATTGGACTCCAATTAAAAGTGATCTTCCCTGATTGGAGGCTCTGTGCTTATGCTCTTTAGAAGGGCCTGAGGTGTGTAAAAGACAAAGTTGCATTTTTTGCTCTGAGGATTGAGTTCTAGGGTGGCAAATGTGGATGCCTAGCCTTAAACTTTGGTGCAAATCTAATCTATATTGGTCTTAGAGGATGTAGCAAAACCTGGCCTTAAGTTGGTCTAGGCCTGGCCAACTTGTCAGGCCTTTAGGGGAAAAAATGCAAGCTTAGGTCCTGTCAACTAGTTTTTAGGCCTCAGGTGCAAATCCAATTCATGGGTCTCAGAGTTCAGCCCCAACCCTCCCGAAGTGGCTGAGCTTAGGCTAGGTGAAACCAGCCTAACTCATTTACAAACATGTGCCCTAGAAGTTGATAATAGGAGAAACATGGAAAGAATTACCTCTTTGACATGTAATGTGATGCTGTTTGCTTGTTTTGACAATGTATGTTTGGTACATATGAGGGCTTTAGATGGCTTAGTTCTTGTATACTTTCCACAGATTTTTCACATTCTTCGCAAGTAGAAACAGACGGATCTTTTGTGATACATGTAAATACAAGCATTGTGGATCTCTAAATCTAGTTTCATGCATGAATGTAAACATGCTTAGAAGAGGTTGAGTATGCACCTAAGATCCCCACCAAACATAATGGTGTTTGAGATTTAAGGTATTGATCTTCTGATGTTTTTTCTCCTTTTGAGATTTAAGGCCTTGAGTTGTAAATCCAGTTTCCCTTTTGCCCTTGATAGAGTGGAATGGCAGATAAGGATTCATGTAGCTAGCCCCAGTTAGTTGGGATAAGGCTTAGATGATGATTTTTGTGTTCCCCAATGAACAAGAAGCAGTGGACCTGATGGATGTGTGGATCTTGTGTCTGCCAACATAGCGCTCAACTAGTGGCATGTATGTCTGTAGTATACGCATGCCAATTACAGATTTGATTTGTTTCATGAAGTAGATGTTTAGTTGGTGCATTGTTGGACTGTCAGCACGCTGGGCCTAAGATTGTCTTGGGCTCGAATTTGAATTGTTTGAGCTGTGACATCAGACCAAGCTCACTGAAAACTTCACATTTGCTAGCTCATGCTGGCCCATCAACAATCTAGGTGATGGACAATTCAAATTAGGGTGTTAAAAAATTAGATGTGGATATGAGATTTCTACTCAATTTAAATCTTTTTACACGGTTATTAAATTATCTAACTTGTAAACAAGCCAGATATAAATATTACCAGATCCATATCTACTTAACTGATGGGCATATTCATAATGTTTTTAACTAATAATATTTGTAACTAAAATATTAAAGAATAATACATGATATGCTAAATTCTATGATATTAACTCACAATTAACATGGATGATGAAGTTGATATGGTGACCATTGTTGTTAATTTTATCTTTTGTCAAAATCAATAAACTTTTATTTAACCACTTTATGATTTGTAGTTTGATATTGACTACTTATTTTATAGTAATTTTTTTTTTTTTTTTTTTGTTGGGGGGGGGGGGGGGGGGGGGGGGGGGGGGTGTGCATTTTTGTGGGCATTTTTGTTAATTTTATTAAAAACTTAACGTATTTTTTTAATCATATATTAGTTGGGGATTCTTCTTTTTTTATATCCAACTTCTTGAGATAATATTCATATCCAATTCATATTCACTTCTTTGCATAACATGTGTTCAAATGTTCAGGTGTATGCTGGATATGGAAATTGATAAATCCACTCCGTTCATCAGTTTTGTAAGACAACAATAAGACAAGTTTCTAAGTATAGGAAGGTCCAAAACTCCTGTGGGCTACACCACACGAAACAGTGTGAACAGAAATGTTCACCGTAGAAACCTTCCTGGAGCTGATCATGATGTCTATATGATGTTCAAGCCGCCCATAGGGTTATTACCTACTTAGATAAACTCTAGGCACAAATATCATCCAGATAGAAAACTTCTGTGGCCCCACAAAGTTTCCAATGGAGGGCGTTCAATCCTCGCCGTTTCATGTGGTGTGGCCGACAGTAGTTTCCTGTGGGCATGGTCCACCTGAGATTTGGATTTGCTGCATTTTTAATCTCATGCCCTAAGATGATGTGTAGAAACGGATGGATGGCGTTGATGTAAGACACATACATCAAGGTTAGCCCCACAGCCGGATCCCTTCGGAGGCGCGGATTGGGTACCTACACCACAGGACGTAGCTAGAGACGTACGGTCATGTTAGGAGCTCTTTGGGGCCCACCGTGATCTATATGTTTGATCCACGCCGTCCATTTATTTTGTTAGATCATTTTAGGGCGTTGGCCTGAAAAGGGGGGCATGTTGAAGGCTCAAGTGGACCACACTACACTAAGAAGTGGGGATTGAACTCTTACGGCTCATTATCCTAGGGCTCACCGTGATGTTTATTTACAACCCAACCTGTTGATAAGGTCACACAGACCTGTATGAATGGAAAACATAAATATCAGGTTGATCCGTAACTTCCGTGGCCCCTAAGAAGTTTTCAACGGCAGGCTTTAAATCCCCAGGTATAGTCCACTTGAGCCTTCGATCTGACTAATTTTTTTTTTATAATGCCCTAAAATGATATATTAAAATAGATAGATGGCGTGGATAAAACATATAGATTATGGTGGGCCACAGAACCCTGAGATAGACCGTCCGTCTCTAGCTGCGTCCGTCCAGGTGGGGGTAGTACCCAATCCGTGTCCATCGGAGCCGCGCGCCCCGAACGAGTCCCAAACTCAGGTGCGCTAGTGAGAGATGGGGGTGGTTCTCTTCTACGGCCCCAACCCTCCCTCTCTTCTATCATCATCTTCTAGCAGGGATTTCAGCTTCAATCCTCCATTTCTATCATCATCTCCTAGTGGAGTTTTCAAGGTGGGCCCAGGGTCCCACTCCTTTCCCAAGCTACTGTTCTTTCAGAAGAAGAAGATTAGGCCGATGATGCCGCTGAGTAGCCTCTCTTGCGAATCTCAAGCTGCTGCCCAAAATGGCTCACCTAACACCGGTATGTCTTCTTCTTCTTCTTCTTCTTCTTCTTCTAGGGTTTTAGGGTATCCTCTTTTGAGTGATCGGCCTATTATTGATTAAATGAATTGTGTGAGTAGGCATCTTTGGTTGCCCGAAAACATTATCGTTTTGAAATTATAAACTTTCACTTGAACATGAAAATATCTCGAGAAATCATCTTATTCCAAAATTCGCACAACCTGGACCTCTGTTATGATCAATTTAGAGTTTGGACCGTCCATTTTATCAGCTAACGGTTGGATGTTGTTATTCCTAAAAGGCACAAACACTCCAAGCCTTGTCTCCACTGATGGCTAGCTTTTGCTGCCATTATCATCTTGGATACTTTGTTTTAGTAATAATTAATCTGCAGATCAAAGTGCCAGTTTAAAAGCACATGCAAGAATAAGTTGGCCCACATGATGGACATTTCAATTCAATGGTTGATACCATTGCTTCATGCTGTCTATTTTCATGGTCATTGCTCTGATGGTTATGATCATCTGATCAAAGTGATTGGTGGGGGTACGTGCAATCAAGATTGGGGCTAAATGATAGACAATCTGAATCAAATGTTTGGACCTTTTCCTGTAATTGATTTGGATTGTCTGTTTTCTTGACCATGACCAAATGGTTATGAACATCCAATCAAGGTGATTCTTGAGGGGCGTGCAATTACAAGTTTGTAGACAGCCCAGATTTGTAATTGATGATTAACTTTTGCATTTAGTCCATCTTGATTGTTCATTTTCTTGACTATTGATAAGATGTTTAGAATAGGACCATCCAATTGAAGTGATTCTTATGCAATCCAATGTGTGCAATGTGTGGGGTCAAATAATAGATGTTCTAAATTCATGCTCGGGCCTTTTCTATAATAAATCTGGACCACCCGTTTTACACTTTTTTTAGCAGCCTTGGAGCAACCTATGTCCAAGGCATGGTAAGGATGACAAGCAGGCTTGAAGCTTGGTTGTTCCCCTAGAAGTGATATGTCTCTACCAGTTCGTTTGATGAGCCAGAGGCGTGCAAACTGTTTTATACTTTTACTAGCCTTTCATCAAATTGCTAGGATGATACCATGAATGTGATTCTCAAGAGGCATGTGCAATTGGTCTTGCTAAAGCCTTCAATAGTACAACTTTTAAGCTCTTAATGTAGTCTCCAAAAAATAGCGGGATTGACATGAGAAATTTCAAGACATCTCGTGGGAGTATTGTACAACGCATCGAATGGATACACAAGCAACTCCACAATCACTTGTCTTCGAATTGGAGGTGGTCCTGCCCCCTTGAGGTTCAGGTTCTGTCACTATGCATAACTGTACGTGAATCCCTCATTGATGTCTGATGAGCTAGACAATCTCGGCGAAAAGCATTTGCAAGCAGTGCATCAAGTTGTGCTGCAGTTAAGAACTACAAAACTAAAGCTTTTTAGAATTATTAAAAAAAAAAAAAAAATCCAAAAGCAGCCTGTGATATGTCTGATGATAGATCGAAGAGGCAATTCAAGGTGGAACCAACTTGATGAATGGTCTCTTCAATGTGAGACACATTTTTGGAGCTTGTTATATAGTCAACTATTAGGTCTAATTTTGTAAAATTAGAAAACATTAAAAGAAAAATTGCTGCAATTTTTTTATTGGCAAATAATGCTTTACTGAAAAAAGAACACACACTGTACATGTGTTACAAAGACCGACCAATGAGAGGCAGCTGACCTGGGACTGATTTGGGGGAAAAGGCTCATGGACTTAATGGTGCAGACTGCAGCCAGCTGATGGAAAGTATCTGTCCAAATGTAGGTACCTTCAATAAGCATGACAGCCACAAACAAGGTTAACATTGTGAAGGTTCCTTGAAAGCAGGCCAAATTCATTGACCTTGAAGTCAGGTCTTCTGGTGCAGCGTAGACGGGGTGAGATCGATCACCGTCTCTCTCACAAGTATACCTACTCCGAATCCACGGAGCTACTGGGACTCCTCTACCAGTCTTCTTCGAATCCACGAAGGAAAACGCAAATTCACAAGCAAAATAGAGTAAAAACTCAAAATAATTTATATTAATCAAAAGATGAACTGATAAAGACGAGTTTAAGCCACATTTAAATAGAAAACTAAAACCCTAAGACGTAATAGAAAGAGTCCTAATCATAACAAGAAAGAATCTCCAAGAATCAGAAATAAAATTTAGAAAATTGAAAGTTTCCGCGCAAACCTCTGCAACACTGCTGAACCGATCGGCTGGTCGCAGGGGGTCAGCAACCGGTCGCTGTTGAGCGGCGGCTGGTCACCGGCCACTGGAGATCAGTTGCTAGGCGTTTGAGACAGTCCAACAAGTTTGGCTGGATTTCAGCTGAAATCCAGCCGGTCGCAGGCACTATGCGACCGGTTGCTTGGGGCGTGCGACCGGTTGACAGAGCCTGTCGACTGGTTGTTTCGCTGAGGCTTGGGCCGCCTCCTTTGATCTTTCCTTTGGCTCTTTTCCGTCCACGATCAGGGGGCCTCCTTGCGACATCACCTTCCATACCCCTTTACCACCCTATGTGATGCTTCTTCTTGAAAGCAGGCCTAAGTCGTTGACCATGAACTCCAGCCTTCCATACTCCTTTACCACTCTCTGCAATGCTTCTACTTAGTGTGGTCATTTCATGTCATTTTTTCTTCTTACCATGGTCATTTCTTCTTCTTAGTATGGTCATTTCATGGACATTTCTTTTTCTTCTTCTTGGAATGCCTAGAAATTATTGTTAAAACTAGCCTGGATCAAGATGTCACTGGGAAGTATGGTCATTTCTTCTTCTTCTTCATTCAAGGAAATAACTCCTTTCTTGTCAAAATGAGAAGATCGGAAAGAAGGTGGTTGAGATGGGGCTGCAGATTGAATGAATACAAAGAAACCTCTAGGCTATTTTATGATTACCAACGCAAAAGTCCCTGCCAAAAACACTCTCCATCTCCAGCCTTGAATCTCACCCCCTTAGAGAATACCTCACCCACGCCTTTTGAATCATCACCGAACTTTCAGATGCTCGTTGAGGTAACCCTTCTTCTTCTCCTCCTCCTTTTTTTTCATTCATTCATTCTTTTCTTTTCTTTTACAAAGGTGAGGTAACCGTTCCTTCTCACTACCCCATGAGATGTAACTCCTCTTTCTCCCCATATTAAACATCACCCCCTCCACAGCCTACAATGCTTCTTGTTCTGTCCCAAGTCCTCACACTATGATACTTGGATCCTTCTAATAACTAGAGTAGCTGAGTCAGGTACTTGGGCACTCATATTAGGGATCCCCCTTCCCTAGTACTTGAGATCCAAATTTACTGGGATTTTGAAGTCAAGAGTCATTAGTTATTTAAGGTCGTAGTGAAATGTGCCAATAGGCAACTCATTCAACTACTGATATTGTCAGTGAAGAATTTTAATATTATTATACTTATATGATTATTACCCACTTGTTTCCGTACCCATACCCTGAGACTTCTATTTTTAGCATTTATGGCATTTGCCAAACTTGATCCTTGTTTTTTTTAATGATATCTGTATACACATCGCATATTTTGGGTCTAAATATCAATTTTGGATGTTATTTATCAACCTTGTAGCATTCATTTTGGAAGATTTGATTTCTTGAAGTGTTATGCATCCAAACTTCTATTAATTAATTTCAATTCCTTTCAATTCTGCTATGTCACTTTTCTACATCCTCAAATATTGCATTTTCGGCAGGTCGTTTTGGAGAGGTCAAAAGGGTTACAAAAGAAACGGATGTACTAGTGAAACTAAACTTGGATGGGTCAGGAATCGCTGACTGTAGCACGGACATTCCTTTTTTAGATCATATGCTGGATGTGAGTATTGGGAAGTGCTTAATTTTTATAATAAATTGTTCATCTTCATCATAATCCTCTTAGCCTCATTTACAATGCTAGGCTCCCACTCATTAGATGAGCTGGTAGAGACAGTTTAGGTGTGTGCGAGTGATCCAGGGTCAATCCCTGGCACTGTTAGCTTAAAAAATCATAATACTATCACATATTGCATGTCATAAACGGGATACTTGTTTCCATATCCCTGTCCTGGATTATTGAGGAATTGAGAGTTTCATCTCAATTGCAATATGTGTCTGCATCAGTATCTGTATCTGGTTATCATAGTTATGTATCTACTTTCCTTCTTTCTGCTTAACTACATAACATTCTAAAACAAGATGTTTCCTGCATCATTTCCCACAATTGTTCCCTAGCATGGCAACTGTCAAGCTAGTCCTTGGTTCACCATACAGCTGCAGCTTTAACTTATTCACCAGTCCATCTCTCCTAATTTATTATTTCTTTATCAATTAGTATTTGTTTTTGGATGAATTCATCAACTAGTGTTAAATTTGCAAACTGTAGCTCTCTGTCTTTCTTGGTGGTTAGTTTGTGGAAACTATATATACTTGACATCTGATAGTAAATTAAGGAATTGGCTAGTTGTTTACTAACATCTGGGTGAATTTGGCAGCAACTTGCATCACATGGGCTCTTTGATGTGCAAGTAAAGGCTCGCGGTGACATTCATATTGATGATCATCACACAAATGAAGATGTTGCCCTTGCTATTGGAACAGTGATGCTCTTCCTACAAAACTCTCTCTCTCTCTCTCTCTCTCTCTCTCTCTCTCTCTCTCTCTCTCTCTCTCTCTATATATATATATATATATATATATATATATATATATATATATATATATATATATATATATATATCATCTTTGTGTGTTCTGGTTTCTCTTACTGTTTCAGCTGAGTTTCTCCATTAGGGGACATTTGGTTTTGGTGCTTATATGCATCCTTTATCTGATCTTGCAGGCACTTCTTCAGGCCCTTGGGGATAGGAAAGGAATCAACCGATTTGGAGACTTTTCTGCTCCACTTGATGAAGCTCTTGTACATGTTTCACTGGTATAATGCTTGACCTGAGTTTGGTTATTGTATTAACTGCAGGATGGTGTTTCCAGGAGGAACTCAAGCTGGGTTTGGATGCACAAGTGAATTGAATTGTGAACTTTCTGTTGGATCAAGAGGAAATGAAAAGCAATAAGAATAACAATGATGACATTTTCCTATTATTTATAGTGAGAGAGTAGCCCCTTCAAAAAAATAAAAAAATTGTGAGAGAGTAAACCCTTAATTACAGTTACTTTTCTTTCAAGCTGCGTTATGTAATTGCAAACTTGGAACCCAGATCCTCAATGCGAATGCTGAGGAAATTACATTTTTGTTACTTAGGGTGCATTTGGTTGCACCAAATATCATGATATTTCATGATGAATCATGATATTTGGTTGCAACAAATATCATGATATTTCATGATGAATCAATCTCTCTCAAAAAAAATTAAAAAAAAAAAAAGAAATCATGATGAATCAATCAAATTTGGTTCAAAATTTTATGATATTTCATGAAATTTGGTGCAACCAGACACTCTTAAATAGATATAATTGCAGTTCAGTATGTTAAGGCAGTGAATATGCATGACAGTGTGGTGATTAGGGCTGGCAATGGATATTCCGACATTTCAGAGCTGAGAAAATCGGATACAGATATAAGATTTTGACCTGATTAAGAAAAAGTTACCTGATTACCAGATTATCCGATTACCCAACTTCCAAGCGGGTCGGATATGGATATAACCATATCCGTATCCGCCTACCCAGTTACCCAAGGGCATTTTCATATTTTACTCCACTAATACTTTTTTTGACTAAGATATTAGATACTAAGATCTAATATATTTGGGGCATAATGAGACAGGAACATGACAAATACATTTTTTTGCCTCATGTCATAGCCAAGATTGAATCACTATGGAAGGGCAAGGTCCATGATGAGTTTTGCCTAACACATGGATGGCGAGGTTGATATGATGACCTTTGCTATTATTGACTTTATCTTTTGTTAAAGTTGATAAGTTTTTGTTTAAATGCCTTAGGATTTGTAGCTTGTTATTAGCTAATTATGTTATGGACTTTCCCCCCTATTTTTAGGTATTTTTGTTAATTTTATTAGGTATTTAACTAATGTTTTTAGTTTCTTAGCTAGAGAGTAGTTGGATAGACCATTCACTTATATCTGGGTAAGCAAAGGACAATACTATGGAGAATGTCCCTTTTGGCTGTGTGGTGGTGCGTGTGGGAAGAAAGGAATGGCAGATGCTTTCGTGGGGAAAGCAAGGCGGCGGAGGCTATCTCTCAAAGAGTCAGATCGTTAACCATTGAGTGGGCTTCCAATGATGATCAATGGAAGGGCTGTAACTTTCTTTTCCTTGGCGTTTAGTTGGATCGCCATCTCGGTGGTTTGGCTGGCCTCTTTGTAGTTTTTAGTGTTTTCTTAATAAATTTGCATTATCTTTAAAAAAAAAAAAAAACTTATATCCGACTTCTTTGGAGAATATCTGAATCCGTATTTGTATCCAATGTCCAAGTCAGATATCGGATATGAATATTGCAATATCCAACCCGTATCTGACCCATTTACAGGCCTAGTGGTGATATGTGTCTCCCAGTATAAGCTGAAAACTGCACCATTTGACATGAACCTATTACTTGATGGCACTGAATCATGCTCGTTGATAATATGTGTAGAACTAAATGATATTGGGCTTACCATATCCTCGTATTACAATCATTCTATTAACACCTTTTTTTAGGCCTCTTTATCATTTGTCACTTATTCATTGGTCACATGCCCTTGCTTTTGTGCTGAGTCATTTATTTCATTACTGTCCACTGTCAAATTGATTATTTCAGGATTTATCTGGGAGACCTCATTTGAGTTATGATTTAAACATCCCCACAGAAAGAGTTGGGAAATATGACACTCAGGTAATTTGCTTCACTTTCTTTCTACCTCATCTGAACAGTTTTGTTCCTCTATTTGCTTGCCCAACTCCAAAATGCAAGGCAAGCTCATAAGTAATATACAACGCTCGCTATTTGCTCATGGGAAGAAACTTCACGGCTCCCTTTATTTAAGCATTGTCAATGAGGCAACAAATCTGTCGTCTCAACAGCAGTAAGAACACTATGCTAGTTGTTACCATTATCTTGGATTTCAATCTTAGTGGCTTTAATTTCATTGGTTGTCTCCTTGACTTGTTTTTCGGAGTATGCATTGTAACTTGGACATGGACAAGTTTACCAGTGTCATACAGGAGCATAAGGTGTTAGACATGGGGACACTAGAAACACTAACATGCTTGTATTGTTGTATGATAAAAATATATCATTACATAAATAATGCAAGGTTGTTGGATTGGGAAAGGGTATTTACAGGTGGAGACTCAAACAAGCATGTAGGGAAGGATGGTGGTGGGTATGACTTATGAGAGGGTAGGTGGGTTTAGGGACAGAAATTATTAGAGAGAGGTGATCCTTGAGTTTTTAACAACATATGACTTGTCAATAGCTTATCTTAAAAGAGAAAGATGAGCATTTGATTTCTTTTAAGAGTGAACTTCTTGCTTAGAAAGATGGAGTGGTCAACATGAGAGGGCTAAAGTTATACCAGGTGAATCCTTGACTGTAGTTTTTCGATAGATAATATTGCTTTTAGAGTTATACGAAGGGTGCACCATACTGCTCCCTAGTTGTATTATTTTGTTTCTTTTTCTTAATAAAAGCTATATTATCCATTAAAAAAGAAGAATCCTTGACCTTAGTTGCAGCAAACTTTCTACCAAGGTGTTGCTCCCTGCTTTCTACCTGATAAATGAAAGAATCAAAGACTAGTGGGTTGTTAAAAAATCATACTTGTCCTTTAGTGGGAGAACTCTTATTAAGTTTGCCCTTTCTATCTTCCAGTCTGTTTCCTGTCACTTTTCCAGATATAAAGGTTGCTAAAAAAATTTGAGAAATTGCAAAGAGATTTTCTGCCAGGAAAAGGCTATAAACATAAGTTTACTCTTGTGAATTGGGGGAACGTACAAAAATCAAGGGGAGTTTTAGGGCTATGCAAGATCAGAGAAAAGAGTTGGGGGCCATGCTTAGATTAGAAAAAAGAAAAAGAAAAAGTGATTGGTGGCATTGCTAACTTTAGGGTGAATGGTTCTGTTTTGTTTCTTCCAAAATGGGCGGAACTGTGACCTTTTGTTTAGAAGGGTGAGGTAACCTAATTACTGCAGAAAATATTCTGTTTGTCAGTGATGAATTGTTTTAACTATACCAAGCCCTATGTCTAGATGCTATCTTACTCTGGCCAACTTATTCTGACTGATTGCTTTGAATGTGACTAAGCCTTGTAACTAGGGGTGTCAATGGGCCGGGCCTGGGGTAGGTGTTGGCCCGGATTTTGCACTATGTTGACGGCCCGGCCCTGTGTAAAATTCTAATTTTTCAGGCCCGAGCCCGGCCCATTGACACCCCTACTTGTAACCCTCTTTTACTCGTATACATGTCTGAACATGTTCATCTTCAGGTCTTAAACGAACACTGAAATTAAGAAGTTCAATTGATTTGTTGAGTTCAATCTTTCTTCAGTTTTAAACCTGTATGTGGTAAAATATGCTGATACTGTGGTTTTGTATTGATCGTCTAAGCTGGTGGAGCACTTCTTTCAGTCTTTAGTGAATACATCTGGAATGACTCTTCACATACGACAGGTGATGCAGCCTTCGTTGTTCTACTGTAATTCATTGATGTGTTCTTAAAAATGAAAATACACTTGGCATATCATGTGAAAGATAGATTTCAACTGTTTTTTAAAAGCATTTTTGGGGGAGCAATGACTGCTTACCTTGTAATTTTACACAACAAAATGTTGAATTTTTTGGGATCATATTCTATTTTTACAAGACCTATAGACTTTGGGTTGAAGCAGCTTGCTGGGAAGAACTCACACCATATTATTGAGGCTACATTTAAAGCTTTCGCAAGAGCTCTTAGACAAGCAACTGAATATGATCCACGACGTCGTGGGACTGTGCCAAGGTATGTTTGGATTTGGTAAACTGTTAGCTCTTTTTGACACCATCAAAATTTCTAGCAACAACCTTGCGATCAATCTCCATATGGTTGGTATTATAGAATTTAACAAAAAGTGGAAGTGTACAGAAGGAAAAGAAGTAAATCTATCATCTGATAGGCCCCACTGTGTATGTTTCGTGGGCCAAATTATCAGGTTAGGCACATGTAGGAAGAATTGGACGATCACAGAAATTTATAGAGATGCTCAGATGCCCCATCTAACGGATGCTTAGACCTAGATCTCCCATACCCAGTGGAACCCACTTTAAGATCTGACCAGCCTGGTCTTCTGGTCTGTACCTACAAGCAGTCCATGATAAGGCCAATGTCAACTAGTGATGGTGCCCAGCATAACTGGAGTTCTTATTTGAGGTTTCATGGGATGGCTGTATGTGCTAGTTCATCTTGAGCCCTCGTTACTACATGTTCTTGTGACCAGGTTCTTAGGAAATCTGGATTTAAACTGGGAAACCAAAATGGTACATAGCTGTAATTTAAAAGATGAAATTATTAAATACGTGATTCCAAGAAGTCTTTATTTTTATTATTATTATTTTTTTAACAATCTGGATTTCGAAAGTGCATCCAAAGTGATCTAATTGTTATCCTTTTATGTGTTTGCCACAGCTCTAAAGGGGTTTTGTCACGTTCCTGAAATTGCATAATGAGCTTTTTGGGGGGCCAACAATTGCAGCAGCTTTGAGGTACTGCATATGTTCTATTTCTGCTTGCATGTTGGAGGATTTGGGTTCAGCTGATTTTTTTGGGTGGTTTTCAGCTTGGCTAGCATTACATTGGCGAAGTTGATCTGCACTGTTGCTCATTTATTTCACATCACAAAGATGGTTGATGAATCCTGGAAATCCCAAGTACTGTAAAAGCAGAAATTACATTGGTTGATAATGCTACTGTAGATGTGGGTTGGTGCCTAGAAGAAGTTGGGGGAATATCTGTTTCAGTTGTATCTGTGTAGTAAAATAGTGGTTCCAATGGCATTTGTGATGCATATCCAAATATTTCCAGTTGGAATGCTCCCATGACCCGTCGTGCTTCATAAAATTCCATGGCTTCGGAACATCTTTACTCTGCATCTGTTGTGTATGGCGATTGGGGCTATTGAGTTGGTTGGCACCATGCTAATCTGTCACAGGTAAAAGATCAGTGCTGGTGGACCATGACAGCCATCTGATCAATGCCCTGGGTAATGGATATTTATCCAGAAAATCGGGTGAGTTGGCTCTCGTTCCTTGGTTGAGTTGGCAGACACCTTAACCATCTTAAATTAAGAGTTTTTTTTTTTTTTTTTTTTTTTGTCATATATGGGCCTATCTTTTGATTGAATCCTAAATAAGGATCTCATCGTTTTGCTATTTTCAAACACGGGCGATCCGCAAGGGTTTGAAAATGACGATTCTATTCTGGAAAGGAGACGAAGCTACTCATGTTTGCGTCCACTTTACGCTTGGTGCTGTAGTGTACACGTAGCTCTAAATTGTCATGCATGTGGGCCTACTGTATTAGTTGATACACACCAAAAAAAAAACATTTTGGGGGATATTTATGTTATGATCCACACCGTTCATGGTAACCCACTGTGATCGTAGATCGTACATGTGGGGATATGATTTGTGATTGGACTTGTCATCGTTCACATCATCTATTCGGTCCGTCCGCTAAATCTAGACTAAGTCTTCTTTTATAGCTGCAAAAACCACAATATCTTTCATAAAAAAAGATATTTTTCATAAATTTCTACAAGCCACCGAATAGATGGTTTGTTTCATCCAAATTATTATGATTTTATAATTGTTAATCGTGACGAGCGGGCTGGGCCTAATGGACGGTCCTGATGGGTTATGTGGATGCCAATGTGTGCTGGTAAGGTTCAGGTGCCTCAAGTGTTCTTGTTGGGTTGCTATCTTATGGGTAGGACCATATTCAACTGAAGCGGCGTAATATTGTTTATCATTGGATATTTTAGGGAAGTCCATCCGTCCATCTATCCACATCAATGGCCTGGATGACTGAACGATGGGTCCCATTCGTCAGGATCCAGACTATTTGCTACAATATCATATAATTCCTCCTCAAGGTTCCCAATTAGCTCGGCCCTTCCGTCCATCAGATGATGATACAGACCGTTCACCTAGAATTCCCCAGTACAGATGGTTCCCGTTGAAAAGATCCCACCCTTCAAATACTCACTGTACTTAGAAGGAACGATCGAGTAACCAGTTAAGCTAATGAGTTAGGTCAGGGTTCGGTGTACGGTTGGGTTAGCATTAAAACATATTTTTTGGGTTAGCCAGTTAAGTCATTGATCATTGAAAAAATGAATCAGTTCCAAATCCCATATAGACCCTAGTATAGGAAACAATGGTTATTGGCCATTAAAAACTTCCCGTGGCCACAAAAGCTTTGGATAAAATGATATTTGTGTGGTCTCTTCATCTAGGTGTTTGTGACCTTATCAACAGGTTGGATGGCAAATAAACATTCCGATGGAATCTATGAAGTTTTTAATGGTGAGGATTCAATCATGACTGTTTCCTATGGTCTGGTCCACCTAAAATTTGAGTCAGCTTCATTTTTGTGATCATGCAGGTAATGGTTGGACAGTGTGGATTTAAGGCAAATACATCACTGTAAGCCCTATAATCAGGGGGCCCACCCACTTTGGTGGATCCCGGGTCTCACCTAATCCACTCCCCACGGGTTGAGTCCTGGCACCTTACTAACCATGAAAAAAATAAAAACAAAAACATGTTTCCAACTAAGGCTGCGGTTGTGAAAGTCACGGGTTCAATCCCACCATTGAAAATTACTTAAAGAAGTCGAAGTACTCATTGCTCATAATATTTGAATTCGTGTAGATACTGATTGGCATGGACTTCATTGAAAAGTATTTAACGGCTGATATTTTTCAGATCAATCTAATTAAGACTGGTAGACTGCCAGCAGGAGTTGGCTGTTGAAATCACTACATACCGTGACAACGGCCGTAAGACTAGTATGGCAGTTATTGTGTTCATACGGTTCGCATGAAGATTGAGTTTTCAGTTTGTGCAAGTGGGCCCATGATCCGATGATCCTAACCGTTGATATTAAGTCGCGTTGGTTAATAAACCACTCTTCTGGAAATGAAGAGAGTTATTTGGGATGCGGATTGCGTCGTGACTCCAACACCACGTGGCTATGTGGGGGTCTGGAATCTGTGGGAGCGCACTGTGATGTATGCGTTTTATCCATGCCGTCCATCTATTTTGCCAGCTCATTTTAGGGCATGAACCCAAAATTGAAGCATATCCAAAGCTCAAGTGGACCACACAACAGGAAACAGTGGGATAGTGATGTCCAACGTTAAAACCTTCCTAGGACCCAGAGTGATGTTTATTTGTCATCTAACTTGTTCATAAAATCGTACAAATCTGGATAAAAGGAAAACAAAAATGTCAGCTTGATCCAAAACTTGTGGCCCACAAGCAGTTTTCAGCACGACTTCAATCTCCACTGTTTCCTGTGTTGTGGTTCACTAGAGCTTTTGATATGCTTCAATTTCATGTCCTACACTGAGCCTCTAAAACGGATGGACGGCCTGGATAAAACTGACATACACATAATGGTGGGCCCCACAAAGTCCAGACACCACTGTGGATTAACTGGAAGACTATGTTGAAATTAGACCATTGGCTATTTTTCATATTTAGCCCTCCAATAAAATTCCACCAACCGGCCATGCAGGACATTAATTAGACTGCACATTTTTATCATGATCCATCTGCAGTGGGTCCCACATTTTCTACGGTCGAATTTGATTATATTCATGTTGCCTTGTATCTTTGATTGCATGCTTGTGATCCATCATACTCTGAACATAAAGCTTCTTTTCTCAAAGACGCATGACCTTTTAAACTCCTCCCACCTTTGTTTATCACAATTGCAAAATCTCCCTTCTTAATTATTCAGTGATTGCAAAGACCTCTTTGTTTACGTGTGTGGGGCCCACCATAATTTATAAATGACATCGAACCCATCTAGTAGTGTCTCTCCACCATAAACTGGAACGCCCAAAAAACAGGCTAATCCATTCATCTGGTGATCCACACCATAGTAAGCATTGGGTAACCACCCAAAACATCCAAAATTTTAAGGCCACCTAATGGTTGGACCCCCTGATTTTTTAGGTGTCCCATTGTCACATTGGTTCACCACACTGAATGGGTTAAATGATGTACATGCGTTGGAGTTATGCCTTAAAAATTCAATGTGAACTTTGTCCACCAGTGATGCAGACATGAAATTGTAATTCAGGTTGAACATGGGTAACATTGTCAAGGATCGAACCTTGGATCACTCACACATACACACTAGTGTGCCTTCACCAGCTTATCTAACAAGCAAGAGATAGCGTCCACATAGGTGGACATGTGATTATGCTTTAGTTAATATGCAAAGTATCATAAACATATATAGACATGAGTTAAAGAAAGGGATTCCTGTAATTGCCCTTAAGAAATTGAAATTGGACACATTAGTCACTAAGGGAGAGTTTTGTGCCATGGATCTAAATACCCTATTATTTCGTTACCACCTAGCAGGTTATGGGACAAACATGTGATCGTTGTCATCATTATGATGATGGATGTAGTTCATCTTATGTAAGGGAATTAATGATGAGTCTGGATGGAAGATCTCCAACATCACACATGACAATAAGTAAGTTTGCCTTCGCCCTACTCAACATGAGAGTGCAAGTATGGCATGGATAAAGGCTACTAGGTGAACTTATTGTACACTTGCATTGATGCATCAAGGTCAACTCTCTAGATCAGGAGGCCTATCATACTTAGACTATGATCGACATGAGGATGTTCTAGATCTAATTAATACTTAAACTTAAGGACGTGTGAGGGTTTAAGATTTTATTGTATGTGTTTTGACTTACTTTATGAGCTCATCATGTGGCTAAAAATAGATATAATTAGATATATTTATCAATGTTTGTTGAAACTCACATGGGTCAAAAAGAAATCCACTACTTTCCTAGGTGGCTACTTATAGCTTAGATCTAAAAGATCAAATATTCATCAAATGATTTTTTTCAATTAGGCCTAACACTCGAAATGATTTGAAGGTTTTACATATGTTTTCAACCGTTAAACTTTTATTTTAACCAATTAAAATACTTTTAATTACACTGGATGAACATTTGATGGTTTAAATATTGAAACCAACTATTTGATCCACACGGGTAGTCATTGTTGGCAAATAGCACAAGCAATAGTATTCGACCCAAGGGGATTGTATGCATATGTAATCGCATGCATGCGTACGGCTCCAAAAAGTTTTTTTACATTTTTTAATCACTTAAGTGATGGCATAATTGCATGTCATCGCATAATGCCCAATAGTCATAAAGCCGCGTATGCCACTAAGACATCTGTGGTATATGTTCCAAAAATAGTATATGCATCATATACGTTCTTGTGCAATTACATATAACAACACGGTGCATGTTGGATCTTTGGTGGATGAACATGGTCATAGTAATGGAATGATTTGATTAAAAATGTGCATAGGATAAGAAAAAATCACAGGATTTCAATGCAGTCAGGTATTTGAAAGCCTGTATGGTAGTAAAGTACCATAATTTGTTTCCCTAACATCCCAACTCCTCGTCAAATAGATCCCATCCTAGAAGGAGAGGATACAGTAGAAAGAGAGCCTTAGATGCTCCCTCCCCCAGGCATCACCTAATGAGATAAAAAAACAAGAGACTGAAAGAATAAGAGAGATCCATCTCCCTCCCTCATTCCCTCCATCACACGTTCTACATGTATTGACTCAACCCTGTGAACAACTCTTACATCCCTCCAATGTACTTTAAGAGCTGATGCGTTTGGCTCTCACATCTCTTCTATTTACGAAAGATTTGGAAGAAACTTCTTAAGTGTAAAGATTGACGTTGACAAAATGATAATTTCTTAGTAACACTGAGCAAGTAAATCTAAACCAAAGCTTAAAATTTTATTTTCTAGATACTCTGACATATGTAAATGGTAATCCATAGAGATTAGTCACACGATCCAAATTTTTAAAACTTCTAAATTCAGGTGCATTTCGAAAAACATAACAGTGTACCATGGTGAGAGACCAGAGTAAAACAATCAATTCTTCAAAGAAAAAGTGCTAATAGATATTGTTTCTTTCGCATGGAACAACGGAGGAATCTATAACAAATTTTTAAAACAAAGGGGAGGACAGGTATGATAGTGGTACATACAAGGGGATGTATGCGCAATTAATGCCTATTGTTAAGATTACCGATTACACCACCGTTACCGTTTCTTAGTTCAAGCACAAGGAGTGTCCAATTAATGGGACATGGTCCATTTCTTTGCGCAGCTTGCAAGGGTTTTGCAGTTCTAGTAATTGGGCCATGATTTGGTAATCTAGATCACTAGATGTGTTCCACTAAAAGATATTTTATATTGTTAGTTGGACGCACCATTGATAAACTATGGCCCAAAATTCTGAAACAAGCTTAGCTTTGGTCAAGAAGAAGTGTAACCATGTTCACATTCAAAACAGCATGCCGTCAGAGTTCAATCTCATCACTAGAATGTTAAGTATGGGTCCAGCCAGGGTACCCACTCGCCAGAGGTCAAAACCACATGCCGTCAAAAGACTCTAAAAAGGATAGTCGATTCAATGAACTGCCCCAAGACGTTTGAAAAAACAAAAAGAAGAAAGTCTCTAGTTAATACCCTCGCATATTCTTTTAATAGACGAGAGTCCAAAATACCACCACAAAAAAAAAAAAAAAAAACATGCAGTTTCGCCTCATCACACTAAACAGTGGCAAATTGGCAACCTATCCGCCACTTTGCCAAACCAAACTAGACTCCCTCTCGTCTCTGACATTTGCAGATTCTCCTTTATTTGTGTTTGCCTAATTGTTCATTCATATTTACACCCTCCTGCCGTCGGTTATGACTACCTACATTCAAATTTAACAGCAGTTGGTTGCAACTGACGGTAGGAAGGAAGAATATACAAATATTGATGAACAGTACGGAAGGCAAACACAAATTCCAGAAAAAAGCAAAGAAATTCTGCAAATGTGAGAAAGTTGAGGGAATATACAAACATCTCAAAGGCTAGTACTCTGGCATGGTGAGGGATGATACACTAGTACTTACAGACTACTAAACAGATTTACATACTTGGCAATATCAATAGGTCTGAGTTCAGATGTATCTTGAACGAAAACTATGCTTAGTTAATAACCTTTGGGTCCTAATTCAGGAAAAAAGTGCCCCCAATCAGAAGGTTAGGATTGTTGATTGTTCAGCAAACCTCATTTTGCCAACTGACTTCTCGACAGTAGGTACCACAATTTAGTCACTTTAGTTCAAGTTAAGGCATGACACATCTACA
Source organism: Liriodendron chinense (assembly GCA_003013855.2). Taxonomy (NCBI): domain Eukaryota; kingdom Viridiplantae; phylum Streptophyta; class Magnoliopsida; order Magnoliales; family Magnoliaceae; genus Liriodendron; species Liriodendron chinense. The sequence continues at coordinate 1,672,878 of PVNU02000440.1, read as the reverse complement.
ACTTCTGAGTCTCACCTATCAAGCATGATACTTTGTCAGAGTATCAAACACCAGGAGAAAAAATCACACCCACCAGACTAAAATGGTCCAGCTGTTGGCATTCAAAGGGAAACGAGGAAAATAATCATTGGGCCAAAACCATTTGGGAAATCAGACAGTTAAGGTCGCATCTGTACAGAACCATGGAAATGTACATTTGGAGATCAGACCACTAGAGTAATCCAAATTATTAAAGAAAACAGTCCAATCAGTGGCAATGAAATGGACGATAAAAAAGAAAATGATAAAATGATAAGAGGTTTGAGCCCAGATGGGAAACCAAACATCTATGATCATCTTATTAGTGTGATTTTCAAGCTACACTGCACCCACAATGGAGCTAACAATTTGGATGGAATAGATTTTCATACATATATCCACATCTAAGTTGCATATGAGACTTCCACAACTTGTCGAGATGCAGCCAATGCGAACTGTAATCATATTTGGTCAATATAAAAACAGGAAGCATATCTCAATCTTCTATCCATCTCTGCAAATGAGCTTTGTTGGGAAGAATGATAGATCATCAAGTAATATCAATAAAGTGATCATCGTCTTCTCAGTAACCTACTAACACCCACCGGACTTCCAATGAGAAATGCCAGGCGCACTCTACTCAAATACACTCAAGCCTCACATGGAAACAAGAAAAACGTGTGTAAGCTGCGAAGCCGCTCTTCAGACAATCCCTACCGTGTATATGCCCTGTCTCAAGAATCAGATCAATCTGACAATTAAATGGGCTACAAGTGGACCTGGAATTTGGATGGTTGGTAAATTTCTATTAAACATTCATATTCTTCTTCTTTGCCAGTTTGGCAAATCCCATTTTCACATCAGCATGAATCTTGAGACAGAATCCATAAGGTGGGGATCAACTAATAAGCGGCTCAGATCTCGAACAAACGTTTCTTCATTGAACATCGTTGATTCACTAAATGCCTAATGCCCACCACTACTGGTATGTCATTTTATGTACATGTACAAAGTCTCTACCAACCCTCTCTCCTCCTGCTTTCAAAATCTAAGTACAAAAGCCAATGATTTCTACATCTGTTTCTCTCATTTCCTCGCAAGATGAGGAAGGTAAGAGGGGGAGGGTGTATAAGAATAAGGCTGGCTTAAGCAAAAAAGGGGTGACAGTAGATATAAAACCAGAGTGACAAAAATGGAAAGAATAAATAACGCAGAGAAAAAAATGAAAAAGAAAAACTTAAAGCTGCCGCTCTGGTTTGGCCTCGGCTCTATGAATTATTATGTAGCTCGTTTGTAATAGGAATGTAGTTTGTATGAATTGGAAAGGTGGAGTTCCTCGTCTCGCCAAAGAAAGAATGGATGATTCTAAAAGCTGTAATGCCTCACCGAGAATTCCAATACCTGCTGGCTTGGACGGATCATCTCTTTCACCCAGGGCCCCATTTTTGTAGATCTTGAATGTCGGAGCAATCCTCACATTCTCAGCGTTGGCTACTGCAGTGTTCTCCTTGATGTCCACCTTCATTAAATACCATCCAAAGAAATAAGCACATGTAAATTCCAGATAGTGAGAATATAAAAGGAATGGGTGGGCGAAGCGTTTGATGTTTTACTTGTGTCGTGAGATTACCTTGTAAAAATTCACAGATGGATATCTAACACAGAGCATGTCAACGAAGGGAGATATCTGCTCACATTGCTGGTTTGCTGCCGTCTTGAAATGGATGACTGAAATACCTGTAAATTGATGTTTAACCATGCAGACTATGAGTCGAAGAAAAAAGGGATTCAGATACAGATTATCTTCGACAGACTAGCTGTCAGTGGAATACCAATTACTGGAGTAGGAAGATGTTTGTAGTACTCCACTCAATAGGTGAAAGACTGACGTTCATCCTTGAGAAAAAAATCATATCATTGAAGAGGTTTTCTAACTCCCACCTCCACCCCGAATCACCTCTACATGGCAAAATTGGCATGCCTGGAACATCCGAGCAGTGATTGATCAGGGTGGGTCCACTGTGTGGATGACCTGGTTCAAAAATCAGGCTTGCTCATGTGCATTGAATATGGACCACCATCATTTTTTAGACATCCATTGTTCTTTATTATAATTTTTCAACTAGGGGGTATGGCACATGTAGAGCACATGGAGCGAGTAGGGGATAGATGGAGGGAAAGTGTGGCTACACGTAAGTGCAAAGTACATGCAGAGAAAGAGAGGGAATGGCACAGAATGGTTTTAACATTGGGCAACCCATCCCACTTTATCCCATGTTGTGGCCTACTCAAGTTTTGTATCTGCCTCATTTTTGCGCTGACGTCCTAACATTAGCACCTTGACAGATGTACAGAGTGGATGTCACAAAGTCATTGCAGTGGACCCACACGTAGCCTTGGTTGCGCTGCTTGCTCCCTCATACTACCTGAGGGCGAGCTACATAAAAGGAGAAGAGACAGTGAACAGGCTACTCACATTAAAGTAATGACATGACAAAATAACCCCTGTTTGAAGGTCACACACCCATTTTCCAGAAGTTCGCGCCCCTCCCCATGACTAATGACAGGGTAAATTTGGCCAAATGCTGCTGCATTATATTAGTATGAGATGTCATCCACCTGACATGTTTACTGGCCAATTGTGGCTACATCATCTACATGGGACCCACCTAATACACAGCTCCAGATGCCCTACAAATGTGCCATACATTTGTGAATGCGGGGCTTAGCAGAACTCTTGACAAATTAAGCTGTGCAGTTTGAAACCAATGGTGAATACAAAAAAGATCGGTAGAAATACGGAATTCTTGTGGAGTTCTAATATAAACTAAATACTATTATCACAGAAAAAAGATCACCAGTTGTACCAAATATCATGATTTTTCAGTCTAATTGGTGCAAAATATCATGAAATTTCATGATAATTGGTGGGCCTAAGTGCATCCTAGATTAAAATTTCCCATTTACAAGATCAACGAGGAACAAATGCATGTAACCAGATGACTTGACATAAACATAAGGGGAAAAAAGAGGAAGGAATGATCGCATGACAAGATTAGCAGTCAAGGAATGGTCGCATGATGAGATTAGGAGTGGAAGTACTAGAAAAAATGGTTCAAAGAGGAAGACTCGCCTGGTGAAGATATTGTCTCTCTAAACTGCTCCATGCATGAAATTTCCTCAACTTCACCACCAAACTTCATGTTATAAACTTCCTCACCGCGGGATTTTTTCAATGCAGCTTGTGCATGGAATAGAGCTTCAGCTACTTCTTTGTCACCCGGAAGTTCATTTATCAGTACCTCATAATCTCGAACAGATTCAGCCCACCGTCCAAGCTAATCAGCAGAAAATAGAGCAATAATCGATAAAATCAGTATATCCGAAATTCCAAAACTCACATGAATGAGGATGAAGATGGAATGTGGCTAATTTACCTTGTCGTTGGAGGCAGCGCGTCGAAGGAGAGCTTTGGTGTACCTGGGATGGATTCTCAGAGCTTCTTTACAGTCTTCAACAGACAGCTCCCATTGCCCAAGCTTTGATATATAAACCCCTGCCTTTTGGCCTATACTCCAAATACTCCCTACCTTTTAAGTATTCCTAAATAACCCCCAACTTTTCATCCATTGAAAAAGAAAAAAACTACAGTCAATGAGCCATTATGTGCCATTAGTGTATCTTCACATGGATGGTCTAGGTTGGTCTAGACCATTGACCAATCCCACCTATTAATCGGGGAATGTGAAAACTTCAACAGCTGTGGATGTTCAATTTCTATCCTTCACAAGCATTCTTTCCCACCCTTCCCATTCACAAAAAGGATACGATCTAATGATTTACCCAAGCAATTGCTGAAACTAGGAATCACATCCCATAAGATTGTTTATATCTTGTAATGAATCTACTTGCTAACAAAATCAATCCCCACTCACTCTCTTACAAAAAGGGGGGAAATTTTATATTAATTTGATAAGATCAAATCCAGAAACCAATCCTATCCATCAAATCCAAGACTTTCATACGGGCCAACCTACTAAATGGTCCAATTAATTCAGGTGTACTTTCCCAGGGTCACCTGAAGGCTGAGATCAGTTCCTTGGACATTACGCGTCAGTGATCTGCAATGACATTTAATCAGATTAAAGAAAGCATAGTCAGGACAGGCTCGATTGAGATTGACTAACATTGGACAACAAAAATACGAACTAGATACAAACAAGCTCTCTGATCTAATCTGGTGAGAGAGAATTTTGTCTGTGGATGATGAGAGAATATCCCAAGCTGGTATAAGGCCTAGGTGGTAGTGGTGGTGAGGGTGATGATGAATGATAATGAAATACATATATACAGGTCTCAACTGCAACCAGTTGGACCATCATTTATGGTCCAACCAGCCAATAACATCCAACCCTACCAATAGGTTGGCCCCACCATCTCCTTGAACAAAAATCAGTCCAATCCACTCATTAAGTGGGCCACACCATAGAAAACAAAGTTTTTCCATTGATAAATAACAAAATACAAGTGCCGTCCACTTGGTGAGCGGATGTTGCTGATCTTTGCACAAGGTAATACCAATAATTGGGCAACCTATTGAATGGGTTGAATGTCACGCACTCATGAAAGGTTGGAAGTTGTTTGATGGGTGGACTGAATTATGGTCCAACCGGTTGGACTTCAGACCTCATGTATGTGTCTGTGTGTGCATGCGCACTAACGTCCCCACCTTCATGGGGATGTTAGCAATGTTCCAAAACATTTTGAATGGCACATGGGATGTCAAATAATCAATTTGAATCGTCCAATCTTTTATACTAGTAGGGATGAGCCATGGTGCAAAAATCACACCAATCGGATGATCCAAAGCATCTGAACAATACCATGGAAAATGGATAGTAAGGATTGACTGGATAAACAAAATAGGTGATCCAATCATCATCATGAACCATCTATTCAATAGATCATACTTTGTATTGCTAATGATTCCAAAGTAGCACTTTGGTTTGATAATTTTAACCATATGATCTATGGCTCATAAAAATCAAATGTTTCTTGCAAATTGGTCTTGCTCTTAGAGTTAGGATCATTTGATCATCGTGATTCATTCACCAGGGCTTGTTCCAAATGGTGCAATTGAATGAACCATCCTAATTGATGATTGGGCATCCCATGCGTCGTTCAAAAGCATTGGGGACTTTGTGAACATCCCTCCATAGATATGTGTATGTATAGAAGTCCAATTGGTAGGACTACAAGTTACTGTCCATCCAGTGGGTAACTTCCAACCTTTCATGCGTATGCGAAATCCAACCTGTTCAATAGGTTGGACAAATCAGGAGGATCAACTTGTGCAAAAAGAAGAAGAAAGAAAGAAAGAAAGAAACCCCAGCTGCATCCACTTATCAAGTGCAACAAACTTTTCGTCGTCATCATATGATCTATGCCTTATCCCAACTAATTGGGGTCGGCTATATGAATCCTTTTCCACCATTCCACTCTATCAAGGGAAATGTTACCAAATAGGCATAAGCAATCCTGTGTAACCTGGGGAGCTGTGCACATATACAATTGCATAATCGCATATGCGGTCGCATAGCCCCCTTATTTTTTTGCTTTTCAAAAAAAAAAAAAAAAAAAAAAAGAGGAAAAATTCTGAAAAATAAAGGGAAAAAAAGAAAATTTTACAAAAATTATGAGAGAGAGAGAGAGAGAGAGAGAGAGAGAGAGAGAGAGAGAGAGAGAGAGAGAGAGAGTTAAGAGATCATATATTTGTATTAGAGTGAGAGAGAGAGTGAGAGAGAGAGAGAGAGAGTGAGCAATAGAGTAGGGAAAATGGGAGGGAGGGAGTGCCTACTTGTTAGGCAAAAAGGGGGAGAAATGGAAGAATAAAAGAATTAAGTTCCAACGGCCAGAAATACAACTGTTGGAAATGCCATCACATACTACCTATTTATAAGCAAAAATATGCCACTATGGCATCTGCAGTCCATCCTCCTAAAATGGCATATGCGATCGCATATGACAACACTAATCAAGGGCCATAACTTCAGTTAGACCATAGGTCTTCAAGTCTTTACTCACTACCTCCACCCACGCCCTTCCGGGTCTTCCCCTTGCCCTTTTAGAGCCTTAATTGGTACGAACTCACTCCTAACCGGCAGTTCTCAGTCTCCATTGCACATGACCAAACCATCTAAGCCTACTTTCCCTCATCTTGTTACCTACTAGTGCTACTCTTAGATTCCCTCAAATGCATTCATTTCTAATGATATCCTTCCTTATCTTGCTATTCATCTATCTTAACATCCTCATTTCAGCTACACACATCCTATGGACATGTTGTTCCTTAACTGCCCAGCATTTTATCCCATAAAGCATGACTGGTCTTAAAGCCGTCTTATAAAATATCCCTCTTAATTTGAGTGGTACACAACGGTCACATAAAACTCCAGAGGCACGTCACCATTTCTTCCACCCCGCTTAAATTCTATGGGCAACATTCTTCACAATCTCTCCACTCATATCAACACAAGATACCAGAAGTGGTCATTCTGGAAAGTTTCTTGATCAACAATCTTTACTATTTCCTTGTTCCCACTCCTATTGTTACTAAAGCAACTCTCCATAAATCTAACTTTGTGTTTATACGCTCCGTCTTGTCAATCAAAACTATGTCATTTGCAAACAACATACATTATGTCAATCAACATACAAGTGCGCCACACTTTTATTTTGCTATTTATCAATGGCTAGATATTGTTTTCTATTGTGTGTTTCACCTGATGAGTCAATGGAACTGATTTGTTCAGCTAGGTGATCTCATGGTAGGACCAACCTATTGGAAGGGTTGGATTTTGCATGCAGCTTAATAGGTTGGAAGTTATCCACTGGGTGGATTGTAACTTGTGGTCAGACTTGAAACCTTTCTCTATAGGGGCTGTTTGATTTTAGATTTACACTGCCAAATACAGGTAAGTAGGTAATAATGACATCTTGGGGGTGTTTGAATGAGATGGAAATCGATGAGCATTTCCACCTTGAAAACAGGTCTCTAAAAGGTGTTGTTAAGTTTGACTTAAATTTGTGGGCCCCAATGTGATGTATGTGACTTATCCACGACATCCATCCAGTTTACCAACACATTTAGGGCATGAGCCCAAAAATAAGGCAGATCCAAAGCTCAAATGGACCACACGACAAGAAACAGTGGCCCTTAAGACGTCCACCATTGAAAGTTGTTTCCTTTGTAGGGTCCACATTGATGTTTATTTGTCATCGAACCTATTCATAAGGTCACACGGACATGGATAAAGGGAAATAACAAATATCAGCTTCATCCAAAAATTCTAGGTCCCCGAAGAAGTTTTCAACGGTATGCGTACAATTTCCACTCATTCCTATGGTGTGGTCCACTTGAGCTTTGGATCTGCCTCAATTTTCAGCTCAGGCCCTAAAATGGGTTGGCGGAAGGAATGGACGGCATGGTTAAGTCACATACATCACGGTGGGCCCCACGGTTTTTGTGCATTTCCACTTCATGTTAAAGACACTACATTCAAATAGCCTGCCTATCAATGTCACGTTGGGATGGGTGCAGAATGATATAGAGCTAAATCTATAATCTTAGTAGATCAGATTAGCCCTTAATACATTGAAACACGTGATTCCTTGACAAAATTGTCCCATGAGGACAATTCACATCTAAATAACAAATAACAAATCAAATAAACTATGCATGAAGTATGTATTCATTTATTACTTGCAAAATTCGCTCCGCTTAGTGACCCATACATATGTGAAGCAACCTAACATCCAGACGTTTTAAATGGCATGGGATAATTAGATAAACAAACATATGCAACAAGCAATTTCTTTTTTTCTTCCAGAAAATGTTCAATGGTGAAACAAGCATAGCTCAGAAGTATCTATCGTAAACATGGATCAATATAATTCCCACGCAATACAAAACTAAAAATACTAAAATTGTTAGTGTAGGAACCTGATGGAATTAAGATATGAGTAATCAGTGGTGGGTGGTGAACACATCTCTTTGAGTGGGTGCAGAAGTGTGACCTTGGGAAGAAGATTGTTGTTCCAGAATTTCAACTAAATTAGACAAAGGAATTTTTAACAACTTCATTGGAAATTAAAGACAAACCCCTTGATTAAGCTTCTTTAGCAGGAAAAAAAAATGAAGAAAATCTTTGCAGATCTTTACCCCCGCCTCTTTTGGCAGGTGAGAGCAGCATCAAACTTGACCAATACTCACCGTTGCATGCAGCTGAGGTCTTTTCAACGCATGCTACAAATGGAATGGCTTCCTGATCTGTATTTCTGTAGACTGTTGATGCTCACAACAAATACTTCGAAACAAGACAGCATCCATAAGCGCCAACAAACTTCCTTTACATTAGTCTCATCCATAAATGTGTCGGTTTTGACTTGTTTTATTTTGATATCTTCACAGATATATAATCTTTTCTTAAAAGGTTTTACAGATACAATGTCACAGGATTGATATTGTAAACTAATCAAATATTCACTTCTAGTAATTAGATAAACAGATTAGCTTGAAGATTTAAGTAGAGATGGCCAAAAACAGAAATTTGAGGACCGGAGAAATCCTCTACATAATGCAACTGACATTGCTGATTGAAACTGAGAAGAGTATAAAAAGGCCGCACATGGCAGGCAGCCCCCACTATACTACAACAAAGCCACAGACACACACAAAAGAAAAGGCGAATTTAACACTAGACACTGTCAAACCCCAGATGCGACTAACCACAATTCGAAATCCAAAAAGAGCTCTGAGCAGCTCCTTCTTTGCCAAATCATCAAGCCTGATCATTAGCCACTCGATCCCACATGGACGAAAGAGGCATCCAGCGATTAACTAATATCCTTAACTTCCTTTAAGATGTTGGCCAACCACCACGAGAATCTGCTGCACTTGATCCATTGGATGAAGTTTGTGGAATCCCACTCTATTATTATCGGGCTGAGGTTGAGATTTGCCACTATCCTGGTTCTATGTAGCAGTGATGAAGCTTCCGCAAAGGAGGAGCCATAGGAGTCTGCAAACTCTGCAGGGCCTGAGAACTCAAATTTGATGCCTCCCCTGTAGTTTCTGGCAATACCAGTGACGCTCGTATGTCCAGGGTCTTCTAATGAACAACCATCAAAATTCAACTTGAAGTGATGTGTTGGAGGAACCCTCCACATTTCTCTACCCAGAACAGGAGGCCCACCACATCTGAGGGTCACCTCCCAATTGGAGGATAAAAACGCTACAAGAATACCCGTCAACACCCTGGCCAGTCTACTCCAGTTCATAGCTAAGGACATAATGATGCAAAACACCGCCCTCTCTGATTTTTCCATCCCTTGTTAAGTCCTGGAATTTCTTCAGCCCAACGCACCATAAAAGTTCTTTCAAAGACGAGTTCCACAAGATTTTGTCGATAGGGACCCACATGATCACTTTCCAGCTTGAACAGAGATCATTCACGGAATCAGGCATCACCCATTGCACACCAAACTTCATGAAGATGGCTGCCCAAAATCTTTGAACAGAAGGACAATGAATTGACAGATGAGTGACATATATTGCTCTGCCTGACACATGATGCACATATCGGGGATCGTTATCCCTCTATGTCGCAAATGATCTATTCAACACCTTATTGAGGCAAATCAACCAGCATAACACATTGACTTTCATGGGGGAGATCCCGTCCCAGCCCATAGACGCCCACTCCACTTTGTTAGGCTCAAAATCCTTGGCAATCCTTCTGAAGACACTGTGGAGGAGCCGTTTGCCTCCTGATTTCTTGATCCATATAATGTGTATGGAATGCTTGGTTTTCTCTGCCCCTATTTTATAACTCGTAATGTTTACGCTTTTGATAGAATTATTGTGATTGATTTAATATTTGAGTTGCTGAATTATTTCCCCAAGGATATTGAACTTGTTACTAACTAAAAAAAATGAAATTCATGCAATATTTGAAGAATGTAATATATTAATATCCTTGAAAGCATACAAACTCCAAACACTCATTTTCTTCCCTTTTTTTTTTTTTTTTCAATTTTGAACATTGACTGAAATTTCATTAAAGAGGAATAAAAGGCTGCCAATGGGGAGGGGGAAGAGAAGAATCTATCAAGAGTGACCCTCTTGCCTCTCCCTCTTTTGCAAAGGAATTGGCTACCTTGTTCGCAACCTTCAAAACATCAGAGAATACAATTCTGACATTAGAAGATTTGGCCACAGTTTCTTATATTAGAAGATTTGGCCATAATTTTTTGAAATAAGAAAATTGAATTTCCAAGGACACAGCATCCATGTAAAACCGAAGGATGCGTTTGTGTCCAACATTTTATTTTGCTATGTCTCATGTTCTCATATGAAATCTGGTGTTTTTATTCTGCTCCTTTTATCCTGAATGTTTTAGACTAACAGTTGTTTTAGTTTGGTGTGTTTGAGACAAACAGTTGTTTTAGTTTGTTATCATAGATATGAGGTAGAATACGCCTGGACTGTTCATTTGGGTGAGCCCCACAATGGATCACCGAGTGGAAAATCTCAGTGATGGGATGAGATCTTAAACTTTTCTGACTGGTAACTACTACAATTTGTAGGTAAGAATATGGTCAATGGTCAAGATTGATGAAGCATCCAACTAATTGGATTTTTAGAATTGTCCAATCTACATTTCCAAGATGAACCGATGCATGGACCATAGGCCACTTTTCCAATTTGAGCACAACGCACTAGGCAATGTTGCAGGCAAAGAAACACAACTTGCTTGGTATGCCACACTTGATGTTTCATTATTGTTTTAAATCCATTATCTACTCCACATTTACTCATACATTGTATGACTTTACAGAACACACAAGCTGATTTTAGGTTCTATATCCCCACCACTCCCCCACACACTCACAAAGAGTTCACTTGGACTTGCCACAAAAAACAACAATTTTCACTTGGACTTGGACAAGCCTTAGCTTGGCCAAAATCAGTGCTCAAGGTGCAACCATCCATCCATTTTTGTTACTCAACAGATATGCTAGAGAAATCTTCTATATAACTGATTTAGTCACAAAGGGGTAGAGAGCATTTATATTCTTCCAGTTCATGCTATGAAGTCCGTTATCTTTTAAATCATATTGAAATCTTTCTGATTGTTTATGTTTTTCTGGATTACTACATATTATATCCAAGTACGCCATTGTTGTCATATGCGATCGCATATGCGCATACTGTGGATCAGATCGCATATGCCATGATGGCATATGCGATCCTGGCAAGTATGCCATGGCATACTTTTATATGTGACAAATATGCGATAGCATATGCGAGTATGCGATTGCATATTTCCCAATGGTCAGAATGGGAGCAATTTTTTATTTTTTATTTTTTTAATTTGGGAAATTTTTGCCTATAAATAGGCACTCATATCACCTCCATTTTCACTATTCTTTAACCCAAAGCTTTAAATCTCTTACTCTTTCTCTCTTTCTCTCTTACTCTAATCTCCCTACAACTATTTCAAATATGTTTAATTTTTATATTTTGTAAGTTGTGCTTGTTTTTTGTAAATTAAATTGTAAGTTGTTTCAAGTTATCCATTTATTAATAAAATTTATTTGTTTGAAGCTTTTAATAACTAATTCTCTTTTAATATAGCTTATTGATTGTTTTATAAAAAATTATATAATATAATATAAGTAATTAAATATATAACTTAATGAAACACTTAAACTACAATGAAATAAGTAAAATAACCCCTAATTAGGCAAGTTTTTCCTATTTTTTTAGATTTTTTTAATTTTTTTCGAATTTCCTTTTTTTAAAAAGAAAATCCAATATATATGTGTGTGTGTGTGTGTGCTGCGCGCGATGGCATATGCGATTATGCGATCGCATATGCGAACAGCATATGCTGATCACATGAGATCGCATATGCGATTTGACAACATCGAGTATGCGTCACTCCTGGAATACAATAATTAGTTTGAGGCAACAACATTGTGTGGAGGTGGTGTTATTTGCTCGGTAGCAATGTGAATTTGACTTGTCATGTTCATGTTGATTCCAAAGGGTTTCAGGTGCAGATTGTTTTGCAGTTAACATTGGCAATGGGATGGAATATGTCAACTTCAGAAGGTTTCATGTGCCCCCATGAAATTGAACATGTTGATAGAAGGACCATAGCCGTTCACAAGAAATCTTAAAAGTGCAGAAAATTCAATTCGCCTAGAGTGGGGTGACTGTGGAAGATAATGTAGTCACAAAGTCCGAAGAGGAAATGGGAGGTCACATTCAGAAGAAATTTGGAATTGATGGTTGCAAACCTACAGTAATAGTAAAATCCAAGCTAGATATTGGATTTGGGTGCGTGAAGTGCGCATGATTAAAAAAAAAAAAAGAATCAAGCCAAGTTGCAGTGATGACTCCATTACAACAAGTAACTATGCGATGGCAATCCTTGGTCCTCCCAAATGCACCAATGCGGCACTTGTACCATGGGTATCAGGCCATCCATCAGGTGGACCCACCATGTACATTCCGGAGCCAAAAACTTATCCTAGTTCAGTTGTCAGGTGGGCCACTCATTTTGAATCTGGAGCATCAGTAATTTTAATTGTGCATTTTCCACACATGCATGGCCAGCCTGATTTTTGGACCAACAAACCTGCACACACGTGTAGTAGTAGGAACCGGATTGCATTTCTCTTACTATGAGTTCTAGTTGTCACTGAAGATCCTACTTGCATCAAATCATTGGGGATAAAGCTCCTAGTCTGTCAATGTTGAGTTGTTTTGCACTTCTATTTTTCTTCACATTATAATTTGATCCTTAATTCTGTTGTGATTTTTTCACAAAAAATCAGCCACACCGAGGAATAAAACAACTTCAATGGTAAAAAATAGACAAAAAGGAAACAGAAAAAGAGCACAAAGGGAACCTAATGCAACAATTTAAAAAAACAAACAAAGAATCGCATATAGCAAGCAAGCTTACTCCCAAAATTGTAAAGGAGAAGGGGGACCAACCGAATTTGATATATAAATAAAAAATCATAACTTTATAAAATAAAAAAAGGACTAGAAGGCATGCCTGCTCGACAAAACATCACAGATTTTCTTGTGTTCCCCAAAGTCTTAGGAAAGAGAACCGTCAAGAAATGTCTCTCAAAGCCTCAATGTCAGTTATGATGCATCATAAATCGTAATGAATACCGACTTCATCTTCATAGTGCAAATGACTTGAGAGGGCTCGAGGAGTTGAAGACATGGAGGTCGAGCAACCTATTATAATTTCCTTGCTCTATTTCCTCCTCTTTCACCTGATGGAGGAGTAAGAGTTCAATTATACAATCTTCCGAATCAATTTTGCATCTTTCTGCTCCATTTTGACATTCTTTCCTAGCTTGCAGTTGTTTCTTAAGGATTCTATGCTTCTCGACAACTGACCCATTGGATGTTGGCTTCATAATCTCATCGATTCGAAGCTTTGCGGCATTTATCTTTTCTCTCCTTCTCCTACACGCCTCCACACCAGCCACAAAAGACGGAGGAAAAGCATCAAACCCAACATTTTTCTCGAGTATTTGCTCAAGTGAAAGCCTTTTATTTGAATCCAACTTTACCACCCACTCATTCCACCCCACAATCCCAATTCCTCTCTTTCTCTTCCTGCATTCTGCCCCGACCTCTCCACCCGTCAATTTAAAAGAATCGAACCCATTTAGAAAATCCGTGTGAGTCCTCCACAAGCAATCCTCGGAAAGCTTAAGCTTCTCCAGATCATCCGAGCTTGCACCTGCCGCCCTGTTCCGATCCTCTACCTTTCCTACAGTATAACCATCCATAGCATATTCAATTTCCTTTCTCATGCACTCGCTTGCAACTTCCTGCAAATCAAGTATGGTCGGCTTGGAATCCAAAGGCTTCTCCTTTGATTTCATCGACATATATTGAAGGATTAAAGGTGCATTCCGGACAAGATTTTTTACTGTGACGTCCTTTCCCCATGGCAAGGCCTGTGCAACTTTCACAAGTGTCTCCTTCAGCTCCTTATACCGCCGCCTACTCGTGGCTACCCCTGCATGGATGTCCTTTGCTATATCATCGATCTTGGGCCCTGCCTCGTTCACCTCCGAGATGAACGCCAGAACAGCAGCGACCATCGGGAGCGGCTGCCGGCCTGTCGTCAAGAACCACTTAACGCAGCACTGCAGGACGAACCGCCCCTGCTTAGCCATCTCATCCTGTTTCTCCTCCTGGATGCCTGAGAAGCAGTGGCAAGTCCTTACGGCCCGATCCAAAGCCATGACGACATTGAATTCAGGCAGCTTGAGGTCCATGAAGTCGGTGACGCGGCCCACCATGCGTCCAATCTCGTGGACATCATAGCCGGTAATGGCAGCAATCTCGGAGATGGACAGTGGGAGGTTGTTACTGCGCGTGATGACATGGGCGCATGAGGCGATCAGGACCTCGAACCAGCGGCCCATGCCGTACTCGCCATCGGTGATCTGTTCAATCATGGAAGTTACCTCAGAGGTGCGCTGGGCTGATAGGCCGAGGGATGATGATATGTCATCGATCTGATTTCGGGCGTCGAAGCGTTTCCTCTCTTTGTAGTTGAAATCGCCGATGTGGACGAAGGTGCCCTGAGGGCCGTCAGCGTAGCGGGGGGCTTGGGCTTGGAAGTTGTCGAAGGACTGCTCACAGCCGCAGGAGGTGCAGACGCGTGCGTTGGAGTTTGGGTCGACGATGATGGACGGCTCCCTGCAGTTCTTGCAGAAGCGAGATGAGGTGGGGTCCATGGAGATGGAAATAGAGAGAGTGGGAGTGGAGTTCTGGAGCTTTGGTCGATTAACAACCGATGCGAAGGAAAGAAGGGAAGGAAGTGACAAAAGAAGAGGGGAAAGAGGGACGGGGATTGAAGAGCGGATTAGCTGTTACCCGGGGGACAGCTTTAGTGGGGTGTTACCCTAGCCGTGTGGGCCCATCTTGATGTATTGTTTATATATCCACGCCGTCCATCTTTTTTCCATCTCATTTTAGGACGGAATAACAAACCCTAAGAAGATACAAATCTCAGATAGACCGTACCACTAGAAACAGTGATGAATGACCATTAAAAACTTTTTGTGGGCCACAAAAGTTTTAGATCAAGCTTTATATATATATATATATATATATATATATATATATATATATATATATATATTTTCCCTTCATCCAGATCTTCTTGGCATTATTGGATTTCAAATAAAAATTACTAAAACATTACTATGGGATCTTTGGAAATTTTAACGGTGAGGCACTTAATCACCACTATTTCCAGTGGTATGGCTGCATAATTTTTGGAACCCCTTGTTCGATCCAAAACTTTTGTGGGACGCGGATTAGCTACTGACAGATTGAGTAGCGCACATTGCTACTGAAGTGATGTCACCATGGCACGTGGGCCTCAACATGATGTATGTGCTATATCCACACCGTCCATTCAGTTGGAGAGATCATTTTAAGGCATAAGTCAGAGAATGAGGTTGATCCAAAGCTCAATTGGACCCCACCATAAAAAAGAGTGGGAACAGTGACATCCACCGTTGAAAACATCTCAGAGGCCACAGAAGTTTTCGATCAAGCTAATATTTGTGTTTTCCCTTACTACATATCTGTGTGAACTTATGAACAGGTTGGATCTCAAATAAACATCATGGTGTGCCTAAGAAGTTTTCAACGGTGGATGTCACTGTCCCCACTGTTTTCTGTGGTGGGGTCCACTTGAGCTTTGGATCTGCCTCATTATTTGATTCATGCCTTAAAATGATCTCTCCAATTGAATGGACGGTGTGGATACAACACATACATCATGCTGAGGCCCACGTGCCATAGTGACGTCACTTCAGTAGCAATGTGCGCTACTCAACCTGTCAGTAGCTAATCCGCGTCCACTTTTGTGGCTCCTGAGAAATTTTCAGCGATGAGAATTTAATACCTATTGTGTGTCCCACCTGTGTCTTGGTCTGCCAAGTGCACCACACCACAAGAAGCGGAGGTGGTAATGATTCTCATCGTTGAAACTTTCTTAGGGCCCACCGTCACGTTTATTTGCCATCCAATCTATTTATAAAGTTGCATAGATCGGGATGAAAGGCAAAAAACAAATATCAGTTTGATTCAAAACTTCTATGGCTCCTAAGAAGTTTTCAGCAGTGTGGCCCACCTGTGTCTTGGATCTGCCTCATTTTTGGGCCTGTTACCTTAAACGGTAGAGAGAAATGTATGGACGGTGTGGATAAAGTCCATACATCACGGTGGCCACTCAAAGCTCCTGCCCATTCCTAGCAGGAGACAGGTGGGGGTAGGACGTAATCCGCGTCCGGATAAAACAGATACACGGTGAGGGACGCGGATGAGCTACTGACAGTTTGAGTAGCTATCTCGCTACTGAAGTGACGTCACTAACTTCTGTGGGCCCCACAGTGATGCATGTGTTGTATCCACACCGTCCATCCATTTGGAGAGATCATTTTATATCATGAGACAGAATGAGGCAGATACAAAGCTCAAGTGGACCTCACCAAAGAAAACAGTGGAGATTAATCTCCTACCATTAAAAACTTCTTGGGGCCACAGAAGTTTTCCATCAAGCTGATATTTTTTGTTTTCCCTTCTTCCATGGATGTGTGAACTTATGAACAGGTTGGATCTCAAATAAACATTATGGTGGGCCTGTAGGAAGGTTTCAATGGTCTAGTCATTGTCCCCACTGTTTTCATTGGTGGGTCCACTTGAGATTTAGATTTGTCTCATTCTTTAGAGCATGCCCTTAAATGATCTCTCCAAATGGATGGACAGTATGGATACAACACATACGTCACTGTGGGGCCCACGTAAGTTGGTGACGTCACTTCAGTAGCCAGATAGCTACTCAACCTGTCAGTAGCGGCCATTCATTTGGAGAGAGCATTTTATATCATGAGACAAAGAATGGAGCCCCCACAGCCCGTGGAGGCAGTACGGCAGTACCCAATCCGCGTCCGAGGCAAACGCTCTGTCTATCACTTAATTATTATTTTTATTATTATTATTTGGTGTTGTATTTGTGGACATCTGAGCCATTCAAACAGTGGTCCTCACTACCAATATGAACCCTGTAAAATATGAGGCCAGTCGACTCATCAGACGGGTCACACTTCCCAGAAGAAGTTACTGGTTCGACATGCATTTTAGTCTATGACGGCAGATGATATGATTCGACACGCATTTAGTATATCTAATGGCTTCTTTGTGCAGATTTTTCAAATAGATTGACTTATGATGGGCCCAACTTTTGAACGGTTCAGATGTCCTCCATGTTTCACATGTGGGTAAGACAACACATGTGCCTGATGGGTCAGAATGTGACTATTTCGTGGACGCGGATTCCCTGCGAAAGCCTTGCGCCACCGTGATGTTTTTGAGAAATCCACCCATCCATCCGCGTTGTGAGATCATTTTAGGAAAATATACCATAATCGATACTTATGTGGCGTATGAAGCCTAATCCAAAGGCAGTCAGAAATTGTACAGACCTAACTTTTGAAAACTACTGTCGTTAAGCTACATTCACATTATCAGTTCGGATAGTGTCCACCAATTGGATAGTCATGTGACTAAGTGTAATTTTTGGTCCATAATGCATCTAAACTGGGAACCATATTTTGGACAGTTTAATTTCACATTGTCGTATGCTAGAAATGCAATCTCTAAGTAATTTCTATGTGACTGTGTATTATCCATCACTCTCTGCCTGAGTATCAAAGTTTTTCCTTTCAAACAAGCTCATTGTGTCTCCGATTGAGTTCGCCCATTAAGTTGCACACATGATACAAAGGTATGGTAATCTGAACCATCTGTACAATAGGGCCCACCAAAGATGGTCCACAATGCAAAAACTGCATCATTAGGAGCACATTCCCTAACCTGAGGCATTCTAAACTTAAAATTACGATCCAATAAAAGGCTACAGTAGTGCCCATGATCCCACTCCCACCACGCCTACTATGCGGGCGGGATCTGGGTTGTTCATCTGGTAGGCCTCATCACTTACCATAAAACTTGACCAATGGTCTGCATCAATGGGGCCCAGCTAATGAAAGGCAAACAAGCCATGTCAGCACATGTGTGAAGAAGCATTCAAATGGCTACTCTGTTACATAAGCAGTATAGCTGATTACTTGACAAGAGAACTCACCTTCGCACAGAGATGCTTGTCATCACATATCCATGGAGAAATGATCAAGTGGGTTAAGTGCATTGAAACCTTCGGATGCACCCAGTTGCATTTGGATGTTCACCTCAGCATCATCTATCTGGAATGTCCATTAGACCCAGTATCACAGGCTTCCTTGTAAAAATCAAAAACCATATTGATCGGATGATCCAAAATTTTAAAGTCGGTGGCATGCAAAAATGAATGGAGAAGACGGTTTGCAGAAGAATGGTCCAGTCATGGATGCTTATGTAGTTGAAATCATTCTCAAGTACAACATTCGTCGATTCGACTCTTATGTAACTGAAATGCCGGGTTTACCCAAGTCCCGCAGCTACACTGCATGCCAGCCCAGTTGAATGAACCCAAACGAGCCTTGCAACCCAAGCATTGGAGTTTCTCTTCCACAGAACCTTCTTGTACTGCCAAAATCAAGATTACAGCATAAGCAAATGATTCGATCACATCATGCTCGCAAACTGAATTGGTTTCAATCAGTTACCTGCTTCCATCCATTTTAATGGCTCGACGAATATTGAGGAGCACTCAGGTTTCCTATCAATTTCCAAGGGGTCGCCTCTTTTCTTCCATTTAAAGCATCTTTCACCTTCTCCTTGCTTATGGGGTACCATGTTCTCTTGAGCAGCAACAATTCTTCGGCATCTTTTACAGCGATATACAATTTGAGGTTTTGTAGCAGTTCCCACATCAGTATCATTAACTTCCATTAGATTGAAGGAAGCAGGGATCTATTTGCTGAAAAAAACAAAATCCCATATGTGGTATCCTACAAATCAATCGAAGAAAATATATATAATGCTTTACATAATCTTAGGGTGTTTGGGTGCCACCTAATTTTTATTTGTTTTCTGTTCCTGCCAGGTGGATGGTGACGGAAAACAGCTCACGGGCTTCTTCTTTTTTTCCCTCTTACAAATGTAACCAACCCCACCCTTTTGTTGCACATGGTGACCCGGCACGTGTTTGGAAGATCAAACTTCCACAAGATGGCACCTTTCTGTTCAAGGCCCTCTGGAGATACAGGTGGACCACAGTAGAGAAAACCATCCAAACTTTATGCACAAAACCTGACACATGCCAACATCATTATTACAGTGTTGGCACCTTATCAGGAGATGAGCCTTCAAAAACCAGTTTATACCATTTTCAGGGTGGCACCCAAACAGGCCCTAAAGATGAATATAAGTGCTGAGTTCCCATAGGGATCATCGAATCAATAACCCCCTTTGAAGAGGCATTTGCAGGAAGAGATCCCATGGTACTATATGTTGTTTGCAAATGGCATAGTTTTGATCGACAAGAAGAGGGGTCGTAAACACAAAGCTAGATCATGGAAAGATGCTTTAGAAAAGGATTTAAAATTAGTTGGACTAAAAGAAAATATATGGAGTGCAATGTTCGTAAAAACAGCAGTGGAAACAAGGAATTAGTAAAGATTGTTGACGGAGAAGTTTTCCAAAATGACCACTTTCGATATCTTGGTTCAGTAATTCACGAATGGAGAGATTGAGAAGGATGCTGCCCATAGAATTCAAGCAGAGTGGAAGAAATGGAGATGTGCTTATGGAGTTTATGTGATCGTCAAAAACTAAAACTGAAAGGGAAATTTTATAGGATGGCTATAAGACCATCCACTTGCCCAATAGATGACAATTTACACCTACCCAATAGATGGTCGAAACCGATTGGCAATTCATCCTTTCATGTACACCACACATTCTGTGTTCCCCTACTTGTTAACTAAATGTAGACAGGTCCAAGCAGCTATTTTACATGTCAATCCCTTTAAGGGGTCATTTGGATGCCTTTTAAGTTTTTAAGTTGTAAGGGATCATTTGGATACCTGTAAATGGCTTAAGTGGTAAATGATTTACAGGTGTAAATCATCTACAGCTTCTCCTGTTTGGCTGTAAGCTGTAGATGATTGTCTGTGTTTGGATAGCCTGTAAATTGTGTAAAGTCCTGTAAATGGAGAGCCAATTTTTTAAAATATAACCGTTAGGCTGTAAATGGAGAGCCTGTAAATGAAATCACAGCTTTTTGCTGGGAAATCAAATGTGGCTGAAAGCTATAAATGATTTACAGTTAGCCCCATTTACAGGCATCCAAACGAACCCCCAACCTGTAAGTGACTTCTCATCCCAGCCCCATGAAATTTCCTGGCAGTTTTACCTGTAAGTGGACTTACAGGTGAATTTCCTCCCCCAAACACCACCTGCGACTTACCTGCAAGCCACTTCCCACTTACAGAACTTACAGGCATCCAAACGACCCCTATAAACGTTGTTTTTCTTTCACGGAAACAGTGCATTACAATCCAAAGGTCCGGATTACAATTGTAAGGCCGTATTCGGATGCCCAATTGAATTGAATTAAGCTGAGCGGAACTGGGCAATACGCTCGCCCAGCTTAGTGAGTGGAAACAGTAGAAGCTGGAATTTGGGGGTACTCCCTTGCAAGAAGGGGAGCGGAAGCAGACCCGCTTGGGTCATCTAAAATCGATTTACGATACAGTTCAATTCAGTACCTCAGAGGTGGATATTTCGAGACGTCCAAATGGGTGCTAGAGATTGGAAATAAGGGAAGGAAAGAACTTTTGGAATGCTAACGGAAATTAAAACCCTAGAATTGCAGATTGGAACGAAAGAAGAAAAAACCTGCTGAAATCATCCCACGAGAATAACATACCTGCTTGTCAGGAACTCTGGAGCAGCGAAATTAGGGCTCGGTTGCTGCGCGAGTCCTCTCTCCCTCGCTCTTTCCCTTCGTTCGATGGGTTATCCCACGGTGGATTTACCACGCTCAAAAGGAACCCCCAGAAGGAATGGATTCCCTCTGGCCACAAATCGAGAGGTTGAGATTGTTCTTGTTGAGGATATTTTGGGGCGTGGTTAGCAACAAGCTAATTATAGAGATTAGTAATGGTAACTGGTAAGTGCCGGAGAGAAACACGACTGCAGGTGGGCATTGGCAGGGCAGCCCAACCTGTAGGGCGTCTCGGACCCGACCCGACACACACAAGGAGCTAGCTAGAGACAGACGGGTCCTTTCAGGGGATCTGTGGGGCCCACCGTCATGTATATGTCTTATCCACACCGTCAATCTATTTTGACAGATATTTTAGAGCATGAACCCGAAAAGGAGGAAGATTGAAGGCTCAAGTGGACCACACCACAGGAAGGAGTGGAGATTGGATTCCTACCGTTGAAATACATTGGGCGCTTCTATAAACCCCCAATTACAGGCAATTCTGGTCCTTTGCAAACCCCTACAAGGGCCGTTTGGCTGGCACTTGGAAACTCGTTTCCAGAATAATCCTATTTTAATTGTTGTGGTTGTGATAAGTTCCAGCCAAACAAGATTCCGCAAGGAACCTTAATTTGGCTGGAAGGGATTAAATTAGCTCAATTAAGGGCATTATCCAAAAGACAAGGCAGATTTAAATCTCAAGTGGACCACACCACAGGAAAACAGTGTTGATTGAACGTCCACCATAAAAAACTTACTAGGGCCCACTACAATGTTTATCTGCCATCCAACCTGACCATCTGTTTTGCGGGATTACAATAGGTGAGGGGTCGGGTTCTTTGTGGATCCGAAGCACAAGTAGGCTATGCCACAAGCAACGGTTGGAACATAATATAAATTACACAATTTTCAACCAAAGAGCAAGTGATCCATTACAGATATAGCTTCGCTTTGGAGCTGTGGCAAAACAACGGCTCTCCCTTATCAAAGCAAGGGGCCCTCTCCTATTAGACAAGGGTGTCTGAATGGGCCATTCACGTTGTAAGAGCCTGCAAGCAACTTATGATATGCAATAATCCAATATAGTACAACCCATTATTAATTTCTTCATTCTAGGATAACCTAAAGTGGGCTTGGATAAATAAGGAGGGCAGATGGCAACATATTTCCTCACTAGAAAGTACAGTTGCCAATGGGCCAGCCTATGGCGGCCGAGGCCAAGGCTAGCCTCACCTAGAAAGCCTTATGCCCTAGCCCGAGCTTGATCCAAGCCCTAATGGGCTAAAGAGGCCCCAGCCCTTGCCTTAAAGGGCCAGGCTGGGCCAAGGCCGTTCAAAAAAAAAAAAATTTGAGTAGTTTCAATCACAACTCTGTTCAACTCGACTTGAAAATTGACTGATTTGACTCGACTCTACTATATATATATATATAGCATAGAGAGGGGGGGGGGGGGATGCCGGGGCACTTCTCCCGTGAGAAATTGGTGAGCACTTTTTCATGGCTCATTGCACATGATGTGAGCCTAAAATCTGAGCCGTTCATGTGATGCAGCACCTTAAAAAATCCTTAAGACCCATCTTTCAACCTGATCCAGAACTCTGGTGGGCCGCAGCAGAAAGCAAAGGGCAAATCAAGGGAGGAAACTGTTTCCTTCTTTCATGGCCCACCAAAGTTCTGGAACAAGTTGAAAGATGGGAAGATGGGCCCTAGGGTTTTTTGGGGTGCTGTGTCACATGGATGGCTCAAATTTTGGGCTCATGTTATGTGCAATGAGCCATAAAAAAGTGCTCAAGAGTTTTTGTGAGAGAAGTGCCCAGGTAAGCATTCCTCTCTCTCTCTCTCTCTCTCTCTCTCTCTCTCTCTCTCTCTCTTTATATACATATATATATAAAGAGAGAGAGAGAGAGAGAGAGAGAGAGAGAGAGAGAGTAGGTAGGATGACAAATAAACATGACAATAAGCCTTAGGAAGGTTTCAATGGTGGACATCATTCTCCTCACTATTTCTTGTGGTATGGTCCACTTGAGCTTTGTATCTGCCTCATTTTTTTATTTATTATCTCAAAATGAGTTGTACAAAATGGGGTGGATAAAACAAATACATCATGGTGGGACCCACAGATCTTTGAAACTATCTTACTGGTTGGTGTTCGCATCACCAGTCAACTCACGTACGTAGATCGGATATTATTAGTCTACCCACACCAGGACCTATCTAGAGATGGACGGTCATGTCAGTGCTCTGTGGGGCCCACAACAATATATTTACTTATCCAAGCCGTCCGTTCATTTTTTAAAGATCATTTATGGCATTATCCAAAAAATGAAGTAAATTGAAGGCTCAAGTGAACCACACCATAGGAAATAGTGGGGATGTTAACTATCTACATTACGGTTTTTTATTTAGTTAGTTAAAAACCTTAAACCTTTTAATTTGTCATTTGTTATATGTAATTTGTGAACAAATCAGTATTCACTATTCAGAAGTAGAAAAAAAAAGTAAAATTGTTCAAACTTATAAAAATTGTCCGAAATCCATATGTCCAAACATAGTTGGGCTAGACCAAACCGAGTTTGAATAGAGCCACCATGTTCGAGTGTTTGTTTGAACATTGCTCGAACACATCCACTCAAGCAGCTGAATGATCCGATCTGGTCCATGTTTGACTCAGATCGGATCGTTGCCCACCTCTAACCAGCCCTCAGGCCGCGACCAAAATCCTGCCAAATCACCCGGCTCAGTTGAGTTGCCACACAATTAGAAACTGACAGGCAGGGCCTTTGGCAAGGTTGGCATCAAGCGCGGGGCCACATTCTGTGTGAACAACAAAATCCTATCCATATAACAGTTCCACCTGATCTATAATTGGTGTAATTTTTTTCCCACTACCATTGGAAAATAACATTATTGATGAAACCAGTGTTTTCAGTATTGATTTCGACATACCTATTGCACCCTTTGGATATGGAAACATATCAAGTATCGAATGGAAAATATGGCATGCATCACATAATGCATCATTGTTTTTTGAGAAGCATTGGAAAATTATTTGAAATTCTCAATGGAGCTTCAAAGGCCATTAAAAAAGAAATCATTACACACTTGAAACTTTAAAGATCACAAAAAAAAAAAAAAGTACACATAATAAGTTGCTTTTATAGAGAGTCCTAAACTATGCATTGTCATAAAAGTAATCAATTCATATAAATTACAAATCATAGGAGACATGAAAACACAATCAATACATTCTAAACCAAAAGGAAAAAATATATATGAAAATATACATGTGATGTGCCCTCAATCTGTATACTAGCCTTCAACTACTCCAACACCAATTTTCCACACTTTAATTGTAGGTTAAATATGTTCTATTTCATAATTCCCCTAATTTCTCCCATTTTCCCACATTCAAGAATTAGAATGTAATTGATATTAAGATCAACCAACACCCGTAAACACATAAATATTAAGGCTAAATAACATAGTTAATCCATAGATTGAATTTAAAAATCATTGTTTAAGTTTTTAATAAAAAATAAAATGTTTCGAAATTTCTAAAAAGTATAGTTAATGTTGGAAGAGAACCTTCAAACGAAGGTCCTGGATTGTCACCGACCGGTTATGACCGGTCGGACAGTAGGGGTCGACCGGTCTTGACTAGTCGGCCAGTGTATGAGGCAGACGTGTTTGCATGGAAAATTGCCCCTGGACTGTTTTTGGGCCGGTCCGACCGGTCGGCGAGTTACGCGTGACTTGCGCAGCAAGGTTTCTCTTGCGTTATTGTGCAGATTTGCGTAAGGCGTTTCTAATTCAGGGCTGCTTGCTATATATATGGCTTGCATCCGGAATTAGGAGTAATCCTAAGGTAGTCCAAGGTTTCCTAATTGCATTAGGAAGAGGGGAGAGTGTGTTGAGAGGGAGAGAGCTTGGGTTTTCTCTGTTTTCTTTGCTTGTGAGCTGTCACTCTTTGTAATCTTCTATTAATCATAGTGGATCGCTTTGTACCATGATTTTTTACCTGTTGAGGAGTTTTTCCACGTAAAATCGGATTGTCTCTTGTGGTTGAATGCTTGTGTGGTTTGATTACACTATATTTCTCGTTTGATCCTATATACTTCTGTGATGTTTGTTCGGCTTCCGCTTCTGCTTTTGCTGTCAGCGCCCCTATTCCCAACAAGTGGTATCAGAGCTAAAGTTAGAGTGGAGTAGAATTCGGATCTGAAACAAGAAGATAAGATCAAACACAATGTTCAAGGTAGAGAAGTTCTCCGGAAAAAATAACTTTGAGCTATGGAAGGTGAAGATCGAATCCATTCTAGTTCAACAAGGGCTTGATGAAGCTCTTGGAAAACGACCCGAGGCTATGAAAAATGATGAGTGGACGAAGCTCGATAAGAAGGTTAGAACCTCGATCCTGTTATGCCTTACGGATGATGTCTTCTATTACGTCACGAAGGAGAATACAACCGCTGATACGATGGCGAAGTTAGAGAAGGTTTATGCCAAAAAGTCTCTAGAGAATCGCATGTATCAGTTGATGTAGTTGTTCACCTTGAGGATGGCTGAGAGGACAGATGTGGAGGACGACTTAAGCACGTTCAATCGACTAGTTTGCAAGTTGGTGGAGATAGATGAGCCGATGAAGGATGAATATCAAGCATGCATCCTGTTGAATTCTCTTTCAGTCTGTGTGCGCAGGGAGTAAGACCATCAAGGTCGAGACCGTTATCTCAACCCTCCATTCGAAAGTGATAAGAAAGAAAAGTAGGTGACATGGGTTCTCGTTCTTCCTCAAAGGCACTAATTATGAGGGGAAGAAATTCTGAGTATGGTGGAGGATATTCGAAATTGGGATCTAAGGCTAAGGGCAAAAGGAAAGCTAAGGTGAAGTGCTGAAGTTGTGGTCAAGAAGGCCACATGAGAAGGAATTGTCAGAATCTCAAGTTGAAACAAGAGAGGTATAAAAATTCTTCTAGAGAGGAAGCCAATACCGTAGAGGACGGTGACGATCTTTGTAAAGTTCTGACTGTATCTGGCAAGGGATTTTACGGTAGAGAGTAAATTCTAGATTCAGGGGCTTCATGTCACGTTTGTCTTTACCAGAGTTCATTCACGACATTCAAAGAGTATAATGGTAAATCGGTGTTCATGGGCGATGGCTATACTCATAAGATGGTGGGTATTGGTATGGTGCGCATCAAGATGTTCGATGAGATCGAACGAGTCCTAGAAGATCTGAAGCTTGTCCCCAAGAAGAAGATGAATGTGATTTTTCTTGGTACACTCGAGACAAAAGGGTGCGTGTTCATCGGCCGCGATCGTTGTTGCAAAGTAATAAATGGGCACTCATGTGGATGAAGGCACGGAGGTGTGGTCATCTTTACAAGTTGATCGAGAGCACAATTCACGGTGGAGCTAGTAGGAATAGCAACAAGATCCATAATTGCTCGTATGTTGCAAGTGCCCAAGGGCCACATGAGAATAGCATAAAAGAGCGTGAAAGTGCAAGGTTATGGTTGATGGAGGCACGATAAGCAGTGGAGCTATGATAAAGATGAGATGACGAAGCGATGATGTTTTGATTCGACATTTGAAGCCTCGGTGGAGTTTGTTGGAAGAGAGCCTTCAAACGAAGGTCTCTAGACTGTCACCGACCGGTCATGACCAGTCAGACAAGGGGGGCTGACCAATCCAGCGTATAAGGCAGACATGTTTGCATGGAAAATTGCCCTTGGGCTTTTTTTGGGCTGATCCGACCGGTAGACCATAGGGTCCAACCGGTCAAGACCGATCGGCTAGTTACACATGACTTGCGCAGTAAAGTTTCTCTTGCGCTATTGCGCAGATTTACGTAAGACGTTTCTAATTCGAGGTTGCTTGCTATATATATGGCTTGAATCCAAGATTAGTAGTCCTAAGGTGTCCAAGGTTTCCTATTGCATTAAAAAGAGGGGAGAGTATTTTAAGAGGGAGAGAGCTTAGGTTTTTCTCTGTTTTCCTTGCTTGTGGGATGTCAATCTCTGTAATCTTCTGTTAATCATAGTGGATCACTTTGTACCGTGGTGTTTTACTCGTTGAGGAATTTTTTCATGTAAAATCGAATTGTCTCTTATGGTTGAATGCTCGTGTGGTTTGATTACATTGTGTTTCTCGTTTAATCGTATATTCTGTGGTGTGTGTTTTTCGGACTTTCGCTTCCGCTGCTGGCATCACTATTCCCAAATTTTAATACATAAATCAGCCTCCAACCACTCTAATGTTATTTTTCCACTAATGAAATATAGAAAATTATAGATTTTTTCATTTTTTCCAAATTTGCAAATCGGAGGTTAAAATTCATGATTGAGCATGCAAAATCATGGCTTAGCATCTTTGCTATACTGATTCCAAGTGACTTGAAGAAAGAAAAATAAAAGAAAGAAAGAAAGAAAAGAACTGTTTAAATTCCACCAAGAAAAAACATAGATCTCGTTTCTAATCCACCTATTCTCCTATTTTGATTTCCACCGCCCAAATCCTCTTTTTCTCTCTTAGCAATCCAAAGGGAGTGGTCGAAATCAACTTGGGAGGAATGGAGGTAGAACAACAACAACAACAACAAAACAGAGAAATTGCAATTTTGGAAGATTGTTTTTATGAATTTTCTGAAGGAATTGGCTGGAATGTATCTGCGATACATATCTACTGTATCATCGATGCTTGGGATTCGACAACTGCAATATTTTAAAATTCGCAAGATATCAATATTACGACAATACACTGCAATACTTTATGAAAATTCGCAAGATATCAATATTACGACAATACACTGCAATATTTTATGAAATATCAAACGATACTTGAAAGTACTCCGGGCTGTTCTGTATCAGGGAGCTGCTATACTGAATTGGTTGACACTATTGATAGTTCAATCAATGCCACCAATGGATGAGACATGTAGCAATCCAGCACTAATGTTGTCTTTCTGCACTAATCAAGTAGGAAACTGTCACACTGCAAGACCACGCTGGATGCATGTGAGGACCCAGCCCAGCCTAGAAGGAAACTGTCACACCATTCATCCATTTGACGAGATCATTTTAGGGTATGAGCCCAAAAGTGAGGCAAATCCAAAGTTCAAGTGGACCACACCACATAAAGCAATGGAATTGAACATCTACATTTTAGAACATCTTGGGGGCCATGGAAGTTGTAGATCAAGCTGATATTTGTGTTTTCCCTGTGACCTTATGAACAATATGGATGGCAAATAAACATCATGGTGGGCCCAAAAAGGCTTAAAAAAACAAAAATATGGAAATTTCACCTTCAAATCAAAGGAAGATTAACAGGAAGAAAGGAGGAATTTGATAAGGATTTGGCCTCCGGATATTTATGGATTTTTTCCTCAAGCGGGAGAAGAGGGAATGACTTGTGAGAGAATCATATGATGTTTTAAATCTTTCAAGGGTAATCTTGCCATTTTTAAAAGTTTGCAGGGATATTTTGGTCAAAATTCATCCAAAATTTTAAAGGGAAATGACTTACGGCATTCCGCGATAAGTTTTTAGCCAGCTACAGTGGCTGAAAAAAAGCCTTAACTTTTAAGTGATTTTTCCAATTAAGTACCTAGTATCTTTTCATTACCAAACGGTCTGAATTACCTTTATCAAACGCACCCTAAGAAACTTGGAACCCCAACTTTGACAACAATATTCCTCAGTTAAGTATCACCTCCTGTGGGGGATTATTAGCTGCTAGCTAATTCTTCCCACAACCTTATTGCTAGGCTGACGCAGCTCTGGGCGCACGAAATCTGCATCGGGTGGCACTGATATGTCAACGGTGGGCCTCAGCTGTGCACAGACTTCAATGGCACCATGAACAGGATCAGAGAAGAAGTTGCTGAGGAGGTCTCGGTTTATGGGTGAGCCATTGTCCACGGCCACATAAGCCTGCTGGGTGAGAATGTAGTCGAAACGGGGGGCCCACTTTCTTGATCCCAACCGTGCTGTTGTAGAACAGTTGTCGACCATGAAAGAAACGCCACGAGCATGCATGAATGGGTTCAAAGAATCCACCGACTCAATAACACTTTCGTTGATGATCTCCGAGTATGAGTGTCCCTTCTTCCTCAACACCTCAATCTGCATCATTTAGTCATTAGACGCTGTCATAAATGTACAAAACATGGTTAGCTCTACAGTTGGAATTGAAAAATGCATCCAAACCAATCTCACCTGGGCCATCATTAGTGCCACATAGATCCCAGCAGTGAAAGGATGCAATGGACCTAAGTCACCTTGTGGTCGACTCGCCCGGACCCGCTCACCAACTTTCCACATTCGTGTCTGGTCAATTTTGCCCATAGGAAAAGCTGGTAGCCCATCTTTTTCCTGTCAACGTGTATCCAGAGTTCCCTGTCAAGTAAATTTCAATTGCAACCAAACAAAAAAGGATTTTGAAGTGTAATCTCAACTGAATATTTCCATAGTATTATATAATTACAGACTCAAAATTAAAAGTTCAAAAACTTGCTGAGAAAGGGCACAACACTAAGCATGTCCAACATGACTCCATGATTAACCAACTCATCTCACTTCTTGGTTGCAACTATCATGTGTTTTCTTTAACTGAATCTTTGCAGAAATCTGAATGGCTAATGCACGCTGAAATGTGATGGATATGACTCAAATCTCTTCCCATCATATCATCATGAGTATCAAATGATCAAGTACCAAGCGATAATTCTTGTCATGTCGAATGGAAATGTTGGATGCAATAATTCTGTCTTTACTTAGCTGGTTTTATTTATAAATTTTATTTACTTCTATATGTAAGAACACGAATTTACGTAGAATACCAAAGCTATAAATTATAAAGATTTTTTTTTTTTTTTGAGAGGCCTCATTAATTCATAAGTATGTTGCATCTGGGTCCTTTCATGTAAGTTTTGCCTAATGAGGTTAGGCTAGAAGGGGTATATCGCAAAAGAAATCCATACAGAATATAGCTTTTGTATGTTGTAAATTAGTATATCGTTGCACTGATGTGTCAAAAGATTGTTGGATGGATAACAGATAACCTACATAAAAGCGCCGCCCAGCCAAGACAACACTTCGGATCTCACTTCCACATGCGACGTCTTCATAGCACTCATACAGAATATCCATGCAAGGATAGTACGATGCACTGTATGCAGCCTCGAATTCCTTTTTGCCATCCTCAGACAATGAGTTGTATACAGAGAGCATGCCCTGGAGAAAACAAATAAATCTACAATTGAGTATATTACTAAGAATGCTAAATAGGGCAAAGGTGGGTTCAAGAAATGAAACACAAGGAGTGCAACCTTATTGAGATCAATTGGGTCTCTTCTGTTGTAGCCAGAACATGGAAATATGCTTTTGCATAAAAAGAAAAGAAACATGTTTTTTTTTTTTTGTATATCCGAAATTAGGTGTTTTTTGCAGATGACACAATTTTGATTGATAAGATGAGGGTGGGCTTAAACACAAAGCTAGATTAATGGAGAGATACTTTAGAATCTAAAGAATTTAATTAGTCAGACTAAAACAGAGTATATAGTCCGTTTCAAAAAAAAAAGAGTATATGGAGTGCAATTTTAGAAACAATGGGAGTGAAAACAAGGATTAGTGAAGATTGCTTACCAAAAAGTTTCCCAAAAAATGACCACTTTCAATACCTTGGGTCAATAAGACCAGCCATGCTTTATGGGATAGAATGTTGGGCAGTTGAGGAACAACATGTTCATAGGTATAAGTGTAGCTGAAATGAGTTGAGATGGATGGGTGGCAAGACGAGGAAGGATAGAATTAGAAATGAATGCACTTGAGGGAACTTAGGAGTAGCACTAATAGGTAATAAGATGTGAGAAAGTAGACTTGGATAATTTGGTCATGTGCAATAGAGTATGAACCGCGCCACTTAGGAGTGAGTTGGTACAAGTTGACGACTCTAAAAGGGCAAGGGGAAGGCCCAAAAGGATGTGGATGGAAGTAGTTAGAAAAGACTTCATGATCTATGGTCCAACAGAAGGTCTGGCCTTGATAGAGTGGAATGGCAGAACAGGATTCAAGTAGCTGACCCCAATTAATTTGGGATAAGGCTTAGATGATGATGACGATGATCCGTCTCTTTTGAAAAATGGCATTCCAATATTTTAAGGGGGGAGGGGGGGGACAACCTTTGTTGAGATGGTCTTTGATATGATTCCTGTTATGCACTCCACGGTGTTCTTGTATGCCAGATCTTCATGCATTCCGTTTTCAGTATACTTTCTAAACAAGGACTCCACCATTCCATGCACAGCTCCAAGCAAAATGCCTATCATGTCAAGAGGGCAATCAGACAGACATCAATATAGTCAGAAAAGCAATGAGAAATGTATTGAAGAATGTTAATGCCAAAAGATGAGATTGGACGATCAGGCACCAATGTGGTCAAAAAGCAACAGATGCATCAATAAATGTTAAGCTCACCACGCTCCCCAAAAATGTCGCTCTTGTACTCTTGCTCCAATGTAGTTGCAAATGTAAATGGAGAACCAAGGGCAACTGACCAGCCAAGGGCAACATCTGTAGCTCTGCCATCAATATCCTGCAGGAACAACAAGCTGTTAACCCACCACTGGTGAGAATTACAACAAATTCAAATGGCTGATATTTTCCATGGGTATCAGATTGAAAATTGAACTCCTTTAGTGAGATGATAACCTGTTTCTACAAGGCAGGGGAGAGAAAAATACCTGATGAACAGCAAAACTAGAATTAATCCCTGCTCCGTTTATCTCCTTGCCCTGGACATATAGTCTTCGTACAGATGGACCCATTCCCTTGGGGCATACAGCAATCACACTGATATTCTTTGGGAAATCAAGCCCTAGAGACTGTAAATGTCCCAGAAGAAAGCCATGTGAAAGCCCAAGGATGCTGTTTGGTTTCATGTGGGAAAATACCTTCTCATAGTTATCCGCCTGCAACATTTGCGCAGAAGATTACAACCACTAAACAATTTCACAGAATCCCTCCCTCCCTATATCTCCAGCAAATTCGACTCAAAAAACTATCATGCTCAGGAGCTCAAATCAGACAGCAAACTACAAAAGAACTTACTTTGCACCTATGGACTCAACACCAACAAATGACATCATTTACAAGTTTATATATATATATATATATATATATATATATATATATATATATATATATATATATATATATATATATATATAGACACACACACACACACACACACCCTGCCCAGAAACAATGACCATCAGATAACTGTTTGCTCTGCCTATAAATTCATCATGGAAGATTAAATTCTTCACAAAGGAGGGCTGTAAACTTTGGACCCTACAATCCAAACAAAATGTATGCAGCAGAGCCATATGAGAGGATCCCACGTGCAATAGTGCTTGAATATACAAATAGCTTTTGCTACTTGGAAGGTGCAGCAGGAACCACTTGGGTCTTTTTGGATTGAGCTCAAATTTTCCAAATGTTTTTCATTAAGTAATTCAGTCACAGCCTAGGTACTTCAAACCTGTGCTCTTGCAGCTGCAAATTTTGCTGGGCAGGATAGTGTAGGCGATACCACAGAACAGATGTCCAAAACTGAACAGATGTTCTGACTTCTAACTCAAAAAGAAGCAAGCATGGTCATCTTTAAACAAGTTCAGAATGCAAAAGAATCATCAGAGAAACAGACACAAGTACATTGCCCAATAAAGATATAGAGAAAACTATAGCTAACACCAATCTGAAATCTCCGGTGCATGATCTCCTAACCTGTGCAGCATCAGAAATCAACAGCAATAAAAGATCGCTGCTTGAAACAGTTTCCCATATATCACCTAAAGTCCCATTTTCTTCTATAAATCCAGCAGCACGTGCTTCAGCAAATGAGCGAGAACCTTTCCTCAGCCCAATCTGCACTCGTGAGCAACCACAAAAATGGCATAGTGCACATGTCAGTAAAATGATGAAGAAACTAACTTCAAAACAATGACTTAGCTCCTATTAGAGAAAGAAAAGTTACAGGAGAAGCTAGAAAGGTGTGGTGAGTACATTGGCCATAGAAAATGTAGTCATGTCTACATGTACATTAAGAACTGCCGAGATTCAAGGAGAGACGAAGGCCCAAGCTTAATATAAAAAACTCCTCCAAACACTTACCAAAGGAAAGAACTTATGGCAGCAGCAACAACTACCACTACTACTAAAAAGAATTCATTCCTCAATTCAGATTAAAGATAAGGGAAATGATACGTGCCGGTCATTATGCCATAACTGCTGGTGTAGGGCAGCCTCCCGTAAGGTACACATGGCATGCACCTCTAAGTATGACCCTAACTAGCCAGTTGGGGGACAAACAATGAACAAATAAAAAACTAGTAGTAAAAGATCCTAATTCAACAAACAGAGGTCCATTCATCAGAGGTTGGGATAATCTAATCAACCTGATTTGGGGGATATGACAAATCTACAATGAGTCCTCCAAATATTGATCTTAGGTAGATGCAATGTTTTAAATAGCGAATAACGTGTAGCATAGCGTTCACCTCTTTGATGTGTGAGGCGTAAGCTACATAGCGTGTAGCGTAAGCTACATGCGACTACTAGTTTTTTAATCAAGGTGCTTGGTTGCACCAATGTCATGATATTCTGTAACAAATTAGACTGATTCATAATGAAAGTTAACAAAATTTCATTGTTCTTGGTGCAACAAAATGGAACCTAAAGTAATAGGAAAGGGCAATGATTAAGTATAAAGGTAAAGAAAGAGCAATGGAATTGATTTGATATTGTTTTTTATATCAATTTACTAAAAGCATTAAAAAGGTTAACTAATTTTTATTGGAAATGAAAAAATGTAACAAATCATTGAAAATATCATGTGAGCTACATAGCGTGTAGCATAGTTACTTAGCGTGTAGCGTATGCAATTTATGATGTAGCATAGGCTACATGCAACTTAAGCTATTTCCATGAGCTACGTAGCGTTAAGGCCATGCTATGCTACGTAGCGTAAGCTACACGCTACATAGCATAGTTATTTAAAACACAGGGTAGATGCAATGTGTGCAATAGGTAGCCCCTCAGCCAACCCAACACCATAGTGTTATAGTATGCCCAGCAAACTATCATTCCCCTACGATAACAAAGGCACATCCATTGGATATAAAACTGACCTATAAGAAATCATCCTCAGTTTCGGATATTATATACTCGTAGATCCTCTAATAGATGGATTCCTAAGATAGCCATCAATCGTTTTCATTGTCTCAGCAACAAGCGCATATTATCATAGAAAAGTATAACCATTGATTAAATGGGCACCACCCAGCTTCTAGGTTAAACCCAAGAAATCAAAACAGAATGCCTTAAATTTCTGAGAGAATCTCACCTTGACAACAATGTCAGACCCTGCCACCGCAAGTGAATCCCTCAGATTCTGAGCTTGGGCAGGACCCTGCATGAAAATAAATAAAGAATTTTTTTAAAAACATTGACAGGATGATCCTTCTAAAGAAAAAATGAATATCAAACCAAAATACAATATACAACTATAATTAAGGGAGCCCATTTCTTGTTTTTAAGGAAAACTCAGCTGTCAAGAAGGATGAATCACACAATATTTCAAGGAATAAAAAAAAAAAGAAGAAGAAGCAAAAGCTAAGAGTATGTGATGCAGGATGCCCTAATTATGATGCATGCTCATGAACACACATAATCCAGCGGA
The DNA here is from genome assembly GCA_003013855.2 of Liriodendron chinense. NCBI lineage: Eukaryota > Viridiplantae > Streptophyta > Magnoliopsida > Magnoliales > Magnoliaceae > Liriodendron > Liriodendron chinense. Next base: position 1,638,058 of record PVNU02000440.1, on the reverse strand, counting down.
AATAAACAGCAAAAAATAGTCTTAAATTCAGATCTACCATCATAAACTAAGAGAATCATAAAAAGTGACATGCAACAATGCGGGCCATCATCACAACCACGAAGTATGAAGTTCAAGTATTGTATGAATTGGATCCGGCGAGGGATGGAACCTCCCGATCTTGTATGGTCATAACCCAATTGCCCAATGGGAATCACTAGTTTGAGAGATCAAAGGATTTTCTCGGATTAGGGATTTGAAAATCTGATAAACTAGGGTTTGGATCAATTCTCGGATTTAGGGTTCGAAGATTGTGAGATAATGGAAGTAGAGAAAGACAGAAGAATAAACTTACCTTAGAAGAATGTTGGAAGGACAAAAGAAGAAGGAAGAAGAAGAAGATTGGAGAATAAGAGAAAGATCTACACACAGAGAGGAAGGAGACAACCAAAGAGGCTTTCATTTAATAATAATCAACTAATGAAAACGGTTTAGGGCAACACCCATATAAAATTTGGAATTAACATAATTACCAAAATACGCCTACTAACAAAATTTCAAAAAAAAAAAAGACATTCGGACGAAAAAACATGCACACACTGACCCAAAACTCAAATACGTAAAAGTGCATATAATAAACGCAAATCTAAGATGCCCGATGGCCTCCGTTGATAGCACGATGAAAGTGGGTCACGACGAACCAACGGTCCGATCACATCATCATCGCGATTTAACGGTCCGATCATATCCTCCAAGCAACTTACACATGTCTTCCCAAGGTGGGGCCTTCTCAAATGTCTTGTACTACATGTGTAAGTTCTTTGATGCTCCTCAAGTCGTCACTAACGATCCAGGCCCGTCATCATCGAGCCATAAAGATATAAGTGTCACTCACCTCCTACGCTGATAAACCCTAAAGGGCCTGATGTCCACATCAGTATACATTAACTGATGATGCATGCCATTTAGGTAAAAGCAACTAACCATACATATGAAAGGCAATATGTTGGACGAACTTCTCTTATTTGCAATAATTCAACAATGCCTCAAAAAACAACAACTCATTGTGATGCATCATAAAAATCCTTTGCTCAAAACGAGTTCAAAAATATTGTTTGAACATATCATATCGTTTATTGGGACACATTCCAATTACAATAAAATAACATCAACCTCATTAAAATTATCAAGGAAAAAAATGCGTCAACGATAAATTCAGATACTATGACTTTGAATCAAAATGTATTAAAATACACTAATCGATACAACTCATACTTTTTTATGCATATACAATTTGCCTTTTTTATCGGTAATAAGAGACCTCAATATCCAATTTGCAATATATTGTATTGTTTGGAGCATTAACCATGTCAACGTGATACAGTCTGCTATTTTGAACCTTGCTCAAAACCAATCTCATCCTCACCCACAGAACTTTAAGACCCGAACACAATGACTAATCACCAACATTCTAGGCATCCAAATTTCACCAAATTATGACCACTCAAGTCACCAAATAGAAAAAGAAAGTAGCACCACAGACCACATAAGGGGTCATTTTGATGCATGTAAAGTCCTTTAGGGCCTGTTTGGATTGGGGATTACCATACTAATGTAATAAGGTGCAATTATTACGGATTGCATCCCCTGAAAACATGTGCATTTGACTGGCAAACGCCTTGTTTGGTTTATCAGTGTAATAAATAGAAGACGTCCAATGTTTGGATTTTGTAGGGGAATGTTCAACTACTCCAACATACGTCGATGGTGAAGGTGTTCGACAGCGTTCCTAATGGCATCGGATCCAAGGTATGCCAAAACAGTTACGTAATGGTAACAGTGGTAATCTTTACGTATTATGAGGCTGAAACAACCATTGGAGAAAGAAAGAAAGAAAGAAAAAGGCTTGTAACAGTCCCATAACGAGGCTAAAACAGATTTTTTCTTTTTTACAAAAAGGAAAAAGGCTGTAACGGCCATTACTGCCCATATCGTAATGGTACCACCACTATCGTTATGGAATACCTTGGTTGGAGATGCAAAATTGTGAATCCCGCTCATCGAGTGGTTCTGAAGGCAGGAAAGCGTAAGATTATGCATGTATGGGGGAAAAAATCATCTCCAATTAACAACTAGGCAAGGAACCGAGACAGAGATACGGGTGTGCACCTGGCCTTGGAGTGTCGACTGCTGTGTTGCGAAGGTTTAGATCCCGCTCCATTGATAGTGATGGTGAAGGACAGCATTGCCATTGACACTAGAGATGAGATGCTGTGGCTCCTCAGGGAGATAGGTTAGAGCGATTGATGATGGGAGATGGAGGAAGGGACTATTGTTGAGATCAAGATGGCTTGAAGGGGAAGTTGAATGGATTTTTGGAAGGGAGAGATATCTTGATTTCTTCCGTCTGATGGCAATGGTGCACAGGAACTGGTAGGGATGAATGATGTACATGCAGTCCAATGGTCATCTCCTTTATAGGAGAATGACCGCTGAATTCTGAGTATTCTACCCTTTCCAAGAGATTTACATTGACAGGTATGGTAGTCAAAGATGGCTGATAAATGCAGGGTTTTATGATGCTATTCAATCAATGCTGATTTGTAATCATTACACTTTTCAGATGCATTACTATAGTAATCCCCAATCCAAATAGGCCCTTGGTTGTAAAGAGTTTACAAGTAATCTATTTATAGGGGTGTTTGGATGCCTAAAATCGCATATAGTCTCTTTACAAGTTGTAAAGGCTTTGTAAGAAAGAGAACCTTGTTGAAACCTAGCAAAGATCAAATTTTAATAACCTCTATTTAAGGAGATACACGCATCTCTCAAGCGACTAGAAAGGTGTTTCCGCACCACCAGCAAGGCGGCAACCATCATACCTCCCTCTGGCGACCAAAAAGGCCTTTGCACACCACCGGCAACCATCGTACCCAAGGCTCACAAGTATTTATTATTTATTATTTTCCTATTCGGAGAGCTACTAGGCCAGGGTTCACCCCCTTTTCCAATTGGAAGAGGTGAGAAGGAATGGGTACTTTAGTACCCTATGCTATTGTAAAAAAAATATATGGTGCATATGCATTGTTTGCTGGCCCCACCATGATTTGTGTAGGCCATCCTATCCATCTATTTTTACATCCCCATTTTTCTATTCTTGGGTCTCAAAAATCAGATCGATCTCCAAATAGGTGGGCCACACCAACAATCTGGACAGTTTTTATGGTGGATGTACCTGTCACAATTGTTCTTTGTGGTGTGACCTACCTGACTAATGGAATGGCCTGATTTTCTGCATCCCCAACCAACCTGGTCAAATGAACCATTGACTACATAAGATGGCACGTACAGTTCATAGCGAGCCCCACAAATAATCATAATTTTTTAAAGTATCCCAACTGTTGCTCGTGGTGTGACTCACCTAATCCTTGGAATGTCATGTTTTTTAAGAGTCCAATCAGCCTGATCAGACCCATAATCTGACTAGATTGGATGACATATATGGCCCCCGGTGGGCTGCACAAATAAGTACAATTTTTTTAATGGTAACAATCCTGATCCCAATTGTTGCTTGTCGTGTGGCCCACAAGGTCTCTGAAATGGACTTTGTTCGTACAGTCTGCATGCTGTGGAACCGGTGGTTTGAAATGAATTTATAAAGGTTAGTTAAACTCTTTTTTAGAATTAAACTTCTTTTATAGAATGCATGTGAATAGTGTTTAATATCCAAACTCCTTTTCTCTTATAGCCAAACCTCGAGGCCAAAAAATAAAGAACAAGTAATTCCCACTCTACAAGGAGATGGAGATTATATGTGGAGACGATGATGCTACAAGAAACACATCACCAACTATTAGCAGAACTACAGGAGATGAGACCCAATCACATCACCCGATGGATGACATCCTGATGCCAATCATCCTTTGAAAGATTTGCACTATTAGATGAGTTTTCGGAGGGGACATATTTTCAACCTCAACAATTTGGGGGAAATGGTCAATAATATGCGGGAACCTCAGCTTTGAGAAGATGAAGGTGACTCCGAATGCATGTGTGATGCAAAGATTGATCACATTTGAAATACAATTGGCATATACACCAGCACAAAATCAGAACTAGCTAAAAATATGTGGGAAGAGTTGCAAAATCTTGCAACCATCACTGACAACATGATGTGGAAGGCCTCCAACTATCTTGCAAGATAGCCAAATTTAGCCAAACTCTTTCTTAAATTCAGACTGAGCTTAAACATATGTGGCCGGAAAAGAACACTCCATTATGAATATATTGTAGACACTCTTTTAGTTAATTTTGGATGTTGTTCATTAAAACATTATGTTTAGCATTTTATTATTATTAATTTGCTAGTATTTTATGTCTAAGTATTTATATGCAGTAGTTTCTACAAATTGGACCACTTTTGTGGCCCGCTTGATGCTTGGTTTAGCCTAAGGATCAGCCCAGGTTTTATTAAAATGGGTTCAGTACAATGGCCCATCTTATATCAAGTTCTTTATGTGATTTGAAGGGTTTTGGAGGGATTTACCATTCCAAGCTCTGAATGGTGTAAATATCCACTCTCTAACATGTAAACACTTCACAGGTTACCCAAACACAGAAAATTGTTTACACATAAACACTTTAAAACTTAAAGCCAAACGGGATATGCTGTAAACACTAACACCTGAAAAGAGTTTCAAGTATAGAGTGATTACAACTTAAAACTTTACATGCATCCAACCGAACCCTAAGCCAAATTTCCATATCTATAGTTTAAAAAAAAAATCCATGCCAGCACCATCAATTGCAGTAAACACATCATTTTCCAAAAGAAAAGCAAACCAAAGGGTCATCTGTCATCAATCACTACAATATGCAAAGGAAAGTTCATCAATCTAAACTCTAAAGTAATCAAACCATGAAACTCCATTTGATCTCACGAAAATTCAGTATCAAAATAACTAATCTTGAGAAATATTGGTTTTAAAAAATTATTTTGAAATTTTCATTTTCCCTCCTAAAAGCAAATTTGGGAAGAAAAAAAAACCCAAAAGAAGAAAAATGGAAAACCCAAAGGACCCTGCTATGTATGCGGTAAAACCGGGCACTTCGCTCGAGTCTGTAGGGACCACAAGAAGCCTAAGAAAGAGGCTAGTGTAGTGGAAGATGAGATTGTAGTAATGATCATTGAAGTGCACATGGTTCAAGGGAAAGTCCCCTGTTGGTGGTATGATACAACTGCCACAGTCCATGTATGCTACAACAGATCTGCTTTTAAAACCTATGAAGACGTGACCAATGGTCAAGAGGTCAAAATGGGGAATGAAGGTTGATCGAAGGTTGATCAAAGGTCGTCGGCAAAGGAACCGTGGAGAACTTGTGTTTACCTCTGCAAAGAAGGTAGTCCTGACCAATGTGCTACACGTCCCAGACATGAGAAGAAACCTAATTTCAGGGGATCTTCTGAGAAAACCTAGGAATAAGGGTTGTGTATGAGTCTGGAAAGTTGATCATGTCCAGAAATGGGAATTTTGTGGGAAAGGGTTATGCTTGTAACGGGATGATCAAATTTTCTCTGAATGAAAATAATTCTTCTGCTTATATGATTGAGTCTGTATCTTCGTGGCATGGTAGATTAGCACATATAGGCTATAGTACCATAAAACTCATGGCTAAGAACAGACTAATCTCCTACAACGATAGTGAGAAAGATAAATGTGAAGTGTGCATACGTTCCAAAATGACAAAGAAATCATTTTCAAGTGTTGAGAGATCATCTCGAATGTTGGACCTAATACACACTAACATATTTGAGCTAAATGGCGTTCTTACCAGATGAGGCAAAAGGTATTTCATAACATCTATAAATGACTGCTCTAAATATGTGTATGTGTACCTTTTAAGATCCAAAGATGAGGCATTTAGTGCATTTAAGATCCATAAATCTGAAGTAGAAAATCAACTGGACAAGAAAATAAAGATTCTCCATCGTGACCAAGGAGGAGAATATTTATCTAATGAATTTTCTAACTATTGTGAAGAACATGGCATAATACACTAGTGCACAACACCTTACACATCACAACAAAATGGTATAGCAGAAAAAAAGAATAGGACATTAGTTGAAATGGTCAACTCGATGCTAATACAAGCAAAGTTACTATTAAACCTATGGGAAAAATCGCTACCAGCAACGTGCCATATCCTAAATAGAATTCCATCTAAAAAAACCAAAACATCTCCATAAGAGATATGAAAAGAAAGAAAACCTAGTTTAGAGTATCTTAAAGTGTGGGGTATCTCGCGTATTGCAGAACGCCTAACCCTAAAAGAACTAAGTTAGAACCCAGAAATGTAAAGTGCGCCTTTGTAGGGTACGCACTAAACAGTAAAGCTTATAGACTCGTAGATCTATAGTCAAATGTAATCATAAAGTCTAGAGATGTAGAGTTTTTTGAGAACTCGCTATCCATAGAGTCAAAGGATACTAAGATCCCAACTCCTAGTAATGATAATGTTAAGGAAGCTCAACAAGAAGTTGAAACTCCTAGTGAACCTCGTAGGAGCCAAAGAGCAAGAATAGAAAAAAGTCTTGACCCTAATCAGATAGACTCCCGAGCGTCTCTCGTTTCATCTAGTTGAGGGTGATAGAGAGAAGGTTATTAGAAAGATACATATAGTAATGTCTATAGAAGAAGATCCTAAAACTTTTAGCGAAGCAATATCTTCAAGAGACTTAGGTTTCTTTAGGGAAGCCATCAATGATGAGATGGACTCAATAATGTCAAACCAAACTAGAGAATTGGTAAACTTACCTCCAGGTTCAAAACCAATAGGGTGTAAGTGGGTATTCAAGAGGAAATACCACATTGATGGTACAATACAAACCTTTAAGGCTAGGTTAGTAGTCAAGGGATTCCGTAAGAAAGAAGGAATCGATTATTTTAACACGTATTCACCAGTTGCAAGAATAACGCCAATTAGAGTATTGTTCCCTTAGCATCCATATACCATCTTCATGTTCATCAAATGGATGTGAAGATAGCTTCCCTAAATGGTGACCTCAATGAGGAGGTATACATGAACAACCAGAAGGGTTTGTTCTGTCAGGGAATGAAAATAAAGTTCGTAGGCTTAGGGCTTGTTTGATTGGAGGTAAATGAAATGAAATGAAAGTAAATGCATAATGATGATTTTTACACCTGTTTGATAAAGAGATGGGATTCCACCTCAAAAATGATGCGAATTTCAACCTCTTTTCAAAAAAAAACTCTGTGGGACCCCACCATGATGTATGTGTTATATCCACACCGCTCATTCATCCTTACAAATCATTTTAGGACATGAGTCCAAAACTGAGACAAATCTAAAGATCAAGTGGACCACACCATAAATAACAGTAGGTTCAATGGTAGACGTAATTACTCTTCTTATGGGCCACTTAAGCTTTGGATCTCTCTCATTTTTGGGTTCATGCCCTAAAATGATTTGGAAAAATGAATAGATGGTGTGGATATAACACATACAACATGGTGGGGCCCACGTGATTTTGGTACATAGCACACTACCCATTGTAAGACTTTTTGAGACAACATGCATTTCTAAGGAAATAGGAAGGTAAGTAATCATTACTTATTTATATTCATTTCATTTCATTTCTCAGCTATCAAACAAGCCCTTATTAAGTCATTGTATGGATTAAAACAAGCGCCTAAACAGTAGCATGAAAAATTTGATTCAGAAGTATTAGCTCATGGGTTCATGCATAATATAGCTGATAAATGCATATATACAAAGGTGTGTAGTGAATACATAGTGATTATATGTCTTTATGCAGATAATATGTTAATTATCAGCAACACAATTAAAGGTGTAACAGAAACGAAGAGGTTTCTCTCCTCCGTTTTCAAAATGAAGGATCTTGGACAAGTGGATATCATACCAGGTATCAAAGTTAAAAAACATAGTAGGGGTTATGCGTTGTGTCAGTCTCATTATATTGAGAGGATACTGAACAAGTTTAATCACTTGAAAATCAAAGAGGCAAAAACCCTATTTGATCCAAGTATCAAATTAAAAGAAAACGATGGAAGAGTAGTTGCACAACTCGAGTATGCTAATGCTATAGGCAGTCTTATGTATACTATGCAATGCACAATACCAAATATTGCATACTTAGCGAGTAAGCTAAGCAGGTTTACAAGTAAACCCAGTGTAGAACACTAGAAGGCGATTGGTAGGGTTCTAGGTTATCTAAAAGAAACCAAAGAACCAAAGCTATTCTACTCAGAGTTTCTCACCGTGTTATAAGGATATACTGATGCAAGTTGGATATTGAGTGCAAGGGATAACAAGTCCACCACAGGGTGGGTATTCACCTCGGGAGGTGCAGCTAACTATGGAGTTCGAGTGGGTATCCAATAAACAAACCTGCATAACGCACTCGACTATGGAGTTTGAGTTCATAGCTTTGCCTGCAACTGGCAAAGAGGCTGAGTAGTTAAGGGATCTTCTATTAGAAATCTCATTCTGTGCGAAGCCTATACCGGCTGTTTTACTTCATTGTGATAGTGAAGCCACTCTAGCAAGAGCCTAGAGCGGCACATATAATGGAAAGTCCAGACACATCAGTCTGAGAACATGATTATGTAAGACAGTTGATTCAAGATGGAATCATTGCAATAACATTTGTGAAGTCAAGTAACAACTTGGCTAATCCCTTCACTAAACCTCTAATAAGAGAGGTAGTGAGGACAACATTTAGAGGGATGGAGTTGAAACTCTTCAACCTAAGTTCCACCAGTGATGGAAACCCAACCCAAAATTAGAAAATCTCTAAATCTGAGTTTGATTGGTAAAAACAAGTCATTGATACGTGGAAAGTTTCAACACTAAAACAAAAGGATAACCCCATCCAGGATACTAAGTGTTGGCTGTTACAGATAGAGGATTGAGTTTTAGAACTCTTAATGAAGTCCAGTCTAAAGAACAAGTGTTTAAAAGTAACAGAAACACTGGAAGTATTTCACCTATATGAACGTAGAAGTGGTGACGCTTCTCATGAGAGTTAAGAGTTTTCTCTCGAGATCGTTAATGAAAAAGGATGAGCACATAGCCATTAAAAGTGCTGAGCGAGAATACAAAGAACTCATATAACACAGAAGTAATTATGTGTGTAATATCTCTGGTTTTGTTAATAAGGAATAACCAGTTCAAAGTTGTGGCTACCAGGAATTTCGACAAAACTTTGAGATATTGACATTAAGGAAAGATTCAAATTGAAATAGATCTTTCTCTATGCATAAGAACTGTCTTTTTTCTCTAGCAAAGGTTTTACTAATTTTTGAAAAACCAAGTGGAGGATTGTTGAGAAATATTGGTTTTAAAATTTTAATTTGAAATTTTCATTTTCCCTCCTAAAAGCAAGTTTGGAAAAAAAAAAAAAAAAAAAAAAAGAAGGTAAAAATGGAATTTTTCTTTAGTCCCACATCGGATTGGGGATGAAAAATCCTTGGCATATAAGTATGGATTTTTTAGTTTACTCGGAAAAAATGGAGAGAGAACTAGAGGTTGCGTGTTCCAGTGCCACACACTTGAACACACGCACGCATGTACGCTCAGGCAAGGGCGTGGGCGTGGGTGGGAAATGAGGTAGTGTGGCTGTAGTGGCGCTAGTTGGAGCACTTTGCACTTCGCACATGCACATCATGTCGCAGAGGAGTCGCTCCTTCGCGACCTTACGCAAACCGTCGCGAGACGGTGCAAGTCGCAGTGCGAACAGCAGGAAGGAGACCACCTAGTATGGCTGAGAGCCTTATATAGGCTTTTTCTGGCTGTTGGAAATGTGACTGTTGTGCATGAAATGGTCCAGCAACCATGCAGAAACTACTGTATTAATCAACAATGGTTATGACCATGCAGCTGCAATAGCTTATAAACGGTCATAAACAACTAGTTTCCAACAGCTAGAAACAGCCACTAACGGCTAGTTTCCAACAGCCAGATAACGGCTAGTTGGTTTATGAGCCCAGCCATAACCCCCAGCCCTAGTGCCTATATAAACAGAGGTATGCTAGGTTCCAAATCATCAGAAACAGATACACCAACCATTCAACCCGAGCTAAAAAAATATAGAAAAAGTTCTATCTCCTTTTTTTCAAGTTTTTCCAGCAAACCTGGACTCTTTCAGAGTCGGGTTTCGAGTCTACCAAAGAAACTGTGTTAACAGAGTTCGAAGAGGTCTATTCGTGATTGCTGCATGCAGGAACTGACAGGCTTGTCGTATCTTGGGAGCAATTCGCCTATAACCCATCAGCCATCTCTAAACCAGAAGAGAGAGTGGGCGAATTACGCTTTAAGGACAGCGTATCTGATTACGTGCTTCAGCCTGACTGATCAACTGAATTTTAATTTTTTCAGTATCCAAAATTTTATTTTGCTGAATTGTTACAACAACTAAATCGGACCATTAGAAATTATTTGGTCTTTCTATCCATTAGAAGAGCAAAAAGGGTTAAAAAATAAAGAAAGAAAGTTAGTAACCTGAGAACCCCAACCAAGTACACCAATCTGTTTAATCCCCTTGAATGCATCCGGCAGAAGACCGAACAGATCCCTCCCACCTCGAACGATATACTGCAAAACACTCCAAAAAAAATCAAGAACGAAAAGAACAAAAGAAAGCAAATCAAAGGAGATTGAAAGAAGATAAACAGGAAATAAAATAAAATAAAATAAAAGCTCACCTCATCGTGACCGGCGAGAGAGATTTTCTCCTTCTTGAAGATGGAGGTCTCGAAATCGAGCAAGGTAGAGGGCTTGGTAGCAGGCATTGAGACCATCTAAGCGGTAATGACAGCGCCAACGCTGCCTCTGGTCGACAAGGGATGCAACCGAGAGAGAAAAGGTTTTAGGGTTTTTGAAGAGGAGGAGAGAGACCCTAACCCTGTACCTTGGGTTTTTAGAGCTGGTTTTTGGTTTTTTTGGAAGACGTCGGAGCCAGAGACTGTGAGAAGGAAGGAGCAGCTGCCATTAGTCAGTACAAGACAGAAAGGGAAATGTCGGTAGACGCCAAGGGTGGCGGATTAGCTACTGACAGGTTGAGTAGCTATCTTGCTACTGAAGTGACGTCACCAACTTATGTGGGGCCCACCGTGACGTATGCGTTGTATCCACACCGCCCATTCATTTGGAGAGATCATAGGCAAAGAGCTAAAGAATGAGATGGATCCAAAGCTCAAGTGGACCCCACCAAAGAAAATAGTGGGGAAAGTGATGCGACCATTGAAACCTTCCTATGGCCACCATGATGTTTATTTAATATCCAACCTGTTCATAAGTTCACACAGACATGGAAAATGAAAAACACAAATATCAGCTTGATAAAAAAAACTACTGTGACCCCAAAACGTTTTTAATGGTACAAGATCAATCCCCACTGTTTTTGTTGGTGGGGTCCATTTGATCTTTGGATCTTTCTCATTATTTAGCTCTTTCCCTATAATGATCTCTCCAAATGGATGGGCGGTGTGGATACAACACATACATCATGGTGGTCCCCCACAGAAGTTGGTTACGTCACTTTCAGGAGGGTACTCAATGTACGTAAAAGGTATTGGAAAAGCAGATTGCCTGCGGCGCCCGCCATCGGGATATCGCTGATGGAACTACTCTGCGGGGCCCACCGCGATGTATGTTCTTTATCAACGCCGTCCATTCGTTTTATCACCTCATTTTATGGCATGGTCCTAAAAAAAGGGGCAGATCCAAAGCTCAAGTGTACCACACTACAGGAAACAGTAGGAGTAATGATGTCCACCGCTGAAAACTTCTTACACCACGGAGTTTTGAATCAAGCCGATGCTTGTGTTTTCCCTTCATCATGGCGGATAAGATCACAGTGGGCGCCCTAGAAAAGTTTCAACCTTGGGTGTCAGTCCTATTTTCCCATTAATGCAGCCCCCGCTTTGGATTTGCCTTACTTTTGGGCTAAAGTCCTGGGATGGGCCAGCAAAATGGGATGGACAGCTCAGGGACAACACAAGAGATATCCTCACTTTTTTTTTTATTTTTTTTGGGTCAGTCATGCAACCCCACCCACCCAGCCAATTTTGCAACCCGCCCACCCATGAGTCACCCACTGGTGATGTCCCCTTGTTGAAACTACACAGTCTACCAACTAGACAAGGCCCGAACCTAGAGATATCCTCACTTGATCCTTAGTGGATCCCAAGGGTAAAACTTTACATGTTCCATTCCTCCCTTCTAATACCGTGCACCAAACACCCCCTTAACAATTGTATTAAAGCCAGCACTATATCTTTAATGGTCAGTCATAGAAGGGAAAAAGGGTAAGGGGCTGTTTGGATGGGAGTAAATGGAGGTAAATGAGTGGAATTGGGAGTAAATAATATTTAGGGTGTATTTGGATAGAAGTAAATACATGTAAAAGAAATGAAATGGGAATAAATGGGCATGTAAATGAAATCCTACCTACAAGAGAGGATTTGGAAGTAAATGGGGTGAAATGACTTTTTGAACTTCCTTGAAGAGTCGCACGTGTGAATGAAAGTGTCGCTATTCACATGTCCGCCATACATAGGTCACACTAATAAATAAAAGTGTCGCTATTCACATAGTCCGCCATACATAGATCACACTAATAAATGAAAGTGTCACCATTCAAATGTCTGTTATACATAGGTTAACACTAATGATACTCCCCAACCATCTAAATATTGTCTACATCACTAAAATCATACTAAAAGAATGATCCAAACCATCCAAAAGATGGTCATCTAAATGAATGGTTAAAAAACGTTAGCAAGTTGCTTGTATGTGATCTTACATTTGTGGCCTACCCAAGATCGAAATTTCCTCATTCTTTGCTAAAGTATATATTTCAATGAGCTTATTACAATCATTCTATTAAATATTGCATATGGATACTAATATAGGATATTAAAGTTGATTTGAGATATCACATATATTCTTGTGAATATATTGAAAAATTAAAATACATTCCAATTCCTCCCATTTACTCTCCTCCAAACAAAATATTTTGATTTCAAATCCATTTCATTTACTTCCATCCAAATGCAACTGTAAAGCCATTTACTCCCAATTCATTTATGTTCAAATTTATTTCTCATTTACTTCCATTTGCAAAAACACATGCACACATGCAGTGAGGCAAGGCCAGGTACGGCTAAAATGACCTAAGATTAAGCCGAGCCTGAAAATTTCTTGGACAATCAAATACTAACCCAAGCCTAGCCCATAGGCCAACATAATCGTCTAGAGTATTGGGTGTGTTTAAAACCTTAGGATCGCGCCCCCCAAACTATTTGAATTATGGGATATGATAAAGCAATAAACTAAATCAAAACATAAACCACACGACGTGAGAGATTTTTACTTGGAAAACCCTCGAAGAGGTAAAAATCATGGGACCTAGTTTAGACCAACAATCCACTATGAAAGAGAACTGTTACAACCTCGATCACAAGTACGACCCGATTGAATCTAACCTTCTTCACCCAGCAAGGATAGATAAATAATAAAGGAACTAAAACTGAGAGATCACACTGAGCACGAGGATGTTGAAGAGCCAAGACATCGATTGCACCGTGAATCACATTCACAAGCAAAACTTCAACTTCCAACAAGCTTCCTCTCTCTCTCTTTCTCTTCCTTTCTCTTTTTCTCCATCTCTCTCCTTGGACGTGTAAACAACCTATTGAGATTACCTAATCCCGATTTGGAACCTCTTAAATAGAGAACCGAAAGAATTAGAGCCAAAACAAGAAACTGCAGATTCGCAGTCCCCGCATGTAACTGTCCAGAGAGTTTAGAGTAAATTCTTTCAAACTTTGGCCGCCCAACCCAACATGGTTGGGCACCCGACCTGGGCACCGGGTGCCCGGTCAGCAAGCGATTGGGCGCCTGTCTGTTCCAAAAACAGTCCAGTGATTTTTCAGTCCTTTCGGGTAAATTTCGATCACCTGACCACACCCACGCTGCACCAATCTCTCCTCTACACTAAGGAGGAAAACCCCATCATAGAGCTCAGTCAAAGTTGGACCAGGCCTACTTGTGGAATGGCTGGGATCATGGTGCCATGCTGGCACAATGGGTCATGTCCAGAGATTTCCATTTGTAGAGAGGTTCAACTCGAAATGTACTCGCATCACTCCATACATTTAGAGGTGCAAGTTGGATTGGGTCAAGCCATGTCCGAATGGTCCAACCCGACTCAACCAAAGGTTGGATTTGGGTTGAGGCCTCGGGCAATCTGAAACTGACCTACATGTAAGTTATTGATTAATATACAAGATATATACAAGCGTAAAAACATGGCCTAGATAGAAAATAAGAAACATACAATCTTGACCTACATGATCAGTGGGCCACAATTGTTTTTGGTCCATTGCATGTTCACACTGTGCATTGACTCGATGAATGGCATGGACATGTGTGTTGTCTGTCAGCTCTCTCACATTTCCAACCCGTCACATGAGGGGTTATTAAATATTAATGAGTCAAGACCAAGGACTCTTAGAAATGTCGGAATAGTCTACAAACACCTGTTTTACATAGCCTGCAAAACACCCAAGCTTGGGGCAGCCATGCAGATGTTAAACCGGACACAACCTTATCTAACCGGAGACAACTCAACCTAACCCGACCTAACCCAAATCTTATTAGGGTTTGAGTATTCAATACCTTGGGTTGGGCTTTGAACTATCTAATCTTAAGGTGGAGTTGGGCTTGGGTTTGACCCTCAACCCGCCTGAGTTGCACCTCTACGTAGATTCTCTCTCAGGCTGATCTTACTACCAGGTGGTGCATAAGGGGGCATAAATCGTCAAGAAGGTTCAATCAGGTCCCAAACTAGAATCTGAGGACCAGATTCTCAGGTTTTAGTAGGGTCCATGAGAATAGCCTCTGATCAAATGCTTAGGTTCATCCAATAAAATTGAAATTGAGAGCGATGCGTTGGCTCAACATGATAGACAATCAAGATAGATGGCCCATCCGTAGTCATAGACGGTGCATTTCTAGCATCATTTGAAACGAAGTAAACCTTTTTAGAGGGATGAAGAATCAACCGTGAGCTCTACATTATGGAAGTATAATCAATATGGACCATCCATTTTCTTGAGCCCCGATCAAACTTCTAAAAGATATGGGCAAGTAGAACTTGATGGTCCATCCAGATCAACAACATACCTTGGCTAGTATAATCAAATATGAACCATCCATTTTTCTAAACATTAATCCAACAGCCAGGGTCACCCGATCAAAATAATTTTTTGGAAGTTCTGGCAATCAAAGGCAGGTCCCACGTGATGGACAGCCTAGATAATAGATGAAACCTTTTTTAGTACAATCAATATGTACCGTCCATTTCTCATCCCATTGATCCAGCAGTTAGATCATCTAACCAAAGGTGGGCATCACATGACCGACAGTGCAGATGAATGATCGTACATTCCAATTTGTTACCTGCAGACTAGACGAAACAACAAATATTCCATGTTGAATTGGTGGAAAGGATCTTCCAACCTGGGCGTTTCTCAGGCATGGTCGATCCAGGGAGGGACCCCAGAGGCCAATGGTCAGGATGAGCTATCCAAAACTAAACCTGTACGTATGCACCACCAGACATTCCAGCAATAGTTGGTCTTGGGTAAGGTCACCTATATTGTCTGCGAGACGCATCTGCCTATGTAGTTCCCACATCTCAACAAGACGGTAGTGCCCATCTCATCAACACCGCCCAATATGGACATTTGACTACCAAAACCTCAGTGAACAGGGCATCCACAGCATAATCAAAAGCACACTTCCAACTCAAACAACAATCAGAGATCCTGCAAAAGAACACCACTTGAAAAGAACAATGTATCCAAGTCTTGAACTGTCAATCTCCAAAAGAGAAGAAAGTAGTGCTGATTAACTACATCTAAGGTTTCGAACTTCATAAAATCATCTAACTTTTTATTATTGCGACAACTATAAACACGATCACACAAAAGCACTCCTAACCTCGAAGTTCTGAAAATTTTACAAAGAAGTATTGAAGTGCAACAAGCAAACAAATATGTTACTGAAAACTGGTCGAGAGCCTAACAAGTCACTCTCCCCATCAACCCTCCATATATCAATGTCAAACAGAACCATATCCCCCGTCTCAAAGAGTACTTCCCAAGCACAACATGGAGGGAGGGTGCACGGCAAGAAAGAACTAACCTCCTGGATGTGAAGACACTCTTCTTCCATGATTTTCAAACATCATGGCAAAGTATCCCATCAGGTTCAAGCTCTCCCTCAAAGGACCTCGCACAAGAAAGTCTTTGGTTTTTAATATCCTCCCATTGGCGGCATGCCGTAAGCTGGCATCGGAGGCATCCCCATACCCATTGGCGGCGGGGGCTGGAATCCCCCACCCATGCCTGGCATTGGTGGTGCCGGCAAAGCAAGCGGAAGCAGCTGCGCATACATGTTCTGCAAGGTGAACACACACATACAACAGAATCATTACAAGCACATGAACGTGGTAAACCAAAAATTGAAAATGAAAACAAGGACTATGCTGCTGCTTCAAATGATTTCCTTTCAATAGTTGACAGCTTCGGACATTGGTGAAATGAGAAATATTGCATGATATGGCTTCGCACAGCCAAACAAGGATTGTATGCCAACATGCATGCACTGTCTGTTTGGGCGGATGTTGTCCACCTGGTTGTTCATGCAAGAGGATGTAAGCAATAGACTCATCCCCAAGGGTCAGCAGCATGCTATTAACCCTACCTGTTGAGCCACTAATTCCTTTTCCTCGTTCTCTTTGCTTTTCACCTCTCGTAATGCTTCAAGTTTATCCTTCACTAGGTCATCTACTTTACCCGTGTACTCACGGATGAACTGCATTAAGTTGTTGACAGAATTAGATCATAAACCCTAAAAAAGGATAACAGAGGAAAACATGCACAAGTAATTTGATCACGTACCTGCAGGAGATAAGGGAAAGCAAAGTCGATCATGTTGTTCATCCAAGCCAGCTCGACAGCAATATCGGGCCGGATCAAATCATAACACGTGAATAAGCAAGATGCAAAGCACTCTTTCTTTCCCTGCATACATATATCAAGCACCTTCAATAAATCATCATAGTAAGAGCAATGTAAAATGGGTGCCAATTGATAGTCATCAAAGAACAATTACAGATGGGTGAAAAACCTATGAATGCAAACAGGTTAGCAACTGATCTTCACAGTGAACACAATCTAGAATTCATGAAATGTCATAGTATGAATTTTTACTTTACCTAACAATAGGAACCATGGTTTTAAGACTTGGGAAGAGTCTGATGCGACTCATCCGAGTTGACTCAGATCCGTTACTACCCAATCAGGCATGATACCATGAGTCAACCCGACTTGGGCGAGTAGCTACTCAACTCAAGACTGATTGAGTCAACAAGTTGCCGAGTCTAAAAACCATGACACGAACAACTAATTGATTTTTGAAGGAAAAACCAATGTAAATTGAGGCATCAAAATGGAGAAAGGATAATCATTGAATGTATTCAGATACCTGCTCAACGAAATAAACCAGTAATTCCTCAGACAGTTCACGATCTCCCGATTGTGAGCAAGTCTCCATGGCATCTCTGTAGAGGTTGTCCTTCTTGGATAATGCAACTGATTGCCGCCATCTACCTGCCTTCTTGTATATGTAAGCTGCAATCCTCCGCATCTCGAGAAGTTCATGTTTCTCAACCTGTTTGTATCACAGTTCAAGTTAACAAAGATGAATGGACATGATACATTGAAATGGAAATGAGAAATAAAAAAATAAAAAAAATAAAAAACAGATGAATACCTTCTGTGCCAGGCCTATTTGATCAAAGTTATCATGCATGTCAACTGATTCCCGCAATCTGTCATAATCTTCCTCTTCAATGTAGATTTCATTCAGAGCCTCATTCACGGCTGCTACATTGTTGCTCTGAACTGCAACCATGTATGGCTTCACAAGATGCAAGTTCCCTGCCTGGAAACACAGAAATCAAGACAGAAAAGTGATTATCCAAAATCCTATTCCAACAACCCACAGTAAATGGAAGCATCTTAAACTGCAAAAGTTGGACAAACAACTCTCTATTTTCAGTAATTTGTACTGGCAGCTTGTTCAGAACATTGTCAATGACCACTTTAGTCTTTTACCTCGCACCTCAACTTTGCACATGTAGATGCCACTTCTAAATAGAGAAAGTTGATCCACCTACTAAATTCAGTCTGGCAAATGCGAAGGCATTCTGGAATTTTCAATAACAACAGGACGCCAGTAATATTTTGACGAGTTCTATACGTTTGATATTTGCCTTTAGAGTTGTAATAAAGATCAACTTTTATATGTTTGAATGCATTCAGTGCTGAATTTATGTGAATTCCAGCAACAATTACACTAATCAAACAAGAGTTACTCACATAGTATAAGACTTTCTGCTCATTAAAATCGAAATGCTAGCTTTTTTTACATTATTATGCTATCAGATCCTCAACAAACTCCTACTCCTAGGATATGTCTTATCTCTTACGAGGCAGGGAATATCAACAAGCTTCAATACACTGACAATGCATCTGAAGGAGAACACATACCTTGCGCATTATATCAACCACGCGAGTGTGGTCCACTTTAGTCGCGAGAACATTAAGGAGATCGTTGATGAGATCTGGGTGCTCTTGCAAGTAGAAATGCACTGCCTTGTAGTATAATTCCACATTAGCCACCTTAACAGAAACATCCTTGAACTGCATATGGTCCCATGCTTCAGGGGAGTGGTTCATAATCGTTGTAGCAGCATTATCAAACTCATCATATTGAATGTATAGGTAAGTGAGCTCCTTCCAATGCTGCTGTTCATCGCAGACACGGATGAGCTTTGGAATGTTGAGGCGTGTTGAAAATAACTTGATGTGTTCCATAAGCTTATCTGGACGATATCTTGCATACAAGATCCCCAACTCTGTAAAGATACCCATGTGTGCCCGTTCAAGTCCCAGACCACTCTCCATGAGGGAGATCAGTTCATCAAAGCATCCTCTATTTTGATAATAATCGCTGACTTCTTCCAGGTCATCCACCTGAAATGGCAAAGTCAACATATATCAGAAGTCCACATGACGGAATTGAAAATAAAAGATAAAATTACCTATTGAAAAGCAAGAGAAATTTAAAAAATGCTCCAAATAAAAAATCAGAGTTCTAAATTACCTGTACAATGATGTTCAGACCACATATCTGAGCCAAACGGAACTCCTCTGCATCAACACAAGCAAAGCAGACTTCCTTCCATGTTTTTGAGCTGTTGGCCTTACGAGCCGCATCAACTGCACCTTGGAACTGTCTCAATTTCACGAGAGTACTAGCAAGTTTTGCCCAGTTTGAAATAAATGTAAATATGATCTTTGCAGCTTCATAAAGGGCTTCATCATATAGGCGATCACCAACAGTTTGGAGATTTGCCACATTTGGTGTGAGAATAAAATCTTCAATTTCAGCAAGCCTATCAATCTTGGCATATGCATAGATAAGCTCACTGTCAACCTTGGGCTCTTTCGTCTTTTGCCTAACCATAATCAGGTACCTGACTAAATCATGGTATACATTTGCATCCTCGGCTGCCTTGATTACATCTAGGAACTCAGTGGCATCATCTGCACGGATAAATGACTCTATTGCATCACTAACAAGTCCCTCCCTGAGTTGGGCTTTGGCCACTTGGCTCCATACAGCATCCTCTTCAACTCGAAATGCAAACTCAACTGCACGCTCAATGCTTCGGATATTATCCAACAGTACATTAACTGCCTGCACATTCAAGTTGAACTTTTTGAATATGGCAAATGCCTCTTCATACAGTTCACCCTCAACAGCAATCTCACCAACTGCAGGCCCATCAAAATTGTCAAGTCTGTTGACATAGTCCATGACCCTTGACTTGTCCGCTCTAATAGCAGTAAGGATCAGCAAGTTCTGCAGGTTAGAGTTGCCACTAAATGCAGAATTTTGGAGTACAATCTTCTCAAGAAGCTCGATTAGCTCATGTGGAAGATCGGCAGTCATAAAAGCTTTTACAGTAGCAGAAACTTGCTCTGGGCTCTTGCTTTCAGGTAAAGCTGTTGACACAACTTGATCAATAAGCTGTCGTCGATATTCATTCTCAGGCTTTAGAACATTTTCCCACAAATCTGAATCCATTCTCTCCACAACATATCTGAAAAAGATCCAAATGTTAAAAATGTAAACATTCTTCAAGTGAATCTCAAGGTAAACAATCCCGCCAAGTTACCAATAGACATTAAAGTACATTTACGTACCTAGCCTGAAGTTTGAATAGAGAATTTTTGTTGGTGACATTGATAAGTTCGTCATCACATTGGCCTCTCCGGTAAGCAACAACTGCAAGAGTGGGATCCCTCTTCTCACAGTATTTACCAACAACACGTGAATCATAGTAAGGATTGGTTGTAAGAAAATGTTCAGGGTTGTTGTTGCTGTCAATAATGATTTTGCCAAGAGCGTTGTGCACATGAACATCTTGGCTTCCTTCACTCACTAGATGTTCTAAGAATTGTGTGAGCAATCGCAGACGATTCCTAGCAATTGAAAAGACAGAAGTCAGGTTCGTGAATATGTGCAGATATGAACGCCCGCATGCCACAGGACACAGACACAATCCCACTTGCGTTAGCAATTAATTCCAAGCGCATGCATGCATGGTCACAAGGATGTGTGCAGTAGAGATGAGCAAGGCAAGTATGCACATAAATGAATATTAAAAATCATATGAATCGCAGCATGTCATCAATTAAGGCAATTTTAATAGAAGTTAACAAAAAAGGGGAAAGAAAGAAAGAAAGAAAGAAAGAAAGAAGAAAAATGAAACATACCTCTTCTCACACTCCTCAACCAAGGGCTCAACAGGAAGAAGAGAGCGGACAGAAAGAATAAGGCCCTTGATGAAATCTTCAGGACATTCATCATCTAGAAGCTGCCCCACCACTAAAGGAGCATTACCTGGATTAACCTGTAAAGCCCACAAATGTGAAAAACAACTGTCAAAAATGTTTTTAGCAATACGTACCATCCAATCAAAATGAGGATCGCAGTTTCCTGACATTAATAATAATAAATAAACTTATTATAAGGATATTGCTCAGAAGAAATCTTACCTTCTGGACATACCCTTCAATATACCGCAACATATTGTTTGAGTACAAATAGTGGGTCAGATCTGGTACAAATCCAAAACGATCACAAACATTGATCAAGGGGCGTGCATCTGGAAGCTTGGCTTCCATCAAAAAATTCTTTGTCTTCTCAGGGTCATAGAAATTTGACTCTCTTGTTACACGCTCAACCTCTTTGATTTGGCCAGTTTTAGCAGCTGCCTCTATGTATTTGAAATGTATATCAGGGTCCTCGCTGCAAGCACAGATAAAACCATGTTTAAGAAAGAAGATGGGGAAAGGTGTAAACATAAAGAAGTTCTTCAACCATAGAAAAGAAATGAAATACCTGGAGCTCAAATATGAACCCAAGAAAAAGTAGAGACCTTCATAAGACTTAAACTGCTCAAAGAGTTTAATGCATGAATCCACACCCAGCTGCTCTGAATATTCTTTTGCAGCCTGTCTTAGAAAGTTTTACAGTAAATAATCTGGAAATTGCATGATTAAGAAGATAAGAATTTAAAAGTGAAAGAGCAGTCACCTGAACAATTATCTGAAGATTTCCCCTCAGGTTAACCAATAGAAGATCTTTCATGCATTCCAATGCCCACTCTCTTGAAAGGGTTCCAAAGAATTCTACAAGTGACTGGAAAGGAAAAGCATAAATCTCTGATGCAAAAGAAAATTACTAAATGCCACACAGCAAGTGAGAGAGATGATAAGAACCTGTGGCTCAATAGCATGAGTGTTCACAATTATACGCTTTATATCCGGTAGCTCAGTGTAGTGCTGCACAATTACAGGCAATGAACATGTTGAGAATAGTGGATTTTTTCAGTGCAGCACTCCTTTTGATCACCCCGCAGATGAGTCAGTTGGATAGAGATAAGATTATTTCTACTAATGTTACCAACATCAATTCAGAAGTTTGCAGAAAAAGGCACTTTTACAGAGCAAGAAAATGGAAATTTCAGTGCAAGTCGTTAGGTCAGATAATATATTCTCGTAAAAGATGATGTTATGGCTTGAGGCAGCTCCAATGTGGTTCACTAGATATGTAGTAAAATGAATTCTTAAATCTTCAAATGGATTGCACAGAAGATAAACAGCATGTTATGGAAAGAATCCCCTTCAAGCCATGCAATTTGGCATTTTTTGGCATATTTTATGGAAGGACGTATCTATGATCTATCAGACATGGAAACACTAGAAGACCACAAAATGGCAGTACATTATGCATGCATAACATAATATCACGATATTAAAAGTGTGTAAAAAAATTATGTAAAAAGGTTCCTGTTATAAGGTTCCTTGTCCTTGACCAGTTTCTTCTCCACAACATTTTGAGAAATAAGGACTTACCTAACTTTGATACGAGTCCAGTTAGATAACCCCTAGAGGAATGGGATGTCCAGTTTTGTCAAGTAAAATTTCCTCATCGAACAAAAGATTATCATGAAAAGGGGGAAATTCCCAACTTCCTGGTTTTACCTGAAGAGCACGCATAAAAAGGCCCGCCTTCTCACAAAGTTGAGCAATCCTAGGACGATCATAGTGGCTGAACATCCCATTTGCTAAGATGGCATCAGCAACATTTGGAAAGGTGACTAGATTGATCTCCAAAACCTGTATGGGCAGCATCAGTTAGTGAAAAAGTGAAGCTAAACCTACCATGCCCATGCCTCTACGAAAAGTGTTACCTTTGTCTGAAGGAACCCGTGTTCTGGCAAGTTTGGCTTCAAAACGTCTAATAAAAATGCAGTTGCTTCTCGAATCAGGTTTCTCTGCAGAAAACCATCAATTTAGTCATTCACAAGCTGCACGTTGACCCAAACAAACAAGACAAGCTCATGAAATTCCAGTCAAGTAGCATTCATTAAAGAAAAGCAGCAAATCTTCAAACAGAAATCTGGATCCCTTTGATTAATGCAACAGAAAACTAAGAAATGAGAGGTTTGTCGTAAATTTGAGAGGGAGAAGTAAACCATATTATCCCATTAAAAATTTGTCAAAGAGTAAAATATTCATACTTCGAATGCATCCCTACTTCAACCTATCTAAAAAGGCTTAGCGAATGACTTGTAAGCACAAAAAGATGCTGCATGTACACTCGAGTGGCTCAATGGCATGAGTACAGAAAAATATAAAAATAACGAAATCAACAATACTCGTCTCAAACCCTTTCCACATTTAACAAGAAAACAGAAGTGGGTTCATAATTGCAAACCTTTGATTACATTTAACAAAATCTAGGGGCAAACAAGGCTTTGAGGGGAAAATCTAATATCTAGCTTTTTGTGAGGAAGTATCCAAATGATGCTTGACGGAACATTTGTTTGTACATTTCTACAAGGGAGTATGTAGGAAAACTGATCTAAGTAGATCTCCAGCAGTGTAGATGAAGAGTCAAACAAGATCTGAAGTCCAACTCCTGTCTAAAATGAGCAAAATCCCCTCTAGAGGATAGTGGCAATATCTCTAAAGCTTGAACAGCACAATCATGAGAAATTTACTCATATATTACCAAAGAAAATAAAAAGAAGCGAGGCACAAAGAAATTTCTTCACGAACCTGAAGGAAAAGATCTGTAATCGTGTTGTAGTCCAAAGGACAACCTCCCTCCATTTGAGACATCATAAGAGCAAAATTAACAGCACCCTGCAATATCCAAGATCATAAATGACTTGAGAATGATGTATGGTATTACAGAAGAATCTCACAAAGTATATCACACTCTAAGCCTAAAAGGATGCCCCCATTGAAAAGATTCTAACATTGTAAGGGACCTACCTTTTTAACTAAATCATTGATCCTTCACAGGTATTGGAAGTAATGCGTGTGACTTAGAAATAGGCAGAGCTGATTCTTTATTGCAACTGAATGGTCAAAGCTTAACTCATACATAATTACATTTTACCTTGGAAACAATAGCAAAGAGAAAAATACCTGAGGATCAGATCTCAAAATCGTTTGCAGAAGGAATAGATAATCAGGCGTATAGCCAACCTATACATCAAAAAGAGACAGAAATAAAAAATATTATCACATAAGCTCATATAGTGCAGTTAAATTTTCTTCTCATTTCAAGATATCAAGCAGAATACAATAGAGAATGGGAAACAATGATTATAAAATTATAAAAAATAACTAAAAGAGAAGATGCCAGCATTCAAGTACCTGTTTGGAGTAAATTAGTATTTTATCAAATTCCCTCCGCTCAGCAAAAGCAGCGACAACTTTTGGGGTGGCCCTCGCCTTTATGTATATTTTTAGTGCAAGATCATTGTCAACAGTCTGTAGAACAACATGTGAGACAAGTGAATTAGTAGGCATTTTATTTCAAGATATGAAATTATTTAATTATCTTCAAGATCTATGAAACAATACTCCAAACTATTAGCAAACAATCAAAACATCCTGCTTTTTATGCTATCCTTGTTGCATGCAAGAAACATGTAACCTATTCCTCTATAGACATATGGATGAGCAGGGAGTACTTTCAATGACGTAGCATCTGAGAGAACAGACCAACTCTCTATCATTACAAAAGCATTTACACCCCACAGAGCAGCATAACAGAACCACAAAACTCTGCAGTATCAACTACTCCTGTCAAGCTTAGTTATGTAGTCTATATGAAAATAGCCATCATTAATTTCTGAAACAAAATCTTCAAATAATAGCAGAAAAAATACTAGGGTTAGGGACATCAGGATGCTGGGCCTCGGCGGGTTCAAGATCAGCCCAAGCCTGACCAGAAAACATAAAGCCCATGAACATGCCATGGCCCAAATTGTTGGGCTCGCACACCACTGATTAAACAAGATATCAAGCGTCAGCTTGACCAGCCTGTTTAACAATTTCTACTTATCTTGTATATCTAATGAGAAATTCCAAGGCAGAAAACTACATGATATTAGTTATGCAAACCAGTTAGGCTATGTAATATGAAAAGGACATGAGAAGGGTTTTAGGCCTTGTTTCGGAGCATGTATTTGATATGCATTGGCAATTAACATGGAATGCATGTGAATTGGAATCACCAGTTTCATTTGGCGCAGCCTGTAATCAAATCCACTGGAATCCATGTGAATGTGTTTAGCAGCCTATATTTGGAATGCATTGATGAAGAGTTGAGTGTGAGAGAGGACTGTAACTTGTGAATCGGTTGTAACTGAAATCCCTGTGAAATAGAATCACATGCTTTTATTGTGATTTCAAAAAAGGGGCTTTTTGTGTATTTGATGTGAATTGGATACCAATTCGCATAAATACATTCTCCCAAACACACCAATTCAAACCAATTACACAGTCCCAAACGACCCCTCAAAGAAACTGAAAGAGCATTTAGGCAATTTAGGATGAAGCTTTGCCAGTCATCTCTCCACTGAAAGAGACCTGCTTTCTACAACCACTTCTCCTTCCCTCTCCCATTATTTGCAAACCACTTCCTCTCTCCACACATGCATTGCAAACACCAATTTTACTAATGTATATTAATGGCATGTAATATGTATATTATACACCTAATATATGTTATTATTATTATCAATGCCTGAACCTAGTTCGGGCAGACTGGATGGACCAATGATCTCGACCTGAGCACAGCCCAATCATTAGTGGGGCCGGAACTTTAAGATACCCACGAGTCTTGTTTCTAAACCTGACCCTTAGAAGACCAAGCTCACAGATCCAACAGGCTGGCTTGAACCATTAACACCCTTAACTAGGGCCAAGGCTGCTAAAGTACTCCCGAGTACTGACACCAACAAGATCAGCCCAAATGGGTTGGTATGGGGGAACTGATAGAAAAAAAGTATGAAGAAATATACAAAGTTGTTTTGGCTTCTATAGGAAGAAAAAAAAAAAAAAAGGGCGTGCTTCCATTTACAGTTTAAGACCTAAAAGCAACTTCTCTTGATCTGCTTAACAACTGTTTACCTATCATAATTGAAGTGAACCTCATATCATCACCCTCATCATCAACAACATCATAATAGCCTTGTACCCAACTATTCTAGGTCTACTTCAGGAAACCTATTTCACAAAGAGATCCTATCTAAGTCCCTCTCCTCAATAAGAAAACAAGGCCTATATCCATTCTCACAACCCCAATCCAAAACCTTTTAGGTCTTCCTCACCTTTCAACCAAGGTGTGCCGGAACGGCCACCACCATTACCATTACTTGTGTTTTGAAAAACTTAAAAAAAAAAAAAAACAAAACAAAACAAAACAAAACAAAACAAAACAAAACTAAACTAAACTGTATCGACCAGGCAACGTGCCATTACACGGCCAATACAAGTCATTTCTTCCATAACAGCCATTACAAACGTTACAACCCCAGAACGCTTACTGGTTGGCATCGTCACCATTACATACAGTCATTACGGAACACCATGCTTTCAATAGAATCGATAGCAATCAATATTCCCTTAGCCAAAGCCGTATCTGCTCTTCATTGCACTTTGTAAATGAATATGATATGGGCCAACATAGACCCACTTAGATAGGTTATTTTGGTCCAAGACATAATGGAGATTTTTGCTTTGTTATTAATGGCATTTTTGTAATTATGAAACTTTCATAATAATATAGAAGGAGAAGGGGGGTGAGAACCCTAACTTCAACCCATTCTCCTCTCTTTCTTCTTCTCTATTCCATCTCTCTTTGCTTCGTGGTTTCTAATCCTTCTTCTCCAAATCTTCTTCGTTTTTTCTTTTATTTTATCCCTTGGTGTCATTTATCTTATTTGTACTGAAATTTTCTTAAGAAACCTAGGGGTTTCTTTTTTGTCGGACCTTTTGTAATTATTCATGTGTGTGGGAGAATGAAAACATCAACTTCTTAAATGATATCACCTCATGTGTGATCGCTGCAAAAGTGTTGACTATTTGCCCATGTTGGATGCCGTGTTCTTGGCTATATTTCTTGATGGCCAATTGGAAGAAGTAAAGGTGAGAGTTGATTCTTCTGTCTAAGGTGACATGTGCATCATGGTGTGTTGTAACAGCCGTTACGGGGCCATAGAAGCCATTACATAAAGGTAACAGTGGCAACCATTACATGTTACAGGGTCGTAAAAGCCATCACAAAAAGAAAAGAAAAAAAAAAAAGACCCGTAACGACTGTTATAACCCCCTTAATGGCCCATTACACCCCCTATAAAGACCATAACAGTCCCCGTAAAGGTCCATTACGGAGCCGATACAGGTTTTTCGATTTTTTATTCAATAAAGGTAACAGTAGTGGCCGTTATGGCCACCATTACCGTTACGAAATAACTTGATGTGCATAGTGTAAAGTGTTCAAGTGTGGTGCTCATTGATTGTACTAGGTTAGCCCGCGTTTGTGCTCGTGAGGTACTCTTCTTTTATTTGTTGTGGAGATAAAAAGTAAACCGAAATCTAGATTTATAAACCCATCTAATTTTTCTTGGGTCCAAATAACCTCTATTAAATGGGACATTATTTACAGTGGTCTAAGTCAATCAAAATTTTCTCATGGCCAAGGGAAAATTGAAATATTGGACCATAAAAACCTAATGAAGCATCCATTACTTCTTTTTTTTACATATAACCAATGGATCCAGAAAAATACTCAAATTATGACATGGGTATGAAATAGCATGGAACCCTCAGTAAGTGCAAATGTCATATTTCTAAATACGACAAAGGAAGTGTGGGATGCTCTATGAGAGATGTATTCATCTGATAAAAGCATCTCTCATACTTAACAATTATATAAAGAAATATTTGAGCTTCAACAAGAAGATAAATCGTTGGGTAAATAATATTCTGAATTCAAAGGACTGTGGAAAGAACTATGTATCAGCCCTGACTACAGATTTGGAGAAACTACATTAGCAACATGAAGAGTTCCGAGTAGCCAAATTCTTATATGGGTTGAAATGTGAGTATGAACCGACTGGTGCACAGATTTTGGTTGGCAAGGATATGCCACGCCTCCAGCATGTGCCTTTGGGCTCTACAAGTGGAGCCAATGACAGTTCAGCTCTAGCACCGTTCCCTAGCCGGGGCCGCAGTGGTGGCCTAGTGGAAGAGGTGGGAGTGGTGACATGGGAGATAGTTGTGGCAGAGGTCACAGACCTAAGAAGTCCGCACATTGTGAGCTCTTCAATCATTTTATTGAAAAATGCTAGAACCTCCGCGAAAAACTTGCATGGGCTAATCAAGATTCCCACATTGGAGAGAGTAAAGTGCCTCCTCTGGCTAATTCTACATCTACTACTCCACAAACACGTATGACTGGTGAGATCGTTACTCTGACTCAAGAAGAACATTCCAAGTTATTGAACAATCTACAGAGTCAATTTGTTCCTAGCACTTCCACCCCTACGGCTACATTCGTGACCTCAAGTATGGCTTGTTTAAAATCCCAAGTGTCATACTCCATAGGTAATTGACTCTGGAGCATCCGACCATATGAAAAGTTATTCTAGTGTGTTTTCGCCTATTGATGGCTCATTAACAAGCTGTTTTGTCACTCTAGCAGACGATACCCAATCCAAAGTATTGGAATGGGTATTGTTCTTAGAAATCCCTCTCTTTGATTATCCTTTGTTTTATTTGTTTCAAAATTTTCTTTAGGCCTTGTATCTATTAGCAAACTTACCAAATCCATTGACTATTGCATCAACTTCTATTTTTCACATTGCGTTTTCCAAAACCTAAAGACAAAGAGAAAGATTGGTAGAGGACATGAGCATGACGTATTGTACTATCTTGATCATGACATTGTGAGCACAACAGTATAAAAGATGGCTCAACTTATTAGTGGCATTGTCGTCCTGATCATCCATCATTGAAGAATCTTAAGGGTGTCTTTCCTTCATTGTTGTTGATGTTAGGTCTAGAGTGTGATGTGTATGAGTTGAGTAAGCATCACCATGCTACTTTTCCACTTGTTGAGAATTATCGTCTAGTTCCTTTTTCTTTAGTTCATTCAGATGTTTGGGATCTAGTTAAAATATCTAGTAACTCTAGGTTTAAACATTTTGTTGTATTTTTTTATGATTGTTCGAAAATGACATGCCTTTACTTAATAAAAGATATATCTGAATTGTTTTCTATTTTTAAGATTTTCCACATGGAAGTGCAAAATCAGTTTAATTCAAAAATATTTATGTTTCGGTCTAATAATGCCAAGAAGTACATGTCCTAAGCTTTTAGTCATTTTTTTAAACGGGAATCTCATATCAGACATCATGTGCACACACCCCACAACAAAATCACGTGTTTTCCGATAAATTCTATACCCTCATCTATTTTAAATAGTCAATCAACTCATTAAATTTCGTACCAAGATACTCCGTTGTTTTCTCTACCTCTTAAGGGCCTGTTTGGAAAGTGGGGTTAGGTAGGATTAGGTGGTATGGAATTGCATTTGGTCCAATGTAAATTCCATTTGGCATTTGAAAGATGAGAAGAATTCGATTAATCCAGTTATCATATCATCCAGTCCCAATAGGAGATAGATGAGATTTCGAGTGGATTTTGAACCAACTACGTATGTGGGCCCCACGTTGATGCACGTGTTTTATCCATCCATATGCACCCTTTAGACGTGACAATTGAGTTGCATATGCATATAGTTGACCAACATAGAGTTACATATGCATACAAGTGACTAGCATTGGTTGTGAAATTTGGTCCATTGATTACAATTCCATGGCCCACCAAACACAAGTTTCACTCAATATAGTGTTTTTCCTAAAAGAAGAAACTGATCCCAAACATGGGATTGGATATAAAATATGTTTTTTCACAAGGATTGGACAATCAAAATACCATGATATTTCCAGAAATATAATCATTGTGCAATAATGGTGTTAATTCCACCTAATGCTATTCGATACCATTTAATCTTACGTTCCAAACAGGCCCGAAAGTTTTTTCATGTGTTTGTTTTATCAACCAGTTATCTGGCCCTAATAAGTTTTATCCACAACCAGTTTAAATGTATTTTTCTTGAATATTCTCACACCAAGGGGTTATCATTATTATAGTCCATCACTTTGAAGACGATATGTACATGCAGATATTACCTTTTAGTCTACCCCATTATTCTCAAAAGATAGCAAATTTCTTGATACAAAAATTGTTCCCATACCTGTTGTGGTCAACGATCCAACCTCCATCATCTACTGCCTTTTCCATTCCCGCTGTGCCTCAGTTGAAACTCACAACAAAATCATACAAATGGTACAACCGATCATGACGTGCCATCCAACATATCTTCTTCAGAGACTTGCAGTCTAGTGAGTTCTCTAGAGTCTAAACACATCTGATATTCCAATTACCCTAAGAGAAAGTACGTGTGTGTGTACCGATCTCTAAATATGTTTCCTTTTAATTGTTTATCTCCAAATTTCTGCAACTTTGCCCTATCCTTGGCTTCTTAATGTTGTCATAATCATTATCATATCAGGGTCTCTACTCATGGCTCAGTGGTAGACATTGTGTGTTTCAACACTAAGGTCATGGGTTCGAGAACCCATGTGGTCTGTGTGTCGGTGTAAGAGTGTGTGTATTCACCTAACAAAAACAAATTTGTTACCGTATCGTAAATCATAAAGGGGTCTAAATCGTATCGTATCGTGAATCGCATCATAAATTGTAAGATTTTTTTCAGATTTTCATAAAAATATAAAAATATTGTATATAATAAATAAAAAAAACTTTAATCTAAAATTGTGATAAATTGTATACTAAATATATCATTGATTCATTGTAAATGTGTTGTACCTGTATCATCATGTCATGACTCATAAGAAGTTCAAAAAATAACCCTTTTCCCATCCCATATACATGTAAGTTTTCTATATGATTCAAAAAATAACATTTCTTCATCCCCATTTATATGTATAATGTATTCTCTGTTCACTTGTTTTTTTATAAGTTAAAAAGGAAATAAAAAGTCCAAACAAATCCATTCTTTGTAAGTTGCGCCATCATCATCATCCTCGTCACCAATGAGGTCAACACCATCTTCATCTTCAAAATTTGATATCGAAATAAACTCCTCTTCTACCACTTTCACTTTTCCCTTTGCTTTACTTCGAATAGCAAGTTTTCTAAGACCTACAAAATAGTTTTTGCAAAATACATTATAATACAAGACTCCTAAATATTAATTAATAATTATAAGACAACAAGACTAGACAATAAGAATTCGAGTCATACGACATGAAATCATATAATGTCGCCCATCTGGTCTTGAAGTGGATCCGCATACACCTTGCACATCCTCCAATCCTTCGGCAAAGCATTCAACTATATCCATCCAGGTGTTATCTGTAGGAAGTGTAGGATCCTCTTTCTCCGCGATCCATTCATCATTAGATTCCATATCTAATAAGCATATAGGATCAAGCCATTGGTCTTTATCTCTCTTTTCATGACAGTTTTTTAGCTGGAGATTATATTTTATGAAGACGAGGGCATTCAATCTTTGTTGCTCGAGTCTATTCCTCTTCTTTGAATGTATCTGCAAGCTAATGAATGTAATAACATAAGGCTATTGGTCACTACATAGCGAATTTATAAGTTGATTAATGAATTTAATAATGTCTTGCCTACTCAAAAGTGCTCCAGTTGCACTCACAACCAGTAGCACCACACGTCAAACTTAAAATATGAATAGCCAGCTTTTGCAATTCTAGACACTCCTCTCCATAACTCTTCCACCATAAACCTAAAACACAACAATCATATATAATTATATAAACCATAGGCATATCATCAAACTCAAAATAGCAAAATAATTATAATTTGTAAATAAAATTACCTAGTTGCTTTGTCGTTCTAGTTAATTTTGATATCTCTCTTCCGAATAAACCATAGATCCTTTTGAACTTATCCATTTGCTCATCAATGATGACCCTTTGCCTTGAATCAGTGATCATTCTTTCAATACAGTCATACAAGCCGGTTTAAATCTCTAAATCCGGATGAAAATTGTCATCATACTAAAATCTAAGATTTAAGAAATAAGCCGTCACATGTAAAGGCCTATACAACTGAAGATTTCACCGTTGGTCTATGATTTCCCATATGGTCGAATATCGCTTCTTCACCTCTCTCAAGTTTTTTGCTATAGCCTCTTTCGCCCGATCCATTACTTCATAAATATATACTATAATCGGCCTTTCATCTGAATCAACTAACCATAGCACCTTGACTAATGGGAGAGTGGTCTTCAAGCAAAACTTGATAGAAGGTAAAAAATCTACATCGGCAATAACTACGTCTTGAACATACATCCCCTTTGCGGTTTTAGAGAAGTTATATTTCCATTCTTTTGAGGTAAACATCAGCCTCAAGTCATTTCTATTTTTATGAATGCCATTTAAAATCAAGTAACACGTAGCAAATCGTGTTACGGTCCGGTCGAGTCGACTCTCCATTTGTGTGCTTCTTCATTAGATTCAAGACCCAACAGTATTTATAAATATAGACCATCATAGCCCTCACTTTCGCCACGGTCTCTAAATGAA
The DNA here is from genome assembly GCA_003013855.2 of Liriodendron chinense. NCBI lineage: Eukaryota > Viridiplantae > Streptophyta > Magnoliopsida > Magnoliales > Magnoliaceae > Liriodendron > Liriodendron chinense. The sequence continues at coordinate 1,605,318 of PVNU02000440.1, read as the reverse complement.
CTTGCAACTTTCCAATGTCTACAAGCATTAAGTCTATGCAATGGGCCGCACATGGAGACCAAACATCTTTTCCATTAACATTAGACCCCCTTCACATAGGCGGATGTGCTATCTGTAACTACATGTACAACGTTCTCTTTGTTGGGAATAGGGACGCCAGCAGCGGAAGCGAAAGCCGAACAACACCATAGCAAAATATAAGATCAAACGAGAAACACAATGTAATCGAACCACACAAGCATTCCACCATAAGAGACAATCCGATTTTACGTAGAAAAACCCCCCAACGGGTAAAAAACCATGGCACAAAGCGATCAACTATGATTAACAAAAGATTACAGAGATTGACAACCCACAAGCAAGGAAAAACAGAGAAAACCCAAGCTCTCTCGCTCTCAAAACACTCTCCCCCCTTCCTAACCCAATTAGGAAACCTTGGACACCTTAAGATTTCTCCTAATCCCGGATTCATGCCATATATATAGCAAGCAACCCAGAATTAGAAACATCTTACACACAACCGCGTAATGCGTAAGAAAACGCGTACACGGCCGACCGGTCGCCCTACAGGTCGGACCTAATACAAAAACAGTCCAGAGGAAATTCCAACACAAACCCGTCACGCTACCTCACCACTAACCGGTCGCCCGACCGGTCTAAGGTGAGTGAAAAACGTCCAGCAGCCCTCAGTGCATCTAGGCCATTACATGCAAACCGGTCGCCCGACCGGTCTGAGCACCCAAACCGTGTACTGTTTGAAGACTCTCCAACAATCTCCACCGAGGCTTCAAACGTCAAATCAAACCATCATCGCTTCCTCGTCTCATCTTCATCATAGCTCCACCGCTTCTCGTGCCTCCATCAACCCTAACCTTACACTTTCACTCCCTTTTCTGCTCTTCTCATGTGGCCCTTGGGCACTTACCACATACGAGCAACTGTGGATATCGCTACCGATCCCGCAGCTCCACCGTGAATTGTGCTCCTGATCAACTTGTAAAGATGGCCACTACCTCCGTGCCTTCATACACACAAGTGCCCCCTTCATCACATTACAACAAAGATCGCGGCCGATGAACACACCCTTTCGCCTCGAGTGCACCAAGAGAAATCACATTCATCTTCATCTTGGGGACATGCTTCACATCTTTTAGGACTCATTTGATCCCATCAAACATCCTGATGCGCGCCGTACCAATACTCACCACCTTATGAGCGTAGCCATTGCCCACAAACACCGATTCACCACCATACTCCCTGTATGTCGTGAATGAACTCCGGTCAGGACAAACGTGACATGAAGCCCCTGAATCTAGGATCCACTCTACCGTGAAATCCATTGCCAGATCCAGTTAGAACTTCACAAAGATCACCGCTGTCCTCTACGGTATTGGCTCCCTCTCCAGAAGAATTTTCATACCTCTCTTGCTTCAACTTAAGATTCTAACAATCTCCTCTCATGTGGCCTTCCTGACCACAACTCCAGCACTTCACCTTAGCTTTCCCTTTGCCCTTGGCCTTAGATCCCGATTTCGAATATCCTCCACCATACTCGGCATTTCTTCCACTCATAATCAGTGCCTCTGAAGAAGAACGAGAACTCACGTCACCGCTTTTCTTTCTCATTGCCTTCGACTGGAGGCCTGAGATAACGGTCTCGACGTTGATGGTCTCCCTCCCTGCACACACAGAGTCCCTAAATGACTCGTATGAATCTAGAAGAGAATTCAGTAAGATGCATACTTGATATTTATCCTTCATCGTCTCATCTATCTCCACCAACTTGCAAACTAGCCGATTGAACGTGCTTAAGCGGTCCTCCACATCCGCCCCTCAACCATCCTCAAGGTGAACAACTGCATCAACAGATACATGCGATTCTCTAGAGACTTCTTGGCATAAACCTTCTTTAACTTTGTCATCGTATCAGCCGCAGTCTTCTCCTTTGTGACGTGATAGAGGACATCATCCGTAAGGCATAACAGAATCGAGGTTCTAGCCTTCTTGTTGAGCTTCGTCTACTCATCATCTTTTATAGCCTCAGGTCGCTTTCCAAGAGCTTCATCAAGCCCTTGCTAAACTAGAAGGGATTCAATCTTCACCATCCATAGCTCAAAGTTATTTTTGCCAAAGAACTCTACCTCGAACCTTGTGCTTGATCCCATCTTCTCGTCTCAGATCCGAATTCTACTCCACCCCAACTTTAGCTCTGATACCACTTGTTGGGAATAGGGACGCTGGCAGCAGAAGCGGAAGCCGAACAACACCACAACAGAATATAAGATCAAACGAGAAACACAATGTAATCAAACCACACAAGCATTCAACCACAAGAGAATCCGATTTTACGTGGAAAAACCCCTCAACAGGTAAAAAACCACGACACAAAGCGATCAAGTATGATTAACAGAAGATTACAGAGATTGACAGCCCACAAGCAAGGAAAACAGAGAAAACCCAAGCTCTCTCCCTCTCAAAACACTCTCCCCTCTTCCTAACCCAATTAGGAAACCTTAGACACCTTAGGATTTCTCCTAATCCCGGATTCATGCCATACATATAGCAAGCAACTCAGAATTAGAAACATCTTACACACAACCGCATAATGTGTAAGAAAACGCGTACACGGCCAACCGGTCGCCCGATTGGTCAGACCTAATACGAAAACAGTCCAGAGGAAATTCCAACACAGACCCGTCACGCTGCCTCTCCACCAACCAATAGCCCAACCGGTCTAAGGTGAGTGAAAAAAGTCCAGCAGCCCTCAGTGCATCTGGGCCATTACGTGCAGACCGGGCCCAACCGGTCTGAGCACCCAAACTACGCACTGTTTGAAGGCTCTCCAACACTCTTCGCCCACTTCATCAATAACTGACTCAAGTAAGCCCAAAAAATTGTTTGCATTTTTTTAAATATCAAACATATCAACAAATTTAAAAAAATATAGTACCGCTTGGACTATTAACCAAAAAATTTGTAATCCACCGATTCACTCCATCAATCCACCCATCTGAAACAACTGTGTATCCGGTCTTCCCTCATTCCTTCTTATAAACATCAATATATTCCTCTATCAACTCAGCCTCCATCTTTAAAAATCTATTCATTACATCGTGATACAATGGAAGCATCAATCTCGGCCCAAATGCAGCAATCGCTTCTATCATAGGCACAAATATTAGGCTCGTTACAAGGTTAAACGGTAGAGCATTCACATATAGGAAACGAGAAATAGATAGGCACACACTGTCTCTATCTCCCTTCTTCCAGATTTTGTTTAGAGTGGCTTGTTATTTTTTTCAGCCATTCTTTCTTCCCATAAAATCATTCATTTTTCTTTTTCTTTTTCCTCCACCCATTTCATTGACATCATCAATAATAGGAATCCTTCCAACATCATACACCATTTCTTCTTGTTGCTTCTTCGCACTAACATTATCATCATATAAATTCTTGAATTTTTCCACTATATCCATCACTGACTTGGGGACATGCCGCTACATTTTTCTTCGTTCGGGCTAGGTAATGTTTCATTCGAAACACACCTTCCCAATATGCCTTCCCACAAAAACAACGTATAAAGTGGAGATTATTGTTCTCATCCATCTTTGAACAATATTCCCACGTAAGATCCCATCTCCAATGCTCAACAAGAACCAACAAACAAGTAACAAGCCTACATATTAAGAAAAAAAAATTATTTAGGCCCCACACAAACATAGAAGATAATAAATGATTGAAAAATGAGAAAACTAGTGAAAATTTGAAATAAATTAGAAAACTCTTAAAAAACTATTTAGGCCCACATAAACTCCAAATCTCGCCACTATCTCTCAAAAGAAAGAAAAGTAATATTAAAATGTATATGGGGCATAAATAGCTTTTAAACAAAAAAGTCGTAAACAAAAATTACAAAAAAACTGGAAAAAAATGGAAAATTTTGAAATATACTATTTTTTTTCCGAAAAACGCATATTTTCACCAATATATGAATAAAATGAAATAGAAAAGAATACATGAATATTTTATATGTCTTCTTACTTATTTTAACGTAGAAACTGACTGCAACAAGCAGCGTTCGATTCCATTGACCGACGAAAGAGATGTTGATTTCTTTCTCTAGGTTTCCTATGGCCCACAAGGCCCCAAAATCTCCCAAAAGTAGCAAAATGTGTTATTCTAACGAGTGTGGGGCTTAAATACCTTTTAAACCAAAAATCCTAAAAATTTTGCAAAAAACAATAAAAATGAAAAAAAAAAATCAATTTTTATACCGGACGCTGCCGGTTTTGCGTTGGAATTATTGATTCACGATAAAATTGTATGATTCAATATGAATTGTACGATCAACCTCATATTGTGATTCTGATCGTATAGTCATACGATACGATTCAAATAGTAAATCGTACAATTTTAACAACATTGTGGCTTCTCACTTTATTCATAAGTCATATGAGGAAGCTCTATTACCAAGGGATGAAAAAAAAACTACGGAGGAAGAGATGGAAGCACTTCATCAGAATGACACTTGGAAACTTACTACTCTTCCGACCAGTAAACGTGTTGTGGATGCCAATGGATGTACACAATCAAGTTTCATAGTAATGGTACAGTTGAACAATTGAAGGCATGCCTAGTCGATAAGGGATATACTCAAATAGTTGGTGTTAATTGCAATGAAACATTCTCTCACATGCCCTAGTTGAATTTCATTGCTCAAAGAGAGTCTGACAAAGTGTGTAAACTGCAAAAGGCAATTTGTGGGTTAAAACAATCTCCACATGCATGGTTTGACAAGTTCGACAAGGTTGTATTAAACTATGGTTTTATTCGAAGTCACACTGATCATTCCATTTTTATACGGAAGGGTATCTCAAGTCAGTATGCTTACAGTATATGTGGTAATATTGTTGTTACTAGAAGTGACAACAAGGGAATTGAAGAACTAAAGAAGTACCTTCAACAGCATTTCCTCATAAAAGATCTAGGTCATCTTCCATACTTCCTTGGTATAGAAGTAGCCAGATCCAAAGGAATTAATCCTATCTCAACAAAAATATGTTTTGGATTTACTCATGGAGATGGATCTTTTTGGGACTAAGATATTTGACACTCCAATGGATCCTAATCACAAGCTTGTAAGTGATAAAAGAGATGAAGTAGAGGATCTAGGAAGGTGCAAAAGATTGGTTGAAAAACTTATTTACTTAACTATTACTCGACCAAGCGTATCCCATGCAGTGAACGTGGTCAACCAATTCATGAGTTCTCCGAGAGTACCTCGCATGGAAGTAGTTATTCGAATTTTGAATTGCCTCAAAGGAGCATCAGGTCAAGGTAAGTGGTCATCTTCAGGTCATAGGATATTCATATGCAAACTGGACAGATTCCTTAGAAAATAATCAAAATATACGATCCACTACTGGTTATTGTAGTTTTTTTTGGAGGAAATCTAGTCATATAGAAGAGCAAGGAACAGTGCGGGGTGGCCCAATCGAGTGTTGAAGCAAAGTATAGAGCAATAGCTCACACCTCCTGTAAGTTGATGTAGATCAAGAAATCGTGCAAGAAATGGGATTTACAGTGCACCTACCTATGCAATTGTTCTGTGACAATCAAGCTACTTCACACATAGCAAACAATCCAATCTATCACAAAAGAACTAAACACATCAAAATCGATTGTCACTTCAGACGTGAGAAAGTTTCTAGTGGTGAAATCTCTACTCCATATGTTTGATCTCGGGACTAACTCGCTCATGTGTTCACCAAGGCTCAAGGCATCCCAAAACGGTTACGTATTGGCCGAATCAGTCGATACGTCGGAAACGGTCATAACCGTTACACATTACGGGGTCGAAACGGCCGTAACAGCCCCATAACGGTCCTATAACAGTTTTTTTCAGAAAATAAAAAAGGGCCGTAACGGCCAATACGGGGTCCGTTACGGCCCGTATCGTAACGGTAACAGTGGTGGCCGTTACGGCCACCGTTACCGTTATGGAACACCTTGCCAAGGCTCTTCGTTCCACTCAGGCTACATATATATTCCAAGTTTGGCATAGATAATATTTATGTTCCAGCTTGAAGGGGAGTGTTAATGAATGTGATATGAGCCTACATAAGCCCACTTAGATGGGTTATTTTGGTCTAGGACATAAAGGAGATTTTTTCTTTTGTTATTAATGACATTTTTATAATTATAGAACTGTCGTAATATAAAAGAAGGGGGGGGCGTGAACCGTAACTTATCCCATTCCCCTCTCTACATTCTCTTCTCTTCCCTCTTTCTTCCTCTCTATTCCATCTCCCTTTCCACTGTTTTACACTCTAAGTGAACCTATTTGCATAAAAAAATAAAATGGCACTTCTAAGTTTTGATAGTGTTGTAGAAACAAAGTTATAATAGATCAAGTGGTCTAAAGTTTACTAATTTAAATTGATTTCTAGCTATTTTCATACAGTTTCACACATTAGAAAAGAAGCATTAGTACTTATCACGGTATTAGTGTGCTTGCGGATGGTACACATACTCCATCTTGGACCAACTAAAAGAAGAAAACATGTCTCAGAAACTGCAGTGATTTCACCAAACAATCTGTCAACTACAATGGGAAGACATTAAAAAGGGATCCAAATTTTGAATTTTCTAGCAATAATCGTGAAGAAGAACAACAAACCATTCCATGTGAACCATATATCCACTCAATTGAAAGGGAAAGTTAACAAAAATACGAGGTCAGCAGAAGATTAACTCAAGCTATTTACGTAAGACAACTAGGAAAACTGAAAAGCACCTTGACAAGATCACCCAGCTCCTCACTGCATTCAAGTTTATCCTCAGCAAGCCAATTTTCCAGAAGATTCTTTTTATTCTGGTTCACAACCAAACGGGATAACTCGAGAGATTCAAATGCATTGAGCTTTCCCTTGGTAAGCAATGTTCCAAAGTACTGCAGTAGTGGTGGTGTTTGTCCAGCTTGCACAGGAACACTCTGCATTCGAAACAGAAACATCACCAACAGATTAAAAAAAAAAGCACGCACACATGCCTCAAAATGCCAACAGTACCATATCAGAAATGTATTATGCTTCATGCAAAGAACCCTATGATGACCAGTTAAAATCTTTACTAAGCTCGAAAGATGGCAGGAAAGGATTGAAAATTCAAAACCTATAGCGTATAGATGAAGTTTAAATCCTTGAATAGAATGATGATTGTTACCAAATGCCATTGCTGAGTTGTTGATTTTTCTAGCTATATTTTAGAATATGTTAGTTATATATACTGAATTGTAAGTGCTTAGACTATTGGCATCAGAAGCCTATATATATAATACCTGAAATTTTGCTACAGTATCAGGTGTGCGAAGAATTCCCTGTGGAGATTCAGCAGCAAGTTCAGCAGCCTCCTTATACTTCGTTTGAGAAAATAACTCCTGGAATCGTTGAACAACCTGCACTTCCAAGAAAAAGAAATCACAACTAACCTCCATTTATACTACTCGATTTGAATGATGCCAAAATATGACACAGTGACAATGAGGATATATTTACTGTTCTATGGATAAGCGTCGACAACAAGATGAAGCCAAGTTAAGCACTCGCCACATGACTAGTCAATGGATCAGTTGCTAGTTTTATAGGGCAAGTTGGAGTATATAACGAAACAGACCAATCATACACGGTATGTGCAAACTCGTTATGCAATCGCTCAGACAACTTATCCATTGCAAATAGAGGTGATTCATTGCTGGGATAACTGACACATGAGGCAATAGGCATACACAGACTGAATGAGGAACAATCTATGCATCAACATGCATCTTATCTGCGTTTGGATCGAAAGGAAGCGTGAGGACTAGGAACAAGATACAGACAGAAAACAACTTAATAGAATTAAGAGTCTTAGGACACAAGAAGCACCTCATATAATATCATCAAAAAACGACATTGAGACAATCCTTCAGTAACTTCACCTCCAGATATTCTAACAGCTAAAACTTAGAAAAGGTCTAGTTTTTCCTCCAGGCATTACTGACATTCTATTGACTAATCTTGTTTTCCCAATCCAAGCCATGAAAAGATATATTAAAGAATTTATTTTTAGGGATATATTACAGAATTTATTTTTAGGACTTTCACAGTGACTGGTTCATTGATAGGAGTTTCCAATTGACAAAGGTTTCTGAAAAGCAAGGGACAAATACAAAAAGACTTGAATAAGCAAGATAATGAAATCATTTATTGGAGCTTTCATAGAAGAATAGGTAAAGGTTCTTATGCCCAAATGGTATTCCAATCACAGTAATCACTCAATATAAATACTGCTCTATATTGATGTTCCTCATTCGAATATGAATATATGATGGAATAAGCAAAGATCAATGTTTACATTGATATATGCATTGGACTTTCACAGTGACTGGTTCATTGATAGGAGTTTCGAATTGACACAGGTTTCTGAAAAGCAAGGGACAAATACAAAAAGACTTGAATAAGCAAGATAACCAAATCATTTGTTGGAGCTTTCATAGAAGAATAGGTAAAGGTTCTTATGCCCAAATGGTATTCCAATGACAGTAATCACTCAATATAAATACTGCTCAATATCGACGTTCATCATTCCAATATGATGGAATAAGCTAAGATAACTGTTTACATTGATAAATGCATATCGAAATTTTTTAATCATTGCAAAGGCTCCAAGCATCATGACTCAAGTGCAAACCATGTAAATGGAGAAGATGCATCATATATCTCAAACTTATCAAAAGCAGGGACAGTTGACTCTTGGAGTATTGTTACAGCAGATCAACTATACTAGAATATAAAAAAGAAATATCTCCTCTATGGAAAACATTCAAGCAGTTTTGTACCTAGTAGGAAGTGTAAAGTGGCAGGATAGGTTAAAAGCTCACCAAATTTTCAGCTCCTGGAAGATTTCCTCTCTTTGCAAGGTTTACAGCGAGTTCCAAATTGTTTAGCTGTAAAAACAAATTGTTAAGAATTGTTGCATGCCAAAAGTTTCCTTCAGGAGAGAGACACTCTCATATCATACCTGACCACTGACAAAAGGAACAATTGCTGCTTCATTGACAGTGGCAAGCAAAACTTGTCCCCGCCTATTGATGGCATAGAAACCCCCCACTGATGATGCTTCTGCGGTCAAAAATATGGGATCTGGACTAATTCGGTTGCGGTAAACTGCAGCAGCAGTCTCAAGATCATAAACAAATAGAAGTCCAAGCTTTGTAATCACATATATCAGACTGTACTTGTGTGATATCTGCAGATCAAAGAAATTGAATCACTCCCAGTTTTTCCGTAGCCTGAACAAAGATAGAGAACTTACTAGTGTACCTGCATTGACACCGGAAAGTCATCCGCAAAATCTGGTGGGAAGAAGAGATCTGCTTGCTTCTTTGTAAAGCTTGGCTTCCCTGATGAAGCCACCATGCAAATGAGTTGCCAAATAAATTAGGTGGTGCAAAGATCAGAAGCAGATGCCAATTGCATGACCATTAGATAATTGCAATGCATGTGTATATGTACCATAATGTTCTGCAAATTTGAACCCTTAGAAAAAGAAAATGGAACAAAGAATCGGTCAACCCGATTATCAACTCAATAAGATGTTGATACCGAATCATAAGAATGGACAAGAGTACACCCACAAGAATGTTTGGGTAAAGAGAAATGAGCAACTTTATTGAAATTGGAATTTTTCCTCGCAACAACTTAACAAAAACCCATAAACACTTTCTATAGACCCTAAAGACAATTCCTATGAATCTTTAATGAAAATCCCCCAACTATTAGATTGATTTCAAATCAATCTATAATTTATTTAAGATCATAAAAATCCCACCAACAAAGACTTGGCCTAAAATAGCAAAAAACAAATCAACTAAATACCCCCAAAAACTTCAATCATACCTTCGTCCTTATCTTCCATAAATGACAAATCTGATCTCTTACATTTAGGCCCCAATTCTAGCATCTACCACTTTGTTCTAACTAAAAGAAAGTATATTCTTGTAGAAAAACCATCCACTTTGCAAGACAAGCACTCAACTTCTTTTGAGAGTTGGAACTATCTCAAAGCCTTATGGTCCAATTACGGAAGGAACTCCCAATGAATCAGATAATGCCTCCAATGTCGTAGCACCTAGAAAACTACATGAACTTGAGATCATACATGGATCAATTCTTCACTAAGCTTCTCGCTAAAGAAAGCAATTAGCTTTCCTTCTAACTCTACACCATGCCAATGCCAATATTTGAAGTGCCACTTTCTACTTCAATGATTATTGAAGTTTTAAATTGCAAGAACTGGGGCCTCTTATCTTCTTTTTTATGATATTAAAGCTTCAATCCACTGCTTTAGATCATTCAAACTTGTTTCCGTGCATGAAATCGGTGGTAGGTGCAATAATAATATTAAAATCTCAGATAAATCTCCGGTATAATATCGTCGAGCCGTGGAAAGAACAGACCTACGAAAGGGTTCATGGGCTGGGCCACTCTACAATGGCCTTGATTTTCTCCTGGTCAGCCTTGATCCCTTCTATAGAAATAATATATCCCAAAAACACAACACTGTCGATAAATAATGAACAATTTTTCAAGTTAAATATCATCAATAAACAACTAAGAACTTCCGCATGAAAGGGCAAAGTACCTCCGTCATTAGGCTTATGAAAGTACTGGGCGCATTTGAAAGGCCAAATGGCATCACAAACCAGTTGTGCAACCCATCTTGAGTCTTAAGTCTTCCACTCGTCCCCAGACCGAACATGAATATGATGATATCCACTCCAAAGGTTGATCTTCAAAAATATCTTCTCTCCATGCAACATGTCTAGCATATCATCTAATCGTGAAATACAAAACTAGTACTTGAGAGTGATCCAATTAATTACACAGTGTTTTCAATAGCATTCATAGCGTAGCATAGCTAAAATGCTACGCAGCGTATGCAGGTAGTGTAGCTCCCTGGCAGCGTAAGCTACAACACATGTAGAGTACGCTCCATGTAGCATAGCATGTAGAGCAAGTAGCGTACGCTACTTGAAATCTCCCCTTTTTTTAAGTGTTTCTTCTATGTTAGTTTATCACCTATTTTAAAATGGTTGTTACTTATCCCCATCACACGTGGCACTACATTAGATCAATCCGGACCATCCAAATTGTGGTCCATATCGTGAATTTGTGACGTTTCAACAAATAAAAAATGCGGTCACACTTAGAGATGTTTGAAAGCAAAGAAAAATTTTACATGGAAATATGTAGGTGACGATCTAGATTCGTAGTCAAGAAGTCATAGGAATTATGCATTTTGTAAATCTTATCATATTTTTCTATTATTTTAATTAAAAGTATTAAGTAACATGTAACTTATAATACACGCTATAGAGGGCCAAACGATACGCTATGCACTACACGCTATTTAAAACACTGATTAAACAACTACCACGCACGTCTTCCAAGATCCATCTTTGTTAAGAGTTAATGCAGGAAGAGCATAGGGTGACATGCTTTCCTGAATTAACCCCTTCTGAGCTCAATAACCTATCAATAAAGCTCGAAATGTTCGGTTGGACTCATTCAGTAGCGCACAAGATTCGGTAGGCTCAAACACGGCACTAAATCAATGTGGTGTTGAACGTTCCTCATAAGAGGAAGTCCAGCTTGGAGTTCTTCAACCACCAAGTCTTCATATTCATGAAGGGGCACTTGTATAGGAAGTGAAACATCTTATTATTTTGAGTCTTCTTTAGTAATCAAGAGATAAATGATGCTAGTCTCCATGCTTTCCTCTTCAAACTTTTCTACATTAAGCGATTTTTTACATCTTCTTTATCAAATTTGGGTGTTGGACGATGATTCATTGAGTGCAATGCAATATTAACACTATCCTTAAACGAAGGAATCAGTGTTAGCCTCAGTCAAATGCCAAATGCCAAATGCATCATATCTCGCCCTCATAACCACGTCCTCCATAATAAAAGTTAGGCATGCATCCACAAGTACCACATCACACCTCATATTTAAATCTAATAAAGAAAGAAACTAAGCACTTGGAGTTAACACAAACTTCTCCCCCTTTCTTGAACCAATAAATATAGTATGGATGTGGATGCTCATGCTCTTTGAGTTTTAATTTATCCACCATTTCTGTGAGAATGTTCCCACCGCTTCCCTAATTGTGCATACCTTCCCAACAGAAGTGTACGTGTCTGGAATATATTGTATCACAACCATTGTCCCTCATCAATCACCCAAGGCACCAATAGCATATTACGTTGGATACCCAACGACCCGCCCCCATCACCATACACAAATGTTACATCTTCCCAAACATGCACCCTATCCTCATATGCATGTTCTTCATATCTTGTGTCATCCTCAACTTCCATACAGTCTAGTGTCTTCAACATATTCCACTTCCTCAGCCAATTGACTTTAAGTGGATCGATGTTCAAGACATTGAAAAGAATGATGTCATGTCCTGGTTGCCTACACTTAAAACATGCAAAAGGAGTGCTGTTTTGCCCCATCTTAAGTGCACTAGGCCCTCGTCCATAACCACCTCCCCTCGGGTTGAGGTTTGGCTACATTGTTGAATGTCGGCCCATTGTCCTTTTAATGCAAGGGTATTTTCACACCGCGCTCAAGTGGGGCAGCTCGTGCGAAGCGGGAGCACACTCGGGGTGGGGCAAACCATGCGAAGCAGCTGCCCCGTGTAAAGTGGGACCCATACGAAGTGGGGCGGCTCATGAAGGAGGGCTCGACCAGGGCCTGGCCTAGCCTAGGCTATGAGATAAAAGGGATACTCCGTGCCTCCCCCATCAGCTCTAGAGCTTTTGGCGAGTTCATCGAATGTCCTACGTCAAATTGGTATCAGAGTGGGAGGTCTTGTGTTCGAAACTCCTCACCGGGGGTGATTAATGCAAAGGCATTTTCACACCAAGCTCGAGTGGGGCAGCTCGTGCGAAGCGGGAGCACACTCGGGGTGGGGGCGGACCATGTGAAGCGGTTGCACCGTGCGAAGCGGAACCCATGCGAAGTAGGGCGGCTCACGAAGGAGGGCTCGACCGGGGCCTAGGCCTAGCCTGGGCTATGAGATAAAAGGATATTCCGTGTCTCCCCCATCAGCTCTGGAGATTTTGGTGAGTTGGTCGGATGTCCAACGTCACATCTTGCTCTCCCAGTGGTTCGGTGATCCATTTGGAGAGAACAGAACAATAGATCATTATGGAATAATCCAATCTCTGATCAGGTAATGGGGATAGCTAGAAGAAACATTCTCCTGGGGGATCCTTCAAAAAGAATTTCGAGGAGTTTGTGATTCAATCTTGTGAGGGGATAGTTGGAGGTTATTGAGGACGATGTCCCTCATTCAAGACATTAGCAAGAATGGTGTTTCCCATCCACATGTAACTGGAACCTCAACTTCAACTGAAATTCCAAAGGAAATCCAAGGCCAGCAGGTATTGGGGGGATAATTTGTGACAATCAAGGAGTAGTTCAAGGTGTGCTCATTAGCCCCATTGGGATAGCCAACTGTAATGACACTGAGGTTCAGACCCTTTAGAAAGGCATGAAAGAATTGATTCAATAATACACTCCCAATACGCAAATATCATCCGTTGGACCACCTCTCTTGAAGCGTATCCTTGGAGACACTTTCACTAGGTGCAAGATATTAGGATGAAAGGAACAATCTCAATTTCATTCATCCACTCTCATAGGCAAGCGAATATAATCACCCTTTGTCAACAATTGGGCTGATTTTTTAATCTTGTAATTGGGGATTTAGCCCTCATAATTTTCCTTTTTCTTCCTCTTTTATAATAAAATTTTGATCCTTCAATGTGTGTGTTTGTGTGGAGACGCTGACCTGGCTGAGCACCGAGTTCAATGACATGCAACTTCGAAATAATTTGACCGGCATTCATGGTCTTTGATGCAAAGCAAATAAGAGTAGAAGGATTCTCATTTCCAGCAACCTGTATGGAGACAAGTGATAATATTAAAAGTATATAACAGCAAGCTTGTAGTAATCATGAACCAAGTGGAAGATGTTGCTCAGATGCATACTTTTAAATGTAAAGGGATATTTGTGAAACTCACTTTAAACGTTGCGAAGGCTGCAGCATGTGCTTCTAAAGCTTGACTACGTTGCTGGTCTACAGAAAACAGTTGCATGTTCCCCTTAACAAGTTGTGGCCTCTGGACATACAAATATTCCACGGAATGATCATAAGTGCAACTTCAACAGCATAGCTTACAGATCACAGAGCAACAGAAAAGAACAAATACAAACTTTCCTGAATGGAATGGATATTAGATTGTAAGAAAGAGTCAAGTTATGCAAAGATAGAAACAGATCAAATGAATCATTCTACAACCGGCATACCAAGTTAGAAAATGCAGTATCGTGAGTAGGTATAAAATATTAGAATGACAGTGAGTTCCAGGAAAGGAACAGAGGACAGCAGCAAATTAATGACCATTTTAGTTAGTGCTAAAACTAAGCCAAAAACAAATTTATAAAGGTTTCAATGCAAAATGATGATACAAATGTCCTAAATAGCTTTCGCTGTGTAGCGTAGTGTAGGTAGCCTTCACATTACATAGAGCATGAAAATAAGGTCACATGCAGTGTATACTATAGGCTACACTACGCACTGTTTTTCTCTAAAACAGTAACATCAACTAATGGTTTCTATGATTTGTTACATTTCACTTTTTTTCATTAAAAATTATAAAGCATTTTGTCTGCCCAGCATTTACATATGTAAATTGCTTTTATGGTAAAATATTTTATTATGAAAGCATTTGCATGATAAAAGTCTTTATCATGGTAGTTAATGTTTATGTTTTTGTTCCTATGTAAGTCACTTTCCTACATTTGTTTGCACTACTATATACAAGCATGAAAATATGCGTGTTCAAGCATGTGTCCAAAAAAATATATATATAATCAATTTGCACATCCATCATGTAAGTCATCGTCTGGGGCCCACCATTAACTGACCATCCCTATCAAATCACTTTGATGCTGCTGGCCATCCACCCAATGGATATGGAATGGACAAGTCATGTTTATATAATAGAAAAGGTGTGATCATTGATATAGGCTGTGCATCATGTGGGGCCCACCCCTCGTTTGCCAAGACCTCTCAGATCACTTTGATCGGATGATTCTAACCATCTGATTAGGGTTGGGGAGATGCATGGTCCATATATAGTATACTAGAGAATTTCTAAGCATTGATGTCATTGTCCATCATGTTGGGCCCACCTTTGATCACTCATCTCTCTTAAATCATTTTGATCAAATGATTCTAACCATCGGATAAGTGTTTTGGGACATGGATGGTCCATATTGATTATACTAGAGAGGTCTAAGCATAATGTGGACTGTCCATCACCAAAGCCCACCTTTGATTGCCAATCCCTCTCAAATCACTAAGCAGATGATCTGAGCCATAAGATTCGTGGTTTAGGAAATGGTCAGTCAAAGGTCCACATCAAGTATGCTAAAGACGCCTTAGTATTGATGTGGACAAACCATCATGTGGCACCCACCTATGAATTGTGACTACCATCCCTCTCATTTCACTTTGAACAGACGAACCTAGCCATTAGATTAATAGTTAAGGAGATAGGCAGTACATATTGAGTACACTAGAATCTAGAGATCTAAGCATTGATGTGGACAGTCCATCATATGGGCCCACCTCTGATTGCCCATCCCTCTTAAATCACTTAGATCACATAATCCTAACCATCCTATTCGTGGTTTGGAAATGGATGATCCATAGTGAGTATACAAGAGAGGTCTCACCATGATGTGGAGAGTCCGTATGAGCAACAGTATTAAATTAGTTTCATTGATATTTGTTGTCTTTATATTTACACTTTTTATTATATTTCCTATTATTTTATTAAAAATCTAGAGGTATAGCTTACACCTCATGCATGAAAGGGACGAACACTACACTAAACATTATTCGCCATTTGAAATACTGGATGGAACCAGAAAGAGAGACATTGCCAGAAAATTGTGTATCTGACCAATATAGATAAATGGAGAACATTAAGAGATGCAGAGGATGGTGTTTTTCCAACGGAAAGAACTTCAGAGCTGGAAAGACAAGAAAAGGTTAACCTCCATAGTCAGAGAATCAGAGCAAAGCCGCACACATTGATATCAAAGTTCTCCAAATCACATGCCTACTTTGGAGGGGACGGGAACCAAATTTCAGACCATACATCATGAACTGAGAGGAAATCTTTGCCTACTACAGCATTCTCAACAGGAATACATAAATAACAAAGTCTTTGGGGAGATACCTCAGGTGCACCCGGAGCAATGCCAATTAAAACAAGCCATTTCTCAGAAGGATCACAGCGGTAATTGATGATTTGATTGTTTGACAGATTTGCCGTTCGGTCAAACATTTTTACGGGCTCTGTGTCGCCTGCAAGTTATAGTGGCTTGGATTATAACCTCATATCAGAGAAAATTCTAAAGGACATGTTTTCAAACAAACTCAGAGACAACGAAACTGGAGCAACAATAGGAAAAAAGGTCATACGCTATCAGGAACGATATAAACAGCAGATAACATCATCCAACTTACCTTCTATGGACCAATGGTATACCGAGGTTTGTGTAACTAATCCCAACAATTTTGGAGTGATCCACTTCCAAAACACAACCTGTATATATCACTAAACCACCTTCAGTTCTAAACTATAAACTGAAAGAAAATAAATCCTGACTTGAATTAGATTACAATAAGACTGGATATATATAATTACCTGCTCAGGCATCTGATAAGATTTCACTTTGGCCTTCATCTCAATATTGAATATTTGCAGATGGTCCTGAGTAGTTTGCGCGAGTTGAGCTTCAATTTGAGTACAAACACTTTGTCAGACACTAAGCCTTAATACAACATTTCTACAGTTTAAAGTGCCACAAATAGGATCACAAGCATCAAACTGGCAAGCCACAATATAAAGTGAACTTTCAAAAGTCATAAACAGCATTAGAAGCTTCAAATTGGTAACCAAATCTCGAAGGCGTCATCTTAAAAAAAAAAATTAAAAAAAAAAAACTCATTGCAGTGTCCCATAGAGCTTAATTTCTAAATAACATATGGAAAAGAGAGCCAGGTAAAAGAGGGTGATGTCGGGTGGGTAGCCAGTCGCACAACTTTTGTCAAGAAATCAAGGTTATAAAACCGAAACCAACCCGATTTCAAATCAGATTGGACTCAGGTAGAGCAAATTCAGATCGGGTTAGATTGGATTGGGATTAATCACATGTATTTGGGACGGTTTATGGTTGAGTATAGAAGAATACAGATTGAGTTCAGTTGGCACTTTGGCTTGGAATTCAGGTTGGGCCGGGTTGCAGGTTGGATCAGGCTCGGGTTGACCCTCAACACAACCCAACCCGCCCGAGTTGCACCCCATTGGACAGTCAGAAAAAAGCATATCTAAAGAACAGAAACTATAATTAAACCAAAAATATGAGAAGGCATGAGTTGCAGCAGATCCCTCTGGAAGCTTCCACTGAAAATGGGGGTAATGGTTGCTCAACATGTGAAAATTACGATCAGGTGCTCGACTTTAGTATTCAGTCTCAAGAAGATAATTCAAAAAATAAATGTGACAACAGGCATGATCTGTGTTTAAAGTGGAAAACATCAAGATAAAATGAAAAGAAAGGCATCGTTACCTTTTAATGCCAAGATTCTGCTATTAGGGTTCATCAAAGCAGAATCTGCGGTGATGGGCCTCCTCAATGGCTGCATAGGCATATTCATATCCACAATAACGATACTATTCTGCGGAGAAGTTTCTCGCACGCATATGTACTTGTCAGATTCCATGGTCACGTGAGTAAAGGTAACAAACTGGGGGTTGATCCCCAAGCTTGTCAGCTGCAATCAAGTCAGTGAAAAAAATATATTCAATAAGGTACTTGGATGATGGATCAAATAAATGCCTCTAGTTTGTAGAATGAAAAAAAGTGGGAGAGGAATTGGAAAAGTCTGACACACCATCCTACATGATGACCAACACATAAAATAGAAATTTTGCAGAGAAAGAGCTTGCTTTTCTGCTCTAAATGTTCTCTAAAGTTCCAACATATCCACAACAAAAAGAACTATTTTACCAGATTCTGCATCCATTTCTTATCAAAAGATAAATAACTTGTTAAAGAACGAGTCAACTCAAAATAAGATCTGTCATATCTCTGCATCCATGTGTACATGTGATCCAGAACAAACTATTTTTCTGACCCCTTCAATGCATCACAATTTCATTTGTTTTCTCGCTAGCAGCACAGGTAAGCTAAGGGTGTGCAAAGTTCTAAAACTCATTGACAAAGCCTAAAACTCTGTTGAGCTTATTTGACTTGGTCAGACTCAAATTTTGTCCTGAATGACCTTTTCTAGTCAAGTGACCAGACTGACTCGGTTTAACCAATTTAAATGGGAACATACAGTGTATTCTGGAACATTCTAATAGATAGGAACCTTTTCTGGCTTATTTAGTTCATAACGTAGTACTAAATTCTTCAGTTTGGCATGTATATATGTTCCAAAGCCAGTTAAAAAACCTATTGAACTAAAAGAACTGGCAGATACAAAAGGAACTCAATTGCAAATTGTGGGGTGCATGAGTGTATCCACATTCCACAAAAAAAAGAAATTACACATGCTAATTGGATCAGATAAGGTCAGATTCGCCTACAACCACTCGAACTAAAATTCGTAATTACAAAGTCTAAAAATATTATACTGGGTCAAGTCATCAAGTTGACCTGGCCAAGTCTTTAAGTCAAGCCCAGAGTCAGGATAGTATTTTTAGTTACCAAACGGTGTGTGTGAATTTTAGGGGTAGTTTCATAAATAGCTGATAGCTACAGAGTAGTTTTGTTTTGTTTTCCGCCTTGTTAGCAGCTTCTAATAAAGTCTTCGTCGCCTCTCAAAAAAAAAAATTATAGAGCAGTTTTTGTTATTGTTGGTAGCTGCAGATGGGGAATTGTTATACTTCCCTAGTTGTGAATGGTTTCTTTATTAAGGTTGGATTCCTGACTGTTACTAGTTTCCTCCTGCATTTGAATAGGGGCTTTTTTTGAATAGGGCCTTTTTTTGAGAGGTAACAATGATTTTATTGAAAATCTGCAAAAGAAAGCAGACAAAGAATACAACCCCCTGCCAACAAAGAGACCACCAATGCGCCCAGCTAGACACTAAATTCTTAACTCTACTAACAACCTCCACTATACACACATTCTCATTCCTAAAGCGTTGCCCATTCTGCGCTCCCCAAAGCGCCAAAAAACAGCCATTAAAAGCAGACGCCACTAAGCCTTCCTGGATTTTCCAACTCCCCCACCATGCCACGCCCAAATCAACTCACTAACAGACTTCGGCATAACCCAATCAATTTGCATGTTGTTGAAGAAATAGTTCCAAATTGAACGAGCAAAGGGGCAGTGGATGAAAAAGGTGATCAATCAACTCCCCATCTACCATGCATATTAGACATATATTCGGAATGACTCCTTTAAAAAGAGTTTTTTACATGTACATATAGTCTTTCTAAAAGTAAGAGAAAACCTTAATATCATCCTAACCATGTACATATATACTCTTTTTTAAAGTAAGAGAAATCCCTAATATAATCTTAACCATTTATCTCACTAAAACAACAAGAATGACCAAAATAACCTTGAATCCCATAACAACCATATAGGCTCTATGTAAATTATCTTAAGTTCTTAACTCACTCAAACGGTGTTATAATTACATGATCTTGGACTCGTTTTAAAGCTAACTCAAAAGGCTTTCAATTGGTATTGACTTCATGCTAGTCGGGCGCCCAATGACAAAAATGATAAAAGAAAACTTTTCAACCGAACTCTTAACTCTAACAACTACATAGACAACTACCAATGTGGTCCAAAGCACGCATTAGCACCATTGATCTTCCATCAGATCAATCAAGACCCTCAAAGTTGTTCAAATCTTCAATTTAGACAGTTGGATAGTCTAGATCCTCTTTGATCATGACCATTGGATGGGCCTGATCTTTGATCGACCAACTTATGTGGCCCGGCTGCATCACGACCCAACCCGGCTCAACCAAATACATGTTATTATTCCCAACCAGACCAAAATACATGTGATTATTCCCAACCTGGCCCGAATTTGCTCAACCTGAACCCAACCCCGATTCAAGTCAGGTCGGCATTTTTCCAACCTGAACCCAATCTGAGCACACCTTGACAGCCCAATGCAATCTCAGGTTGGGTCAATGGCATTTGTGTTGACCTGAACCCAAGTTGCAGCCCACCCACATGACCAACATAAAAAAACCAACAACAAGCCAAACAGCAGATCCATATTTCCCTCGAATTTTTCAATGTCCATTAAGTCCTTAGTCAAAAATTCTTATCTTCTGAGAAATTCAAAAACAAGTAAATTTATTATAAAAAAAAAAATAGAACAACAACAACAAAGCTGTGATTCAGTGAAATTGCACGAGCCGTGATCCAGCATATAAACCCTAGTTCTGATCCACGGATACATGAAAATGCATTGAATTATTTCAAGCAACGCTGCGGATCTCAGATTCAGATCCAAGCATAAACAAGAAGATCAACGAAAACAGCGAATCAGTATTCAAATCAAACACTCCACATTCAGTTCTAAAACACCACTCAGATCAAAAAGCAACAAAAATTCAAATGAGATTGCAAAATTCACAGATCGACATCGAGCTAAAACGGATTCGAAACACTCGAAGCTGGAATTCGATTGGAGGGAATGAGTTTGAGAAGCGAATCAAACCGTTAGAGCTTCCTTCATCGTGATCGGAGCACTCGCTGCAGCCATGGTTGCAGCGATCAAGATCGCCTCTTCCGATGAAAACCCTCGCTAGGGTTTTTTTTTTTTTTTGGAGTAGAAGAGCTGGACGAAGATAGTCTTCTTTCTTCCCAGCGGGTTGAAGAGGACACGATTGGAAAAGTAAAATGGAGAGGAGAAACGGGGAAGACTTTTGTTGGGTTTTTTTTTTTTTAGAACATGTCTGCTGGAATGCATCTATGAAACATACATACGCACCTTACCATTGGATCCAGGGTTATTATTCAGTTATCCAAGCCGTCTATGTAATGGACCACACCTCAGATTGGGAAGAAAAAAATAAAGGTTCTTGAATTGGAAGTTTTCAACCCTTCGATCATTTGAATTCTACTTTCGAAAATGGACGGCCTCCTTGACCTTTGAATAATCAAAGGCTGTAAATATATCAACCCGAAAATCTTCTCAGGGTAACCTCATCCGGTGAGGTCCATCTTATAAACGGTTTGGATCGTTGTAAAAGAGCCAGATACAACGGCTAATGTTCCGAGTATGATATTTCAATGCGTTCGGATGTATTCTATAAAACCTGATTTTTCATACGCGACATTTCTGGCTTTGGTTTCTCAAACGAATTGTCTATGCGCGTCATTCGTTTGCTATATTACCTCCGGATGTACGGTAAATACGATACGCAGAATTGTAACCATTGGATTTGGGGTCATTTATCGTGCTCCAAACCGTTGATACGACGAAATGCACTGTATCTATATCTGTCTTAAAACTTTCAAAAAATCATAACCTATGGACCGTCGGAATACAAAGCAACGGTTAATGAACGTCCACCTTCAAATGCAAAATACTTAAAATGATAGAAGATTTTAAATGATCCAAACTCAAAGTTTTTTTCTGTATATCCTCATATGTAATGAGATCAATCAAATAAACGGTTTGGATCATTGGAACATAACACGAATCTCACAGTTATACTCGTAGCATATCTTATGACAATACGCCCGGATGTATCGTAGCAAGCTTAACTGCTAAGGCACGCGTAGCAAGCATCCACTCCAATTACGTTTACACGAGTTCGCTCGTGTTTGTTATCTGTGGCGTGCGGCGGGCGAGCGCAGCTTGGCTGCGACACCCGGAACCAGCGATGTGGGTGAGACCCTCAACCTAGGGCCCACATGGATGTATTCGCTGCATATCCATTCCGTCCATCTGTTTCTTCAGATTATTTTATGATGGTTTACCAAAAACGAAGCAGATAATATGATCCGACGCACATCGCTGGTTCCGGGGTCTCACACAAGTCGCGCCCGCGGCGGGCCATCTCGGTGAGTGCCACCTGGCGAAAATGGACCTGTCCAACCCTTCAGGTGGGCCCTGGTGTGCATGGATTGTGAGAAAATGAAAACCAGCTGTCGACATTGGAAGTGATATGCTATGCACGTGATCAGTGGAACTCTAGTCACGGGGCGCACTCACTACTAGGCCCGGCCGATTCACAGACATGCTTGAATTTCGACTGAGAGCTAGAAATAAGACCACTGTGGCCGTCCTCTCGGGACTGTGAATATGCCTGCACATGGGTAAGGTTAGGGTTAAGTTGGGCCCAACCCTGGACCGAACCTAGGTTTCAGTTCAGGTTGTGACTGAGTTGGGTTGACCTAACCCTAACCCTACCCTACTTATAAAAGGGTCAACCTTAACCCTACCCTATCCTATCCTATAAGCTAAACCGGGTCGGGTCAGGTTAAGATTATGTTTCTATGGTGTGGTTCACCTAAGATTTGAGACTGGTTCATTTTTTTATCATATCCTAAAATGATCTTTCAAAATAGTTGGACGGTGTGGATTTAAGACACATAGTTAAGGGCCACTTACCTTGGTGGATCCTGGATGTCACATAATCCGCTCCCTGTGAGTGTGAGATGAGCGCAGCTTGGGTGAGAGTCGATGAGACCTAGAACCAGCCATGTGGGTAAGACCCTGACCATGAGGCTCACCTCGATGTATATACTGTAAATCCATGTCGTCTATCTACGCTTCCAGATTATTAAATGACATGGTCCCAAAAAGGAAGCAGATAAAAGCGTTAGGTAGACCACATCACAAAAATCAATGGTCATTGAATTCCTACCGTTAAAAGATTCTAGAATCCACCCTATTGTTTATTGACCATTCAACATATTGATAATGTCATATAGATATTTCTAAAATCAATAAACTAGTATAAATGGGGAAATTCGGATCGGGCGGAACAAGTCGGGTATACAAGGGTCGGGTCGGGTGAATTTGGCATGTACCCTAAACCGTACCTAAATTAAAAACGGTCCATTTTTTCAGTCGGGTCAGGATAGATCGGGTTTCTAACGGGTCGAGTCGAGCAGGTCAGGCGGGTTAACCGAGCATATGTGCAATCCTAACTGTGAATTTGATATGCATGGGCAATAACTATAAATTCCAGTAAATCGAAATCATTTGATAGCATGTGATGTGAATTCATTTAAATCTATGTAGATGTATTTAGCAACCTATATTTAGAATGCATGGGTGGAGAGTGGGAGACAATTAAAATCTATGTAAAATATAATTATATATGCAAAATAAAATTATATGATTTTCAATAAAAAGGTGGTGTGCAGCGTAGATTCGGGCTTTTGTTGGTCCAATCAACGATGGTTGTCGATTTGATTGACAGTTGGTTCAATTCAATCGATAGAAATTGATTAGTTACATGATTTTGCACAAATCGAAGTATTTAAAGCCTAATACAATTCGGGCTTGAATATAGGAGGGTTTTCTCTAATGAGGTAAGGGTTTTTTTATACCTATAAGGACTTGGAAAGAGATTTTTCTCAAAGGGCTAAGGTTTTTTAGGTGTGTGAATTGTAAGGGGAGATCGGGTTGATTTTGCAATCAGAGAAGGTGAGTGGTGTAACTCTAAGAATTTTGATATTTTTTTATGTGAATTAGATTTCAATCAGATTAGATACACTCTCCCAAATAAACTGATTACCATTAATTCACATTAATTACAATTGAATACACGCTACCGAACGACCCCTTTGAGTAGGATTGGAACATACAGCTAATCAACAGCCAGCCCCTTTGCCATCATTGAGTTGTTGAAGAGCACTTGCAATTTGAAGGTGCCCATCTTCTTGGATGACTCTGGAAAGGTGTGCCGTGTGCCAAGTTGGGCTGGGCAACGTTTGAATGGACCCTATCGGGTATGCTCAACGGGACAAATTTCAAAACCGATCTTGAATTCAAACATATGCCTACCTTTTGTTGTGCTAGTTAAAGGCGGCTAGAACGAGGCGATGGTTGCTGGATCAATGGATGGATTTATGCATGAGTGTCTCACTTAATCAAGGGATGGATTAGAACATTCAAGTGGGAAATGTGGATTTCATTAATTTTAAGGCCGGTTGCAGCTATGCCAGACCATTTTTTAAGCTTGGGCTTGGCCTTATTGCGCTACGCCCGTGATGGGGTCGCGCCTGGCCTAACTGGCGCAGAGTAGACGGGGTGAGATCGAACATCGTCTCTCTCACATGATACCTACTCCGAATCTACAGAGCTACTGGGACTCCTCAACCAATCTCCCTCGAATCCACGAAACATTTTCTTCAAATCCACGAATAACAAATAGAGAAAATCAATTTTTTTTAACAAAATGGGGATAATATTAAAAAAAAAAAAAAGGTTTAAACGAGTATTTATAACCCAAGTCTAATAAAAGAAACTTTAATAAGCGTAAATCAAGAGTCCAAAACCAACTTGGAAAGAAAAATAAAATAAAATTGGAAAGAAAGTTCTTCAAAATTGAAAACTGTCGCACGGCCCGCGTGTCACATGATCGGTCGGTAGGGGGCCATGACCGGTCATGGATGGCCCCAACTGGTCTAGCGAATTCATCCCTCTTTAGTTGAATTTTCGACATGTCAGAGGACCGGTCGTCAAACTCCATTTCAACTGAGTCTTAACTCTTCCTTCAGAATTCTCTTGGGACCTTCTCTTAGCTATTTTTCTTCATCATTCCAGGGGTCGCTTTACTACATTGGTCTCCCCCACTTGAAAGAAACTCGTCCTCGAGTTTCGCTTTGGCCTTGGGTAGTAAATCATGTCCAGTGTCAGTACCAGATATGTTGCAATAACTTTTCCTAGCAGCGTGTGAGATCCACACCTTTCTCCTTTGTGTTCAAGGCCCTCTCTTAACATTGTTCATTATAGGAAGAGGTTGACCCTCTACTTTAGGAGTGTTGGCCATTGAGAACCTCTTTTAGAATTATCGGGCCAAAAATAATCTGTCTCCCATCCTTGACGAAGGTGTTAATGTTGTCACGTCCCTTGTTTACGATATCACGATCAAATTGTCACGATCATCCAAGTACCATGTGGCAAGTGCCCATGTCTATGACGTCACACAACACTTGGTCCTCGTAGGTCTTGTTGATCGAAAAGGAAACGAGGCATTGTTCCTTGACTGCTGCCACGTGATCCTTTTAAATCAAGTCAGTCACGTACACGTATGACGAAGGATGCGGTGTGGTCTTGAGTTGTAATTTCTCCACCATCATTCGAGATACAATGTTCTCACAAGTCCCACCATCAATAATCACATAACATACTTTTCTCCCCACAATGCACCTTGTGCGAAAAAAGGTTGTGGCGCTGGGGATTGGCCTGTATCTCAGGCGTGCGTGCATTCCTTTGTACGACTAAGGACAAACCCTGATCTCTCGAAAGTCATTCAGTCATTTCTTCTTCATACTCAGCTTGCTCGATATTATTACTCTCTGGGTTACCCTGCGCTTCTTCCTCAGCAACGGCTACATTAGTCGATGGTCGCTGTGGGCATGTGTTTGAAAGGTAGTATGGTAGTCCACACCTTAAGCAATGGTCCGGTCTAGGCCGACCGTAGGGATTCAAGATTTTACTTGGGCCTGGCACAATCGTGGAACATTGCAGCCTCGCATGACCACTTCTCGGTGTAACTTAGCATCCATCGTGGGCCAGAAAACGATCAACAATAAGTTTTTTCCCCTTAGTAAGGGATGTATCTTGAGTAGGACATGTTGTGGGGATGATGGGCGATGGGTAGATACGTGTTGGGGCCCTTGCCAATTGGGACTCCACGCAAATGGTGAGTTGGGATGCTTCTTCCACAGTCCAGACCAACCGTAGTTGAACTTGGTCCTGGATTGCGAGCCTAAAACCGCCGATGAACCTTGCGGTTTTTTGGGTTTCCATCCCTGACAACTTGTTGCAAGTCATCAAGCGATCAAATTCAGATAAGTAATCTACGACGGATCAGTTGCCTTGCTTACAGTTTTGATATTGATGAAATAATATTTACTCATAATCACTAGGTAAATTTTGGGATCGGAGCAAACGCTTCATCCATGGCCATGAAAGGATAGAAAGTTTGTTCTGTTAGGCGCGCGTGGTCTGTAATTGCTCCCTCCACGCAGAGGCACCCGATTTCAACTTATACATGACAAGTTTCACTTCTAGATCATCTGGAACGCCCATGTAGTCGAAGTACATTTCAACTTCAGATATTCAATCGAGGAAATCCTTGATAAGGAGTAGCCCATTAAAGCTGCGCAGATCACCCTTACCACGAAATCCTCTGTCGACGCGATAAAAATGTGCGTCTCTGACTGCGGGCTGTCAGAATACCAAAAATTCGAGCTCATCATCACTAGATCTGATGTCGTCTATAATAGCCCGATGACTGGCTATCGGCAATGACCTACAAACTACGTCATTGCGTGGAAGAGCGATCGCAAGAGGGCGAATGTCGTTGGGGGGTTGGGGTGGCGTGAGAGTTGCGATGAAGCGGTCGAATGAAGCTCTTGCAGTCCTTACATAGCTTAAAGGTGCTCTCATTGAAAGTCCATGAACTCCCTAGATGTCAGGGGTTATTCCCTTAAATCACCATCAATAGGGTTGTTATCGTTGTTTACATTATAAGCCACTGTCCCGTGATCAAACCTCGCTTTGATACCAATTTGGCGCAGTGTAGACAGGGTGAGATCGAACATCGTCTCTCTCACGTGATACCTGATGGGGTTTAACTCGGGACAGGAGGAGAGATTGGTGCAACCTGGGTGTGGTCGGGCGCCCGGACCAAGAGTGGTCGGGCGATCGAAATCGACCCAGAAGAGCATTTAGTCGCTAGACTGTTTTTACAACAGTTGGCCTCCCGACGGTCTATTGACCGGGTGCTCGAAATTGGGCAGTTTCTCTCAAAAGGCCGCTAGACAGTTTTTCGGTGCCCTTTTGACCGGGTGCCCGACCCAACGTGGGACTGCTTATAAGCAATTTCCTCTTTGTGTTCTAATTACTCCGGCTCTATATTTAAAGGTTCCAAAACGTGATTAGGGTATCCCATTAAGGTGTTTTCACGTCCAATGTGAGAGAGAGAGAGAGAAAGAGGAAGAGAGAGAGAGGAAGCTTTGCTCGCGAAAGTTATTCACGGTGTAACGACGTCTCGGCTCTTCAACGTCCTCGTGCTTGGGTGAGATCTCTCCGTTTTCATTATTCTCTTATTGTTCATCCGCTCCTACGTGGGTGAAGAAGGTTTGATCCAAGTGGTGCGTGCTTGTGATTGGTTGTAAACGATTTTCTGAGATAGTGGATTGTTTGTCTGGACAAGGTCCCGTGGTTTTTACCTCTTTGAGGGTTTTTCACGTAAAAACTCTTTGTGTCGTATGGTTGATGTTTTATCGTTGATTATTGCATTATTATATCCCATAATTCAACTGTATTAGGGGGTGAGATCCTAAGGTTTTTGTGCAACGCACCCAACAAAGTGGTATCAGAGCGTTCGGGCTGGTTGAACGGAGTGGGATCAGTTCTGAATTATGGAAGGTGACTCATATAGGATGATTGGTCTCAATGGATCCAACTTGACCATAAGGAAGGCTAAGATGGAGGACTTGCTTTATTGCAAGGACTTGTATGCTTCAATCTTAGGCATATCAGCGAAGATAAAGGATATGTCAGATGATGATTGGAAGAAATTGGACTGGAAGGCGATGTGGTTTATTAGACAATGGTTGGACGATTCTGTATTCCACCATGTGTCTACGAAAACCTCAGCCACTAGCCTATGGCAAAAATTACAAGGGTTGTATAAAAGGAAGACAGCTGGTAACAAGATATTCCTAATTAGAATACTTGTAAACCTCAAGTTTAAGGATAATGGTTCTGTGGCTGAGCACATAAATGAAGTCAGCAACATTGTGAACTAACTCTCTGCCATGAAAATGGTCCTGGACGATGAACTACAGGCTTTGTTATTGCTTAGCTCGTTGCCTGATAGTTGGGAGACATTTGTGGTGTCTTTAAGTAACTCCGCGCCAGGCGAAAAGATGTTCATGGAACAGGTAACAGGTTGTCTCTTCAATGAAGAGACAAAGAGGAAGTTTCAAGGGTCCACTCAGCAAGAGGCCCTTGTGACACAGGATCGGGGGAGAGGAAAGAACAGGAAGGGTGAGAAAGCCCAAGATAAATCCGGAGGCAAGTCGAATGTCAGTTGAGATGTTGAATGTTGAAATTGTGGCAAGAAGGGCCATTATAAAAGTGAATGTCACAAGAAAAATTATCAGAAAGGAAAAGGGAAGGAAAAAGATAATGAATCAAATTCTACTGCGGTTGCCTCAGATGGCGATGTTGTGGTCATTCTCTCAGTGGATCATGATGTTTGTCTCACGGATGCGAATCAAGGACACCGATTGGGTGGTCAATTCAGGAGCGTCGTTTTATGCAACTCTATGAAGTGATTTCTTCACAAGCTACAAGCAAGGCAGCTATGGTACAATGGAGATGGGGAACTCTGGAGTATCCCAGATTGTGGAAATTGGTGATATTTGTGTGAGGACCGATGTAGGACTGTACATAAGTTCTAAAAAATGTGAGACATATTACAGACCTTCGCCTCAACTTGATGTCGACAGGAAGGTTGGATGTAGCCGGCTATGAGAGTCGGTTTGTTGGTGGGCACCGGAAGCTCATCAAGGGTTCGATGATCGCAGCAAGAGGGAAGATGTATTGCACCCTATACAAGATATGTGTTAGTATATGCAATAGTGAGTTGAACACAACAAAAAATTCAGTGACAGACATGTGGCACAGATGGCTCGGCCACATGAGAGAGAAAGGGCTTCAGCTACTAGTGAAAAAGCACTACTTCCAGAGTTGGCAGGTACACCTCTTAAAACCTGTATTGATTGTTTATCAGAGAAACATAATAGAGTTTTATTTGTAAAAACTGCTTCTTATGTTAAGAAAGTGCATCCATTAGATTTGGTTTATTCTAATGTTTGTAATCCCATGAGGACAAAATCCTTGGGTGAAGCATTGTATTCTATCACATTTATAGATGATGCATCTATGAGGATTTGGGTTTATGCTTTGAAATCCAAGGACGAGGTCTTTGGTGTGTTTAAAATATTTCATGCCATAGTCGAGAGAGAGATAGGTAGATCATTGAAGTGCATCCACACTGACAATGGAGGTGAATACATTGGTGACTTCCATGAGTATTGCAAGTCCCTAGGTATACGGCATGAACAGACGGTACCCAAGACCCCCAGCATAATGGTGTATCTGAGCGTATGAATCGTACCATTATAGAGAGAATCAGATGCATGTTATCCCATGTAAAGTTGCCCAAGATGTTCTGGGGAGAAGCAATGCACACGGCAGTGTATTTGATAAACAGGTCTCCATCAGCCCCGTTGAATGGAGAAGTACCTGAGAAGGTGTGGACTAGACAAGATCTGTCATACAGTCATCTCAGGGTGTTTAGATGCAAGGACATCCGTTTACGTACCAAAGGACGAGAGGTCCAAGCTCGATACGAACATCATGCAGTGTGTGTTCTTGGGGTACGATGATGAAAAGTTTATTTACAGGTTGTGGGATTCGACCGAGAAGAAGCTCGTCAAGAGCAGATATGTGGTTTTCTTTGAAGATCAATGTATAAAAGACATTTGTAAGCTAGAGAAAAGCTAGCTTAATTCAGGTGAGCTAGAGGACATGGATCAACTACTCTTCCCATAGTGCCTGATGACGGGGGAGTACAACAAGGTGCAGAGGACGAGGGAGTCCCTACAAAAGATGGATAGGGGGAGTAGCCTCCACTCGATTCACCTGTTGAGCCACAGGTGAGGAGGACATCAAGGGACAAACATTCATCCAAGAAGTACTCGCCGCATGAGTACATTATGCTCACTGATGGGGGAGAGCCAGAAGATTGTTATGAGGCCCTAGCCGACTAGCATAAGGAGGAGTTGTTGAAAGCTATGCAAGAGGAGATGGAATCCTTGTATAAGAACCACACATATGACATGGTGAAATTGCCTAAGGGCAAGAAAACTATGAGCAACAAGTGGGTGTTCAGAAAGAAAATTGAGCAGAAAAATTCACAGACAAGGTTCAAGGCCAGACTCGTGGTGAAAGGTTTTGGTCAGAAGAAAGGAATAGACTTTGATGAGATATTCTCACCAGTGGTGAAGATGACATCCATTCGGATGTTGCTTGGGTTGGTGGCTAGCATGGATCTGGAGATAGAGCAGTTAGATGTTAAAACTGCTTTCCTCCATGGTGACTGGAAGAAGAGATCTATATGCACCAACCAGAGAGGTTCGAAGTCAAGGGCAAAGGGCATATGATGTGTAGGCTTAGGAAGAGCTTGTATGGGCTGAAAAAAACTCATAAGCAATGGTACGAGAAGTTCAATTCGTTCATGTTAAAGCATGGATTTGATAGAACAGAGTCGAACCACTGTGTGTTCACGCGCAAGTTCTCAGATGGTGACTTCTTCGTTCTGCTATTGTACGTTGATAACATGCTCAGGAAAAGACATCTAGAAGATTGACAGCCTAAAACAGGAGTTAGGCAAGTCGTTTGCGATGAAAGACTTGGGCCCAGCAAAACAGATCCTAGGAATGGAGATAACCTGTGACAAAAGCGGTAGGAAGCTTTGGCTGTCACAAAAGCTGTATATTGAGAAAGTCATAGAACGACTTCAATATGAATGCAGCGAAGTCAATCGGTACTCTACTGGATGGTCACTTCAAATTGAGCAACAAACAGTATCCCAAGACGAAGGTAGGAGTGGAAGAGATGCAGAAGATACCCTATGTGTCAACAGTATGAAGTTTGATGTGTGCTATAGTGTGTACGCGCCTAGCCATAGCATATGCGGTTGGTGTTGTTAGCCTGTATCTTGTCAATCTTAACAAAGAACATTGGTCAGCGGTGAAGTAGATACTACGGTATCCGAGAGGCTCATCCAGGTTGAGCTTATGCTATTGTGACGGAAAACCTGTGTTAGAAGGTTACACAGATGCAGATATGGTAGGTGACATAGACTCCAGAAAGTCTACATCGGGGTTCATGTTCACATTTGCAGGAGGAGCGGTCTCTTAGCAGAGTAAGCTATAGAAGGTCGTAGCATTGTTGATGACAAATGCCAAGTACATCGCGGTCACAAAAGCATGTAAAGAGATGCTTTGGATGAAGAGGTTATTAGAGGAACTCAACCTGAAGCAGGAGAAGCACGTGATCTATTGCGATAGCCAAAGTGCTATACACTTGAGCAAGAATCCAAGTCAGCACTCCAAGTCGAAGCACACAGAAATTCGGTATCACTTGATCAGGGATACTTTGAAACAGAAGGTGCTTCAGCTTGAGAAGGTCCACACGGACGATAACGGATTAGACATGATGACTAAGGCTTTGCTCAAGGGCAAGTTTGAGGTTTGTAGAAACCTAACTGGCTTGAAGAAGACGAATTCCTCCTAAGTCAGAAAGGGGGATATTTGATGGGGTTTTCCTCCTCAGGACAAAAGGAGAGATTGGTGCAGCCTGGGTATGGTTGGGCGCCCGGACTAAGAGTGGTTAGGCGACCGAAATTGACCTAAAAGAGTGTTTAGTCGCTGGACTGTTTTTATAACAGTCGGGCGCCCGGCGGTCTGTTGATTGGGCACCCGAAATTGGGCAGTTTTTCTCAAAAGGCCGCTGGACAGTTTTTAGGTTGAGCAGGCACCCGATGACCCTTTTGACCGGGCGCCTGGCTCGACACGGGACTTATTGTAAGCAGTTTCCTCTTTGCGTTCTAATTACTCCGGTTCTCTATTTAAGAGGTTCCAAAATATGGTTAGGGTATCTCATTAAGGTGTTTTCACGTCCAAGGCGAGAGAGAGAAAAAGAGGAAGAGAGAAAGAGAAAAGAGAGAGAGGAAGCTTGTTGGTAGAGGAGGCTTTGCTCGCGAAGGTGATTCACAGTGCAACGACGTCTCGGCCCTTCAATGTTCTCATGCTCGGGTGAGATCTCTCTGTTTTCATTATTCTCTTATTGTTCATCCAATCCTACGTGAGTGAAGAAGGCTTGATCTAATCGGTGTATGCTTGTGATCGGTTGTAAACGATTCTCTGAGATAATGGATTGTTTGTTTAGACGAGGTCCAGTGATTTTTACCTCTTTGAGGGTTTTCCACGTAAAAACTCTTTATGTCGTGTGGTTGATGCTTTATCGTTGATTATTGCATTATTATATCCCATAGTTCGAGTGTATTGGGGGGCGAGATCTTAAGGTTTTTGTACAATGCACCCAACAATACCTACTCCGAATCTACAAAGCTACTGGGACTCCTCAATCAGTCTTCCTCAAAATCATGAGGGGATATCTCGAATCCACGAGATATTTTCTTCGAATTCACGAAGAATAAATAGAGAAAACCGAAGTTTTTCTAATAAAAAAGGGATAATATTCACTAATAATAAAAAAAAAGGTTTAAACAAGTATTTATAACCTAGGTCTAATAAAAGAAACCCTAATAAACATAAATCAAAAGTCTTAAACCAAGTTGGAAAGAAAATTAAAAAAAAAAATCGAAAAGAAACTTCTTCAAAATCAGAATCTGTAGCGTAGCTCGCGCATCTCACGACCGATCGGCATGGGGCCATGACCGGTCGTGGATGGCCCCAACTGGTCCAACGAGTTCAGCCCTCTTTGGCTGAATTTCTTACCCGTCTGGGGATTGGTCAGCAAGTCTCACGACCGGTCGTTAGACTCTGTTTCAGCCGAGTCTTAACTCTTCCTTTG
Organism: Liriodendron chinense; assembly: GCA_003013855.2. Classification (NCBI taxonomy): domain Eukaryota; kingdom Viridiplantae; phylum Streptophyta; class Magnoliopsida; order Magnoliales; family Magnoliaceae; genus Liriodendron; species Liriodendron chinense. The sequence goes on along the minus strand of PVNU02000440.1, from coordinate 1,572,281 downwards.
TGATTTTCTTAGGACCTTTTCTTGACTCTTTTCCTTCATCATCATTCTGATAGCTTCACTGCATCACTAACCCAGATAAGCCTATCTCCACCCCTCTTACTAGACGAGGCTGCAGCTTTGAACCTTTTTTTTTTTTATTCCACGGGTCCTATAAGGATACTAGCAAGAGTACACTAATTTCTCACGTGTGTGAGAATCATGGGCCGTTAATTAGGTGGCCCAAGAGAGTATGTCATGTCCAATAACGAGCTTCGTATTTGCAATAGCTTAAGATACACGTTTGATCATAAATATTTGCTATTGGCCCTCGAAATATGGACCAGTCATCATGTTTAACTTTGACTGTTTAAGACCTCTTGAATTGGTAGAATCATCCAATGAAAATTATTTTAAGACCTCGTGATTTTGGAATGTCCCCCATTGTGAACATTCATGCCAATTGCTTGCTTTTACCACCATCTAAACATATGGGGAATTATCATGATTTTGAGTAAGACCATTGTGAAGCTACACTCTATATAGGAAGGGCAAGATTCGAAGTCTTACTAAGCCATGACATTCCAGACTGTCCAAACTATGGTGCCCATTTGTGGTGGGGTATGGATAAAATTCAAGCTAATCAAACGGTATTAACCACTTAAAGTTACTCATCGAGAAAGCAGGATCATTGGATAAACGAGATTACCCATATGAGGCCTATGTTTGGACTGACTGATAAGTGTTTAATTTTGTATAATTAACCCTAATTATTCATAGTGATGCCACTGTTCTTCAATGTTTGATTAAGCATCCATCCAGATATGATGGACCTTCATTAACCGTCAAACAGACCAGCAGAGTGGACCCCACTTCCATCCATCCAAACTTCAATCCATCAGCCCATCATCACCATTAACCGTCAACCTTCAATCCCAGCCATCCATCCATTCCAGTTTTAATCTCCAACCGTCCAATGGGTTGACGCACCTAGACGTCCCAATCCAACAGTCAGCACCATCAAGTGGACCCCACCTACCATCGGTAAAGAAGAATCACACCTCTCATGATCTGCATCAAATGGATTGCCCAGCTTCATTTCGCATGATCAAAGGTCCAGAAAAATGGACCAGCAGTCGTGCATCGATCGGGCCAGCAGCTGACCCAATTCAGCCCACCATCAACGTGCTGATCTAACCGTCCACCACCATCCAAGCAGTGGACCCCACAACAACACCAACTCCCATCCAGCACCAACCATCCATCAGCACACGTGTGCTACAGTTGAGCCTCCTGCAGCAATCATCACCGTCCATCATGTGCGTTGCATCCAGCAGCTGCTCCATCCACAACATGCAACTACTACACGTGTGGAGCCAGCAAACGAAGGCCGCCCATTCTCCAACGTCCAGCATTGTGGATCCCACCTTCCTCACGTCAGCAGTTCACCTACTCCAACCTTCATCGGACGTTCACCAGATCAGCAACCATCCTGCCATGCCATCCAATCCACCGTCCATCACAGTTGCCGGCGCTGTAAATCCCACCTTTCATCAGTCCATCAGCTTCGCAGGCTCAAATCAACGGTCATCACCTTCAGTCACATGTGAAGACCAACATCTGACCGTCCATTCATCTGTGCCGTCCATCTCATAGAGCAGCACAAGGTGGACGATCATCACTCTGCAGCAATGGAGTTTGCATTCCCATGGCCAACAATCATCTCATGGCCTGGAGATCATTTCTGGAAGCAACCCTTATCAACAATGGACGATCCAGATTCTCCAAATTCTCCATGTGGACCCAATCAACTCCAACTCATCACTCAGTTAACTCACCTAGTTACCTTTCATCATTGGGCCAAGCAAATGCTCTCTCCATCCTCTTTCATCCACGAGCTCTAAGCTTAAGGGCCAGTTTGTTTTTTCAACATCATTGTAAATGCATAGTAAATGACTAATAATTATAACTTTACCCTATTTGAAAAAATGCAGGTATTTCCTCTTCGAAAACCAGTCTAAAAAGTTGGGCTTAAATTTGTGGGCCCCACCATGATGTATATGACATATCTGCTCTATCCAATCATTTTATCAAAACATTTTGAGGTATTATATGAAAAATGAGATAGATCCAATACTTAATGGCCCTCAACAAAGGAAACAATGGTCCCAATAAGTTTTTAACAGTAGGTATTCGATTTCTTTTGTGGTGTGGTCCACTTAAGCTTTGAATCTACCACGTTTTTTTGTCTCATGTCCTAAATTCATCTTGCACGAAGGATAAACAATGTGGATAAGACATATACATCATGGTGGGACCCCACATATATTTTACACCATCTTCGATTTTAACATTAAAAAAAAGTAAACGTCAAATCAACCCTTGGTAGTAATGCAGCAATCCCAATAAAACCATCATTACTCATTTGCAATGCATTTACCTAGGGAATTAAAAAACAAACAGACCTAAGAAAAAAAAGCAAAATGGAGGAAGGTACACTCGAAGCCTAGAGAAGTTTGCTTTAGGTTTGGAGTGGAACCTAACTCCAAGCCTCTCAAAAAGCCTATATAAATTAGGGACCCCCTCTTCTCATTATCATCATCTAAAAATCCAATTCTCTCCTCTCTTCTTTCTTTTTTTATTCCTTTTTTTTGTAGAGTAGAGTAGAGTAGAAGTGTTTCTTTATTTTGTAGAAATTTAGTCTTCCATTATAGCATGGTTAGCTAAACCTCTAGCTAAGGTTAGGGGTGAAGCCTTTGGTGAATTTACAAGCTTTGGTTCTCTTGGTTCGACGTGGTGGTGTGAATGTTGGAACTCTTTGTTTGATTGGTGTGGCTATCTACTTCGACGGAAGTTATTGTTGTGCACGCCCCTTGATCTATCATCGGCTCTGGATACGATGGATGCTTGAGATTCCTTACATACCAATTAGCTGGTTCATGATCGATAAAGTCTTTTGATCTATCGTCGACTTTAGGCATGATGAATGCTTAAGATTCCCTACGATCATCGAGCTAGTGCAGGTAAAGTTATCGATCTGTAAAATCTCTTGATCCATTGTAGACTTCAGGCACATTGGAAGCTTTGGATTCTCTGCGGTCGATGGACGAGATCTTAACGGTTTGATTTATCAATCAAAGTCTCCTATCTTGTAATTATGCATTTGATCGTATGATTTGTGATCTTATTGATTGACTTTTTGGCAAAGTCATTGATCTGTATAATTCCTTGATCTTACAATGGATGCTTGGAATTTCCTACGATCAACTAACGAGTGCTTCATGGACAAATCAATCGGTTTAGATCACCATCTTTTATGAAATATGCAAATGATTTAACCATTTCATCTTTCGATTAAAATAGATCTTTATTCAAATCTAGTTGAGTTATAGTTGAACTAATGAATCAAACCTTGTGGATAAACCAAAGGTGGATCTCTGATGCCTTAACTCCTTTTTTTATTCTTATCCTTCGACACACATACACATCTTGCTCCACTCTTGTGAATTTAATCAAAGTTCATCTTTCCTACCTAAACTAATTTCTATGAGTGTTCTTAACCTTAATCTATGTGATTCGACCTCGGTTTCACTGAGTATTTTACTACTTCGCTACCTGCACTTGGGTATGCAATCTTCGGATTGTAACATTGACACACGAAACTTCATATATGAGATTCGATAAGTGTAATCATATCATGAGTTGGTGACAACTAATCATCAATCGAGATTTTGCATCAACTTATCATGCTTTTCTTGCATGTCTATGCAAGTTTTTATTTGAACATTTTCTTATAAATGAAGAAACTGCAATGGATGAGTTTTCTCTATGCTTAGCAATTAGAGAAATTAATGCCTCTTACCGAATCGTGGTAAAGGTTATTTAACTCATGGTCCATTTAAAATCATATAAATTTAAATTTATGTTGATTTAATAATTGTTACATGCGACTCGTGGTCACATGCCAACATCTCCCACATAGCCATGTAGGCTACATGGGTTTTTTTTTTCCTTTTCTTTTATATAAATATTCCCCATAAGGTCTTATTTTTATATCTATCATGGGGTTTTATTCATGTCATGATAAAGGGCATAAACAGGCTAGGCTGGGCCAAGCTCTATACAAGCCCGCCCAACAAATTTCAACATAAGCCCAAACTTGGCATAGGCCCATAAGCGACCAAGATAGTCCAACTCAAGCCTGGCCTGAATTGGTTATATGGGCACAGGTCAAGCCCAAGCCTAAAAGTCTTCGGTCTTCAAATGTCTTTCAATTGAGGCTCAACCGACTCAAGACTCCGTAGCTAATTAATGTCATTGGCAAAATGAGGCACTAACAGTACACACTTATGTCCGGTGGTGGTTCTATGCAAGGACCTATTCGAGTTTTGGTTGCAAAATCTATACTCAGTCATATATAAGAAAATAACATGTAACGAACTTTAATCGAACCTTACTTAATTGAATTGAGCCTCATTGATGCGCCTTCATAAAGATATTTTTTCTCACTTGAATCGACTTCTCGTTTGCTCCCTTGATCTTTAATGCGGATGCTTTAGCTCCTACGATTAACTATTTTGCACATGTTGCACCCATGATGCTACCGAGGCAATGAGATGATGGATGAATCTCCTATAACTATTGGGATAATTGTTTTTCAATTAAGGATTCAGTTAGATGGGTATTCTAGAGGATATAGATAATGTTTTACCTATACGTTTGGTGTTTAATTATAGAGAATGGAGGAGTTTATGTACACTTCATAATAAAGCTTAAAATGCTCATTAGAGTGATTAATCACATGGAAGATGACATTGAACTCTTTGGTATGGAGTCTGAAAGAGGAATATGAAGTCTGGAAACACATTGACTATAATTCTACAAAAAAACCCACAAGAAAAGCCCAAGGTTTGAATAGCCAATATATAGAAAATGTTTATAACAATTATAAAACAAACAAATAATGGCTCATTCGATAGGATTGAAAGAGCCTTTAATAGGATTGAAGAACTTTCGATTTAGGTAGTTTTTTAGCTGGACAATTTCATTAATGTTCGATCGTATCGAGTAGACTCTTTAATACTATCGAGTCCTATTAATGGTCTGTCGATAGGATCAAGATTCTATAAAAAAATGCCAAAAGATCTGGTTTATATATATATATATATATATATATATATATATATATATATATATATATATATATATATATATTGATTTACAACATCTCTGAACCTCTAAAGCCTATCTTAGCATGATTAAATTAAAGTCCTAAGGTTATGGGATGATCAAGTAAAAATTTACCTATTGGTGAATGTATCGATATTTAGACGCTAAGGTTGTTTTGAACCTAGAAGGGTCTAAGGTTAAGATCACTAAGACACCTTAATTTACCTGTTTCTGTACTAATTAATGCTTCATATATTCGTGTGTTTTTGGTCTTTAGCTTACAAGGGCTCAACCGACTCACTAACACACTGACTTATGTTATTGACAAACAAGTACACTTATAATAGTTGGTGTAAGAAAAAAATCCTTTAGTCTTTAGTCTTTATGGACTGCCTCACCACCGGCCGGAGCCCCCTTCAGACAGGTCGGCCGACCTCGCACTGTCCATGGGGTTCTTCCGAGCATCTGGGTTACGCCGTCCTAGCCGGTCGTAGCACCCAATTCGTGCGTAGTTTGAAGACTATCCCAACAATCTCCACCGAGGCTTCAAACGACGAATCAACACCATCCTTACAATGTCATCTCATCTTCAATCATAGCTCCACCGCTTTCGTGCCACCATCGACCCTATCCTTGCAAATTTACGCCATTTTCACTATTCTCATGTGGCCCTTGGGCACTTGCCACATATGAGCAACTGTGGATCTCGCTGTCGTTCCCGCAGCTCCACCGTGAATTGTGCTCCCGATCAACATGTAAAGGTGCCCACACCTCCGTGCCTTCATACACACGAGTGCCCCCTTCATCACTTCACAACAACAATCACGGTCGATAAACACGCACCCTTTCGCCTCGAGTGCACCAAGAGAAATCACATTCATCTTCATTTTGGGAATGTGCTTCACATCTTCTAGGACTCGTTCAACCCCATCGAATATCCTGATGCGCACAGTACCAATACCTACAACCTTATGAGCAACTCCATCACCCACAAACACCGTTTCTCCACCATACTCCCTGTACGTCGTGAAAGAACTCCGGTCAGGACAAATGTGACATGAAGCCCCCGAATCAAGGATCCACTCACTACCGCGAGATCCCTTGCCAGATACAGTCAGAACTTCACAAAAATCGCCACCGTCCTCTACGGTATTAACTCCATCTTCAGAAGAATTTCCATACTTCTCTTGCCACATCCTGTGATTCTGGCAATCCCCTCTCATGTGGCCCTCCTAGCCACAATTCCAACACTTCACCTTAACCTTCCCTTTGCCTTTGGCTCTAGACCCCGATTTTAAAAATCCTCCATGCTCAGAACTTCTTCCCCTCATAACTAGTGCATCTGAGGAATAACGGGAAGCCACGTCACCGCTTTTCTTTCTCATTGCCTTTGACTGAAGGGTTGAGATAACGGTCTCGACGCTTATGGTTTCCCTCCCTGCGCACACAGAGTCCCTTGAACGACTTATATGAATCTGGAAGAGAATTCAACAGGATGCATGTTTGGTATTCATCCTTCATTGGTTCATCGATCTCCACCAACTTGCAAACCAGCCTATTGAATGTGCTCAGGTGGTCCTCCACCTCAGTTCCCTCGGTCATCCTCAAGGTGAATAACTGCATCAACATGCACATGCGATTCTCTAGAGATTTTTTGGCATAAACCTTCTCTAGCTTCGCCATCGTTTCAGCCGCAGTCTTCTCCTTCATGACGTAATAGAGAACATTATCCGTAAGGTTTAACAGGATTGATGTTCTAGCCTTCTTGTCGAGCCTCGTCCACTCATCGTCCTTCATAGCTTCCGGTCGCTTTCTAAGAGCTCCATCAAGCCCTTGCTAAACCTGGAAGGATTCAATCTTCACCTTCCATGGCTCAAAGTTATTTTTCCCGGAGAACTTGTCTATATCGAACCTTGCGCTTGATCCTATCTTCTCGTCTCAGATTCGAATCTACTCCACCCTAACTTTAGCTCTGATACCACTTGTTGGAAACCCGACAGCGGAAGTGGAACGCCAAACACGTGAAACAATGTGAAATCAAACAAGTAAACAAGATGCAATCAATCACACACAAGCACTCACCACAAGAGACTCCGAATTTTACGTGGAAAAACCCCTCAACGGGTAAAAAAACCACGGCACAAAGCGATCCACTATGAATATCAAAAGATTACAGAGATTGACAGCCTACTAGCAAAGAAAACAGAGAAAACCCCAAGTTCTTTCTTACACACACCTCTCCCCTCTTCCTAGTACGAATAAGAAATCTTGGACACCTTAGATACCAATCTAAGTCGGATTACAACTCCTTAAATAAGCACAAATCCGAAATTAGAAACACCTTGCGTAGTACTGAGGACTGCGCAAGAAATCCGCGTGCACAGCCGACCAGTCGGCCGGCCAATGCATAGACTGTCCAGGAAGAAAAAAACTGTTGCTGCCTCACCACCGGCCGGAGCCCCCTACAGACAGGTCGGGTACTGTCCATGGGGTTCTTCCGAGCATCTGAGTCACGCTGTCCAGCCGGTCGGAGCACTCAATTCGTGCATAGTTTGAAGACTATCCCAACACATGTTTGAATAGGTATAAGTATTTTATCACCATATAGATGATAACTTTTACTATTAATATGCAAACCTTATATACGATAAATAAGTTTTATTCTGAACACCTATACATTTTATAGAATACCTATAGGATTGTAATATTACCACTCAATACACCAAGCTTGAGATGCCATAGCTAAATAACATAATTAAAAGGCATAATTGTACCCTATAGGACATGATGCATAATATGAGTAATTCGACATCACCTGGAATTCATGTGGAGTGACACAATTAAAACGACAACACATATCCTTAATTAAGTTCCAAGCAAGGTTGCATTGAAAACATCAGTATAAGACACTTTCATGCACATGGTTCTATGGCACAATTCAATTTTTTTTTTTTAGCCAGGTAAAAAAGAAAACTTGACCCTAACACAATTAATTATTGGATACCTAGAAAAGTTAAAAGATTTCATATTCTATTGTCTCCCCACTCCTTTAAAATTATGGATACTGAAAATTCTAAATTTATTAAAGATATAAAAAAGAGTGATAGTGCCAAGTATCATCAATGGATTAATGCACTAAAGAATGAATTAAAATTTATAGAGGAGAATAAAGTTTAAAATTTTATTTAATTGTAAAAAAATTAAGTTGATTGCTTATAAATGGGTATAAAAAATAGAACATGGTTTTAAAAGTAATATTGAAAGACATAAAGCTAAATTAGTTGCTAAATAATTTTAATAAGCGTAAGGATTGATTGTAAGAAGATTTTTTATTCAATATTAAAGAAAGTATTTTGAAATTTACAAAGGACAAAAGACTTTACTTATACATGTTGAATATTCAATAATTTGAAATCGCTTTGATATCTAAATGTTGGTCGTAGTAGCTACCTTAATAATAAGAAGTCAACATCTAACTACGTTTTTATAATGAAGTTGTATCACGAAAATGTGAAACAACATAACTTCCTACAATGGAAGCGGAATACATCATTTATCTTTAGGCCACAAATCAATTGATATGGATTTCAATTTTTCTCATACAAGATTGTCAAGTGCCTATAAAAATTGTATGCATGAAGCAGATGACGGTGTATCCACTCTATAAAGGATGTTCTGTCATGCTTGATGAGGTATGTCGGCCTGTGGCTAAGATGTACAGCTGTGCTGTGCAGACCATCTAAATTATGGATCTTGCGATGGATAGAGCACATATATAAACTTATATTAATCAAGCAATAGTAATCACCCAATTAATGATCATCGAATGGATAGTCAAGAATAAAGGAGTGTATTGTCCGGACTAAAATGTAAAAAATAAGTGGTTGATATTATATAATCAGCGCAAGTTTTCCATTGTGCTCCATCCACAATTGGATCATCGATGTAGACAATCTAAGTTGCTGTGCAATTGTGCCATATGCATACCTGAAGAGTCGCCACTCCCACAATTTAAATTTTTTACTCGGGACAAAATACACAAGAAAGATTCCACAACTCTACACGACTTTTCTCTTGAATGGGAACAAAAACAGGAAGCACACAAATTTTCACAGCGAGGCAGTCTAACGTACAGATGTATCACAATGTGAATAGTATCCTGAAGCACCTGTCTTGTGCCGATTGGACCAGTTATGGCAGGGCGCGGATTAGGTACTTCCTCCGCCTGTCCCGAGCTCAAGACAGGCTAGGGCTATGAGGGCCACCGTGATGTATGGATTTGATCCACACCGTCTATTCCGTTTTCCATCTCATTTCAGGTTATGAACCCAAAAATGGGGCAGATTCCAACTCAATTGGACGATGAAATGTGGATTAAAGGCTGACCGTTGAAAACTTCTTCAGTCCCACAGGAAGTTTTGGATCAAGTTTATATTTGTATTTTACCTTAATCCAGATCTCTGTGATCTTATGAACAGGTTGGATGGCAAATAAACATCACGGTGGGCCCTAGAAAGGTTTCCACGGTAAAAATCATTAGCACCGCTGCTTACTATGGTGTGGCCCACTTAAACTTTAGATGTGCCTAATTTTTTGTCCTATACCCTAAAATGACATGAAAATATGCATGGATGGTGTGGATACAATCCATACATCACGGTGGCCTTCAGAACCCTAGCCTGTCTCGAGCTCGGGACAGGCGGGGGAAGTACCTAATCCGCGCCCGTTATGGCAATCCATGCCAACCATGAGATGGGCCCCACAATGGATGGACCATGACATCAGAAATTTTGTGTTTGGATGACTATATCCATCCCATATACCAACGACCCATGATCAGAGCCTCTCATCCTGTAGGTTCCACCATGTAGTCCGCGATGAAAAGGAAATTTACATGCCTGGATTAATCAGTGGGTCCCTGAGAAAGCTAATAATTCACATTCTATGCACACAAGTCAAGATCATATCATTCCATTGTTTTCTTCTTTGTAGCATAGCCGGCTGGATGAACGGTTCAGATCATTGAGGCACTAGGCAAATACAATAAAAACTGCACAAAGCCAATGACTCACTCGTCTTCAGTCCCAGCAAAAGAGTACCAAGCTCAATTCTAGACCCAGCCAAAACATAATGATTTGGGAATCTCGACGTAAGTGGTGGGGTCCAATCAAGGATAGGACGGCGATTATGGGGGCTGCTCCCTTGGCCCCACCAGGTAACATGTTTAAGGGGAGCGGATTTGCTGTTACCCGGGAAACACCTTAGTGGGTATTACCCCAACCTTGTGGGGACCACCTTGATGTATTTTTTGTATATGCACACCGTTCATCTGTTTTTTCATCTCATTTTATGTTTCGATCCCAAACCTTAAGAAGATCCAAACCTTAGGTGGACCATACCACTAGAAACAGTGATGAATGACCATTAGAAACTTTTTGTGGGCCACAAACGTTTTGGATCAAGTTGATATTTGTATTTTCCCTTCATCCAGGTCTTCTTGACATTATCAACTGGTTGATGGGAAATAATCATTACAGAAACATTACGATGGGCCCTTTGGAATTTTTAATGGTGAGGAACTCAGTCAACACTGTTTCCCGTGGTGTGGCCCACCTGTGATTTGGATCTACTTAATTTTTTATACCACATCTTAAAATGGGCTGGAGAAACGGATGGACGGCATGGATACACAACACATCATCAATGTGGCCCCACGGTAAGGGTTACCCGGGTAACACTTCATCCAGGACGTGGATTACGTCCTGCCCCGACCAAACGGATTACCGTCCGAGCAGATCTGTGGAGTGCCACATCCGTGGATTGCGTGCTGCCTCGCCGAACAGATTACCGTCCGAGCAGATCTGTGGACGGCCACATCCGCGATTCATCGGTTGATTGCGTCCTGCCCTGCTGGAGGAGGGGCCCACTGTGATGTATCTGTTTATCCACTCCGTCCATCCGTTTTCTAAGATCAGTTTAAAGTATGAGCCCAAAAATTAATTAGATCCAAAGCTCAAGTGGACCACACCAAATATGACTCTTGCATTTAATCAACCCAAGCTTACTATTTGGTGTGGTCTACTTTAGCGTTGGATCTAACTCATTCCATGGGCCCATGCCTTAAACTGATCTGTGGACGGACGGAGTAGATAAATAGATACATCACGGTGGGCCCTTCACAGATCTGCCCGGACAGCGGGGCAGGACGTAATCCGCGTCCCCTAATCTGCTCCCGTGTTAAAGCAATTAAGCAAGTGAGGCATGCCGCATGCAGCCGCAAATTTCCCACAACTGTTGCAGGATGCCTGCGCAGCAAAAAGCGCTGCTTATGCCTATCGTAATGCGTGCATGACATCTATTCCGTTCATCATCTGCGCAAGCCCATTTTAAGACATGAGCCCGAAATCGAGGCTATTGTGGGTCACACCACAGAGAACAGTGGGGACGGAGACGTTCGCTACTGGTATGGGCCCAAGAAGATTTCAAAGCCCGGTGGTTGTATGGCCCACTCGAGGTGGCTGGGTTTCCGATTGGGGTTCACTGTTCGAGTTCGCCACCAATCGAACGATGACTCATCGGCCATACACGAGGCAAATCTGTAAGTCAATCTATACCCTCCAGTGAAACGTAAAATTGGGCTGCAATCGATCTAAATTGGGGTCACCATTTGGAGGGTTCCGATTGCCTTGCAAACATACCATGCGGACAGACGATGGTGATGGGCCCAACAGGCCTGATGCTTGCCGAGTCCAAATTTGTCTCTGGGCTTAATGAGCCAGGCACGGGACTGACGATTGACCCAAGCCCCGCAAAAGTTTGGGTGGGCCAGGCAGGCATGCCCTATTTCTGGGAATGGCACATGCATGGTGGGGTCCGTGTGATGAATGGCCCAATGCTAGGTAATCTTATCATTTGTCAACAAAGAAAAGGGTGAGTTTCAACACGTGAGTATAGTATCAAGTAGCGTACTGATTTCAGGCCCAAGCCCAACTATTCACAAATGAAAAATGTAAAATGATCTAGTGCTCCACACAATGAAACTTCTCATGCAGTCAGTTGCATTTGGTGTTGTTGGTATTCGTATCATCTATCTGGACCGTCAAATAGGTCCACACCAGTTTTCTTCCACTGCTAGGAAGAAAATATAAAATAAAATCACAACAATCAAATGGCTGGAAACATCCGTTAATGGACCCATCTTTTACTTACTATCACACCTATCCACTTTCATAAGCCACGAATTTATAATTTAGATTATACAATCAATATGATTTTTCCAAAGCAGCTTATGAATAGTGGACGGTCCAGATGGGTGATGTGGACGCTAACGAGTCCAAAATGCAACTAGTTGCATGTAAGTGTTTCCATACACTGCCGATAACCGATCATATCTGTGGCGCCCTGTATCATCCTTTCATCGTCCACTTACAAGCCAAACGGACGCCCACCAACCAACGAATTTTTTGCATGTAAAGATTACGACTCTTCATCGTCCATTTACAAGCCAAAGGGAGGCACATCGGATCACCAGTCAATGGATTTCTGGATCATGGCCCATTGAAAGAATCTGATTACTGGCCATTAGGCCCATGCAGGGTCAATCTCACGAGTTGCAATTTAGAGCACTCCAGCGAGTCATGCTCCCGTGTGGTGCACATGCTACCGAATATAGATGTCCGTGACAAATCCACTCCGTTCATCTGTTTTGGAAGACCAACGATAGGACAGGATTCTAAAAATCATGTAGATCCAATACTCAGGTGGGCCATACCACACGAAATAGTGTGTATTGAACACTCAGCGGTGACAAAAGTTTTGCATCAGGTGATTTTTTTTACTGCAGTTTATCTGAGTGTTAATAATTCTATGAACGGCTTGGATGGCATATAAACATCATGGGCATATCTAGGAAGGCTTCAATGGTGTACGTTGGTGTTCCCACTGTTTTGCTGGTGTGGCCCTGAGTTTTGAATCTGCCTCTTTTTAGAATTTTGTCTTCTTTTTAGAATTTTTAGAGGGAGGTAGTAGATTTGTCATGGACATCTCTGTGGACCCACACAGCCCCGGGCACAGGAAATCCGCTCCCATAGCCGAAATCCTAAAAAACATCCAATGCGTTTAGAGGCACGGTATTAGCGTGCCTCCATATCAGATGGTGCACGTGTTTATCGTGATCTGAACCGTGCATTACTGACGTTTCTATCGCTGTTTTGCCTCCGGCTCGCACGTTCCAATCAACGAAGAAATTTCTGACTGACGGTGAGAAATTGCTGAATTTTGTCTCCATTCGTATTCGACGGATTAAATGGTTAGGATTGCCTGGGCAATTTGGTTTTCTTGCTACGGACTATGTGCTATTGGAACGTGTGCCCCCATGTGTCTATGCGCTGTCCAATGACTTTTCATTGAATAAACGGTTTCAACTTTCAAACTCTCACGCGATGACATGCAGGCACCCAGGACAGGAGAAAAACATTGGTACTCTGGCAGCTTGTGATGCGTGATACACAGGCACTTTGAAATTTCACGCGGGTCATAAAAAAAAAGAATTGAATTATCGATGCCAGTATAAATGTAATATGATTCTTAAACCAATGGCAATATGATTAGTTAGACCGGTGGACGATAATTTACAAGAAAATGAAATTTTTTGTCTCGTCGCCTATGTCGACAAACAATCGCTCAGCTATAGTAGCTTTATTTACATGCAGCAACTTCTACAATCTATGAGTGCCTGCTTATTAATGTACGGCTTAGAAGAACTTGGCTCCGTTTTAATAATGGTTCATTAGTTTCATCAGATATAGCCCATCGGAACAGCATATCGGCCTTATTCATGTAGAAGGCCATCCAAACAATGATAAAACACTGATGGACGGTTCGGATCTCTAATCCATTTGTCAACCACATTGGTGCGCGTGCGGACTTGTAGATGGGTTAGCCTTATACACGCGCGCAGGATAAGCAAACATCCATAAAATAACGCCGCCTATTAATAAACTGAATCAAGACAAGACAAACTGTAAAAATATAAAAATGAGTGCTAAGGCGATTCGCCCGGACGAGACAATAAATCGCAGTACACGTGCCAACGTGCTGTACTCGTTCGAGATGCTGGCTATATTGAATATAGACCGTTGAAGACTTCATTATTACCGTCGTCTCCCTTTTACGGATACCGGTCATCTGATCAGTCAGTGATTCTGATGATTCATAAGTAAGGTAATGGTTAAGATCCTTCTCACCTAATCAACGGCCCGGATCTCATACAAGCGAGCCATGTTTACCCATTGTCACGATTCACTGCTTCTGTATCTCCTCCCGCATATCTAGGGTCGGTGCTTGGTGGACAAATGAGTCATATTCCAATGAAGAAAGATGACATTACAAGCTCCAAAAATCCTGCTAGGTGGAGATTGGCATTGCATAGGTCTTGTTGTTATCTCTTAGTACTGAATTATTTATTATTAATGTGAATGAGCACATGGTGAAGCTGATTGGCCCACTGCATGTGATGGTGATGGACAGCTCTTCTTACCAAAAGATTGGATTTTTTAAAATTTGATATGGAATCGATATCACACATTCTTTTCTACTTGGAAACACAGCCACGTAACTTCAGGGCTAACCATTGTATGTGTGTGAAATCTGTTTCTTCCATCACGTGCGCCCCTCAAGTTCACCAATCACCCAAAGAATCAGCTAGATCATGCATTCGTGTGGGCCACTCCGAGGGAACATCGAAAACCATGATTACAACCGCTAATTTTACTTTGATATGGCTCACCTGAGTTTTGAAATGTAGTTGTTTTTTTAGCGTGTCCCTTAGTCCTGGTGAGGCTCTTCTGATGAATTGATTGGATGGCATAACCACAACAAGGTGGGCCCAACAAAAAAGGTATGGAATGTTTCATTGGTTGGACGACCCTTCCATTCTTTTTCCTGTGGTGTGTCCCACGTGAGTTTCTGAGCAGTCTTATTTTTTGCTCCGTGGCCTAACATCCAAGGGCAAATCACAATGACGAAGTGGATCTGATGCACACATCATGATAAGCCCCACGAAGATAGACTTGGTGGCGTTGCACAAAAGGTGGGTGTAAATAGCGGCTGAAAAATGTAATTACGAAAAGAGAGGGAAAAAAAAAGAGAGATAAGTTTAGGTGGACTGCATTGACCGAGTGTGACTTGCTCCAGCAATTTTCTGTTCGAATTACGGAGAGATGATACAGTTGAGCCATAACTCTGCAGTACACGTGGCAAGTTACATGTCAATCGGGGCCATCCATCTAATGAAGGGTACCACGGATGATCGAGACCCTGGATCCACCGAGATGGAATGGGACCCCTGACTGTGGGGTCCACTATGATGTATGTGACTAAATCGACGCCGTTCATCCGTATTGAAAGCTCATTTTAGGCTATGAACCAAAAAATGCAGCACTTCCAAAACCCAGATTGACCAGAGTACATGAAACAGCGGGGATTGACCATTAAAAACTTCTTATGAGCCACAAAAGCATTGGATCAAGATGACATTTGTGTGGTCTCTTCATCTAGGTGTTTGTGAACGTATCAACAGGTTGGATGGCAAATAAACATTATGATGGAATCCATGAAGTTTTTAATGGTGGGGATTCAATCAAAACTATTTCCTGTGATGTGGTCCACCTAAAATTTGAGTCAGCTTGATTTTTTGGGTTCATTCCCTAAAATCAGCTTTCAAAATGTCTGGACGGTTTGGATTTAAGGCACATACATCACTGTGAGCCCCACAGTCAAGGTTCCCACCCACCTTGGTGGATCTGGGGTCTTGCCTAATTCGCTCCCCCGAATGGACATATAAACAACCTTACCAGTGGCTTTGCTTTGGCTTTCGCTCACTTTAAGCGGTCCACGAAGCATTTTGGTTTTACACGGTCACTGATTAGATGGCTGGAATCGTCCCATCTAAGGTTCTTTTTGAACCACATGCCATCTATTGTAGGGACAATTAGATGGACGGTCAAGATGATAAGTCAACCTGCCACGTGTAGTTTACTACTGCATATTGCTGCCCAGGAGTTGCTGAGAGAAATAACAATGCATGCATTGCATGGGAAAAACTCCGGTGCAAGCCATGAGGATTAGGAAATAATACCATACAGCCTTAAATGGGCCATGTTTACCTTCCAAGTTACAACAGGCCCACATTCAAATGGATCAGGAGCCTCCAACTTTTGGATGGGCCCCGGCATTGCATTAAGCAAATGATTCACAGGCAATGAACCCTTTTGCAGGCAATTGAGTGTATAACTGCCAGCCATCGTGATTTTTAGGGCTTGCCAATCAAAGAAGTGGCAACTGAATGGACGGTTATTGTTAACTCTCAGGGAGCAGCATTCGATCATCACAATTATATTACGTGCGTCTCAGAGCTAGCCACTGGCTGGACGGTCAGGATAGGGGGGCAACATGCTGATTGGACCTCAGAGCTTGTTACATACCATGCGTTGGGAAACTCTGGGTCTAGCATTGGGTTGGAGTTGGGATCGTAGCTGCCCATTGATGAGGCTCGAGCATGAATACTCGGTCCAATATGGCATGAACGAATCTAGTCTAGGAAAGACAGTCGAGCCCAGACCTTTTGATGGTCCGGGTTGGCCCTTCATAACCTTTTGAGCCTGACCCAATTCAAGCCCATCTTGGTCTGGAACATTAGGTCTAAGGGCTGGGCCCATACAAAAAATTTAAGGCCATGTATCAATCGGGATGAGCTATTTTTTTTTTTTTTGGGTAAGTCATGCAAGGCACTACCTTGTAGCTGTGCAACACACCCACATAGTTAGTCACATGATGCACCACCCACTTTGAACCTAAGACCTACTGTTGAAATGCAAAGGCTTCTCCCAACTGGACTAGCAGACGAGACACAATCGGTATGGGCTTGAGTTGTGTCTACAAGCTCATCATTAGCAAAAAAATAAATATCAGATCGATCCGAAACTTCAGTTTTTGGTTATTGATTTTAATAGAGAAGAAGTTGAGAAGTTATAAAAAAAAAAGTTCAAACAAATCTTACCATATGATGTTTAACATTCTCCAAGAGAGTTCAACTTCAAAATAGACATGTAAGAGTATTTCCAAACAAAAGTACAATTGCATAATTTTACAGGTGCTTAAATCAGTTTACATTCAAGTATATGTCTTATATATTATCCATGTCATCATGTTTATGTATTATCCACGCTGTCTATCTGTTTTACATATCATTTTAGGACATGATCCCAAAATGAAATCCTATCCCAAGTTCTAGTGGATCACACCACAGGAAAAAGTGTACTTACAATTTATGAGTCGAATCAAGCCAAGCTAATTCAAATTGAGCTTCGAGCCAAGCCGAGTTGGTACTGCCCTAGTTTGAGCTTGGTTTGTTTTTTTAAAATGAGCTTAACTAGAGGCTTAGCTTAGTTTAGTTTGGTTTGGTTTGAATTTCCCTTGGAACCAATTCAAGCCAGAGCTTTATCAAACCAGTCGGAGAGCTTCCGAGCTGGCTTGGTTTGTGCCCCGCTCTACTCGCAGGTGGTGCAGGAAATTCGGGTACCCACGTGACTCTCCCTTTGCACAAGCAAATGACTAATTTACACATCAAACAGTTCACCATAGAAGGAGCAAATGCCACACACGTGTACAATATCACAATATCTAGACCACGTACCAGGTGGTGCTGAACAAGGACACATCCACACCGAAGTCCTAGCTGGGCTACTCATCAGGTATGTAGGCCGTACGTGCAATGTTAGTGATTTTCTCTTTTACCGTTCATTTTCCTAATTCAACTTAGCACCTCCTGATGAGTGGATTGGCCTGATTTATTGGGTGGGACTTGTTAACGGTCATCTCGATCTAACGAATGGCTTAGATCTCTTAGATGAGTGCGATTTTGGCGCGTTTCACGCAATTCGCGCCTTCAATCTGTGGTGAAATCAGTCAATTTCCAGAAGTTAAAGTAAGCAAAACCCGACAGCGGACGGTAATTAGGGTTTTGTTTGGGTTCGTTTGTCTTCTTCTTCCCACTCAAGACTTTTCTTTTTTGTTTGTTTGTTTTTTCTGTCGAAAGCCCTCTTTTTATATAGAAATATGCATCTCTGCGTACTATCTCTTTCTTACAATCGCGATCCTGTAGATTCTAGGGCCTCGTATATCCGTCGATTCTGCTGCTGGGTCTTGAAGATTCACAAATTTTGCTGGTGGGTTTTGGGAATTCACTCCATCCGTTGAAAATCAAGATCGCAATGCTCAAAAGCAGACCGAGATGACAGAAAGTGAAGCGAGTTTTCAGTTGGTTTGTACTTCGAGATCTACATTGGGGTTTCGAAGATTCAAGGATTTTTTTTGTCAGGTGGGTTTTTGATCTCTCCTCAAACGGTTGAAAATCGGAGCTCGAAATGCTTGGATTCTAACGCATAGAGAAGAAAATGAGGATATTTTTCCAGCGTTCTCTACTCCAAAATCTGCATTTAGGCTGTAAAGATTGACGGATTTTGCAGGTGGGTTTTTTAAATCTTTGCAAGCCGTCTGAAATCGAGCTCCAAATGCTTGAATTCTGATGCGGAAAGAAGGAAATGAGTTGGCTTTTCCATTGATTTTATTTCTGAGCTTGTGTTTTGCGGAATGACGTGACGTGCTCCAATGATACACTTGGCTGATTTCAATCGTTGTTTGCGTTTTTTTGGTTCTGGTTCTTGAGAAAGGGGAAGTGATGGGGTCTTTTACTGGAAATTTCGGGATTGTCTATGAGAGTGATGTTACAAGTTTTTCAGGTGGATTTTGGCAGAATCTTGGGTTTCGGTCGACAGCTCGAGGCAGCTTGTCGTCTTCATCATCGTCTTTGGTTTTGGATAGTGAGAGGGGAGAGCTTGTGAAGGCTCCGGTGAGGTTTATGCAGAAGGGGATTGCGGAGGCCAAGGCAAAGGCAGCTTTGAAGAACCATAGTGAGGCGGAGAGGAGACGAAGGGAGAGGATTAACACTCATCTCACAACACTCAGGAACCTTGTACCCAGCACTGATAAGGTTAGGGTTCTGAAAGTGCTCTGCTTGTCTATTTGATCTTCTTTTTCTCTCTTTATCTCCCTTGTTTTGTTTTTACTATTGGTTTTGTCTGCGGTTTGCTTGTGTTCTGCGGTTTGCTTGTGTCGGGCATTAGATGTGGATTCATGTCATGATCATGTGCATTTCTATCTTTATGGAAACCCAAATTGTGTTCAAAGGATATCTAAAAATTGACTTTGAATCATCATCACCAACGCAAATTTCATTTAGTTGTATTCTTGACAGATTTTCTATTTACCCATATGCCCATGAAACTAACAATCTGGTTTAGATCACCATACACAATTTTTTTTTCGAATGATACACTATACACATTGCTAGGTGTATGGTTGAGATAGAGGCTATGGACACTAGTTCCTCCATATACTAGATATGCTAGTACTAGGATTTGAAATATCCTCTTTAGAAATTGGTCCCCTAAGCCTTCCATGCACACACCTTTAGTTGTGGCAAACATGCCAACTTGGCAAGTATGTTGGACATCTGAAGAGCTCTGCAAGGTGGCCCTCATTGTGAAGATGGTCATATGCAAAAACTAGGACTGGGAAGAAGAGTGGGTGGTTAAGAAAATAACTTGCTAACGCCCACATTCACCACAGACCACAGACATGATTGTCTGCTTGTTTAACGAGCAGAACAGCCTGATTTTTGTGCGTGGTTGACAATGGCACACCAGGTGATATTTCTTCTCGACTGGGCCTTTGTGTTTACAGTTCTGATAAGCTCAGATGCACCTTCACACATGGCCTGTGCATGGGTGAGTAATCCGAGCAGCACATCTAGTGGGTCCCATCATGTAGATGACCTAGCTCAAATCAGTTCAATCAACTCACCATTGGCTACATATTTAGAAAACAACAGATGGTCAGTAAAAGGAGTTTCCAGCAGTCCACATTCAATTTACAGGTGTTGCCCAACAGATGAATGGAATGGCATATTTTTTTCCAGGTTATCCTCATAGTGGGGCCCACCTGATGCGCAGCTCAATTTCCAACACTTGTGCCAGGTGGGCACATATGCCGCATGAAGAGCTGTGTGGGGAGTCGATGCAGGGAGGATGTGGTATTTCGATCACCGTCTCCCTAACCGATTGTTTCTCGAATCCACAAGAAGAAATAAAAGGATAAAAAGAGGAAATTAATTCCGAATAATTGTTTTTGATAGATTGAATGAATAATTAAAAAACATAATTACCATACTTTAAATAATAAACTAAACCCTAAATTCGTAATTAACACTAACTTGCAAAGGAAGAAAAGAATCCTATACAATTAGAAAAGAAACACAAAAACTTGCGCAAATTGTATAACGCCTGTCGGGTGCTGTCTTCCTTCGCCGATACGAGCAATCCACATATCTGATTGCCACAAAACTTTATGATTTTGTTGACATCGACGTACTCTTCAAGATGGTCAGCTCAGATTTTCCATATCAGTAGTAGTGGGCCACCTGGACCCTCTCCAGTTTTAGTGTGCGGAATTCGGAACTTTCTGGACAGTTCATACCATTTTGTACGTCACGATAAATCCGTAACTCGGATTGATGTGAAACTTGTTGTGTTTTCTCGGCGTCAAGCAGCTCTACGAAATGGACGAAACGGATCATCATAAATGATCAAGATAGGCCCGACGAGTTGGGCTGAAATCCAAAAACGGAAATAACAATTTCCTGTTTTGGTTGAAACTCTAAAATTAGAAATTACTTAGTTTCCTCTTCTTCTTTTTTTTCCTGTGCATCTCCCGCAGGAAGGTGCGTGATCCACGCCCTCGATCATGGGGTTCTTTCCCTACATCAAGAGTGGTGCATATAGGCTCAGTTTCACCTTTCACGCCTCTTATTCATTTGAAGAAGCCCAAGCTTCTCTGTGAAATCTTACATGTTAGTTGTGTTGATTTTTCTTTTAGGTAGTCCCTGCCCCTTAATATTTGTTACATCACTTAATATATTACTTTTGGAAAGAAAGAAGATCATGAAACTGCTGAAGTGGCAATTTAATGTAGATGGACAAAGCTGCCTTGCTTGCGGAAGTGATCAGTCATGTGAAGGAACTGAAGAGACATGCAACAGAAGTTAGTAATGGATACATAGTCCCAACAGATTTTGATGAAGTGAGAGTCGAACCTGATGCTGATGGAATCAACAAAGGAAGCTTCTCCATCAAGGCGTCTTTATGTTGTGAAGATCGACCAGAACTTCTGTCTGATCTAAAGCGTACACTTCAGGCCCTCCGCCTGAAAATGGTGAGGGCTGAGATATCAACTTTGGGAGGCAGAGTAAAAAATGTTTTTGTGATGAAGTGTGAAGGAAATGTCAACGATTTCGAACAGAGAATTTTTGCAAGCTCTGTTCATCAGGCGTTGAAGGCTGTGCTGGACAGGGTTGCGTCTCCGGAGTTTTCACCAAGAACAGATCTTTCTAACAAAAGGCGAAGGATGTCACTGTTCGAATCTTCAAGTTCATCTTCATGAAGGCAGTCCTCCACGAGGTGACTACACTGTAGAACTGTATGCCCTCGTTGAAGTAAGTGCTTACTATTTTGCAACCCTTTATGCAGTGATGAGGAAAGTGATGCCATAACATCTTCTCACAAGTACATAATAAAGATGTGAACGAGAGGAATTATATGATTGGCAACCTGAGGATAAATGGTGATGATGATGATCCAAGGATCTGCGTGTTATCCTCATGCCTTTAGTTCATACGAAGTGTGGCCCATGTTGCCAATTCAGACCATTGATCTGATGTGCCCCACTGGGGACGGACCACTCCTAATGATATTTCTGTTACAACAATACCTAACCACAATCCTTTGATTGGTACACTGCAAATTGGCAGTTAAGAGTAAAACTTTGGCAGCAGTCCACATTCAATCTAAGAAGGGCAAGGATTGGATAGCTATGCTCTTCTAATCTTGGATATCTTCAGGGAATGGTCCATCCATGGTGGGGCCGATCACAATCAGGTCAGCAGCCTGGACCATTGGGCACATTGGCAGAGTATAATGTCAGATCCTTGGGTTGAGGATCACATACCTTTGTGCAAGAAAAAGGCAAGATGAGTACTTGTAAAGAATACTTGTTTCATAATAATCCCGTATGTAGTATAGTGGGAAGGGGTTGCAGCTTTGCCACCTCATGTGCGGCCAGTCACCACGGCCCCCAGCTTCTTCAACAAAAATCATCTACCAAAAAGGAAAATTGCAGTCACTATAGAATGGGTATGAGAATGTCTTCTTTGATTTGCATGTTGGATGGTTCAAATTGGTAGTATGACCTCGTATAACATTCGCTGTCAATAAAAGCTCGTAAATCTTGAGTTTGTACACTTCTGTTCTTTGTTCATTTTGTTTGGGAATAGCAGTAGTAGCATGCTGTTTTGTTGTAAGAGATCGCATGTTCTGTTTGATGTATTATGAAGCTGCACAGGAGATGCTCATCCATTGGTTTTCATGATTCCTTCAATCAAGTATCTTTTCGTAGCATGTGGTGGGTCTCACTTACCACAACCATTCAACTACTAATGAGACAATGACAGATTGCATGAATACTATATTGGATCATTCCTCATCAGTACTCTCACCTCTCTATTCTTAAGGACACAATGGGTTTGGAAAAGCTGGTTCACTTAAGGAATCATAACTGTTGGTTGTGGACCCATGGGGCCCACTTGTGGACAACCACTTGTGGGTGGGGCCCATAAGGATGTTCCCGCATCCTCCTCCTTCCGAGAGTTTGAAATTCAATTAGAAATTTAAAATCTCGGAAGAAGATGAGATGGGATAAGATAAGGTTAAACCAACCTTATCTCATCTCATCCCTTATCTCTTTTCCCTCTATTTATAAGAGGATTCTTTCCGTAATAAAAAATACAAGTAAAAGGAAAACTATAAGTTATATACGGAGAGAAAAGAGAGGGATAGGCTTCTAGAGTTTATCTGGTCCATCCATCAGATCTGAGCCATAGATCTGATCCGGGGACCATCTTCACCGTAGGATTAGAGGGGTGATCAGACCCACTTGCTCCTGTAGCAAATAGGCGGATCGCTGGATCGCACCACATATCCTCAGCTTTGCGAAGGTTCTCATCGTATAGACCGTCGGATCTAGGTGGCCCACACTTCCGCAATTCCTAACAGTGGTATCAGAGCAGTAAACGACGGATCTCCGATTTAAAGAAGGAATAATCGCAATCGAGGTAAGTGGCCTTTACCTTAGGATTATAAATTAAAATTAATTTTATTTTAATAAATACAATCGATCATCATTATTAAAATCTCCATTTATATGTTCCTTTTATTTATTGTATTTATTCTAATTTTTTTTTTCTCTGAGGTATGGAGATTAAAAAAAAAGAAAAAAAGAAGAAGTTAGAATAAGAAAAATAATTAAAATAAATGGAATTTTTCAAAACCTATGTAGAGGAATGTGTATTTTTTTCAAGACTAGAGATACGGGTGGTATCCTGACTATGGGACCAATTCGATGCATACTTGATATATTTACATTGTTCATGTTGAATTGGCAAAATGTATGAATGGCATAGATATACAAAGCATACATTTAGGTGGGCCTATGGTCTAGGCATATGGTATGATCTTATCAGTTTTATATATGATACGTGGCCCATAGGACCACATGATATTAAATTAATTTCTTGTGGGGGAGGGTCCAGCAAAGTAGCTTGCTGCTGGGGCCTTCAAGCGTCGCTCATATGTTGCAAACAAGCGGCAGCAAAAACCATAGCCGTCACCGTCAGCGGCAACCGCGGAAGCCATGGCTGTCGCCACCAGTCGTAACCATCTTGATCAAAACCGCCACCACCAGAAGAAGTGGCAGCCATGGCCGCCACCACCACCAGCAGGAGTGGCAGCCGTGACCGCCGCCGCCCACCGCACAAGCAGCAGCGGCAACCATGGCCACCGCCGCCTCGCAAGAAGCAGCGGCAGCCATGGTCACCGCCACCACAGGTAGCAGCCATGGCCGCCCAAACCTCTCTCTCTCTCTCTCTCTCTCTCTCTCCCCTTCTACTTTTCCGTTTAGCCATAGCCATCGCAGCAAAATCCGCACGCCGGCTGCTCCTGCAGCAGCAGCAGCAGCGCGAGCCACCGCCGCAGCTGCAGCAGCGCCGGTAATAGCCCACCGCCGCAACCAGGAGCAGCGGCAGTACACGCCGCCGCCGTCGCCGGCAGCAGTGGCAACGACCGTCGATGGCCAGCGGCAAACGATTTAAATTCAAATTTTTTTAAGGGTTTCTTGAAACCCTAAAATTGTTGAAGAAGATAGAGAAGATGGGCCTTTTTGGGCCTGAGTTAGTTTGGGAATGGGCCCTTTTGGGCCTGGGCTGGAAAAAGAATATGGGCAATGGCCTAAAGGTTGGGCTGGTGGCTCCATGTCCGAATTTGAGCCCAACCGATTTGCCCGGCCCATTGTAGCCTAAATACATGCCTCATATGTATACGACAATCCAGACCGTCTAAACAAGTGTGGTCCATCGTAGATGGAACATGTCCAAAAATGGCAAGGATAAGACTGGTGTCAATTGAATGATGAGGATCTTCTGATTTTGTCTTAACTGTCTAATTTTGCTCCTTTCATATGATGGCACCAATTGAATGATGAGGATCGTCCAAATTAGTGGCAACAGCTTTTTCTCAGCTTAATGTGTTGCTTCGTAGAATGTGAACTTATGTTGAGTCTCTTATTCAGCCATGCATTTGATGTGACTCGAATTGCCTGTGCCTCACGCATGAAGTTCGTTTGGATGGAAGCTATGTGGGGCCCACAGAGATAAACAGTGAAAAATTCACTCAGTCCATCGTTCACGTTTTCAAACTTACCTTAAAAGGGAAATGAATTGAGTCAGGCGTAATTCATTGAATTGTGGGCCTGTCCCCTATAAAAGAAAAGGCTAATTAATATTAGTGAGGACCAATAAAACAAAAAGGACCATCATTGGACATCCATATGTAGATGGATAACCTAAAATGACCATCATATATTAAGCACAAATAGAGATGGGCCGGACTAAGAAGCCCAAATCACTTAATATCAAGATTAAGTGTATCTTGTTTAAGGGCCATTAATCAGCCATTTATGGACTGATTTAGACCAAGTAAAGGGAAGCGACTTGGGGTTTTTCGGCAAGATCTAACTGATGGTATGGTCCGTTTTTGTGATTAACGGTTTAGATCTAAAATTAATCTGATGATCGATGTATGTATTAAAATGAAAGCATATGATTTAAATTATGGATTTTTTCTGTCTCAAAATATCTTTTGATTACTTAATGTATATGTGTATGCATTATTAAATGTGTAAAAGTGAATGAAGATCATGATAAATATCCATACGATCACTATTGATCACGGGTCCACAAATGAACGGAACCATCATCAACTATGATGATCAACATTGATGAGAGGATCCATCATCAATGGTGAACATTAATAGTAATGATTGGATCCATCATGAATGGACACGATCAATGGGGTGATTATATTGTCCTTTAATTGTAGAACTTCTTATATGTGATCAATAATCAAGATAGTTTTCATTAATCTAATGATTTATTCATTTTGACTTTAATTTTTATATGATTAAAATTAAGTCATCATTTCATTAGAATATAGATCTCATATCCCAAGGTTGTGCATAACCTAAGTGGGAGTTTTATTCATTCCTTAAATGATGCATAAACCCATAATGGTGGGTTGTAGGTTATACAAATAGATAGTCGTAAAAGCATCAATTTCATTTTATTTAGAGAACTTGATTGATCTGCACCACCCATACAGGTATGTAGGCTTTCAGATCCCTTATAAGACGGATTGCATACTTTTATAAACTTAAAAGTTTGAATAACCAGTAGAAATTCTGATGATTAGTGCCAATACTATAGATCATAGCTAAGTAGTGATACGTGATGCGATGTAGAGATGGCCTCTAAAGCATTGATCGCTGATCAACTAAAGGGACAACATTTCGACGGCAACAACTACGAAGACTGGTCCTGCGCAGTGCGAAGCCTTCTGGACGAAGATGACATTTCGCACACTCTGGATGGAGTTTAAGAGGAACCCATATTGGCTGAAAATGGAAATCTAGGTGAACATAGGGCCGCGATGAATCACTACAACAAGTGACGTAAACAAAATCGCTCCGCCCGTAATGTTTTGATTAGCACAATGCACAAAGAACTCATACCCACGTATGAAGTGCATGAAACCGCTAAGGGGATCTGGGATGCACTGGCTAATGCCTATAAGCAGAAGTCAGATGCAAAGGTTCGGGCTATGGAATTAGAGTGCCAAGAATACAGGATGCCAGTAGGTTGCCCCATCAAGGATCATATCCGTAAGATGGAGCAGATGATAGGCGCCCTGAGGAATTTAGGGTGCAAACTAACTGAAAATCAAAAGATTATAGCTATGCGTCGTTCCTTACCTGAATCATGGGCCCAAATCAAAACGATTCTGAACCATACTGATTCTATCACAACGTTCAGAGACTTTTGTGGCCATCTGGTACGAGAGGTTGAAATGAATGCAATTCAGCTAGGTTCGGCCAAGGCTTTTGTAGCAGAAACCCATAAACGGAAAGCTAACAAGAGAAAGTTCAAAGCTCGCAAGAAGGCGAAGAAGAACAATCAGGAACAGAAGACCGCAACGCCTCCTCCAAATCCCAAGAAGGGGAAAGGAAAGAGTAAACCTTAAAAAGACAAACATTACCTGTTTCGTCTGCGGAAATCCCGGCCATTATGCCCGTCAGTGTGCCCAGAAAAAGACGGTAATTCTTCAGTCACTAGATACTTTGTTTGTAGGCGTTTGTTCTGAGATCCTTTCCGTTGATATTCTATCTAACGAATGGATTTTGGATTCAGGCGCAACAAAGCACGTGACACGAAATCGTCGAGGACTCGAGGAATTTCGACCTATAGCCACAGGGAGCTACAGGGTGTACATGGGGAATAACGCTGCTGAAGACGTGCTAGGGATTGGTGTTTATCATCTCTGTACGCGCGTAGGGCACACAATAACCCTCCATGATACTCTTTATGCACCGGAATTTAATTTCTGTTTCTAGATTGTTAGTTAATGGTTTTGACATTTGTTTTTCCGGGACAAGAGTTTCTTTAAGACTAAATAACCTCATCTTTGCATGGGGTAATTTGATTTCAGATTTATTTATTCTAGATGTAGAACAAGATAATGCGCCTTTTGCTTTGTCTGCTACATCGAATGAACATGTAGTATCTGAATCTTTAAAATGGCGCGTGAGGTTAGGTCACATTGGAAAGGACCGTATGACAAGACTAGCTAGATCTGGTCTGTTAGGTTCATTATCCAAGGTTGATTTGCCATTTTGTGAACATTGTGTGTCCGGGAAGACTTCTAAGAAACCATTCCCTAAAGCGACTAGGTCAAAGGGTTTACTAGAGATAATCCATACGGATATCTGTAGACCCTTAAATGTACATGCTAGAAATGGATGCCAATACTTCGTCACATTTATTGACGATTACTCGCGTTATGGATATGTGTATCTCATCTCACATAAATCTGAGGCTTTTGATTGTTTTCTCAAATTCAAAGCTGAAGTTGAAAATCAGCTTGAGAAAAAGATTAAAATTCTTAGATCTGATAGAGGTGGTGAGTATACATCTGAAACGTTTAAATCATACTGTGCAAACGTTGGCATCATCAGGCAATACACTATGGCATATACTCCACAGCAAAATGGAGTTGCAGAGAGAAGGAATAGGACACTATTGGACATGGTCAGATCGATGATGGCACATGCCGATCTCTCTACCACATTCTGGGGAGACGCGCTTCTTACAGCCATCTACGTCCTAAATAGAGTCCCAACTAAATCCGTTCCTAAGACCCCATATGAGATGTGGATTGGGAAGGATTCCTTCTCTAGCCGACCTACGTCCTTGGGGATCTTCAGCATATGTTTTATTGCCTACTCAGCATAGAAATAAACTTGATAGTAAAACTATTGAGTGCGTATTCATCAGGTACCCAATGCACTCAAAGGGATACGTTCTAGTTTATGAGGATCGTGGAGGATGGACTGAGATTGAATCTCGGGACGTAACCTTCGTCGGAGACAGATACCCCAGCCGAAAGAAACAAAAGGTTTCCACCGAACTTTTTGAAATTCCCGATGTATCTCAGGAGAGTGGGAGTTCTGCTTCTGAAAATGGAGATACTCCTATAGTTTATCAGGACAGTGGGAGTACATCTCAGCAGGCTCCTGAGTTACGTCGAAGTGAAAGAGGTTTGATTCCCAGAAGATATTTCGATATCAATGGTCAATCTTTCTCTTGTGTTGCGGTTGACGATGATGAACCTGATTCTTATCAGGATGCGTTATTATCTCCAAATTCGGCTGATTGGGTAACTGCCATGGACGAGGAGCTTGCCTCCATGGAGAAGAACAAATTCTGGGAACTTGTAGATCTGCCTTCCAATCGCAAAGCAATTGGTAACAAGTGGGTACTTAAGATCAAAAGAAAGGCAGATGGTACAGTGGACAAGTACAAAGCAAGATTAGTCGCAAAAGGTTTTACAGAAAAAGAAGGTGTTGATTATGAGGAAACTTTTTCACCTGTTGCAAAATTTTCCTCAATCCGCATGATCTTGTCCATTGTCGCAAGTTTAGACTTAGAGTTATATCAGATGGATGTAAAGACTGCTTTCTTAAATGGTGATTTGGATGAAGATATTTACATGCAACAACCCATAGGTTATGTGAACAAAAAGTATCCAAAGAAAGTCTGTAAGTTGTTACGATCTATTTATGGGTTGAAGCAATCTTCAAGGCAGTGGTACATGAGGTTTCACTTAGCCATCACCACTTTTGGATTCACAATGAGTGAAGAAGATCATTGTGTATACGTGAAACGGTCTGGAAGATCTTTTCTGATACTATCTCTATATGTAGACGATATCCTATTAGCTGGTAATGACATGCAACTGTTGATGATGTCTAAAGATTGGCTTTTCTCGAACTTTGAGATGAAAGATCTTGGTGAAGCCAACTTTATTCTAGGGGTTAAAATCATCAGGAACCGTTCTAGGAGATTCTTAGGCTTGTCACAAGCCACTTACATACAGAAGATCTTAGAGCTGTTTAGGATGGAAAATTCAAAAGCTGTTGAAACCCCCATGGATAAAGTTACCAAGTTAGACAGGAAATCGTGTCCCCAGACAGAAGCTGAGAAATCAGCAATGTCCTCAGTACCTTATGCGAGCGCAGTAGGCATCTTAATGTATGCTATGCTTTGCACCAGACCAGATATAAGCTATGCAGTTGGCATAGTCAGCCGTTACCAGAGTAACCCGGGACAGTCACATTGGCAAGCCGTGAAACGTATATTCCGCTATCTCAGAGGAACCAAGGACTTGATGCTGTGTTATGAAGGCGCGAGTCTCGAGCTCAAAGGATATTCAGATGCCGCCTGGGGTAATGACGCCGACGAGGGAAAGTCTACTTCAGGATATGTTTTCTTGCTCAGAGGGGGAGCTATCTCTTGGTCGAGCAAGAAACAGACATCCACGTCACTTTCATCTATGGAGGCCGAATACATTGCATATTGTGCTGCAGTTCAAGAGTGTGTATGGGTTTGCAGATTCCTACAAGGATTGAGTGTTGTTCCAGGCATTCATGAGCCTATATCGTTGAGGATAGACAACACCTCGACCATTGACTTGGCAAAGGATCCCAAACACCACCAGAAATCGAAGCACATTGAGATAAAGTATCATTACGTTCGTGATCAAGTGAAAGAAAAGAAGGTTATCCTCAGCTACATTCCTACCAAGGAGATGATGGCTGATCCCATGACGAAACCTATAGCTAGAGATCTATTTCAGGTTCACGTCAGGCAGATGGGATTGAGGAAAGCTTGATTGATATGCTTGTATCATGTATCTTTGATCTTTCCTGAATAATTAATTCCTTTTTATTCAGTATTGAGCACTAGTTAGACTAGGTATGTAGATCATCAGCATTTTCTTTGAGATCAAGTAGGATTTCAACTTTTATTGGCAGGCCGGTCACCCACTCGCACGGGATGACCAACCCTAAATATACAAGAAAGGTACTACTTGGGGTGATGTTCATATAGTGAGGTATGAACCATCCTTTATTGAAAATAATAAAGGATGAGGATGCGAATGAGTTGTATCCGCCTTCAGTCCTAAAAGATTGAAGATGAGACTGATAAAGTCGAATAACATAATCGCGCCATTACTCATGATGCGAATAATGTTATGGCCTGAATCACAGCCAAGTCGTGAGGTTATGAGATGAGTCATACCTCAGGTGAGATGACTTGCGTAATGTAGACCCGACAGATACCTAGTATTGTCTACTTTACGGCGTGGATTGTAGCCACGTGCTTGGACCTATTACCTACAGATTGCTTTGATTCGATCTAATCATTGCAACGTGCGAGTAGCCAGTCCCGTAGGTGACTCTTTGTGTCCTCAGCTACCCTCCTCTTGTGTACAGGAGGATAAGATTGAGTGTCGCTACTTTAGTATACGATGACGAAATGCCCTTGATTGGCCAGACTCGGTTATGCTAGGAAAGCGGCTTGATCAATTCCAAATTACACACCTGCGTGGGGAAGATCCCGTGACAGCTACACTAAGTTTCTAGAACTATAAATACAGCACTTGAAGACTTATCCGCCGGTAGTATCGAGTTTTCTTAGACTTTTACAAACGATATTCTCTTTCAAAATATATATGTATATATATTACTTTAAAAAGAATTCAAATTGATGTTTGTAGATAACCAAGTTTTTCAGAATAAACTCGATAAGTTGGATAAGTGCGTATGTTGGCCGAGTACTCCAGATTGGGAGTTAACTTTATCCGGTGTGGTCATGCGGACTAAGACAGGCAATGCAAAGCTTGGGATATTGAGTGCTAGAAAGGTGGTCTCCTAGTACTCAAACACCTGTGAGAAGATAACGGTGTTCCAGTTGGTCCCACGCTTCTGATTCTTTTGATCGTGATTCTTTGGTTTTGATTATTATGTGATGAGCTAGATGAACTCTTATGATGTGCTTACCCCACAATGTGATTGAGTGGGAGATGTTGGTTGTGGACCCATGGGGCCCACTTGTGGACAACCACTTGTGGGTGGGGCCCATAAGGATGTTCCCGCATCCTCCTTCCGAGAGTTTGAAATTCAATTAGAAATTTAAAATCTCGGAAGAAGATGAGATGGGATAAGATAAGGTTAAACCAACCTTATCTCATCTCATCTCATCTCTTATCTCTTTTCCCTCTATTTATAAGAGGATTCTTTCCGTAATAAAAAATACAAGTAAAAGGAAAACTATAAGTTATATACGGAGAGAAAAGAGAGGGATAAGCTTCTAGAGTTTATCTAGTCCATCCATCAGATCTGAGCCATAGATCTGATCCGGGGACCATCTTCACCGTAGGATCAGAGGGGTGATCAGACCCATTTGCTCCTGTAGCAAATAGGCGGATCGCTGGATCGCACCACATATCCTCGGCTTTGCGAAGGTTCTCATCGTGTAGACCGTCGGATCTAGGTGGCCCACACTTCCGCAATTCCTAACAATAACACATCCATGATCTGACGAGGATTGCTTGCGACAGCCTGTCACAGGAAGTTCCTACACAGAGAAGCTAGTTGGGGCCCACTGTGATGTTTGTGAGAAATCCACCCCGTCCATCTGTTTTGCGAGATCATGTGAGGACAAGAGCCCAAAAATGAGGCGGATCCAAAACTCAAGTGGGCTGCATGACAGGAAAAAGTGGGCAGGCAAATGCCTACTGTTGAAACCTCCCTGGGGTCCACTGTGATGTTTATATTCCATCCATACTGTTCATAAGGTCATTCCTACTGGGCACTTGTTGCCGTGCCTTGGTGGTAGACTCTCTCGAGTTTCAACACGAGGTCATGGGTTTGAGCATCCCTTGTGGGGTGGGTGTGTGTGAGCGTGTGGGGTGGGTGTGCGTGAGTGTGTGGGGGTGTGAGTGCGTGAGTGTGTAGGGGAGGGGTGAGTGTGTGTATGTGTAAAAAACAAGGTCATTCCTACTGGCAATGAACTGAAAACACAAAAATATTAGTCTGATCCAAAACTTCTGTGGCCCCATGAATGATTCAACAGTGGAAGTTCAGTCTGTTTGCTGCCGTGCGGCCCACTTTAGTTTTGAATCTACCTCATTTTTTGGGGTCATGTCCTAACATGATATGGCAAAATGAATGGATGGGGTGGATTTCTCACAAACATCACAGTAGGACCTCTGCGACAGGCTGTCACAGGCAATCCACGTCCTCCATGATCTGACTTCCAACACTGTTAAAAAACAAACAAACAAACAAACAAACAAACAAAGAAAAGAAAAAAAAGAACTTGCTACCGCATTTTCTTTTATTTTATATTCAATGGTTAAAATTCAGAATCCAGATTCCAAAATCAAAGAAAAAGAAGAAGAAAATCCCTCTATTTTCTAGCTCTACAGCATCTATACCATAGGATTAAATAACACAGAACCCTGTAACCAAAGATAAAACCCAACATCACGCCCAAATTACTCCATTTCTGCCTCTCCTTAAGCCCTTGCTGCCTCAAGAAACCTTCTCCATTCAAGAAGCATTCCCCTCCCTCTCTTTGCACACACCTTCTCCTCCCCTCCTCTCCGCCGTACTCATTTATCATGAAAGCCTCAAAAGGGTACTTAAACAAGCTCAAGTAGTGCATGAAAATCCAGTATTTGGGTATGCTCCTCTTCGATATGAAGTAACCTGAAAACAGAAAAAAAGACCCCATAAACCCTGCAATCAGCGAATTCCCCATGATGAAATTCGGCACCAGAGCGCTGAAGCACGCTACGAAAGAGTTTGCCATCAAAACCACCATCCAAACCACCAGAGAAAAGTAGAGATACCCATCAAGCTCCCTTCTCAGGCCCACCAGCCAATATACAGGGGTGGTGTAGAGTAGTGCAACCATCAGAAGGAAAGGAAGAAAGACAAGCGCATTTGCTATAACATAAGAGGAGACTCTATATGCCCCTCTTGAGGTCTCTCTCATCAAAACCCTCCTTTCTTGCAAGAAAATAGGGAGGCCTTCTGTTGTGGAGGAGAGCAAGAAGGTGAGGCTGAAGGCGAAGAACCCGACTCGGGTCTGTAATGCAGCCCGCCCACCGTTGCCGCCCACGTTCATGAATATGGACCCGATTGCGAATCCCACGACCAATGATTGGATTGTCCTTGCGGCGAAGAGCTGCTTGGTTCTGAATATGTTGCTGCAGAATCTCTGCCCAAGAATTATGACTTCTTGGCATCGAGAATTCACGTAAGAAAACGGCATCTCTTCAGTGTTATGGTTATAGATTATTGCTGGTTGTTGCTGTTCTTCACTGGATTCATTGTCTGTTGTATTGAAATGGTTGTCCAGGAAGAAATCATGATCAACAGTTGTTCTTATAACCAGGCTTTGCATGGCATCGATTGCGAATTCCAGCACGTTGACATGCTTAGGAATACAGTGGCCAGCTACCTTGAGGCGGGCCTCGAGACTTTGCAGCGATCCATGGTGGACTACAACTCCTTCTGATAACAACACAACCCCATCAAAGAGCTCGAGAATCCGGAACCCCGGTTGATGGATTGTCATGATGATTGTCTTACCTTGATTCACTGCCATCGATTTAAGCAGCGATATGACTTGAAGGGCTGATGCCGAGTCCAGACCGGAAGTCGGCTCGTCAAGAAACAAGACAGCCGGGTTGTGGACCACATCAACTCCAATTGAGACTCTCCTCCTCTCACCACCGGAGACACCACGGAACATGTCGTCGCTGCCACCAATCCTTGACCCTGCAATGTGATCCAAGCCTAGCTCCTTCAACAGCTCCCGCACTCTTGTTCCAGCCTTGTGGGCACCGCCACGTAGTCTCAAACGTGCGCTATACATCAGTGTCTCCTCGACAGTGAGCAATGGGAAGAGTGCATCATCTTGGGTGACATACCCTGACAAACGCCGGAGCTTCCCAACATCAATGGGACAGCCATTGACCAGAATCTTGCCAGAGACTCGGTTCGGGTGTATCATCCCGGCAAGAATTTCCAACAATGTTGTCTTGCCAGCACCGCTGGGACCCGCGATCGCCAATATCTCGCTAGGCCTTGCTTCGCAAGACACCTTCTTAAGCACATACTTTGAACCCCCATCGTCGCCACACCGAGTTCGAATCTCATAAGAGAGTTCCTTAGTCTGTAGTTGGTAGCACAACATCTTTGCAGGCGTGCCGAGGACCGGCGTCCTTACTGGTAACTCCATTGAGGAAAGAGGAGGGGCAGAGATGAGGGGAAAAAAGAGGAGGGAGAAAGTGGTGTGGAAATATGAGGGGAGGAGATGAGCTAACACACCAAACTGGGAGTTTGTATACACGCTAGCTGAGGTGTTTGTTGTTGCATGCATGGGACTTTTTAGAGCATGACTTAGCTTGCTGGGTTAGGTTTTCTTGGGATTTTGGCTTTCGGTTTTGTTTTCTGAAAGGGGGTTTGGAAAAATTCAAAGGGAGGGGCAGAAGGAGTGCAACGCTTTTCAGGTGAGCTGCAATATTGACCGTAAGCGGTAGTTGGTGGGGGTGGCCTCACCACCTTCCCCCAACTGACACTGCTGTTTTTGCATGTTTTCTCAGCAGCCGTTAAAGGACATTTTGGTCATTCTGAGAAGAGACGTTTTGGGACCCAGTGGATGTGTTCGAGATCAGAGCCACTCCTCAGGTGATACCAACGGTTTAGATGAAAGCCTAGCGGATACAATCATTATGTGGGCCAACCTGTACGAATTAAATGGACGGTTCAGAGAATCTGGCCAGTGCTTTGAATTCTACTGTACATGTGTGGCCCGGCTGATGATCATAAATGCCTGATAAGACCGTCCAAATGTGGGCCTAGTTTATATGGGTCATGACCCAAAATTCTAATTGGACGGATGATCCAAATTCGCAGGTTACTGGGGACAGCTTATGGACTATAAAGTATACAAACATGTAGTCCATCAATCAATGGTCGGGATGACCTAATTAATTTGATCTTGGGGCTATGCTCCATCCAGAGTGTATCCCACTATTAAAGGACGGGTTGTAATTGGGTGCACGTTACACTTATAAGATGGCTGAGACCAGGCACATTGGTGGACTCATGGCCCACCGTAGCTCCCGTCCATTCCTCATCTTTCCTCATTTTATACAGCATTTTTGTCCACATGGCATGTTTGTTGGTTGAATGTGGACTGTTGGTTAGTATTTTAGTAAAAAAAAAAAGAAGAAACTTTATACTCTGGAAGAGTGCGATGATTGATGCGCAAGCATGAAGAAGTTGTACACAGGGCATGCAAGTAACTCAAATCAAGCGGTCCAAAATTCGGGGTCAGATATGAATGGGTTGAATACAAAAGATTGTATTGTTCTGATTTCTCACCTGACCGATGGATAGATACGTAAATGGAAGCTAGAAGTGAAACTATCCAACGGTCTGAATTCAATGTGCGTGATCAGAGGTTAGAATAACTAAATCGATCTGATTTTGGCAGGACGAACTATTTACGGTGGTTCCCACAACCTGAAAGCTTTTGTGTTAGATATGATATGCCGCTGATACGCTTGAGTATCGACCAGTACACTGTTCCACAGTATTAAAAAACTCCCCAATTTTTTAGCCTCCATATCTTCGTACATGCAAGTGCAGCCATAGCCGTCCAACCTTGTGAACAGAGAAGAAGAGGATACAGCAACCCGCATAGTCCCAATCTGATCGATTTTCGTAGTTTAAAGTCAGATGCACTATGGATTGTCCATGCCTTCGAAATAGATCTATGTCTTGATCTAAACCGTCCAGATCAGAGCTTGCAAATGGGTGTTAAAGGATCTGTGGAAATGTCTATATTCAATGGCCAAATATCTGATCCGATGGTTAGGATTGTCCAATTAGAGGAGCCTTAACCATAGGTAATCGAGGTGGGGCCCATCAAATTGATGTCATAGATTGATGGGTATACTATCCACATGTCTATTTCTAGGCAGTGCACTATGTCAGAAGGCAAAAGGGGTGGATAACCCAAAGAGCAACAAATTGTCAAAAATAGATACGCATTTTTATATGAGGAGTTATATGTTATACTCTGGCAGCGTGTGATGCGTGATACTCTGGCACTTGAATGGTACACGTGGAATATACTTACTCAAATTAAACCGACTAAATCGTGGAGACCAACGGTATATAAGCTATAATCTGAAAATCAGATTATTTGGAAAATTCTAACCTCTTATTCGTGGACACTTGTTTTTTGGAATAAGACCATTGGATATATTTCATTTTTAACCGTCCAATAAATGTACAGACACCTACTAATTAGATGACCAAAGAAAACTAATTTTTGATTCATGATACATCTAAACTGGTATCTATAGTTTGGACGGTTTAGTTTGAATCATTTATACGTCAAGTATGTAATTCGTTAGTATGCTTTAAGTGCCTGCGTATTATCATTACACTCTGCCCGAGTATCAAAGTATACCTCTTTTTTCTATTCCATTCTTTCTCATTTCCGACTTTAAAAGCAATACAATGACTTGGGAGGAAATCCATTTGCATATGGTACGTACGTCTTTTCAATTCTGTCAGGTGGGGGCCATGTTTGGGTAATCCAGACCATTTATGTTTTGAGTCCCATCGTGGATGGACCAGGAAATAAATATCTAGCACATTTGAGGATCCTAGCTACCAACCTTAGGACTTCTTCTATTGAATGTAGA
The DNA here is from genome assembly GCA_003013855.2 of Liriodendron chinense. Classification (NCBI taxonomy): domain Eukaryota; kingdom Viridiplantae; phylum Streptophyta; class Magnoliopsida; order Magnoliales; family Magnoliaceae; genus Liriodendron; species Liriodendron chinense. The sequence continues at coordinate 1,535,223 of PVNU02000440.1, read as the reverse complement.
CATTTCCGTGTTTCACTTGTTAACCGTCTATTTTTAGTCCACGAATCTAAAGGCTACGCTTATCCTTCTGAAGATATTTTGAGTAGGTGGTCCACCAATGGTGGGAGACAATGTGGTAGACAACAGACCAATGGCCTGGATTGATATATCACGGGTCCCACTTGTCAGAACTCGAGACCCGCTTATCCCGTGAGAGGGTCTACATTCAGTGGTTTGGTATGTAGTCCTTCCGAGAGTGGAGGTAGCGCTTCTAGGAGGTAATGACGATCTGAGCAGCAGTAATGATGGGAAGATTGCTGGGCCCAGCACTAATAAGGTCCTGATCAAACAAGGGGCACACAACTCAAGAAGCTGATGGTTGCTCTTTGAAATTGGGTATCGAAATGGTGAGAGCATGCTCAGCCCACCTTTGGTGATCCAGACCGTTAACTTTGATAGGGTTTTTCCTCCTCGGTACAGAGGAGAAGAAGTGCAGTCTGAGTGTGGTCAGGCGCCCGGGCCAAACTGGTCGGGTGATCGAAATTCACTCAGAGGAGCGGCTCATTGCTGGACTGTTGCATAACAGCTGGCACCTGACGGTCAGGTGACCGGGCGCCCGGTGCCTTGGGCGGGCGCCCGACCATGTTGGTCCGGGCGCATGAAATTCAAGATTTCTCTCACAAAGCTCGTTGGACAGTTTTGGCTTGGACGAGCGCTCGATGGTCCATTGACCGGGCGCCCAACCTTACGCGGACTACTTGCACGCAGTTTCCTATTTGGGTTTTAATTCCTCCAATTCTCTACTTAAGGGGTTCCAAATTGGGATTAGAGTATTCCATTAAGGTGTTTTCATGTCCAAGGTGTGTGAGAGAAAAAAGAAGAAGAGAGAGAGAGAGGAAGCTTGTAGAAGGGAGAAATTGCTTGAAGAATTGATCTTCAATGCAATCACCATCTCAGCGCTTCTACGTCCTCGTGATCGGTGAAATCTCTTTGTTTTCATTGTTTTCTTATTGTTTATCTACTCCTACATGAGTGAAGGAGGTTTTGATCCAAGCGGTGTGTGCTTGTGATCGGTTGTAATGTTCTACTTCATAGTGAATTGTTACTCTGGACTAGGTCCCATTGTTTTTTACCTGTTTGAGGGTTTTCCACATAAAAACTCATTTTGTTGTGTAGGTTGATGCTTTACTTTTGATTATTGCATTATCATATACCATAATTCTGGTGTTTTAAGGGGGCGAGATCCTAAGACTTTTATGCAACGCACCCAACAAAGTGGTATCAGAGAGTTCAAGTTGGTTGAACGGAGTGGCATCAGTTTTGAATTATGGATGGTGGCTCATCAAGGATGATCAGTCTCAATGGTTCTAACTGGACCATATAGAAGGTTAAGATGAAAGATTTGCTTTATTGTAAGGACTTGTATGCTCCAATCTTAGGCATATCAGCGAAGATAAAAGATATGCCAGATGACGATTGGAAGAAGTTGGACCGGAAGGCGGTGAGGTTTATTAGACAATGGTTGGACGATTTCGTATTTTACCATATGTCTACGGAAACCTCAGCCACTAGCTTATCTCAAAAATTGCAAGGACTGTATGAGAGGAAGACATCCGGCAATAAGATCTTTCTGATAAGACGACTTGTGAATCTCAAGTTCAAAGATGGTGGTTCTGTGGCTGAGCACATGAATGAGGTCAGCAACATATTGAACCAGCACTCCGCTATGAAGATAGTCCTGGACGATGAACTACAAGCTTTGTTATTGTTTAGCTCATTAACTGACAATTGGGAGACATTAGTGGTGTCTTTGAGTAAATCCGCGCTAGACGAAAATGTGTCCATGAAATAGGTAACGAGTTGTCTCTTCAATGAGGAGATAATGAGGAAGTCTCAGAGGTCTACTCAACAAGAGGCCTTTATGACACAAGATCGGGGGAGAGGAAAGAACAGAAAGGGCGGGAAGACCCGAGATAAATTAAGAGGGAAGTCGAGTGTCAGGAAAGATGTTGAATGCTGTAATTGTGGCAAGAAGGGCCACTGTAAGCATGAATGTCACAAGAAGAAAAGTGATAAAAAAGATAAAGGAAATGAGAAAGAAGATGAATCAGATTCTACTGCGGTCGTTTCAAATAGCGACGTTGTGATTATTCTTTTAGCAGATCACGATGTTTGTCTCACGGCTACGAGTCAGGACACCGACTGGGTGATAGACTCGGGAGCCTCGTTTCATGCGACTTCACGCAGAGATTTCTTCACAAGTTACAAGTCAGGTGACTATGGGATAGTGAAGATGGAAAATTCTGACGTATCAAAGATCATAAGGGTTGGTGATATTTGTGTGAAGACCGATTTGGGCTGCACATTTGTTCTCAGGGATATGAGGCACATTCCAGACCTTCGCCTCAACTTGATGTCGACGAGAAGGTTAAATGATGATGGCTAGGAAAATCGATTTATTGGTGGGCGCTGGAAGCTCATCAAGTGTTTGTTGATCGTAGCCAGAGAAAATAAGCGTTACACCCTTTACAAGGTAAGTGTTAGTGTATGTAAGGGTGGGTTGAACGCAGCAGGAAGATTCAGCTACTGACATGTGGCATAGGCGTCTCGGCTACATGAGTGAGAAAGGGCTTCAGCTACTAATGAAGAAGCGGCTCCTTTCAGACGTAACAGGTATACCTCTCGAAACCTGTACTGACTGTTTATTAGGGAAACAACATATAGTTTCATTTGTTAAATTTGCTTCCCATGTTAATAAAATATATGTATTAGATTTGGTTTATTATAATGTATGTGGTCGTATAAGGACAAATACCTTGGGTGAGACATTGTATTTTGTTCACCTTTATAGATGATGCATCTAGGGGGGTTTGGGTTTATGCTTTGAAATCCAAGGATGAGGTCTTTAGTGTGTTTAAAACGTTTTATGCTATAGTTGAGAGAGAGACAGGTAGATCGTTGAAGTGCATCTGCACTGACAATGGTGAGACTTCTACGAGTATTGTAAGTCACTGGGTATATGGCATGAACAGACGGTTCCCAAAACCCCCAGCATAATGATGTGGCTGAGCGAATGAATCGCACCATTGTAGAGAGAATCAGATGCATGTTATCCCATGCAAAGTTGCCTAAGATGTTCTGGGGAGAAGCAATGCACACGGCGGTGTATTTGATAAACAAGTCTTTATCAGCCCCGTTGAATGGGGAATTACCTGAGAAGGTGTGGACTAGACGAGATTCGTCGTACAGTCATCTCAAGGTGTTTGGATGCAGAGCATCAGCTCACGTACCAAATGACGAGAGGTCCAAGCTTGATACGAAGATCAAGTAGTGTCTGTTCTTGGGGTACGGTGATGAAAAGTTCTGTTACAGATTGTCGGATCCGACCAAGAAGAAGCTCATCAGGGGCAGAGATGTTGTTTTCTTTGAAGATCAATGTATAGAAAACATTTGTAAGCCAAAGAAGACCGAGCCTAGTTCATGTGAGTTAGAGGACATGGATCCGGTTAGTCCTCCTGTGGTGCTTGATGACGGGGAAATAAAGCAAGGTGTAGAGGATAAGAGAGTCCTTACAGAAGATGGACCTAGGGAGCAGCCCTCACTTGATCCACCTATTAAGCCACAGGTGAGGAGGACGTCAAGGGACATCCATCAATCCAAGAAGAACTCGCCGCATGAGTACATTATGCTCACTGAAGGGGGAGAGCCAGAAGATTATTCTGCAGCCTTAGCCGACGAGCATAAAAGGGAGTGGTTGAAAGCTATGCAAGAGGAGATGTAATCCTTGCATAAGAACCACACATATGATATGGTGAAATTGCCTAAAGGCAAGAAAGCTCTGAGCAACAAGTGGGTGTTCAGAAAGAAGAATGAGCAGAAGAATTCACAAACGAGGTTCAAGGCCAGGCTAGTAGTGAAATGGTTTGATCAAAGGAAAGGTATAGACTTCGATGAGATATTTTCACCAGTGGTGAAGATGAAATCTATACAGGTGTTGCTTGGGTTGACGGCTAGCATGGATCTAGAGATAGAGCAGTTAAATGTTAAAACCGCCTTTCTCCATGGTGACTTGGAAGAAGAGAGATCTACATGCACCAACTAGAGGGGTTCAAACTCAAGGGCAAAGAGCATATGGTGTGTAGGCTTAGGAAGAGCTTGTATGGGCTGAAATAAGCTCTGAGGCAATGGTACATGAAGTTCGACTCGTTCATGTTAAAGCGTGGATATGATAGAACGGAGTTGGACCACTGTATGTTCACGCACAAGTTCTTAGATGGTGATTTCTTAATTCTGCTATTGTACGTTGATAACATGCTCATCATAGGAAATAGACATCAAGAAGATTGACAGGCTGAAACAGGAGTTAGGCAAGTCATTTGCGATGAAAGACTTGGGCCTGACAAAACAAATCTTAGGAATGGAGATAATCCGTGACAGAAGTAACAGGAAGCTTTGGTTGTCACAAGAGCGGTAAATTGAGAAAGCCCTAAAACGGTTCAATATGAATGTAGCGAAGTCGGTTAATACTCTACTGGATGGTCATTTCAAATTGAGCGACAAACAGTGTCCCAAGACAAAGACAGAAGTGGAAGAGATGCGGAAGATACCCAACGCGTCAGCGGTAGGAAGTTTGATGTATGATTTGGTGTGTACGCGCCTAGACATAGCATATGCGGTTGGTATTGTCAACCGTTATCTTGCCAATCCTGGCAAAGAACATTGGGCAGCGGTGAAATGGATACTATGGTATCTGAGAGGTTCATTCAGGGTTGAGCATATGCTAGGTGACGGAAAACCTGTGTTAGAAGGATACACATATGCAGATATGACAGGTAACATAAACTCCAGGAAGTCTACATTGGAGTTTATGTTCACGTTTGCAGGGTGAGCGGTCTCTTGACAAAGCAAACTATAGAAAGTTGTAGCATTGTCAACGATAAAGGCTGAGTACATTGCGGTCATAGAGGTATGTAAAGAGATGCTTTGGATGAAGAGGTTCCTACAAAACTAAGCCTGAAGCAAGGAACAACACGTGGTTTATTGCGATAGCCAAAATGCTATACACTTGAGTAAGAATCCAAGTTAGCACTCCAAGTCAAAGCACATAGAGACAAAAGGTGCTACAGCTTGAGAAGGTCCACACGGACGATAATGAGTCAGGCATGATGACCAAGGCATTGCTTAAGGGCAAGTTTGAGATTTGTAGAAACCTGACTGGCTTGAAGAAGGCAAATTCCTCCTGAATCAGAAAGGGAAAGATTTGTTGGAGTTTTTCCTCCTCAGTACAAAGGAGAAGAAGTGCAGCCTGAGCGTGGTCGGGTGCTCGGACCAAACTGGTCAGATGACCAAAATTCACTTAGAGGAGTGGCTCATTGCTGGACTGTTTGCATAACAGTTGGGCGCCCGACTGTCAAGTGACCGGGTGCCCGGTGCCCTGGGTGGGCTCTCGACCATGTTGGTCCGGGCGTCCGAAATTCGCGATTTCTCTCACAAAGCTCACTAGGCAGTTTTTGGCTTGGGCAGGCGCCCGACGGTCCACTGACCGGGCACTTGACCTTACGCGGATTGCTTGTACGTAGTTTTCTATTTGGGTTCTAATTCCTCCGGTTCTCTACTTAAGGGGTTTCAAATCAGGATTAGAGTATTCCATTAAGGTGTTTTCACGTCCAAGGTGAGAGAGAAAAAAAAAGAGGAAGAGAAAAAGAGAAAAGAAAGAGAGAGAGAGAGAGAGAGAGAGAGAGAAAGAGAGAGAGGAAGCTTGTAAAAGGGAGAAATTGCTCGAAGACGTGATCTTTGGTACAATCATCATCTTAGCGCTTCTACGTCCTCGTGATCGGTGAGATCTCTCCGTTTTCATTGTTCTCTTATTGTTTATCCACTCCTACGTGAGTGAAGGAGGTTTTGATCCAAGCGGTGTATGCTTGTAATCGGTTGTAACGTTCTACTTCATAGTGAATTGTTGCACTGGACTAGGTCCTGTAGTTTGTTACCTCTTCGAGGGTTTTCCACATAAAAACTCCTTGTGTCGTGTGGTTGATGCTTTACTTTTGATTATTGTATTATCATATCCCATAATTCTGGTGTTTTGGGGAGTGAGATCCTAAGGTTTTTGTGCAACGCACCCAACAAATTTGATGTTGCAAAATATACATTTAGGGCCAACCATTGGTGATTGTGTACCTTTTCAAAGTGGCTAGCGTGCTGGCCCACCATACATCTGAAGCTTACCGCAGGCGCAGGTGGTCCAAACCCTACATGTGCTCGGTGGCTGTGTCCTCTAACACCCTAATTTTACAAGAGGGGCGTAAGGTAAACAGGTCCAACAGAATAGATCAGCTGGGCCCCACTGTGGATGGGGGATCCCCAAAATCTGTCTCGATCAGATCAACGGTCTGGATCACCAAACCATGACAAAGGCAATAGTCCCACGGTTCCAATATATCATATAGCAAGGGATGGTACAGCAATTAGCAAACATTGAATTTCCATAAAGAGAAAAAAATTGATACTCTGACATAGTTGATGGTTGATACGCAGGCACAAAGAAATTGCAATTATGGCATACAAGTAGCTTAAATCAGACCATCTAAATCATAGGGCTCGATTAAGATTTCCGGTGGTCCAAAAAATAAACCTGTTTGATTTCCTAATTCGTGAATATTTTGCTGATGAAAAATAATTAATGGTCCATATTCAATAAAGACAATGGCCACTAATTGGAGGATGATATCATTTGGTTGATATGACCTTAAGATGACGACCTATCTACAGTAGGCCCTACATTTTCGACGGTTCAGCGTGAGTTACTGCATAACACAATTTTTTAGTCCGTTGAGAATTATACTCTTTAACAGATGACAACCGCAGAAAAAGTACAAGAAAACTTCATCCCCGTCTTGCTCTCATCATCATCGTCGAAGTCTCATCCAAACTAATTCAGGTGGTCTGCACAAATGCTATGACTATTTTAGGCCATGGTCCCAGAAATAAAATAGGTAAAAACTTTGGGTGAACCATTATGTGGAAACAGCAATTATTGGCCATAAAAAGCCTTTTGTGGACCACAAAAGTTTTGGATCAAGCTGATTTTTTTTCTTCCCTTTCATCCAAGTTTGTATGAAGTTACCAACAGGTTGGATGGTCAATAAACATTATGGTGGACCCTATGAAATTTTAATGGTGAGCATCAAATGAACACTGTTTCCTGTGGCGTGGTCCATCCTGAAGTTTGTGTGTGCTTAATTTTTTAACCATGACCTAAAATAAATTGTAACGTCATATGGCCAGCATGAATATACAATGTAGATGTGTGCTCTAAGGTCAGGTCTCATCCACATTCCTGGTTAGGGGGTTGTAGCAAAGTTGCGCTCTACTTTCATGCACAAGCCTATTTGATGGGGTTTTCCTCCTCAGGTGTAGAGGAGAGAGTGGTGCAGCCTGGGAGTGGTTGGGCGCCCGGTTGGTTTTGGCCGGGCGATCGAAATTTACCAGGAAGGACTGAAAAGTTACTGAACTATTTTTGGAACAGTTGGGCATCCAATGATCTACTGACCGGGTGTCCAGTCCCCAGGGCGGGCGCCCGACCATGTTGGGGTGGGCGATCGAAATTTGGCAGAATTTACTCTAAACTCTCTGGACAGTTTTTTGGTTGGGCGGGGGCCCGACCATGTGCGGACTGCGAATCCACAATTTTATTTTTTGGCTCTAATTCCTCCAGTGCTTTATTTAAGAGGTTCCAAATTGGGATTAGGTTATCCTAATTGGTGGTTTTCACATCCAATGAGAGAGGGAAAAAGAGGAAGAGAGAAAAAAAAGAGAGAGGAAGCTTGTAGAAGAGAGATTACTACTTTGTAGAGGTGATTATTGCTTAGTCGACATATTGGCTCTTCTATGTCCTCCTCATCAGTAAGATCTCTGAATTTCACATTCTCTTATTGTTTATCCATTCTTGCGTGAGTAAAGAAGGTTTGATCCAAGCGGGTTGTACTTGTAATTGGTTGTAATAGTTCTCTTTCATAGTGGATTGTTAGTCTGGACTAGGTCCCGTGGTTTTTACCTCTTTGAGGGTTTTCTACGTAAAATCTCTTGTATTGTGTGTTTTATGTTTTGATTTAGTTCATTGCTTTATCATATCCGATAATTTAAGTAGTTTGAGGAGTGAGATCCTAAGCTTTTGTGAAATGCACCCAACATTATTATGTCATAAGTTCTTCTGGGGGCGGTTGACGGGAAGCATGGTGCGGGGCTACAGTGGTGTTTGTGTGAAATCCACCCGGTCCGTTTCGTTCATTTTTTAGATCTTGTTAGGGCATGGGGCCGACGTGTCCATTAAGATAGATATAAAACTCAAATAGGTTGCCACATGAAAAAGTTTGGATGGGAAACTAGGTAAAAACTTTCATGGACCCATCACATTGTTTACATGACATCCAACCCGTGAAGCAGATGAACCCCACATGGATGAATAGATACAACAAAATCAGCCTGACTCAAAACTTAGGTGAGCAACACCAGTTAATTCAGAGGTCATAATTGTAATTTTACATTTCACCAACAGCGTGGCCCATTTGAGCATTGAAATAATAAGAGGTTTTTTTTTTTTTTTTTGGGTGAGTACACACATCCCACTATTAGTATACACATCTTCACTGTTAGTTACACTTCATTGTTAGCCACCCCTACGTTAGGATTCGATGGCTTGGTATTCTTGACACTACCCCAACTCTACTTTTTTGCGACAGTCAAGTTCACATTAATATTACCTATAATCCTGTTTTTATTCAATGCACCCAACATATCAAGGTTGATTGCCACTTTGTTCGAAAAAAAGATGCATGATGGTATCATTTATATCCCATATGCCTCTTCGAAGAGCTAACTGGCAAATGTGTTTATCAAAGTTGTACCTGTGCCTTGCTTATCTTCTATTATATCCAAGATAAGCATCCATAATATTTATGAACTAGCTTGAAGGGGGGGAATGTTAGGATATGTGGGTGTATCATGTTATTATAAATAAGTAAAAATGGTGGTCACACAAACTATCATTCTTTATTTTCCAATTTATTATAAATAAATAAGAGGAAAGAGGAAAACCTTAATTTCTTCTTCCAAGTTTTACTAGGTCAATCTTCACCCTGCTCATCTTTGGCAGCAGCACATGGCCTAATCAAATCCCTCACACACTATGTGGCATTGGAAGGAAAGTTGGGTGGTGATCCCAACACCATCCTTATCCCGGCGACAGGAATTTGTAATGCACAACGTGATGTATGTGATCTATTCATGCCGTCTATCTATTTTGCTAGCTCATTTTAAGGCACAGGCCTAAAATAGAAGCCGAACCAAAGCTCAAGTGGACTACACCACATGAAAAGTGGGGGTTGAATGCCTACTTTTGAAAACTTTTAGGAGAATACAACAGTTTTGGGTCAGTCTAATATTTTTATTTTTCCGTTCATCTAAGTCTCTAGGAACCTTATGAACAAGTTTGATGGAAAATAAACATTACAATGGCCTCAGGAAAATTTCAACGGTGGACATTATTATCCCAATGTTTCCTGTGGCATGGTCCACTAGAGTCCAATCAGGAAGGATATTGGTGTTGTTACGCTCACCACACAATCCTACTGGATCGTTTAGAGGCCCTCCACCACCCAAGTTGTACTGGACAAGCTCTATGGGCCCACAACGATGGATATGTTTTATCCACGTGGGCTGGCCGTCCGTTTTGCCAGCTTATGTTGGGGCATGAGCCAAAAGGTAGGCAGATCCAAAGCTCAAGTGGACAAACACTGTAGAAAACATCAGGGATTGAACCCTACCATTGAAACCTTACTGGAACCACAACGGTTTTGGATCAAACTGATATTTCATGTGACTTTATGAAAAGGTTGGATGGCCAATAAACAATGCAGTGGGCCCTAAGAAGTATTCAAAAGTAATGGTTTTGAGCTTTGGATCTGCCTCAATTTTGAGCCCATGCCTTACCATGAGTGGGCAAAATCGATGGACAACCTGGATAAAACACATACATCATAATGGGCCATGGTTTTTGGGTAGTAGATGATTCACTACCCTATTTGCTTCCCTTGATAATGGCATGAGTAGTGGGGGTGCATTAGATCCCCACTACTTTTCTGTTGTGTGGTCTACTTTTTTTTGTTAGCCAAGCGATGCACTCACCTTGTTAGTTGCGCAACACACCCACACTGTTAGTCACACAATACACCCACCAATGTAATTAGTGCGTCTCCTTAGCATTCGAACTTGAGACTTGCTTATTGAAACGCCAAGGCGTCTTCCAGCTGGGCTAGCAGGCAGACACATTGTGTGGTCTACTTGAGCTTTTGATCTACCCTCATTTTTGAGCTTTTGCTCTAAAATGGATGGACAATGTGGATAACACATACATCATGGTGGGGCCCACACAACTTAGTGTTGTCTCCATTCAATATGCTTTCCATCCCAAAATGAGGAGGAGATTAGGTGTTACCTGGGTAACCTGTATGCCGGTGTTACCCTGACCATAGGGCCCATATTTATTTATTTATTTATTTACTTTTAGGTAAGTACACCCACCCACGTTGTTAGTCACACTGCAATGTTAGTTTAGTCACACTGCAATGTTAGCCATCCCCACTTTGGGAATCAATACAAAGACCTCAGTGTTGAGACCAGGCTATTTTCACTCAGTCCACCACCCGAGCTATGGATGAATTTGTTGTATGTCCACGTTGTCTATTTGTTTTTACCGATCTTTTTAGGACGTGGTCCTAAAACTTAAGAAGATCCAGATCTTAGTTGGACCACACCACAGGAAACGGTGGTGATTGAATGCCATGATTAAAAACTACCTAAGGCTCACTTAGGGCCCACCGTAATATTTATTATGCCATCCAACCCATTGATAACGATAAACAAATCTGGAAGAAGGGGAACGACAAATATCAACTTGGTGCAAAACTTTTATAGCCCATAATAAGCTTTTAATGGTCAACCATTGCATCTTCCAGTGGTGTATTCCCCCTGAGATTCTTAAGTTTTGCATGAAACCCTAAAATGAGATAGAAAAAGAAGAAGAAGAAGAATGTACAACATAGATATAAAACACATTCATAAGGTGGGCTCTATAGGGATGGTTATGGCCATTAGATAGACTTCAAAAACTTCCTGCCTGGGTAAGCTAAGGGCCTGTTTGGATCGTAAGTTGCTTAAGATAAGTTACTTATGCCACAAGTAGCTTATCTTAGTTTCTACTTATTAAAAAAATAAGTATGTTTGGTAAACAACATACTTATCAACTTTTCCTCTCTTTCTTCTCTCCACAAAAGTTAAAAAGCTAAAACATTTAGCTGAAGTGATTATGTACTTTTAAGTAAAAAAGTTACTTATTACTAATTATAAACCAAACTTATTTGAAATAAGTTGCTTATCTACTGCTGGAAGTAGAAAAAGTAACTTATTTGATGGTATCCAAACGGACCCTAAGTGTGGGCCATGCTTTATGATGTTTTTGAGAAATCCATCCTTTCATCCTTTTTTTTCATATTATGTTAGGACTTTAGCCCTAAAATGAAGCAGAATCAATACTTGGGTCTTACAGTGTAAAAAATGGATAGGTAAATGCCTCCCATGAAACCTCTTTGGGTCTACCGTGATGTTTTTACATTGGACCCATGCTGTTTACAAGGTCATTTCTATTGGGATGAATTGAATAAGCAAAAGTATTACCAAACTCACTCTCAGTGAGTGAAGCCCTCACCATGAGGCCCACCTTAATATATATCCATGCTGTCCATCTATTTTTCGTGATCACTTGGGTACCATACAAAAAATGAGGCAGATCCAAATCTTAGTGGAACACATAAGTGAGATTGAACTCCCACTATTAAAAACTTCTAGGGTCCACCAAAGTTTTGGATCAAGCAGATATTTGTTTTTTTTTTTTTTTTTTTTCATCATTCATCTAGGTCTGAGTGGTCTTATAAAGAGGTTAGATTGCAAATAAACATTTCAGTAGGCCCTAGGAAATTTTTAATGGTGGGCGTTCAATCACCACTAATTTCCTCTAGTGACATTTGGATCTGCCCCATTTTTGGGGACCATGGCTCAAATGAGCTGACAAAACGGATGGACAACGTCGATATACAACAGATACAAGGAGGGCCTCACCAATAAAGCTATTACCACTCCCTCATCTAATCCACGCTTTCAAAGAGAGTTTATAATCTTTGAAGGATGGGCCACTCAACCTGGGCTGATGGGCATTTGGCCATCCTAGTCCAAGCTTGGCCTGTTTATAAAATGGGCTTGATATTTAAGCTTCAGCTCGACCCTCAGGCCTAATACACTAGCCTAAGCCCAGCCTGAAAGTCTAACAGCCTAAGTCGACCCATTGACACCCTAAAGCCCTAACCTATTTATTAAAATGAGCCCATGTTAGCCTAAACCCCTCAGTGACCTATTACGTTATGGACAAGTCATACATTTCAATACTTCACACACCTCTACCATTTTCATGAACATAATCTCTTCTTATCTATTTTCAATATTTTTATGCACCTCTATTTGCTTACCTACTTCCACTATTTTCATTTGCATTTGCTTTTTTACTTACATTTATTATTCTCATTTATATCTATTTTCTTTACCTACTCTTATTATCTTCATTTATATTTATTTGGACACATGTCATTGTTTGGACAACCTCCCCAATTCTATAAATAGGACTATTACGAATTAGATATATGTAATTCACGACCTTATTATATTTCATTGAAACATATGAATTGGGTAATTGTTTTTTTTTTTCCCTATTCTTTTAATATTTTATAATTTTTTCTTACATTAACCTACAGGCTACTAAATTTGTGCTTTAATTTTAGGACAAATATATAATAATATTATTAATTTAGAATTTTTTGCCATTATCACTTGTGTGTCTCAAGATTTATATATTTCATTGTATATTGTAAGGGATAAAAATCAGCATATTTCATATTTAATTGGGATATTAGAGGAAACTGAAAAAGGTAATATATTTGTCTTTTAAATTTTATTTGAATATTTTTATAAATTCTATTTTAACGTTAAAAATTCTTTTTCATGACATGCTTAAACTAACCTGAGTATTTTATACAAGTCGCAGCGAATCTAGACTTGACATTGAGCCCGCAGCTCGCGATCTCCGTCTCTCTCTCCTAATTTCTCTCTTGTGCTAGTTTTAAGTCAGTAAGGCACACGGATATCAATCTAATGGCTCAGATTGTTTCGTTATGTGAAATCTCTCCGAAACCATTTGCATGGGGTTTGATCGAATGAGGAAGAAGATTTACCCTAATGGCGATTTTCATTTGGACTGTTAATCTCGAGATCTGATTCGTCTGGACAATATGATCGGCGGTTGCAAAATATTTCGAGTGCGCACGTTTCTTGTGTGGGTAGAAGCCAGAAGCGGTTGGATTTTTAGTTATATGCTCCGCTAGATTTTTTTAGATGGATCTTCATCTCGATTTATGGCTGGGATGATTCTTGGTTGTAACAACTCGAAGCAGGTGGTGGGAATTTTTTTTGGATTAAAACGAGCTGGAGTCCTCTGATTTCGAATATTCTTCCTCGCTCGAACAATGGTTTGTAACTGTTATTGCGCTCACACATGTGCATGTAACCGTGTGGAAAGAGGAGTTTTGGTCGGAAACTCATTCTGCACATACGAATGACCTAATTGTGGGAATCAATTTATATATTTCATTGTATATTATAGGGGATAAAAATTAGCATATTTCAAATTTAATTGGGATATTAGAGGAAACTGAAAAAAAAAAAAAAAGGTAATATATTTGTCTTTTAAATTTTATCTTAATATTTTTGTAAATTTTATTATATGTTATAAATTCTTCTTCATGACATGATTAAACTAACCTGGGTATTTTATTCATGTAAAATAATTAAAATTAAAAAAGTAATTTAACCATGTAATAGTTTTGAATATATTATCTTAAATCTTTATAATAGTATGGATAATGAGTTGCAATAGGGTGGCAAAGAGAGACTATATTTACATCCTACCCTATCTGGCTTTTTAAGGTGTAAAGTAATTAACAAATGCCTAGGTTTTTTTTTGTGTTGGTGAGTTAGAGAGAGATGGATTCAAGGTGTAACTCCAGGAATACTTACAAAGGGTAACTGATGGCTTCTCCAGAACTAATAAAAACTACAGACATCCAAAATGCCCTTGGACTGTTTTGGGCATTTGGATTTTTTATTTCCAATGGTGGACATTTAGACATGAGCAGGCTTACTGACCGAAAATTTTGGCCATGCCAGTCTGCACCATATATCATAAATGGGCCTAGAGTCGGGCACCACTTCTAGCCCTAAAGAAAGGCAATCGAAGCTGAAGCTCTTAATCATCCGTCCACTTTGAGATGGGCCTGACTTGTTCCCAAGCCCAGTCCATGTCAGGTAAAAAGAAAGCTCCTATCCCAGCCCGCCATCAGTAGTAGTGAAAATTGGTGATCATCCATAGACTATGGAATAGGTGGCCAACATTCATTTGCACTTTCTACATATTCTGCTAAATCAATTGTGAATAGTGTAATGTGATGATTTCACCAATTGGGCAACCTGGGACTTGGATGATGACATTTTTTTTTCCTTTTAACCATTCATTTTGCAGCCACGAGGTAGACAGTTATGATCTCCAGCCAACATGATTTTTGGTCAGCGTGGCCCATATTTTGGATAGGCCATGGGCAGGCCAGGTGTAACACCCCATCTTTTCAACATCCAAGTATTGAAAATTTTCAAGTATTATCATTAGAATCCAAGTAGTAAACATGTGCGGGGGAACACACAAACCTACACTTAAAAACTTTTTTTAAGATGGGTTACACGCTTGCACGTACAAATGGACTCACAAACGCACGCTTAGGTGCACTTTTTCATCATAGTGAACTTTGAGGCTTTATATATCCTAAGTACTTATGAGTTCATCAAACCAATTATTAAATCAACCATTCACTACTAGATGAAATATCTGACCATTCACTTTGAATTTGAACTATGGTAAACTAACCATCATATTTCTATATCCGCTGGTTCACATATCAAATTAAAATTTTAATCCGCTCATCTTGTTTGTCATCTATTAATATGCTTAAATAACTGTTAAATCTACAATCTAAGTAACTTACATATGTGAACGAGTCACTCTGATTTAATAATCTACATTCTTAACATATACCACGTTTAAAAACCACTTGTTAGTATCTGTTTAGAAAATTGATAGTACATTAACCCATATATATGATTAAATTCCTAATTATCCAATTGTTTTAATTTTACCCATTCTTCTTACCCTCTATCATAACTATATTCACCAAATGAACCATCTAAATATTGAATTAAACTATTCATTCGGAAGATAATAGGATATACATCAAAACTAGGATATTAATATACGTTGTTCTAAAAGTTCAATCCTCAGTGTTTATTTCGTGCAGCTCACTTGAGTCATGGATATTGACTATTTTTGGGCCATGTCCCAATATCATATGGAATGGAAAAACATGGACCGAGCGGATTTCTCTAAAACGTTCCGATGGATGCGGATTAGCTAACAGTAGCAGTCTCGCACTGAAGCGACGTCACCACGTTCTGTGCCATCATGATGTATGTGTTGCATCCACACCGTCCATCTATTTGGAGAGATCATTTTAGGGCATCAGCCAAAGAATGACACAAAGCTCAGGTAGACCCACCACAGAAAACAGCGGATAGTGACGCCCACCGTTGAAAACTTCCTGGGGCCACGATGTTTATTTGAGATACATCCTCTTTATAAGTTAACATATACATGGAATTAGGAAAACACAAATATCAGCTTGATCGAAAGCTTCCGTGGCCCCAAAAAGTTTTTAATGGTAAACGTTCAATCCCCACTGTTTTCAGTGGTGGGTCCACTTTAGCTTTAGATCTCCCTCATTCTTTGGCTCATTCCCTAAAATGATATCTCCAAATTTATGGACGGTGTGGATGAAACACATACATCATGGTAGGGCCCACAAAGCGTGGTTACGTCATTTCAATAGCGAGACTCGCTACTCGGGTTCAGTAGCTGATCAGCGTACGCTTTCGATTGTAGTAACTTCATCATTAAATCTCGAGGCAAAACAAATATGCGGATTCTGTAAAGCTTTTTCCCTCTCCTCCTTTTTAGTCTGCGAAAATAATAAGGAATTTCATAGAAAAAGAAGAAACCCTATCAATGGCGGAAAGTGCAGAAAAATCGCAGGAAGTGGAAAGAAGCAGAACCAGCAGGACTTCTTCATCTCCTTTACCTTCAGAAACCTCATCGAGCGGTCGCGTTCTTCAGTTCGCTCCCTTCCAGAGCGCGGTAGACGAGGGGTTCTGGCGGAGGTTATCGTCTCTCAAGCTCGACAAGCTAAGGCTTGACGAATCTCCCATCAACATCACAGGCATGTTCTTCTCTCTCCACGATCTTGAATTCTTCTCCATCAGATACATCCAATCCTGTGCCTGGCAGTGCTTCAGAAACCCTGGAATCAATTGTGTGGGCTGTGACTGGGCCATTACCATAGCAACAAATCTCATTCCCGCAATTTCTCGGGAGATTTTCATATTTGTCTATTTTCTCCCGAGATTGTCGAAAAATCTCTCTGAAAATAAAATACTGAAAAAATATTTCGTATAGATTGATAAATAGTATTAGAATTTAAGTATATAGGTATAAAATGATTTCTTCTAGATTATAAAAAAAAAAAAAATCGCTTTAAAACCCCGATAATTTCGTGAAAAAACTGCGAAAATTCATAACTACGGAGATTTTGAAATTTTTATGAAATTTTCCTGATATTGATATTGTTTGATCACTGTTCCGTGAAAATATTGTGATTTTGAAAATATCGGTTGATATATGTCTCAGTGCCTGTGACAGCTGTAAGTGGGTCTGAGCTTGGGCATGTCTTCAGGATGGCGAGGTTATCAACAGGCCTGAATATCAGACCTATTTCCAGGCGCATGGCCCTAAAATAAGGCCCGTGTATGCCCTCGATGGGCTAGGTCCAGAAGCCCGAAGGGCTGGCTCAGCCTGTCAGCATCCCTCCCCCTACCTCTAAATTTGATTGATTTTAGCTGTCCATCCACAGAACCATTGGTCTCCGCGAATTCTGTACACTGCATTATTCCTCCATGAACATTAAAATAGAGCGGTGAATATTTTCTGTTGATTGTTAGGGATTCTTTAGCAGAGACTGATGAATGGATCCCCCCAAACTGCATTCAGATCGATTAGTGGTAAAATGGATGAGGAATTCATACTGACAATTTCGGTGCGGTTAGGTGCACTGTTGAATCGAGTTGCAATTATTCTTTGGATTAGGTGGAAATGACCTAATTCTGACTCCATTCCTTAGCATTAGCATTGAGGGTCTTTGCTGCTTCGAAGTTGGGCTTGAAAGAAAGGCATTGCAATTTGAGGGTTTCCTCATTGTGGATACTGGAAACATCACTAATTTTCGTCGTCTCTCTAGTATTGCAATTCAACAATTCACTCATGTATCCAAATGCAGGTTTGGCATGGAGAGAGAGAGAGAGAGAGAGAGAGAGAGAGAGAGAGATGTACTAGTTCGACATGTAAGTTTATGCTCATTCCAAAAAAAAAAAAATTTGGCTAGGTTGTTTCTGGAACTCGAGAAGAGCATTTTAACTTGGATGTTAGATGTTCAATCTTTACTATCTACAAAGTTTTTGGCAGGAATAGAGATTTACTAAAGACTAGCATTTTCAGACCATAGAGATTATCAGTAATTGGGACTTCAGAAATATGTAAAATCTTGCTTGACTGCCATATGATAGATAATAACTGGTGTTGTTAGATTGTTAGAATACAAATCAATTTCATTTTCTTTTCTATGCTTTGGTCTTCAAGCTGGGACTTGATCCCAAAACTCTATGATGTAGGCATTAGGTTTGTGCAGTTGAGCTTTCTTTTACTGGAAATTTGTTGAAATTCAAAGAAATGCAGCAATCTGTATGCGCCAAAACTCATGAAATTGATAAGAAGAGTTCCCCAATGGTCTTGCGAGCATATGTTGCCTACTCATGAGCACAGCTTCTATACTTCAATGCTAGGATATGGATTTGGCATGACTACTGTACTTGTGTTGATGAAGATCTGGGTTTACTACCACTTTGAGAGTTTAGGTCTCATACTTGCGGATATTGATTTTGTGAGCCATACTTATGCTTACGGCAGTAGTTTTGTTCTAGTTTAACTATTAGTTTTACTTTTATTTCAGTCATGCCACTAATCTTGACATGGGATCAAATAGAACTTATAAAGATATTGGAAGTCTCCATAAAACTTCATGAAACTAACCACAAAGTATCTATATGTTGGTTTTATTTTATTGGTAGGCTAGGATATTGACCTATCTTGATAGGGCTTTATCTACTTCATGCAGAGATACACTTGCTTCTTTCATATTCAAAGCCTTCGACACTGTTAATATCATGCATTTATGCTTGATGACCTGTGGTACATATTCTTATATGTAAATGGATCTCGTGGGCAGGCTTCTATGCACCTTGTTCGCACGCACAAGTTTCTAATAATTTGCAGCTTCTTGCCGAATCATTCCCGCCTGATGCTGGTGAACAATCATCAACCCAAGAAATGAGTCGTGGTAATAGGAACAGATGCCCTGTTCCAGGTACACTTTACAACACAAATACACTAGAGAGTTTCCATGCCCTTGATAAACAGAGGTTGCTAAAGATGGAATCGAAGAAGGTATTCATTCAAGAGAAGCTTTTACTTTTCACTTGCTTTTGCAATTCTTGTGTGTGTTTTTGGTGGTATTAATGTATTTGGCTATGGATTTCCCCCATTTGTCAAACTATTTCTCAAGAGAGGAGCTACAAGATTCTTGAGTTAAGGCTTTTTCACAAGACAAGTTTGGTCCATGGTTCAATCATTGAGACCATTGTCTATTGCTTCATCAACCATGGATGGACCTTGTCCAAAAATTTCCTCATTAAATTTCGATTTTCTGGCCCATAAATATATGGTAGGAACAGAATACAACAATGGTCCACATTCAAATTAAAGTCCCTTGAATGGTGTCTAGGATCGTACAATGTGAGTATTTTTTAGGGTATGGTCCATCCACCATCCCATTTGTCAAAGCTGAAAACCAAATTATAGTGTGAAAAGGCTCAGGTTGACTATCCTATAGTTCTTCTCTCCAAGATAACACCTTTTTCAATTATGAATGTGATGAAAAATATATGAATAATCATTAATCTCACATACTTAATCATGCTCATTTGTAAATAGATTTGGGAAGGACATTCGTTCTGGAAAAGCAGAGGAGGAGAGTGCAGTGATTTCTAGGTTCCTTCTAATCTCATTTGCTGATCTGAAACGGTGGTGCTTCCATTATTGGTTTGCATTTCCTGCTTTGGTGATTGATCCTCCGGCAACCTTAACTAATCTGCAACCAGCTTCACAGTACTTCACTTTAGAAGAGGTCCCAACACTAGATTATTTTTTGGATTTATGATTTCAATTTGTCTCACTGAGTGCATTCTGTGGCATTTCTAATGTGATTATTGTTTTATATTAGGGGCAATTGCTAGCAGCAGCATGTAATGAATGGCGCACGAGCTCAACTGCAGGTTGGGCAAATGCTTGTTTGCTTACTGCTTCATTATCTTTTAAGAAATTATTTTCATGGAAAAGTTAACTGTGTTTCATTTCTTTGTTCTTGATCACTGAAACACACCTCAGATGTGCCATTCTTTCTGGTTACTATAGCTTCGAATTCACAGGCCACTCTTAGGCCACTGAGGGACTGGGAAGCCTGCAAGGCCAATGGTCAAAAGGTTCGTCCTGACTTATATATCCTAGTGCACATTTTTAGCTTAGGTACATTCTATTTGAATGTGCAATAGTCATTTCTATGGATTTAACTAATGATTTTGTAAGAAATAACAACATATTGTCTCCAGATTGTATACTCAAATGTTCGACGCTATTAAAATATGAGTTTCTTCTATGGCCATCACTTAAAAGTTGTGGTACGTGGTGTTGGCAGGTGCTATTTGGTTTTTATGATCCATGCCACCTTCCAAGCAATCCTGGCTGGCCTCTCCGCAACTTCCTTGCACTGATTTGCTCAAGGTGGAAGATTGAGAAGGTTCGCTTTCTATGTTATCGAGAAAAACATGGTTTGGCAGATTTGGGATTGTCCCTTGTTGGTGAAGCCGTGGTTTCAATTCCTGAAGGTAGAGACCCATAAAACGGATAAACAGTCTTCTCCAATTAATTTTACCTCCTAAATACATAGATTTCACTTAATTCTAAAGTTAGATTGGCTTGCCTCCTAAACTTGCACATTATCTTCTGTAGCCTGGAAAGATCCTCAATACATACCTAAGACTGTGGGATGGGAACTGAATAGAGGGAAGTTATCATCTAGGTGTATCAGCCTTGCTGAATCAATGGATCCAACCAGGTATATAGTTTTTATAGTCCACTTATTAGGAGCCCACCATTTCTTCTTCTTTTTTAATCATTTACTAATGTTGTTCACAGGTTGGCCATATCTGCAGCAGATTTAAATTTGAAGCTCATGCGATGGCGTACGTTGCCTTCTCTAAACTTAAGTGTTTTATCTTCTGTTAAGTGTCTTCTCTTAGGAGCTGGCACACTCGGATGCCAGGTTGCTCGTATGCTTATGGTGAGTGTTCGAAAACTACCGAATGAAAGATCTTTGTCTCTCTTTGTCAGTAGATGAAATAAGTTACATCTGTTTGCAGGCGTGGGGTGTCCGAAAAATCACACTACTTGACAGTGGCCGAGTGGCTATGTCTAATCCATTAAGGCAGTCTCTCTACACTTTTGATGATTGCCTCAACGGCGGTGATTTGAAGTCTGTTGCAGCTGTTAGAAGTTTAAAGCGTATATTTCCAGCTGTGGTAATTTTCTATATCTTCTACATTTTTAGGTTCATTATGGGGAAGTTACTTGTTTCAATATGCATGATATTTTTCAGGAAGCAGAAGGTATTGCAATGGCAATACCGATGCCAGGTCATCCTGTGCCCTCCCAAGAGGAAGCTAGTGTGCTCGATGACTGCAAGCGTCTTCAGAATTTGATTCTTTCCCATGATGTGACTTTCTTATTAACGGATACAAGAGAGAGCCGATGGCTTCCAACGCTTCTTTGTGCCACTGCTAACAAGGTGGATTTCTACACCTTTTTGGTTTCTGGAATGCGTATTGTGTGGGTAATTTATGAGGGTGTGAGTCTTGTATAAATTATGCGTGCCTATAATGCTGGAGGTTGTAAAAATGCCGTTGGTTTGGATGAAAATGTTGAGTTAATATTCATTCATTATACAACATCAGTGATACTATGGTTGCCCTGACTCTATTACGGGGATGCAGTCTTTCTTACGGCAGTTACTGCAAATAGAAATTATAGGCTGAGATATTTTAGCAGGCATGAACAAGGGTGTCATTAAGATTCTATTTGCATTTGAAGGATTCAAAAGGACTTGAATCCTTTTTTTGCTTGCCAACAGTGTCTAGCGGCAAGCTTCCATCTATGTCATCATACCCGTTAGTGTTATTGCATGAAGAATCCATGCCATCACATGCATTTGTTTCGGCACTCCACCAAAACAACAAGAGGTTTGATGATGCAGAGCCATTGAGATCCTTTTGAATCCTTTGAATGCAAACAGGCCCTAAATCTAGGTTGTGACTTCATTTTTTATTTTTATTATTATTTAAAGGAGCATCACCAAATGTATCATGTTTCCAACCCACTTAGTTGGGACAACGCATAGAGGATGGTGACTAAATGTATTGTGTTCCAACTTCCAATCATCAAAGCTAGCCTTCATTTTTTTCCCCTAGATTGTTTATGATAAGGACAATTCTGGGGGCTGGACATTGGTGGTCAGAAGTTATTTAAATTATGATCTGTTCTGATTCTGTTTTATTTGCAGATTGCTATTACCGCAGCTTTAGGATTTGACAGCTACCTTGTTATGCGCCATGGGGCTGGTCCTATCAGTTCTAGTCCTAGTGTTTCTGGCAGAGTTAGTGCTAACGATGAGGCCGAAGATACTTTGGTTGCTAAGATGGACAATTTATCTACAGAAGATGTTGATGGAAGGTCACGGTTGGGCTGTTACTTCTGCAATGATGTTGTTGCGCCCATAGACGTAAGCAAAAGCTCTAGATCTAATTATTCTAGTTTTATTATGCATCAGCATTAACTCTATCACTATCTTTCAGAGTTCTTTGTACTTATGATTGGTCCCTGAAAATAGCAGTTATTGATCTCTCTTTCTATAAAAAAATAAATGGCATACCAGGTGAAACTCAAATAGTAATTAGCAATTTAGCAATCCTTAAGATCTTGTTCTCTACTACATGCAGTCAACATCCAATCGGACACTGGACCAGCAATGCACAGTTACCCGTCCAGGGCTCGCCCCAATTGCTTCTGCTCTCGCAGTTGAGTTGCTGGTGGGGGTTCTACATCACCCTGACAGGTAAAGCCTGACCCATGTGAAGCAAACCCATTTGGTTGTTTGCTGTCAAACTGAATTTTGTAGTCCCACAGATGGTTTTAATGGTGCACTTGGGTGTAATACAAATGTGATTGGCAAGGTTTTTGAAGCGTACTTGCAGCCTATTTGCCAGACGCCAAAAATGAGATCATCTAATTTTAGTTAATCTAATTATGTATATCAGATAATATTTCTTTTTGGTAGGATTAAAAATAATCTTAATAACCAATGAACATGATCTCTAGTTCATAACTTATGATTAACTAGAATGACAAGAACTCATTTTAGGCATCTACCTGAACAGGTTGTGTTTTAGTTGGAGCGGGAAACAAAACCTGCATTAATTAGGCTTCTTTTTAACTTTTTCTTCCGCCACAAATCATTATCGAAATAAGAATGGGAAGAGGTCCCATTCTTATCTCAATCACCATCTGCACTATTGCATCATTCCCACTGTGGGCAATGGGGAAATCCCAAACAATCCCTAAAATGACTTGTAGTGATCCTCTTTTCGTTTCTTGTTTCCACCTCATCTAAAACTTGGGTTTGTGTAGGATACATGCTCCAGGTGAGATTTCTGATTCCAGTTTTGGTAGCAAAAGCGAGCAACCTCTTGGTATTCTGCCCCATCAAATCCGAGGTTCCCTTTCTCAGTTCTCTCAGCTCACGCTCATAGGTTACTCCTCTAACAGTTGCACGGCCTGTTCCAACATTGTAAGTGTCCTTTCCAAATCTATGATGTCATTAAGTCAACATTGCGCTTTTGATTTTAATGGTGAAACTGTCCCTTAATTAATTTGATGGTCTGGTTCAGGTCTGCATAGAGTCATCAACATCTCTTAGCAGTGAATTGCATGCAGGGCTGTCAATGGACTGGGCTGGCCTGCCAGGCTCCTGGCCCCAGCCCGGCACTGGCTAGCTTGGGTTCGATTTTGAGGCCCATGTGCCAGTTTCGGGTTGATTTTAAGGCCTGAAAAATAGTTGCGCAGGACCTATATTTATCAACATTTCATATTGAGACCAGACATAAAGCCTGTCCTGTTGACAGCCTTCCTTGCATACACAGTCACACATTGGCATTCACAAGCTGGCATGCATTGTATGCCCTAAGCATGCAGCATCTGCATGTGCATGTCTGGCCATGTAGTGGAACTGAGTGGGGAAAGTGGGGAAGTGTTATGGTAATAGCTTCATTTTCTGTGATTTTTCTCTCATCGCTGCAGTTGGTCAAAATTTCAGGTTGTGTCAGAATACAGAAAAAAAGGAATGGAGTTTGTTGTCCGAGCTATTATCCAACCATCCTATTTAGAAGATCTAACAGGACTGACGGAGTTGATGAAGTCAGCAAGCTCGTTCGATCTGGATTGGGATAACGATGCTGATAATGATGCTGAGTCTGAGGCACTTATAATCTGATCTCCACCATACATGGGCCCTGAAATTTACATGATTCAAGCTAATGACCTTTTACATTCTTTCCCCACTGAAAATTAGAGCCCCTCATTTAAAACCTGCCTTATTGCTGTCTTGTTTAATCATGATGTAATCAGTTGTAAATATGGGGTTATCTCATTAGACCTTTGCTAGCAGTTGGTTGGAGAAGATGAAATGTGAAGTGACATGTCTAGTTGGAAAACTTTGCTTGATGTAAAAGTGGGAAATGCCTCGATTTGGAAAGAGAGAGCATGCCAATGCCCAGACTACTGGACTTTGGGACGGTAAATAGGTAGTCGAGCCTGGTCTAATCCCAAATGCCACCATATTTCTAAAACTTGCTGGGTGACTCGAACCTCCAGCAAGTACTTGACTTGGTGAGATTTTGAGCTGAGCTGCTAGGAAAGTTGGCCCTGGTCTGACTCAACCGTGACTTAGGATGACTCATCCAGTTGACTTGACCTCTAGATCAACTCAACACAAGAAGTGGTGAGTCGACCAAGTAATTCACATGCGAACATTAATAAAAATTTAATGGGAGGGATGACTTCTCCATGCTTGAATTGGGACGCAGATTGCATGCTGACAGTGCTAGTAGCTCGCTACTTGGATGATGCTGTGGGCCCCACTGTGACGCATGTGTTTTATCCACACCATCCATCCATTTTGGATCATTATTTTAGCAAATGAGCCTAAAATCAGGCAGATCCAAATCTCAGGTGGACCACACTATAGGAAAACAGTGGTGATTG
Organism: Liriodendron chinense; assembly: GCA_003013855.2. Lineage (NCBI taxonomy): Eukaryota > Viridiplantae > Streptophyta > Magnoliopsida > Magnoliales > Magnoliaceae > Liriodendron > Liriodendron chinense. The sequence goes on along the minus strand of PVNU02000440.1, from coordinate 1,510,445 downwards.
AACATCCACCATTAAAAGCTTCTTAGGGCCTAGTGTAATGTTTATTTGCTATCCAACCTGCTGATTAGTTCGACGCAGGTCCTCGGTGAAGGCAAAACGCAAATATCAGCTTGATCCAACCCCCAAGCAGTTTTTAATGGTATCATTAAGTCAACACTATTTCCTGCAGTGTGATCCACCTGAGATTTGGATCTGCCTCATCTTTTGTGTCAAGCCTAAAATGTGCTGGCAAAACGGATGGGCGGTGTGGATAAAATACATACATCATAGTGGGGTCCACAGCACCTCTTGCTACTGGCAGAGTCAGTATGCAATCCGCGTCCCTCAAACTGAGTTACTCGGTTCGGTAACGTGCAAAACGACAGGAGGGAATCAAAGCCACGACCTCGCCAACCGGAGAGGCGTTTCATAGATTGATGTAACTTTGTATTTTATATTACTTGTACTATTTCGACTATGTTAAATACTTATACCCATTCTTCCATTTTTTTCTTTTTTCTTTTTAATATATGTGATTATTAAATATGGAGCCAGCTAGGCCGACTTTTTCAGTCAACTCAACCCGGCTGAACATTGGATCGAGTTTTCAGGTTTTCGAACCATGAATGCCAAAAATGGGCATCCCTCAATGCTCAGGCCGGGCTTTGATAGAAAAGCTCCTAGACATCAAAAACTAAGCATGGGAATGGGGTATCCGTCAGGCCCTGGATTCAGACCCAGAGCCAGCACAATGGCCCTGATGTTTAGCCCCATAGAGTTGAGAGAAGTTCAATCGGCCGACCAACCGACACGCCTAACCAATTTCTTTAGGTCGAGATAAAAGGAGCTTAAGCAATCAGTACTTTGTAACTCCATCGGCTGCAGTGTGCTGGGCTGAGGTTTAATATTTTAGGCTTTTGGGCTTCGCTGGGGACACTTTTTGGGCCTGAAAAGTAAACAGGCTGGCCAAGGGTTCAAGCAAAAACAACTTTATTCGAGCCCAGGCCAATCCTGATTCTATGCCCGTTTATATCTTGTATGGGCCAGGCATGGGTCTGTGGCTTCAGACCCATGGCTGGGACCATACCTAAATTTCAGGCCCGAAATTTAAACAGGCAAGGCTCGGGCTGGAGCTCAGCCCAGCCCATTCTCAACCATCGTCCGTCCCATCTACCGAGTTCAATAGGCAATGGATGGTGGGTGATCCCATCTACCGAGTTCAATAGGCAATGGATGGTGGGTGATCGACCACAACACGAAACATTGTCTAGATTTCATGAATGCATGCTCCTTTTTATTTTGCCAAAAGACTAACATCGTTTTCATTTCAACCTCCGGCAGACAGAAAAAGTCATGTTCTGCTACATTGTTGACTAATAGTTGCAATGTTATAACTTACAAAAGAACAGTAACCCACGCAGCATCGCACTGCGTTTGACAAAGAGTAGTTAGCTGCTCAAATCCCACCCACTAGTGAAGTATGCCGCCTCATTGGTAAGAGTTTTCAGACTCCAATTGCGGTGAATAACATAAGAGTTTCTTGCGACCGGCACACGCAACTTCATCCCATGGCTGCAGCTGACCCAATGGATGCCTGCCTCCTCTACAAGTGATCTGCTCATTGAAATGATTTAGTAATCCGGATAAAAGGTGGGCAGTCTTGGCAAATTGTACTCTCTGTGAGGACTTTATAACCCCCATTGGTGGAAAGCAAGGGCCCACCCCTAGTCCAGGGGGCCCTCTTTCTGCAGCCAATAGGTTGTCATAGTCCTTAAGCGCCGCTACACGGTGTTTTTTTTTTTAGCAATTCATACACTAAGGTCATGGGTTCAAGTACCCATTGTGGAGTGGATGGGTATGTGCGTGTAAACAAAAAAAAAGAAAAAGAAAAGTGCATACTTGTATGTTCATGGATATGTTCCCATCAGGTCGACCATACTGTAAGTTAAGGTTGAGCTATGTGGACCCCACAGTGATGTGTCTAAGACATCCACCCGTCCGTCAGATGCCTCGCCCCATGCTAGGCCTAGATCCTAAAATCTGGCCCAATCCATGATTATGTGGGCCGCACCATGAGAAACAGTTGAGAGTCAACATCAACACATCAAAGCCTTCTTGATTCTTTGTGGAACCCACTAAGATGTGGTTTAGACTTCCGACCTGTTCGTTGTGTGTGTACCACCTAGACAAGGAGTTCCTACCAACTTTCAGGCCATTCTAAAATTCACGTGGGCCCCACGAAGTGATTTTAGATGTTTTAGGCATGATTTTGCACTATTCCAGAATATATGGCCCACTTGAGGTTTTTGCAAAATTGCTGATTTTTTGGGACACCCCATGTCTAGGAGGGGAGTCATCAGATGCACGGTACAGATGCCACGTAGACATCATGGTGGAGCCCATATAGCTCCACCTTGCATAACTTAAGGTAAGGTCTACCTTTAGGAACATTTCCCATGGGCACACACATACATGTGGCTAAAACAACATATATGCCTGCAAACATTCAGACTTGCAAGCATGAAGTGGAGATTGATATGAACACAAGTCCTCATATACAACACAAGCAATAGTGCAAGAGACTGATAATGAGAAATCAAATGAAAAATTTGAAGAACATATATGGTTTTGCTGACGTCTCCACCTTCACGGAGACATTAGCAACATCACCAAAAGTTTTAAACCGAATACAGGGTGATCTATCATCAACTGAACCATTCATTCACTCATACAACTAGGAGCAAGCCATGCTGATCGGATGATCTTAACCTTTTGGATGAGGCCAATTTGTTAGAACTGCCTATTGTTTACAAACCATAAATCACATGGTTAGAATCATCAAATCTAGATTGTAGATCATTACCATTAAACTACTATTATTAAACCTTGGGGCATTTTGTTCAATCATTCTCCTGAACCAACTGTTAGCATAGGGCGCACAACGTGTTTGGGTCTTTGGTTGGGTTTGTCTTGCCTTTGGTGGTAGTGTATCATTATTTCATTTGAGCAGTATGGTGAGGACGATACATCAAGCTTTCCTGATATTTGGTCCAACCAGACATGCACTTATGTATTTTGATTTTTTTTTTATATGTAGAGGCTTGTCATACATACTAGAGTGTAGAATACATGTCATTTTCATCATGTTTCTTTCTTAGTTTGAGTACCGCAATATGACTTTTGTATGGTTTACTAACAAAGGACAAATTCATTGCGGTAAGTATTCCATTATTAGTCATTTTTATCAAAAGACTAATCATGATATGTGCGCTCCATATGTTGATTCCATCACTAATTGTTTTTTCACACATGCTTTTAGTGCAAATAGCTACTAAACGTGATTGGCATTGTCTTCGCCTCCTTCAAATTGATCAGCTACTTGGGTGGACCTCCAAACTCCCTATCTTGCTCTGCTCAGCTATGTTGGCAATATGCTCGAGTAGCTCCTCTTCTTGAGTGTCTATCTTGATACACTTGTAAAATGTGTTCAGCATTATTTGAAAGAGGCCGAAGACGAAGCCAATCACGTTTAGTAGCTATTTGTACCAGAAACATGTGTTAAAAAATAATTAGTAATGAAATCAACATATGGAGTGCACAAATCAGGACTAGTCTTTTGGAAAAAGGACTAATAATGGAACACTTACTACAATGAATTTGCCTTTCGTTAATAAACCATACAAAAGTCATATTGCGGCACTCAACCTGAGGAAGAAACATAATGAAAACAGCATGTACTCTACGCTCCTGGTACATATGATAAGCCTCTACATAAAAAAATAAATAAAATCAAAATACATAATGGCATGTTTGGCTGGACCAAATATCATGGAATTGGTTACACCAAATATCAAGAAAGCTTGATGTTTCATCCTCACGATGCTGCTCAAATGAGATATTGATACATTAACGCTGAAAGCAACACAAACCCAAGGACCCAAACACGTTGTGGGCCCCATGCTAACAGTTGGGTCAGGAAAACGATCGAACAATTACCCCAACGTTTAATAATAGAAGTAGTTTAACCATAATGATCTACAAATCCAGATTCAAAACCATTTGTTGGAAGAAGGGTAGAAATCCACTTTCTTTCTATTGATTGGAAGCTTAGGATCTCACCAATAAGCATAATTTTTGTACCATGGCTTGCTCCTAGTTGTATGAATGAATGAACAGTTGGATCGACATTAGGTCGCCATGTGTGCAATTTAAAATGTTTGGGATATATATATATATATATATATATATATATATATATATAAAAGAAACAAGAGCACAGCGTGCTATCCTGGCGTCTTTGCTGTGCAACAGTCGGAAGCTAAGTTAGAGACTTTCCTGCTTTTGCTTCCACCAAGGAATCAGATGATGAGGTTTTTGGAGCTTCCTTTGTAGCAGGCTCCACTTTTTTCGTCTTCACAGCTCGTATTTGATCTGCGAGTGAAACCCCTCTTCGCATTTTCTCTTTCTTGATGAAATCTAGATCCCACTCCTCGATAGTCGGACCTGGGCCATTTGACATGTCTCCTCCACTCGCAATTAGATCCACCATTGACTTGTGATCAATCTACGACCGGATGAATAACATCACCATTAGAACTAGATAATTGGATGAATATTTGTGGCTATGTTACCATTCTAGTACATGGTACAAGCAATGTTACAAAGTTTCACCTGGGAATTTTGGGGAGGCAATTATTGCAATTCAGCAGAAATTTGGCACAAACTTCTGGAATTTTTTGGTAAAATCATGAAATAAAAAATCCATAATAAATAAGAAAATAAAAATATAAGGCATCATGAATCCTGACAATATGACGTTCTAACTTGATAGAGTGGAATGGCGGAATAGGATTTGTGTAGCCGACCCCAATTAGTTGGGATGAGGCTTAGATAATGATGGTGACAATCTTCTTTTCTACTTCTTATGTAGTTCATTTTTTCCCCTTTATTTCTTCTTCTTCATGGGATCACTAGTATGATGCTCCTCCCTCTCCCTCTTTCTTTTTGTTCTTTTTTTTTTTGTGAAAAATAGCCTAATTGGGGACATGAGCAGATGATTGGGCAATCAGGAGTAAATAAAGAGGATGATGAGCATTGAGAGGATGAGGATGCTGCAATGGGCATGAAAAGAGGATATGGGAATACTTGAAAGGAATTGGATCGAGGTGATGAGAAGGTTTACAAAGGCTTGTTCACTCAACAATGATAGGGCCTTCATAGGTTGGCAAAATAGGATTCCAACCAGTGATAGATGGGAAGGCTATGATGATGGTGTACCAACTTTCACAACACCAGGCACCACCTAGGTGCTTCAGCCATGATTTGGAAAAAAAAAAAACCCAAAAATCCAAAATATGAAAACATGGCTACATATAGAGAATAGAAACATAGATAGTACCCTCTGGAACATCACCAAAACATAGAGAGGTGAACATATCTGCTAGACAAGGGAGAATCAAAACACTAAAGTTTTAGAGATATGCAATTCCCATTTCGAGCTGCAATGGTATGTGATATGCACAGATGGCATGAGATTTCAATGGTTTTACCTTGGTTAATTTCGCTCTGAGTTTTAAAGCCTTAAAAATAGCCAAGTTCTCTTTCTCTTCCTCTGATTTCTTTTCAGCCTTTTTCTTGAATTCTCTGGCTTTTGCCTTCTGTTCTCTCTCTTTACGCTCTCGGGCCAACCTTGCCTTCCTCTCCGACTTTGCCTTTGCTGCTCTCTGAGCTCTAACTGTTGCAATTTTCTTTGCTTTTGCCTTATCAGCTGCCCACTGAAGCTGTTGGCAAACTATTTCTGCTTTCATCTTCTCGTAGCTGTCCCAATCTAGTTCTTGTTGATCCAAGCCGCCATTCTTAGCTGCTTCTGCAATGCTTTTGGCCCATTCCAAATAGCACTTTTCCTGTAACCTTTTCCATTTCAAGCGCTCCCCCCAAATTCTTCTCAATGCAAAGCCTATCCTTGCCTTGCTCTGCGCGCTGCAAAAACAGCCATCTTGTGCTGAATTCTATATTTAATTCTTGCCTTGAAAAGAACCTTCACCATGTTTTTATAGTCTAGAAAGCCTACAGTATAGAGAATCTACCAGCTTAGTAAGTGTCTATATTCAGGAATAAAGCATACCTATGAGCACGAGAGCATTCAGACATCTTCCTTCTGACCTGAGAAAAAAGAAAGAGACAGAAAAGAATACAAATTTTCATGAATCGTCGAGAAATGAAAGAGCCAGAAATGATGACTGTTAATGTGTTTGAAACCATCATGACAAACAGCATGAACTTATTCTTACATGACATCACCTTGGGATCTCTCAAGGCCTCTAGAGTTCTCTGCTTGATGCGCGCGCGGGTCTCTAGGAGTAAGACAAGGTTATAGGAATCAATCACATAAGCTGATGTGGACTCCAATAAGGGAGCAAGGTTGCCCGGATTTTACCTGCGCTGTGCTTCCTGCCTTTGTTCCATGGTGTTTTCCCTTTGTTTGCCAGCCCGATTTTTCTTCTTCTTTGCATCTCCTTATAATCCTTGTCAGCAATGATTGTTGCACCATCCGAATCACTGTCAGCTTTATTATGTAAACTCCCATTCAAATCATGGAACCGATACTCTTGATTTTTCTCAATGGAAATCTCTTTATCATTAGTCCGCTCCAGCATTGAGCCCATACTAAGTTGTGATTGAAGAACTTGTCCCGTTTCATATGAGTCCTCCGCGCTGATAGAGAGTTGCAACGTTCCCTCAAATTGCACTTTTGGGAAGGAATGGGTGGCAGTAAATGCCCGAGATTTGTTCCTCAGAAGAAATATTTTACAATTTGATTGCATCACGGAAGTGAAAAAGGACCCCGAAAGGGAGTTGGGAAAACACCTGAACTGCGAATTTAGAACAGATATCCTGATAGAAAAATTAAAAGCTTGATTCAAAACATGCCTATTCACAATTCAAATGGTTAAAATTAACCATCATGTTAATGCTCTGTGCTGTGATTTCTAGCTTTTCTTTAGAGTTGTTGAATAAGCCCCAGATCAATTTCTAGGCCCACTTTTTCAGTGTGTAGGGAGAATCTCTCCAAAAGCTGAGCATGTCTGGCGGCATGGGATATACAGACCACATTGCCTGGGCTTCCGTTTTCCATTTCAGTTGATTTTCAGAACAGTTCAGGCCTGACCTAAAATGATTCAACAGTTGATTTGGGGGGAAAGCATCATGCCTGCCCAAAAGTTTCAGGGCGCCAGAATGAGCCCTTGCTTTCTCTATTGATTTTTCAACAGATGCCATTCTTTTTGCATTCTCAATGTCTTTAAGGCTTGCTGGAAGTTCGCCCAAAACTGCAAGTGGATGACAGCCCCAAGTTGCAATTTGGAGCAGAAAAACTAGGCAAATGGGAGCCCACCTCATAACATCGGCAAATTTAGTTTCCATTTCCTACTTCGCCCCAAATGAAAACTGGATCGGTTCCACTAAAATCAGAACCAGTCCTGATTTGAGAACACTGATCTGATATAGTGGCCCAGACTTCAGAAAGGTTACTTGATATAGTGCCCCATCCTGATTTAAGCATTCTAACATGTTTTGAAGCATTAAAGCAGCATCAAATATCTATTAAAAGGTCAATTAGGTCTGGTCTTTGCTAGACATAAAAAGGAAAATATGATGTTAGAGCTATTAAGCAAATATAATTCATGGATTGCTTCCACATCTGCATTTGGCTCGGACAAGTGAAAAAAAAAAAAATTGTGACTTTTGGGTTCCCAAAAAACAGTTTATTGATGCTGGTGCAGATATGAAAGAACCTATTTCTTTCTAATGCAACACAAGACAGCACCATTACACAATTTTTGCAAATTCTACTACGAGTAAAAATTCCAAAGTCACAAAGTATTTTTCTCTGCTCCTGGAATGGCCATGAGCAAAAAAAGGGCTTTTCTTTGAAATTGTTAGAATATCCCATGTGGATCCTAGTCGATTATGATCCAGGCACTAGGTGTGCATACAAAACCAAATTATCACGAAACAAGATAAAGAAAATGGCTTCAAAAAGGAAAAAATGAGTATATTTTAGCTCCAGTTTGCAGGAATTACAACACTTTAAAAGCTCCTTCTTCCATGGATTTCTTCCACAACTGCATTTGGCTCAGACCTCTGTGTGTGTGTGTGTGTGTGTGTGTGTGTGTTTGGGGGGGGGGGGGGGGTGGTGATTTTGTGACTTTTGGGTTACCATAAAAAAGTGAAATGATACTGGTGCAGATATGAAAGACCTCTTTCTTTCGAATGAGAGCCCCATTACACAACTTTGTGGAGATTCTAGTAGAAATTCCAAATCACAAATATTTTCTCCAAGCAAAGAGGGGAAAAAAGACCGTGTTTTCTTAGACATTGCTAGAATATCCCAGTGTTGGTTGAAGTTGAAAGGAAGACAGATATTGGTGTAAAAGAAGTGTGAAAACCGGATTTGGAAGAAACCCAATTCAATAAAATGAAGAAAAAGGGCAGACTTACATGTGGTGGAAGGGCATTTCAGAGATGCGTTGGTTTCTTGACTGACATTGAGAAATCTGAGAGTTCCTTTTTTAGGGGGGGCAGGGGATGATTTGGTGGTTCAAGAGCACCCACAGTCTACAAATGGGGATAGGACTTGGAGAGAGAGAGAGAGAGAGAGAGAGAGAGAGAGAGAGATGATACTCGCGCGAGTAGGACGCTCGCTGGCGCGGGTGTGTGAGTGGCAGGCCCCCGAGGGGAACCGGCTTGGACGCGGATTGTGTCCGACCAGATCTGTACGAGGGCTCACCGTGATGTATCAGTTTATCCACGCTGTCCACTCATTTTCTGAGAGCATGTTAAAAGATGGGCCCAAACCTGAGGCAGATCCAACGGTGCTATGGACCACACCAGAGATAACTCTTGCATTTCATGCAAATTGAATTTAAGCTATGAGCATTTAATGCAACCCAAGCTTACTATTTGGTGGGGTTGACTACAGCGTTGGGCTCCTACCTTAACATGATCTTATAAGAGGGATGGACGGCTGGGATAAACCTATACATCACAGTGGATCCCGAAACAGTTTTGGTCGGACGCAATCCGCGGCTTATTTGTGCCGGTGGGCCACATGGTTGTGGAACATCTCGTTCTATCCCCCGATGCCATCTTCACCGTGTGTTTCGCACGTGTGTACACATGTGGGAGGCACCACTAAATGCCACGTTTGCACGAGTGGCACTCTGTGAAGGGTGCTTGTGGGCTTGCAACCCTCTAAAACATCATTTCAGTCGGACATTGGTGCGACAGCTGCGGCTAGGGCTGCAAGTTGGGATGGGTCAGCCGAACTTTGCGGTCAGAATGAGCTGAGGTTCAGTAGGACTTACACTGAAAATCCATGACCTGACCTCAACTGAGGTTGGGTTTCGACTTAGATTTTGGACAACTAAACTATAAAATCATGGCATGAATGTAAAATAGGAATGACTATAATCATTCATGTTATTGACCTATAATGTAGAGTTCACAAGTTCATGCATAGCAACAAATAAGATAGTGGGCAACCTGGCTGCTCAATCTACTTTGAACTCATACCTTTATATATGATATAAATGTAAAATCATTATATGTATGGAGAATAGGGATGACTCTATATCATATGGGATTTAAGAGTTCACGCAAGACAAATAACAAATAAGGTACACGATGAAAGCTGACTTTGGAGCCTTGTGCTAAATGGTTTGATGATGAGCCATCCATTTTATGAGCTCCCTAATATGAGATCTATGGTAAGAAAATTATGCTGGGTGGGTGATTTTGACCCATGCTATATAGGGCTTGTGAGTACATGCATGTAAAATAGGGTTCATAATTAGAGTAACTCGAGGCTCATGGTTGAGTGGTCCAATGAACAAAACCATTGCATCATGGGCCTTATGATACATGGACTAACGTAAGAAATTTAATTTTGAATGCATGATTTTGGCCATCACCATCTTTAGATGAATTTTGAACCTCAAGAAGAAAATTTTCAATGGCCTGCTGTCAGCTCTAGATATTAAATGTTAAGGTCATAAAAAATCTTAATTCTCAAAACAATAGCTTATTTACGGTGGTAATGATTGTTGACGAGTGAGTCCAAAGTCTAGCAAATCAAATAATCAATCTAATAGTTCTCATGGTAATGGGAGATGTTCAATGGTTTTCCCAACTAAAATAGCCCAAACATCCAATTCAAAGGCTTTTATTAGCCAAGATTGTAGACTTTTATTTTAAAGCATTGTTTTGGCTAGCTACTACTTGGATGGTATTATTTGATGGTTAGGTGTTTGATTTTACGTGTTGATTTATTGCTCTTGAGCACTAACCTGACTTGACTTGGAATGTGTGAAGGATAAGCATTCAATACCTTAGGTTGGGTCTAAGATCAGGTTAAGCCTTAGGCCATATCCTCCCATGGTTGGGTTGGGCTCAACCTAGACTATTGAGCTCGAGCTAAAACAATAGCAAAGTTGTTTGTGGCCAATAAGCTAGGTACGATGTCGCCCACATTATCACGTGCAGTGGAGACCACTCAATACTTGGGCAATATAAATGATAGCAAACACTTCGATGGAAGAAATCACAAGCTAGCACCCACAAAATCAGAGTTTGGTTGAGTATCTTTCAACACTACTACGTTTCTAAGGTGTTGAATTTTAGGTGTTTGTCTTTTCTTAGAAAGTTATGATAGAGTGTCTTCCCATACTCACCGATTCATACATGGTAATTAAAAATGTATGCATGTATGGTACAAAAAGCTTAAATTGAATTGTTAAAGTTTGGGGGTAAATTTTGATGAATTATATATATGGGAAACACACACGCATGCGATGGATGCAAGTTAAGTATAGCAATGAAAGGAAAAGAGCCAAGTGCAAAAGCTAAAGCTAAGGTAGAAGTAAGATACAAGTAAAAGGCAAAAGATTTATATAATTAGACAAACTTTTTATGTTGCGAGGTAGAAACTGTTAGCCTTAAATTTGGCCACGCGGTGCGCATGCATAATTTGCGGGTGTGTTAAGACTGATTGGCGGTTTGATTCAAACTGAACGCCTTAAACGGCTGATGAAGAGATAAAGCGGTGTGTGTGACCAATCATCTATTTGGCCAGCTGTCAAGTGTGTTTATCAAGCAATTTGTGGAGATTGTGGCTATTCTTCTAGTGAATCATTTTTTTCCTTGAGGACTTTCAAGAGTACAATAAGTATATGGTTAAACAGGTTGAGATAATAGAAATTAGAAAAATGAGCAAATGGATGGGAATAATGAAACTTACCTCTAATGGATATCATTATCTAGGCTGAGAGCAATGAGGTGCTTAATCGAGCAACATGATGATGAGCAAGGAGAGGATAATGTCGAGCCTACAAGCTATAGTCGACCCACATATGAGCATATGTGGACGGTTCCTAAACTACGATCTTTCTTAAGATCCGACATACATACATAGATGGAAGGGAATTACAACTACTAACTATCACTAAGTTGGTCTAGCACAGTTGCAGAGATGAACTAAACTACTCATATAGACTAAAGATAAGTGTCTCGGAGGATCAGATAAGTAACGTTGTGTTGGATTTATTATTATTACTTTGTATTGGGTTTGATTAATTGATCATAGATCCTTTGCTTCAAATGCTCATTTGTTATATATAGACTGCAAGGTGGAGTTGTAAGAATAATTGTTGCCTACATGTTGAATTTTCACATTGTCAATTGTAAGTCAACAATTACTCTCATTTGAGTTGAATACATCCTCATCTCATCAATAGCCTCTTATGTGTACTTCGGCGCGGCCGTAGCGCTAATAGTTATAAGCCCTTATATTCAAATCATGTGTGCAACATGTTCATTTGAAGATCTTGCTCATCAACAAATTGCCCTTTGTATGTTTAGCACACATCCTAAATATATCATACGTGCCACGTAGCAAACTTACACCGTTAATTTGAAACTATCAGATCTTGTCTTTTAACTTAAGAGAGCATGTTGTGTTGGGCCTCGTTGGGCTTCCTAGGCCTAAAATGCCAGCCCAATTTGGTCCAAACTTCAGGATGAGTTGGACGAACCATCGCCAACCTTAAGCCCAACATCAAGATGGACATTTGATTATCAGAATAGATATCATCTAGAAAACATGGTGCCCATATGGAGCTATAGTGCCATATAAAAGAGGCGTTACATGGACTTCAACTCCCTTAGGGGTCATTTGGTTTTAAATTCTCACTTTTGCATGGATTTTCAATCATCTACTCTTTTTACTCATTTTAAAGGTAGGAGAGTAGCATGTGTAGCATGCGTTACACATGTGTGTCATTGGGCTACCAATCTACTGGGCATGTAGCCCATTGATGATATCCCAAAACAATAAAATTATCAGCTACATCACTAAAATTACTTCACTAGAATGATATGAGAAGTCTAAACATTGTCCATGCAAATCAATGATTAAGAATCATTAGTTAGTCGCTCAATTGTGATCCTATGCTTATGACCCATATGCTTGAAATTTCATCATTTTCAGGCAAAGTATATATTTCGATGAGCTTATTTACAAATATCATGTTAAACACTACATGTGTACACTAATCAGGGATAGTAAAGTTGATTTAGTAATTAAATCAAACTCATGTAAATACACTACATAATTTAAATGCTTAGCTACTTTTGGATCATAGAGGATTTTAAATCCAATGTGCCAAACATAGCTGGAGGACAGTGAATCTAGGGATTTCTAATATAAGTATTCTGAATCCACGTTGCCAAACAAGTCTAATATTTCAATGGCCTTATTACAATTATTATGTTAATTTGGGGCATTAAAATTGACTTATTTAGGAGTAGTTTGGATGCTTGTAAAGTTCTTAAGTTGTAAAAAGATTAAATGTATTTGATTATAGGGGCTATTTGGATATATGTATTTACTTGTAAAGGCTTTATAGGCTATGAACAAATTACAATTTTTAACTATAATTTGAATTCTGACAAAAGGCTAGGTTTTAGATTACAAATAAAGTTTTTATAGCTAAAAAAGATATGATACATATTAAAAAACAATGGTTGACATACACTCATGACATACGAGGCCCACCACAATATGTATGGTACATCCAAATTATCCATCATGTGCTACCCATATGCTCTCCTATAGTCTTAAAATTAACTCGTTGACTATCAAATGGATCACATGAGAGAAGGATGGGACATCTACCATTAAAAATGTTCATATTGCATATGGGGCTCACTATGATGGGTTGAGGACACCCAATCCATCTAATGTGCATATGCTTTAAGGCTCTCATAGGGTTTTAAAAAAAATCAAATTCCTTTTATGCGATTTGCAGATTTTGGAAGGTTTGGCATCTAAGTTTTATGATATGAATACCTACTTTATCTATGGTGAACATTTTACAAGCTAGGCAAACATACAATTTATTTACCTAATAACTGATCATCACTTAAAAAGTGAAACAAAATAGCATGTAAACCGTGTACACCTGAAACTCTTTAATAGGTTTACAACTTGAAACTTTATGATCCACAATGCATTCTAATATATTCTGGTTACAGGCATCCAAACATAATTTTTGTATTCTAATGTATTCATGTATAAATTATTATTATTATTATTATTTGTTTTTATTTTTGTATTCCATCGTATTCTACCGGCACGCATCCAAGATTTTCATGGGCATGACATGATGATAACACTTGCCACGTGTTTTGGATTATTCCAATTTCAAGCATCCAAAGAAGCCCTATAAAATCCAACATTCGTTCAGAGAACGCAGAAAGGTCGCTTCCGCTCCCTGCTTTCGTCGGTGTTAGGGTTAGGGCTAGATTTTCTCCAGGTTAGGGTTTTTCAACTCTCTCTCTCATCCATGGATCCTTCCACCAAGAAGCGAAAGGCTGACGAGAACGGCATCGACCAGGCCTTGAAGCTCACTACGGAAGACGCCCGCAAGATCATCTCGTCCTTCTCATCCGACCAACTCCTCGACATCCTCCAAGACGCCGTGGCCCACCACCCCGACGTCCTCGATGCCGTTCGATCTATAGCCGACCGCGACCCTGCCCAGCGCAAGCTGTTCATCCGCGGCCTTGGCTGGGACACCACCACCGAAGGCCTCCGCACCCTCTTCTCTTCTTATGGCGAACTTGAAGAGGCCATCGTCATCCTCGACAAGGCCACTGGCAAGAGCAAGGGGTACGGCTTCGTCACCTTCAAGCACATCGATGGCGCCCTCCTCGCCTTGAAAGAGCCCAGCAAGAAGATTGACGGCCGGATGACTGTCACCCAGCTTGCGGCTTCTGGTGCTGCGGGTCCTACTGCCAACGCCCCTGCTCCCGATGTCTCCATGCGGAAGATCTTTGTTGGGAACGTCCCGGCCGACATGCCTGCAGATAGGTTGCTGGCTCATTTCTCATCATATGGAGAGATCGAGGAGGGGCCACTAGGATTTGATAAGCAGACAGGGAAGTCGAGAGGGTTTGCCTTGTTTGTTTATAAGACGGCTGAAGCAGCAAGGGCATCCCTAGTTGACTCAATCAAGAATGTCGATGGACATCAACTGCAGTGCAAGCTCGCGATCGAAGGAAAGAAGGGAAAGCCCGGGGGGCCTAATGAAGGAGTGCAGCTCCCATCAGCAGGTGCGGGCGATATCACAGGTAATGCAGTTGGATTGATGCCGCCGTCATCTATGCAGGGTTCTCTATCCAGTCAGTATGGTGGACCTGGTGGGCCCGGCGGGGTTTCTTCCTTTGGGGGTCTGGGTGGCTTTCCTGCTGGGCACCAGGGCCCAGGGCTGAGTCACCATCTCAACACAGGGATGCAGCCATCCCTTGGTGGGCCAGGGCTTTCATCCGTGGGGAATCAGGTGCCATCATCATTGGGTGGCGGTGGCAGTGGTTATGGTAGTGGGTTGGGGGGTGGTGGTCCTTATGGGTCTTCGCAGTATGGTGGACCTGGTATGGGTGGGTATGGCGGGTCAGCTGGTGGTCCGTCTATGTATCGATTACCTCCAAGTTCTGTTGGGATGCCCTCCGGGAGCTACCCAGAAGGAGGGCATTATGGGTTGTCATCATCTGCGTACCAGAGCCAGCATCACCAGCAGGCGGGTTCGTCGCCAGTTCCAAGGGTTCCTACCGGAGGGATGTACCAGGGTGTGCATCCATACTACTGAGGTAATACTTCTTTTTCTTTACCTTCCTTATATCTTGTGATGCTGCTTGGTTTTTTAGTTTTTTTTTTGCCATTCTTTTAGGATTTCTTTTTCAGTTTTTCTCTTGGTTGTGCTATGCATATAATGTTTGATCCAATTTAACCTTAGGATTATTTGTTATATATTAGTATGCATTTCGTTATGTTCTTTCCTTCATCTATATCTTTGGTCCATGTTGATTTGTTATCTTTGAGTTATGCACTGCTAACATATGCTATTTCATGTCACTCTCTTTTGAATTGTGAATTTCACATGCCTTATCTTTACAGTTGCTTATCTTAATTTGACTTGCAGTTGTACTTGCTTTGAGATTTTCATGCATTCTAGATTTTTTTATTGATCATTTGTTCTCTTTTCTCAGTTTGTGATTGGGTCTTTATGATTTTTGTGTGTGTATGTGTGAGGTTGGGTTGCTTTCTTTTTCCCCCTGGTTTGTTTTGGTGTGTGCTTGTTAATTTGTATTAGGTTTGTTTTGCTGCCTTTGTTCTGCCTGCTTGCTTTTAATGGTGGTTTTCACGGTGGTCGTTCAATGATACATGTTGACGTGTTTGGTGTGTCAGCTTGGCGATGGGCATCATGTCTCATTTCTGTGTCTATATTGCCTTAGGTACCCTAAATTCCATGGTGTTAGTTTTATGTGCAAAAATGTTCTGTATTTGGTGTGTCAGTGCATGTATTCTGTTTTCTTTTGCTCATGTTGTGGTTCAATGGCTCTTTGTCTGGCCATACGATGCTCTGTTCTCTTCTATCATCTGTATTACGACACTGTTCTCTTCTTAAGTTTGCTCTTTTTGAACTGTTCGATAATTCAGTGCCGTGTGGCATGTCGCATGACTGTTGACTAGCTCATGTAAATATGCTATGGTATTCTTGTTCTCCTTTTAGGTCAATGGTTTCTTGGTTTATGTTCTTGTTCTGTTTCATGACTGCATGGGTACTTATTCAACGATTAATGGAGATTGATTTTAGGGGCGGTGATGGCCTGCTTCATGCTGGCCATGTCCAGCCTATTTGCAAATTGGACCTGTGGTTCATCCTGTCTACCACTTAGGCCTGAAACCGATCAGCTTGTTATTCAACCCTGAATTAAATCCCAAGCCTGATCTATAATGGATTCAAAAGTAACAAGATGCTGCTTCAGGTTATGTCTGGCCTTGGTAGAAAAAAACTAACTGTGCTTGGACACATCCCATTACCTGGATTGAAATTCAGGCCTGAGCCACTATGAAAATTTTGGCCTAGAAGCCCGATGGCCCATGTTGCCCATTCAAGTCCTGATCAGTTGCGAATCTTGATTTAGGCGCTAGGAGCAAATATGTGATAAAAGAGTGCAAATGCGATAATGAAGAATCTGAAGTGACAGAGGCCTTCAACGTAGAATTCAATGTTTTTTGTGGAAAACTAGACAAGTAAGAGGTAAAAGAAAGTCAAGAATGAGTAAGTTGCACGGAGCAAATATTGGGAGAAGAAATCCTTGATTTTTCAAATCCTGCATGAACCTAATATAGTCTCCTTCCAGGGAGGATAATTTGCACTTGGATACCTTGATCTTTAGCGTGCTTCGGTTGTCTTTCTGTGATCTTTGCAAGTTCTTTGATATTTCACTGTTTTGGGCTTTCAAATTTGTTTGAAGGATTCGTTACAAAATTATACTGAATTTTCAGTATTTTCAGGTTTCAATTCAAGGATTTCTAGCAGTTTTCTTGACATTAATATTAGAAGCTAGTAGGTTTTGTAGCTTTAATGGTTGACTTTGGTCTTTCTTTCTTTCGTTCTTTTTTTTTGTTCCTTTTTTTTTTTTTTTTTTTGCTATGGTTAAAAATGATGTGAGGAGGAGATGAAGAGAGACAACTTCATGATTATAGATGTAAAAATATGTTATTGTACATCCGGAAACTTCTGCATCATCGGTGCTTAAGTGCAGGGTCTTATCCTTCTTTCCCTCTAAGAAACTGACTCCTGAGAAACTTATCTTTCATGAAATTCTATCAACACAAGCATCATCATGAAAGCCTTGTTGATGGTGGCCTCAAAGTTTATAGAATGAGAAGTAAGGCTGGGGTGGGGCCCACGAGTCTTCTCTAGGCCCCACTGGTCAGCCGACCAACTCTTGCAAGCCAAGATAGGTGGTGCGGTTGGCCCCCCTTGAACCCAACAAGTGCACATGTGTTGTTGTTAAGATATGGTATTGTAGGGGGTATTTTTGTAGTAGGTCTTTTGCAGGGGTATTTTTGTAATAAGTTTAAGTTAGCCTGGTAGTCTTTATTTGGGTTTTTTCCTTTTGGTACAAGACATTGTAACTTGGTTTCTCCGACCATGAAGCACTCAAGTTTCTCAATTCTTAGAAGTTAAGTCATAGGCATGCCAAATAGAGCGCTTATCTCCAAGAATTCACCTTTGCGCTGAAACATAGGTCGGGAGTTGAGAATAAAGCAGCTGATGCGTTGAGTAAACGAGCCCACTTGTTGACAACAATGTCACTAGAAGTGATCGGCTTCAACCAATGAAGCAAGATTACAGGGGTATCTCCAAGAATTCACCTTTGCGCTGAAACATAGGTCGGGAGTTGAGAATAAAGCAGCTGATGCGTTGAGTAAACGAGCCCACTTGTTGACAACAATGTCACTAGAAGTGATCGGCTTCAACCAATGAAGCAAGATTACAGGGGTGATGGTGATTTTGGGCAGATTGACGCCAATTTTCATACCAGGCAACAACCAAGTTACCAAAGTTCAGTGTGCGTGATGGGTATCTCTTCTTTAGAACTCGTCTATGTATACCCGACACTTCTCTATGGGAGCATGTGGTGCGAGAATTACACTCAGGTGGCCTCGTTGTCATTTTGGGTGTGATAAGACAGTTGCTCTAGTAGAAGATAGATTTTATCGGCCATTCTTGAAGCGGGATGTGGCGAGATGGGTGCAACAATGTTGAATTTGCCAACTTGCCGAATGATGGAAGTAAAATACAGGTTTATACACGCCGTCACCTATACCTCAAGAACCATGTCAAGACATCAATATGGACTTTGTTTTGGGTTTACCGAAGACTGTACGAGGTAATGATTCCATCTTTATCATGGTAGATCACTTTTCTAAGAAGGCTCATTTTATTCCTTGCTTAAGGCCTCAAATGCTTCGAAGATAGCCATGTTGTTCTTTCGGGAGGTGGTTTGCCTACATGTTATGCCAAAATCCATTCTATCCGATAGGACATGAAGTTTTTGAGTTACTTCTGGAAAACGTTGTGGAAGATTCTGAGCACCAAGCTTAAGTTTTCGGCTCCATACCATCCTCAAATAGATGGCCAGACAAAGGTGGTCAATCGGAGCTTGGGAAATCTACTACGGTGCCTAGTTGGCGACCATGTCTCGAGGTGGGATCAAGTTCTTTCGATGGCTGAATTTGCTTGTAAAAGCTCAGTTAATCTGTCGACTAGATTGTCACCATTTGAGGTAGTGTTGGGAATGAAGCCAAGACAACCCATTGATTTGATTGCCCTGCCTTTAGATGCATGGCGAGTGAGGAGGCTGAAACTTTTGCCCAACATATGCGTGAGTGATGATTTGTCTTCGACCAGAAAGGTTTCGTAAGGGGAAGTATCAAAAGCTTCATTCTATGAGTGCAGGTCCTTTCAAAATATTGAAGAAAATCAATGCTAATGCTTATATTTTGGAGTTGCCGGAAGATTTGCACGTTAGCTCGACATTCAATGTCGAAGACGAAGAAGTTGAAGAGCAAGCCATCAGGTTGCCTCTTCTGCCTACTATAAGCGAAGAGATTGAAGATGTGTGCGACAATCAATTGGTGTCTACTAAGCATGGTGGATATCACAAGTTCCTTGGCAAGTGGAATGGTAAACCCGTTTCCGATTGCATGTGGATTACAACTTCCAATTTTCAGCGTCTTGATCTAGATTTGTATGAGAGATACCAAGCTGCCAACTCACCGGAGTTGAGTTTTTCATGGAGAGATGATGGGGGGCCTCAAAGTCTACAGAAGGAGAAGTAAGGCTGGGGTGGGGCCCACGAGTCTTCTCTAGGCCCCACAGGTTAGCCGACCACTCTTGCAAGCCAAGATAGGTGGCGCAGTTGGGCCCCCTTGAGCCAAACAAATGCACATGTGCTTTTGTTAAGATATGTTATTGCAGGGGGTATTTTTGTAATAGGTCTTTTGCAGGGGTATTTTTGTAATAAGTTTAGGTCAGCCTTGTAGTCATTATTTAGGGCGTTTTCTTTTGGGACAAGACATTGTAACTTGGTTTCTAAGAAAGAAAGAAAACTTTCCTAATGAGGAGCCGATTCCTCTCCTCTTCCGATCTTGGTGCCAATTTTGAGATTGCCTCCGGTGCGGATTTTGGGGTGAATCTATCTCTTCCCCCACTCTAATCTTCTATACTCTTCTTCTTCTCTTCCAATCCTCACCTCCTCTTTAAACCTTTGAATCTCCGTTCTTTCTCTTAGTTTTCCTTCTTCCCTTTAACCCTAGATTTGCATTACCTTCTTATTCTCGTTGCCTGTCCGCTATCACTTGCCGACGAAAGGGGTGCAACATGAGGATTCCCTAGACCTATTCCTTGATTGGCATTCGGAGGATGGTGGGAAGCTAGTCAGGAGAAGATGGAGAGTTGCTCTTTTAGCATTATTGTGGTTGGTTTGGGGAGAAAGGAATGATCGATGTTTTCGCAATAAAAGCATTGCAAGTGCAGGGGTTTTCAATAGTCATTTTATTGTTTCGGGATTGGTCTCCATGAAGGAGCTGTCAGTTTTGGGGTCCCAGCTAGGGCCTGGGTTGTTGTTGTATTTTTAGCTTAGGGGTTTTGTAGGTTTTCCTAGGTTTTTTGTTTTTGTTTTTTCCCTTCTGTTCGCCTCGTCTTTCTGTTTTTATTTATTTATTAATAAAGTATCACCTTTCAAAAAATAAAAATAAAAAAATGAGGATTTCCTAGGAGTTTACAGCTCCTAGTACTGCTTCTGCCCAAGTGCTAAATTGCAGAGTTCTGATGGGATCTTGTGCACTGGTGTGATGGTATAATGATGCATTGGAATCGTGAGCCATCTTTTTAAGTTGCAGACTAAACTACTTAAAACATCGTACTTTATTCTTGGGATGCTAGCACCCATGTTGGGTAGTGAATGTCACCCATTCTTGGGATGACAGCACCAATGTTTGCGGAATTTGGAGTTTTGTTTTGTTTTGTTTTCTAAGAAAGGCACCATAGGTTTGCTTCTGAGGGCAAAAGGCGGATGCTCTTCAGTGAACTTGAATTTTGTAATCTTGCTTCAAGTGCTATGGATCTTGGAGAAAAGCTTGGTGCATTACTTGTGTGTTTGGTTGGAAACCCTTGCACACAATTGGACCATACTTAATTTTAACTTTTAAAGTCTTGAAAGGAAAAAAAGGCTTGCCTGGCACACCTGTGAAAATTTTCTCATCTGATACATGATTTTAGTTGGACACTTGGTAACCACCCTTGAGGGAATCTGATGGCTGTAATCTACTTACATGCACAGTGGCTGAAGAAAAAGCAGTATTATCTTCTGCTTATTTGTTTAGGGCCCGTTTGGATACTACCAAATAAGTTACTTTTTCTACTTACAGCAGTAGATAAGTAACTCATTTCAGATAAGTCAGTTTGGTTTATGATTAGCAATAAGTAACTTTTTTACTTAAAAGTACATAATCACTTAGCTAATTTTTTTTTAGCTTTTTAACTTTTTTGAAGAGATGAAATAGAGGAAAAGCTAATAAGTATGTTATTTACCAAACATACTTATTTTCTTAATAGGTGTAACTAAGATAAGCTACTTGTGGCATAAGTAACTTATCTTAAGCAACTTACGATCCAAACGGGCCCTTAGTGACTGATCTCTGGCTTTGTAGCCATCTGTTTGTTTGTATGTTCGTGCTTTTTTTTTTTTTCTCAATACTCACACATGTGGTATATCGTAAAAAAAACAAAGCTAAGGTATTTCATGCATTCACAGAATTGGCAACTTTGAGGTTGTTTTCTGTCTTCGCTTTTGTTTTATTCTTGCTTTAGTTTAGTTCCCGGATTACAATGCTATAAAATTTTAGCAACTTGGAGGTGGGTTTTTTTTTTTTGGGGACGTAATCTGCTGTCTAACAGGTCTAAGAAACAATCAGTTTTTTCTTTGTTTGTGCTCTTTGAAGAGATTGGTATCTGCTGGTGTGTGTGTGCGTGTGCGTGTGCATGCATGTATCCCAGCCTCCCAGGTTTGAGGAACAATTTTCTTTGTTTAGTGCTCATTGCAGAGATTGGTATCTGCTGTTGGGTGGGTGGGTTAAGAGAAACTTATGAATATAAACAAATGACAACTGCTGGGTTTGCATCTGCCATCTTGGTGATAGTAAAAGCAAACTATCATGTTTCATTCATAGAGGGCAAATTGGAGCTGAATAAATTGCCTGTGGGGGGTGACAGCAATAGTAGTTTTGAATTATATGCTCTTTTTGTATTTTTGTTTATTGTGGATCATTAGGCTCTTTGTTTCTTCCTTAATTTAGTAATGCTTTTTTTTTTCACTAATAAAATTGATTAACGTGATCTGGATGTTGCTTTTATTATGGCTCTATGATAGCCACCCTGTGTGTCCAAAATGTTTTTTCAACAGAAATCTATGTGGTTTTGCTCATGTAGTTCTCTTTCTTCTTGTTGTCCTGCTCTGATTTATTTTTCTTCAGTGTTTACAGCTACTGATATAATATTGTCATTGGAGATTACCGGTTTTGAAGGATCTTTGCTTGGCATGATCTCTTGTTTGGTTTGATTTCCTACGAACTGTCCTTCGTATTTCTGAAATACAACAATGTTTGCTTTAATGCTTCTGTATTTGGGTTTGTAGAAGCTGTTCCTGAAGCTAGTGCTTTCAGTAATACTAAGAAATATCTGAGATCCTTCACCTATTATCATAGTCTGGTTTAAACACTAGCTTAATTGCTACACATGATAAGTTGCTCAATGGCAGACCTAATATGTTTCAACATTGAGGTCTTGTGTTCAAGCTCTGCTTACCTATAAACAAAAAAGAACAGATAAAAAGAAGCCTTAATTGCTGTAGATGCATACAAGACTCTTAAGTGTAGGAAGTGAGACGCTAAAGAATTTATGCCATACATTAAAGCCTTCTTTGTAAAGCAAATCCCAAATAATTAGGACAAGGGTATGATGATGATGGTGGCGGCGATTTCCTAGGTGGTTGATTGTTGTTCAGCTCTAGTCTTAAGCCTTACAATTAATTCTCAATTAAAGTTGAGAACGAATGGTTTTGGCGTTGTGTCTCTCTTGATAATCTATTCTATACATTATTGGCTTTGATGTGTCATGTTGTAATGCTTATTGTATTTTTATGTGATTTATGTTATTAGGGTAGGATGGTGCTTCTAGTTGCAATGATTTTCTTTATAAGGTTGCAGTCCCTTTATATTATTGTTTTTGAGATTATAAAAATGGATGTGCTTTGTCCTACCTTTTCATCTCTTAGTTGTTCTTTTGAAATTTGGGGTGAAGTTCATGTGTTGCTTTTGCCTTTTCTGTTTGATGCTGCATGGTGGACACATAAACTTCACCTTGTTTGTGAGCCATGAAATGATGGATTAAGTTATGATGGGTGTGTGCTTCAGGTGTATGACTCAGCTCTTGGGTGCAAATGCTTTAAATGGTTGTGGAGAATGCAGACATGTAATCTGGTTTTGATGAATGGTTTGCCAAACTTTTGTGGCTGCTTCTCTGCTCTGGCTTTAAGATGCGGTTTGTTTATGATGGCTGGTTGTTGAAGATTTTGATGGCTTTAAGATGCGGTTTGTCTATGATGGCTGGTTGTTGAAGATGTTGAAAGTAGTTTACTATATTGTTCTTGTGGACTTCTTACTAGTTCAATATAGATTTAGACATTTAATTACATCTGTGAGATTGTTTTTTTATTTTGCATGACTCAGCATGTCAATATTTGCTGTTGATAATTTGTTTGATCTGATGCTCTGCAATTTGTGTGTCATGCATCATGGGATTTCTTTGCCCCCACTGGTTACGTTCCCGGGCATAGTAGCATGTTCTCTTTATAAATGTGCATCTTCTTGTCAATAGCTGAAACTTTTCATATTGGTAAACGGGCATATAGGTAGATACTTGATGGTACTTGAATGTCATGGTCTGTTCTTGTCCATTATTGTCTGTGTGAGTCTATTTTGGCCACAAAGTTCCTCCACTATTTAGGAGGAAAACCCCTCCTGATGAATGAGGGTTAGAATCCTTTGTGACCTTTGTGAAAAAGAGGTTTACCTTTTTTCTGTTGTTTTTAATTTTTTATTTAGTTATTCTTCTATTTATTTTATCCAGCTAGTTGAAACATTACATTCGGCAAGGAAACTGGAATCCCACCTAAATGATGTGCGATCTACAATGTCTCTGGTGTCTTTGTGCAAGAAAACTTTTTTTTTTCTCCCCGGAAAATAGAAATATGCTGTTTGTGTTAATCATCACCATGATCATCTAATCCTTATACAACTAATGGGGATCAGCTAAATGAGTCCTGTTCTGCCGTTCCACTCATGAAGGACTGTATCCTCAATTAAACTGCAGCTCATTGAATATTTTCTTACTACCTTCACCCACATCCTCTTGGGCCTTCCCCTTGCCCTTTTAGAACCTTCGAACCTCACTTCGAAAAGGATTAGAAATAGTTTTTGGACATCGTATCGTTCCACCGTTGAGGCTTTATAGCCCCATATCACCATGTATCGGTTGTTTCATGCCGATATAATCATATTGTTAATTGACGATGCTGGTACATATCATGTGATATGTGTACTGGTTTCAGATGACGCTTTAAACCTTGCAACTTATTCCTAAACTGGTGCAGTTCTTGGTCTCAGTTGCACATGGCCAAACTATCTAGATGAAAAAATTGAAGTATATCAAGGCAAAGCTAAAAAAGTGGAGCAGAAACAAGTTTGGAGCAGATGAAATTTTGAAAGATGAGATTTTGCGTAAAATCGACATCATCGACTGGGAAGTAGAAAATGATTAGCTCAAATCAAAGGAGATAGAAAGAGAGTCTTTAAAATTGGAATACATGGATATTCTGAGACGGGAAGAGGCAATGTGGAGAATGAAATCTAGGTTATGTTGTTAAAGGAAGGCAATAAAATCACTTCCTTTTTTCCATAAAATAGCAAATGGGAGAAGAAGACAGAACCACATACATAGAATCAGCACTCAAGTGGCTTGCTAGAAGACCCTGATCAGATTAAAGATGCTCTTGCAGATTATTACAGCTAGTTATATGCATCAGAGTCTATTAGGAGACCAAGGCTTGAGGGGCTCACCTTTACAAGACTCCAAGAAGATCATGCGGCGGATTGGCTGGAAAGTGAATTTGTCGAGGAAGTGAGGAGAGTTGTCTTGGAGACACGCAGAGATAAAGCCCTGGGTCTGGATGGATTTTCCATTGCGTTCTTGCAAGTATGTTGGGAAATAGTGAAAAATGTTGTCATGGGATTTATGAAGGTTCCATAGTAGGGATGTGTTTAGCAAGGGCCTTAATTTTACCTTTATCACCTTGACCCTGAAGAACGCTGATGTAGCAATCATAAATGACTTTCGTCCCATGACTTGGTGGGGGAAGTTTATCAGAATTTTACCAAAGACACACTCAAACCGTTTAAGGGACGGTGCTTAGTTTGATTGCATCTTCCTTCCAAGGAGCATTTGTGAAGGAAAGACAAATTCTTGATGGTGTGCTTACTGCTAATGAAGCTATTGATTTGAAAAGAAGCAGGGAGGATGGTCTTCTTTGTAAGGTAGATATGGAGAAGGCACCTTTGAAAAAAAGGCGATATGGAGAAGGCTTATTTTCACGTGGATTAGGATTTCCTTATATATTCTCTACAAAGGATGGGTTTCGAAAGAAGATTGGTTGGGTGTGTGTCAAAGAATGCACAAGCTTGACGTTGTTCTCCATACTTGTTAACGGATTTCCTATTGGTTTTTTCTCTAGCTCAAGAGGATTGTGGCAAGGGACCCTTTCCCCCCCCCCCCCCCTCCCCCCCGGGAGTCCCCGTCCCTTTCTCTAGCTCAAGAGGATTGTTGAGAGCTTAAGCATGTTGATATCGTTGGCCACATGGCCTTGGAATTCTTAAGGAGCTTCATATTGGAAGCCTAAAATTATTGATCAGTCTATTCCTTGTAGAGCGGGCCATTTGCTCAAGTATAGCACAAGGTTTGTGGTGGGCAGAGGTGCATTCATCAGGAAGTCCATGCTGGAGTTGGCTTTCCCTCGTTGTTTCCTGTAGCCGCGAACAAGGAATCCTTGGTTAGCGACTTCAATGAATCCATTGGGATGTGGTGGTTTGGAACGTCAGCCTTCAGGGTAACTTGATGGATGTTGAGATTGTGGATTTTAATGCTCTCTTAGAGATCCTATATGAAGTCAAAATCGACCCCTTAAGGGCCTATTTGGTACGTGGGCTTAAGTGGGATTAGATAGGATGGAATTGCATTTGGTCTGACACAAATCCCACACGTGGTTTGGAGGTTGTGGGAAGGGTTGGGGTTAGGTAGGATGGAATTGCATTTGGTCCTGTGCAGGATTTTTTATGGATTTTGAAATCCACTACATCTGTGGGCGCCACCTTGATGCATGTGTTTTATCCATGCTGTCTATCTATCCATATGCACCCTTTACACGTGACATTCGGGTTGTATACAGTATACGTGCGCAAGTGATTGACATCAGTTGTGAATCTAGTCTGTCGATTACAATTCCATGGTCCACCAAACATTGGTTTCCATGAATACAATGTTTTTCCCATCCAAAAAATCTGATCCCAAACGTGGGGATTGGATGGGCAAAATAACATGGTATTTTCGGACATGCAATAATTGTGCAATAATTAATCCCATTTAATCTTGCCGACCAAACATGCCTTTAAGTGAGGAACAAAGGGTGTGGAAGTGGTCTTCAAGGGGAAAGTTCTCATCTAAGTTTGTCATGTCTATGCTGTGGGAGATGGGGTAGAGAAGTGCATTCGTTTGCCTATGTAGGGGAAGTTCCCATCCCTCCTAGAGTTCAAGCATTTATCTAGATAGCTTCCACATACAAAATCCTCACCCATCGATAATCTAAAGAAGAGAGAGATCGCAATCCCAAATATATGCTCGATGTGTAGGAATCAGGAGATCATCTGTTTCTTGCATTGCACAATTGTGTGAATAGTCATATGCAGCGTTAAAAGTGGATTGGGAGCAATTTTGAGGGATCGAGTCGTATGCTTTGTGCTTTTTTGGTTTTAATGTAGGGGCATTTTCACACGGGCTCGAGTGGGAGTGGCCTGTGTGATGCGGGCCCCACTCGTGTGAGGCGGGTGGCTAGTGTGATGCGAACCCATGTGATGTGGGGCCCAAGAAGGAGGGTTCGGCTGATGGCCCGACCTGTGTGAAGCAGGAGCTTGGGCTATGAGATAAAGGGATTGATTCGCCAAACTCTATCAGTTCGAGCTTTTGGAGAAAGTGGTTAGTTGTCTTGCGTCAAAGTGGTATTAGAGCGGGAGGTCTCGTGTTCGAGACTTCTCGTCGGGGGTGATTAATGCAAGAGCATTTTCACACCGCTCTCGAGTGGGGTGGCCTGTGTGATGCAGGGCCACACTCGTTGTAGGCGATCCGTGTGAGGCGGGTGGCTAGTGTGATGCGAACCCATGTGATGTAGGGCCCACGAAGGAGGGTTCGGCCCAGGGCCTGGCTTGTGTGAAGCAGGATCCTTGGCCATTAGATAAAGGGATTGATTCGCCACTCTCTATCAGTTCGAGCTTTTAGAGAAAGTGATTAGTCGTCCTACGTCAGTTTCCTGTTCAGTTTGATTGGTGTGTTGTGATCACGTAGAACTCCAAAGGCACATCTCTACTTCATCTACCAGCTCTAATTCTATGAGTAGCATCCTTGTTGATCTCTGTGTTAAGATATTCTTCATGTCATTGCTAGTTGCTAATTGGCAAGTAGTTGTTTGAACTCCTATTTATTTGATATGAGTCCCAATTTATTTCAAGACATGGCTGGTCAAATCTGACAAATGCCATTGCCATGAAAGACTTATATATATATATATATATATATATATATATATATATATATATAGGGTGGGATGGGAGGATAATATTGAACCATGCTGTTCTTGTTAAGATATTCATGTCACTCCTGGTTGTTGAAGTGGCAAGTATTTGTGTTGACCAATACATGTATAATCTCTGTACTGTATGAGCAGTTAAGTAACGTATGTAATGAGCTTATAACTGCTTACGCTGAAAAAATCACCTTATTATTTCATAGGCTGTGCGTCCAAACATATTTCAATAGTTAAGTGTTCCATCATCATCATCATTATCATCGTAGCCTTGTTCAATCAGAGCTGTCGTCTGTGTCAAATAATGCATGCTATGCACATGCATATTTACTGTTCTATATTTGGCTTATGTATGATTCAAATTCTACTAGAATGGCTAACCCTTTCCTGGATTTACAGATAATTGCTAGTTGTTTAGCGCATGTTGCACTGTACAAAATATGCATTTGCTATGCTGAAAAAATCGTTTATGGATAAGAAGCTCCTTTGCCAAAATTTAGTAAACTCCTTATTTGTCAATAGTTTACTGCTTTTTGTTCTTATGAGTTGGAAATTGTCCACCCCATTGCAAAATTTATGATTGAAACCTAGTGTTTTATCCTCTTATGCGTCATCATTGTCATTGAAGCTTTATGAATAAAATCCCTTGTAACCCTTCACAAAAAAATAAAAATAAAATCATCATCTAAGCCTTAGACCAATTAATTGGGGTCGGCTACATGAATCCTGTTCTGCCATTCCACTCTGTCAAGGGCCAGACCTTCAGTTAGACCATAGGCTATCAAGGTTTTTAATAATACTGTCATCCATGTCCTCTTGGGCCTTTCCCTTGCTCTTTCAGAGCCATCAACGTTCTTTTCTGCATAATCTATAGAAATCTGTCACTCAAGAACATTTTCCCACTGTACAACTGTGTTTGACTTTCATCTTGTTCCTTGAGTTGGGATGTTGTGCACAGGTTTGGAGTTTATGAACCCATCTCGAGCAAAATATTTGTGTTTTTTTCTTCTTTCTTCTTTTTTTCTGACAAAATGCAACTCTTTTGCTTTTTTGAGGCTCCTAAGTTGGAATCTCATATTATCCTAGCCTCTAGTTTTAGCAATTGATAAATCTCATGTTGAGAGACAAGTGCTCTCATTTTGGATTTTTCGAATAGCTGCAGACAGATTTCTTTTTTATATGGGTTAAAATTGTGTACATGATGTGCCTGTGATGTATGCTTCAAAATAAATAAAATAAAATGCTAGTGACATGTACCAGTGCAAGGGATGTTAGCAAGATAGAGAGATTGTAGCAAGCGTGGTAGATCTACCATGAATTAAGATTTTGCTAGATCACACTGATCGTAGCAAGCATGGTAGATCTAGCATGAATTAAGATTGTTAGATCACACAGAAGTTTCTTGGTGACAGCTACATGAACATTAGTCTTTTTTCTTTCCTCCCCCCTCAACATACACGCACAATGAGCTAGGCCATTTTAAGTTGGTGTCTGTGCTTTGGTCAATCTTTACTGTTGCGCCAATCAGTGCCATTTTGGATAGAGAGTAAGTACTGTGTGAGGTTTTTGAAGGGCGAGCGGAAGAAATTGGCGTGCAATTAGATGGTGAGAAAAACAATATTGGCCTATGGAAAAAAGCCAAGGGTTAGCTTGCTGGGTATTGAGATATGGAATGTTTCTTTTTAAGGCATCGTAGATATGCAGGAGCTCTTTAGAACAACCTTCTGGACCTAGCAACCATGGCCCTTGTGAGATCAACTGACTGATTTTGATGTGTTTCAACTTTCCTACCATCAACTTCTGTTTGTTTGTTCTTTATTTGGCATTGGTCCACATTCTGTCCTGTAGCTGTTGTTGATAAGTAGTACCACCGAGAATGTTGTTTTCTTATGGAAACTGTCAACAGTATGAATTCAACTGTAATTAAAAAGAAAAAAAAGTGCTCGAGTCTTCATGACCTATGCTTGGCTGTCCAAATCTGTCGCCTCTTTCTTCTTCTTCTTCTTCTTCTTCTTCTTCTTTTTGTTTGTTTGTTTGTTTTAAGTACAACAATGGCTCCGATCTTGCTCATTAATGCTACTTTAGCATGTGTAGTGGGGCAATGCATGTTAACTATCCTTATCCCTACACCTGTCGTTACTCTGGGTCATCTCCTTCCCTGACTGCTTATAGTGTGTGATGGAGATGTGAAAGAGATCATTGTCTTGCTAATGTTTTATTTTATATGCAACCATTTTTGTTGATCAGAGAACTTGTGGGGTCCACCGGCATCTCTAGCTAGTTGCTTATGAGATAGGAATAGACCAGTCATTTGCTGCATATATCAAGGTGGGCCCAATGGCCATGGCCTTACTGAAGTCTGTGTTTCCTGGACTCACTAAATCTGCTCTCCTGTTCATCAGGCAGTGACCTGCCTGTGGGGCCATTTGGATGGGGAGTAAATGGAGGTAAATGGGAGGGATTGGATTGGAGGGGTGTTTGGACGGGAGTAAATGTATGGAAATGAAACGGGAGTAAATAGGCCTGTAATTGAAATCCTCTAATGGTGAGGATTTGTGAGTAGGGCTGAAATGCCTTCTTGAGCTCCCTTGACGAGTCAAAATAGTAAACAAAGTTGTTGCTATGCAAGTGTTTGGGGATGATACTTTGGAATAATTCAATCATAGGCAACATAACTAAAATTACACTAATAGAATGATCCAAACTGGCCAACCTTTGCCCGTCTAAATGGGCACATAAAAGACGTTGGAGTTGCTTGTTTGTGGCCCACCCAAGGCTAGAAATTTCCTCATATTTGGCTAAGGTATATACTTCAATGGGCTTATTACCATCATTGTGTTAAATATCACATACGTACAATAGTTTGAAATATTAAAACTGATTTGGTATATCACATGTCCTTGTGAATATATTGAAAAATTCTAATTCATTTTAAATCCTCCCATTTAATAATATTTGGATTTCAAATGCATTTCATTTACTCACATCTAAGCATGAGTAAGCCATTACATTCCAATTTATTTATGTTCAATTCCATTTCCCATTTACCTCCAGTTTACAAGCTCCCAAATGATCCCTAAGACCATAAGCTTGGGCCATCGGAACCCCTGGTAACCCTAAGCTTGATGGGTCCCACCACGATGTCTGTGTTATATCTTCTCTGTCCACTACCTTGTTAGGACTTTATCTAAAAAAAATCAGGTCATATTCAAAACTCAGTGGGCCACTCATAAGAAACGGTGGGGAATGAACACCCATGATTGAAATCCTCTTGGTATATGGATCAGGCCAATATTTGTCTTTTCCCTCCACCCCCTTTGGGAATTATCTTCTGAATGGATTGGATGGCATATAAACATTCACTGGGTCCAGGAATATTCTGATGGTGGGTGCTTCTATTCCTACAGTGTCCTGTGGCGTCCACTTGAGGTTTGGATCTCCTTCTTGTTTGGGCTCATGGCCTAAGATGAATGGAAGAAATGGATGAATGGGGGCCACGATTCCTTTAACCCCGGGTTACAGGCAACTTGCATCTGTTCATTGACTTTCATGATTTCGTGCGCGTGGGGCCTACTCGTCAGTGAGTTAAAGCTTCGAACGGTTCATCTGATGAACTGGAGATCTCATGTATAGTATGGATGGATGGATGAAAGTCTCAACTACCGGAGGTTTTGTATGATATAAATTGGACGGCTTCTTCTACATCGAAGCGAGGCCCATCTACGGTTTAGGTTACCTAGAAGTGGGTTTGGTACGTAGGGAACACTAGAGCAAGAGAGAACCTTCGATACTCTGGTAGTGTGTGATGGATGGGATGGCACGCAGGCACTTGGAAATGGAAGCGGATTCCCTGGTCAGCCACCGGGGATATCCTTGGCGGCAGGCTCTGTGGGGCCACTGTGATGTATGTGTTTTAGATCCACGCTGTCCATCCTTTTGGCAGCACATTTGAGGGCGTGAGGCAAAAAATAATCGGATCCAAAGCTCTAATTGGATCACACCACAGGAAACCGTCAGGATGATGACATCCACCACCGTAACCTTTCTAGGCCCACCGTGATGTTAATTTGCCATCCGACCTGTTCATAAGGTCACGCTGACCTAGATGAAGGTAAAAAAACGTATATAAGCTTGATCCAAAACTTTTGTAGCTCCCAGAAGTTATTAATGGTGGGAGTTTCATGTGGTGTGGTCCACGTGAGCTTTGGATCTTCTTCGTTTTTGGGTTCGTGCTCTAAAATGAGCTGGCAAAACAGACGGGACGGTGTGGATACAAGATACACATCACGGTGGGCCCCACAACGTTGGGCAGTTTAAAATGGAAAATATCCAACGATCCTATTTCCAACGAATCTGATCTTGGGAGTGTTGAGTTGGAGACGTTGGGCTTCCGAATTTGACCGGTCTGGTTGGAGTTAATATATGACACGTGCAATTTCCAAGTGCCTGTGTATCAAGCGTCATCCGATCGTATAATTCTCGACCAGGAAAATGCAAGGTGCTGATGAGCAGGATACCTAGGGATTTGGAGCACGGACGGCGATTAGGTGCGTCCCTGCATCCAGCCAGGTGGGTGGGCCCCCCTCGAAGTATGTGTTGTATACCCGCGCCCTCCATCAGTTTTGCCATTTCATTTTAGGGTATGGCCAAAATGAAGCCGATACAAATCTCAGGTGGACCACACAATATAGATTTGAGTTCCCTGGCCGAATCTCTGCAATGAGTGCAGAAGAACTACAACTTCTGCGCAGGGAGACCACCATGATGTTCATGGCATCTAACCGTCTAGAATTGTTGGGCGCATCATGAAAGTATGATGTGTAAAAAATAAAACCAACGTAGCGATCATGTGGCCCACCGTGTCAATTGTTTTCTGTTGTGGGGTCTAATGAGTTGTTTTTTATGCAATCTAACCCTTGTATTAGCTGTGCTCCACCATGATGATCTCACCATAGACAACTACTCTGAAACCTCCAAATTCGCACGATTGATGGATTGATCTGAGTTTTGGGGCGTCACCCTTTTTTTTATGGTTGGGTGATCATTCTAGACCGTTTGGTGCCATACATAACCATCAGCAGCGTTTGTGGAATAAGCTGATCAGAAATCCCAACCCACCCATGAAAGCGGAAGTCTTTTTTAATTCAACGACTTTAGTTCCGCCAGTCAAAACTCTACAGCCAACTCCGCGAACTTGAGAAGTTACGATATGGTAGAAGGAAAGCGGATTGCGTGGTGTGCCGCACACACGTGGTCGGTGGCGTGTTGATGTCACCAAGTTCTGTAGCCCCAGCATGATGTATGTGTTATATCCACACCATTTTGTGAGATCATTTTAGCTCTTTAGCCTAAAAATGAGATATATCCAAATCTCAAGTAGACCACACCACTGAAAGCAGTGGGGACAATGATTCCATAGTTGAAACCTACCTAGGGCCACCATGATGTTTATTTGTCATCCAACCTGTTCAAACCTTCCTAGGGCCACCATGATGTTTATTTGTAATCCAACCTGTTTGTGAGGTCAGATCCAAAACTTCTGTGGCCCCAAGAAGTTTTCAATGGTAGACTTTCAATCCTCACTGCTCTCTGTGGTGTGGTCCACTTGAGCTTCAGATCTGCCTCATTTTTGGACCCAAAGATTAAACTGTTCTTTTAGAATGGATGGACAGTGTGGATATAATACACCCATCATGGTGGAGCTACAGAACTTGGTGACCTCAACACACCAACGAGGTGGGCGGTGTGTGGCACACCCCTTCCAGTAGAAAAGGAGCGGATTAGGTGCGGCCCTGACCTCTCCCAAGACGGTGGGGCCCACCTTTATGTATGTCCCGTCCATCCGATTTTCCATATCATTTAGGGCATGAATCCAAAAGTGAAGAAGATCCAAATTTCAGATGGTACATACTATAGGAAACAGCTGTGATTGAACCCCTACCTTTAAAAACTTCCTAGGGTCTACTGTAATGTTTCCTTAATGATTAATTCCATCCAACCTGTTGATATCACATAAAACTGGATGAAAGGAAAAAAAAAAAAAAACAAATATCGGCTTGATCCAAAACTTATGTGGCCCATTAATGGTCAATCACTGCTGTTTCTTATGGAATGGTCCACCAGACAATTTGATCTGCTTCTTTTTTGGATTCCTGACATAAAATGATCTGAGAAAATGTATGGACGGCGTGGATATAGAATAAATGCAACAAGGTGGGCCCCACAGTAAGAGACATACCGGCACCTAGTCCGATCCCACAGTAGGAAAACTTCGGATCCCCTTACGTTACATGACGGGGACTTAACCTGTTTTACGCAGTACTTTAAACACCAAAGCTTTGTTGGGCCCACCATGTTGAATATGTAAATCTATTCTGTCCATCAGGGGAGGACCCTTATTTGAACCGTACACACAAAAGATCATCCAGGTTTAATACTCCAATAGGCGACAGCAATGGGAACAACGTAACATTGGGCGTGGCCCACCTGAGTTTTGGACCATGCTGATATTTGTATCTTCACCTCATCCAGATGTGTATATGTAAATCTACTCCGTCGAATTGGCCTGATTAAAAAGTCTTTACTCCATTGTAATCGCGGACGAAAATATCCACTGGTCCTGTTTCAACAAACAAGCGATTAAGCATCAGCCCACGATGTGGGGGTTGTGAGTTCGTGCATTTAAAATAAAAATAAAAATAAAAAAAGAAGCGTTTAAGAATAGAGTCTTCCACACTTTAGTCCACCAAAGTAATTCGCCATTATACAATGCTCGAGTCCAGAGATTGTACAGCACTTGAGGACTTCCTTTTGTGTAGTTGGGGCCATGGTTAAGTGATCTAAGACGTTGATACGATGGGGCACACCTTAGATGGTCCATGCACCAAAAATCCCCAAGATCTGGATCAGAATAATTGGCCTTTTTTAGCGATTGGATGGGAACTGTTTTTTACTTTTGCAACACTCCTATTTTGAAAATTTTAGACCTTCTCCCAGATGAATGGTGCACGGATTATTCACAGTGGGGTCCATGATATTAACGGTAGGATCATGTAGTACGGCCCGGTTGTAGAAAATGGAAACCCCAATTGTTCTGGATAATCTCTTGGCCAGAGCAATGGATGATACCTCATAATCGGGTTCCATCACATCCTTTTCAAAGGTCCAAACGGCAGATAGGGTGGGCTTTCGCCACATATTTATAAATAAACCACGCGCCTTTCGTGCGTGTACGCCAATTCCTAACCGCCCATATCGTGGGCCCCGTTGTTATCTGATCAGTTGAATGCTTGCCATCAAAATGGACGGTTAGAAAGAAAAGGTATTATCCAATGGTCATGCCGAGAGACAGAGGGGGAGTACAATACGGTCCCGTTCCTCAGTTTGTACCATCGAGGCCCGTTTTCGTGTGATCCAAACCGTTGATGTTATGGGCCCTACAACGGATTGTCTGCCTTCCGAAAAAAAAAAGAGGCTCCCGGATGGAAAATCCTAAACCTTCCAAAAGGCGGGCAAAAGGCCAAAGGCCGTCGACAGTGCGGCCCATCGTATCAACCTGTATGATTACTGAACCGGGCCCACTCGTACAAGTTGACGCCCCCGACGTACTGTCTCCAACCTCTTTATTTCTCTCTTCCACAACCTACAGCTATGGAATTTCCGGCCTTTCCTTCTCTTCATCTCTTTTCTTTATAACCCATATCTGGGTTTTGCTGAAAGCTTCAGTTGCTGCAACATCTTCTCTTATGAAGTAATCTGTAAGTTCCGATGAACTGAAAAATCTCAGCATCCATGGCTATGGATGTTTTCTATTTCCTTTTTTTTTTTTTTTTACTTTTAGCTTTGTGGGTCTATTTTCCCTTGATATTTTGCTTTGTGTTGGTGTTTCTGTAGTGGGTTTTTTCTTTGATGATCGACTGTACTTCCGTCGTTGTCCCTTTTCGATTCTTGAATTTGTGAGATTATTTCTTTTAATATATAACAAAAGATATGAAGAATATCGAAAGACTAGTGTTCGTCCCGCTGGTATTGAATGCAATAGGTGAAATTGGGGGAATGAATTTCATAAACTAGTACTGCACAAGTTAGGAAAAAAAAAGTGGAAGCCTGGAAATTTTAAACATATATGGCCCCGAATTTCATAAACTGGTCTGCTTGGTTTGTTGCAAAACGAATTGATTCTCCCTCCAAGCATGTATGTTTTGGGACACGTTGCAGTTTTAGGGGTCGTTTGGATGCCTGTAAATTGGGCTAGTAGTAAATGAATTGCAGGTAAATGATTTACAAGGAGTGTTTGGATGCTGAAAAAATGCCTGTAAATGATTTGCAGGCTGTAAAGCATTTAGTTGTAAATGAAAACCTGCTGAAAAGCTCTGATTTCATTTATCTGCAAATGAAATTTGGTGTAACAGCTAGAATTTTAAAATTTGGCTATAAACAGATCATAGCTTTAACAATTTGCAGGTTATCCAAACACGAACAACTATTTACCCGTAAACAGATTACAGCTTAGAGCCAAACAGGACAGGCTGTAAACAATTTACACCTGTAATTCAATAACTTGCAATTCATTTACCACTTTCAAAATTTACAGACATCCAAACGACCCCTTAAGCCCCGCGGGTTCCCCACCAACTTGTCATGTCTATGAGAAATGTGAGATGTGCAAAGGGTGGGAACCATCATGGATATCACCTGCCGTGAATGTAAGGGGGCCATTGGGCTCAGCTGTATGTTGGTCGTATCATGGATTGTCCAGTGATTTCAATAGTGTGTCTGCCTTGGTGAGTGTATTGGGCTGGTTTTGTGTCTGGTGGCCTTCATGATGGGGCCCACCTTTTGCATGTCGTGGATGCCCTACTCACGTGATGCATTGGCAGGATAAAGGATGCAGCTTGTGGTAGGCTTTGATGCTGGGGGCCATACATTATCGTTCCTCAAGCTGAGAAATGATAACATACAGCCTTGTTGTGCTTGGAAGTTTTAGTCAAGATTGTAACCTTTCATTAATAGTCTATCCATCAAATTATTAGTGTCCAACTCTGGTCTCCCTGTTGGAATTCTGGAGATTGGCTTCTGAGCTGTTCCTCTGTCTGGCAGCAAGTGAAGTTTATTGGAATGTTCATAATGGGATTCCTGCCGTCTTCCTTGAAAGTGGGTAAGAATCCCATTTTGGATATCCATGGCCCACTGTCGATTAACATTTGAAGAATTTGGAACATAATCCTGTGTTTGAATGGAATCACAATCATCTTCATTGGGAAATCGGTGCACAATCTGGGGATCCTTTTTTTGGGCAAGCGAGAAGCTGTACCATCCATGTTTGAATGGAAACACAATCTTCTTCATGCGAATGAGTGCAATGCTGTGAATCCTGTTTTTGGCCAATTGAGTAGCTGGTTTGGCCATCCTATCATCTTATGTACCTTTTTCTTTGATGGGTAAACTGAGCTCGAATCCATGACCTCAATACAGCTGCTAGGCAATCTCATCCTGCTCACATTGAGATGCATTCAAGTGAAATTTAAGGAGCGTTTACACTTTCTAAAGAAAGAAAAAAAAATTGTTCATGAGTATCCATCACGTGAAACCATCTTTTGTTGCAGTCAGATCCTTTTATTTTTTTATTTCTTATCACTATGTCACTTTTGCACTGGATTCTTATAATGTTTATTGTATTTATGTGTATGTGTATATGCTATGAAATATAAGTATCTGTACCTATATGCTTGTACTAGCATCTTGGCATTCTAAGGATATGGTGCCATGCCATTTGCACTTGGGTCTGTACTCGGTACCCACTGTTGCCCCTTCCTAAGTATCAAAGCCATGCAGACACTTCAAAATAGATCATGCACCCCTGCTAGATGCAGGAGACATGCAAAAGAAGTTTTGGTACAGTGATGATCATGTAAGCTAAGAATCTTGGATCCCATGGGCAGGTGTCATTGGTGCTCTTTTTAGATTTAAGGGCATTGTTCTTGTATAGGCAATAGTTACAGTAATTTTACATTGGTATGGATATGAAAAATCCATTTCACGCTCGTATGAAAACTTTGAAAGAGGGCAGACGTGATAGTCATAGTAGGGAACTTAACATGTGTGAGTTTTGACAAGGACATGCCCTAGAGGTAAAGGCATGATTGTTTGAAGTTGGTTGATTCCAGGTTAACATGGGTCCTGAATTTGATTGGGAGAGTTTGTTTGGGTATTATCTTTTGTAATTTCAATGCAGCAATGGTGTGAAATCATGGTTTGACCATTTATTTTAAAACCTCTACGTTGGAAAACAAAAATATTTTGATTTTGACATTTTGGTCATCAATTCCAATGTTTTCATCTGAGAATGCTTGTTTGATATGAAAAGTCTCTCTTTCAGTTTGGTTCTTCATCTTAATGCATTGATATATCCCGCCCTGGAAAATACAAATCCAGTGAAAATGATTTGAAATCTATGTTCAGGGAGATTATCCATGTTCAAGATGGATTTGAAATCCAAAGGAATAACATGGGTTGGTAACATATACCAGAAGTTTGAATCTATGTGCCAGGAGGTAGACGGTCTTATGGCTCAGGTATGCAACTGCTTGTCTTGTCTTGTTCAAGTTATTGTGATAGATATTGTTCTGTGTACTTGTAGAGAGCCCTATCTTCTCTTTGTTGGTTGAGGATATGAGCATCCCATTGTTATTTTAATATAGGGATGATCGTGTTGATATTCTATTTATGAGGAACTATACGCTATCTACTCATTAGCAGGCATACTCTTTGGTGATGCTCCCTTTGTCTTACCTACCCCCCCTTGTTATTCAGACTAATGAAATGATGGGCCGTGGTGTCAATGGGGAACGCCATTAAATGTCTTCAATTGGAATGTCTTAATCCTTAAATTTGTTGGCTGACAAATAGACAATTAAGGAAAGTGCAATATTATTCCACATTAGTGGGGTAAAAGGGCCAAGGATTGAAGGGCTAGGACTGATCATTAACCATTGGCTTTACATGGATGGGATTGGGAACCTCAGGACCCTACTCTTAAGTTGATGATTTGTCTTCTCTTGATTGTGGGAATTTTTTCCATGATAAATTTAATTATCTATTGGACAGGAAAAAGTCAAATACGTCAAAAGCCAGGTGCAAACAAGTTGTGAGAATGTCCAAAAGCTTTGTACAGAAGCCATGCAGGAGTTGATTCCCTTACCATCCACCTCTTCTGTTAAAGGGCATGGTTCTGACCTGTCGTTAATTTATGATCATGACATGGTTACGGGTAAAAATTCAAAAGTCGATCTTGAAGAATGTCCCTTGAATGAGAAGCCGTTGTTGCCTTCTCAATTGGATGCAAATGTTTCTATGGATAATGATTCAAGTGCAGCACCATTACTCGATGGACCCCAGGGAGTAAATCATGTAGAAGCATGTGATAACCCAACTAAGAAATCAACCCCGATTTCAGTTGAAGTTACTGAACATAAACACCCAGAAAGAGCTGGAGAAAATAGTAATGATTCAGATGCAATTTCATGTATTGATGATCACCCGAGTGTTCTCCAATCTGAGTCGGTTCTTCCTGCTGTATCCCACGAAAAAGTAGTGGAGAATGGATTGATACCGTCGGGTTGTGTCTCGTCAGTGGATGTAACTGGTATTGATTTCTAGATCCCTATTTTTCAATGCTTTTTTCCTTTTTTTTATATATTTTTTTAATCTTATTAATCTCACATCCTTATGAGATTGCTGTAACTGCTTTATGTGGGTAAAGATAAAAGTGCAGCACCGTTACTTGATGGGCCCCAGGACGTAAATCATGTAGAAGCATGCGATACACTGACTGAGAAATCAATTGAAGTTACTGAATGTAATCACCCAGAAAGAGCCGGTAAAAATAATAAGGTTTCATGTTTGAGAGTTATCCAATCTGAGTTGGTTCTTCCTGCTGTATCCCCCAAAAAAGTAGTGGAGAATGGATTGATCTCGTCAACAGATGTAACTGGTATTGATTTCTCAGTCCCTATTTTTCACCGCTTGTCTTCCCCTCCTTCTCTATCCATTAATTCACATATCATTAATGCACTGAGATTGCTGGAACTGCTTATGTGGCAGAGAGATGTGAATCACTCGGGACAATATCTCTACTGAAATCTTCATGGAATAAATGTGAACAATATAGCAAACCTGCTGTACTAGAGGCTTCTGTGCGGCTGCCAGAAATTGGTATATTTTGCAATAACACATAACTCAGTTCATTCTCACCGTTCCCTCTAGTTCTGTTGCATTTTCCTTCTGATGGCTTGTCAAATTCTATCATACCTATCATGTTACTAGGTGATACTCCCTCATTTAGGCATGCTCATCCCCATGTTGTTTGTGTATCTTGTGCTTCATGATCCTCAATTTTTTGTCTTTTGACTATATGATGCTCGATTGCACTCTACGGTGGATGTTGTTAGTGTGGAAGTAGATGTAATTGTGTGTGTACGTGTGTATGTTTGTTACGTACCCCAGTGGAGCACTGTAACATTTCCTTCAGGATATATATATATATATATATATATATATATATATATATATATATATATATATATATATATATATATATATATATATATATATATGAGTGTGCTGTTCTAGAGACCAAGCAACACACAACTCTAGTTGCCCTAGCCGCATCTCCTTTTCTCCCCTTTCTCTCCTTTCTCTCTTACCTTCTACCTTCTATTTCTTCTTTATTTTATTTTTCTACTATTAGATTAAGATATGATAGTGATATTTACTGAACATGATTTACTCTCAAACAATTTCACCTTTGCATGGTGTTTTCTCTCATCCATGATGATTCCACCTGCGCTCTTGGTTTTTGTCATGTTGTCGAGCATTCTATCTTTTACCTATTCAATTTTCATCCATAGCTTGCTATCCAAAATATGTTAGAGTTGTTATAATTCATTAGGGCCCCACTTGAACGGTGGTTAAGATTTCAAGCTGTTGTTGTTTAGAATCTATTATACCATCATCAAAAGGTGCCCACAATTTATTCAATTCGAAATAGATTACATGCTATTTGGTTGGCCCACTTCTGTTTTGGATTAAAAACAGTTTTAAGTTTTTTACTTGTTTGGTTAATAATTACTTATAAAATTGATTATAATGAAATATAAACATATATTGCCAGGGCTGTAGCTAGGATCTTTCCATCCAAGAGATTTTGGTGGATCGACCATCCCTGCTAATTGTCTCAATAGGACATCTTTATTTCCCTCTTCCATCAATGGCGTGGCCCATTGATCTCAGAGGATTTTCAGTTCCTGATCCATCCATGGTCGGGCCCATCAGATCAATGGTCTAGATCACCAAATGCTGGGCCCCTCTTGTAGTTGCCATACATACCGCCAAAGGAAACTCCATTACCATCTCGATGGCCAAAGAAATGGTCGGTCTCAAACTCAGTTGATCATATTGGAAAATGTCCAGTCTTTTGATCTTGGCCATCTATCTTGTATCGCTGGTTTGAATGCCCATCTCTTTCAAAAACCAGTTTTAAAGTGGATGGTCAATACTAACTATAGCAGAAAAGGTCAAGCCATTGATTTGGACTCTCCGTGATGTGTGGCCCACCTTGATTGCGCATCCCTCACAAAAATACTATGATGTGGTGAGATCCTAACCATCCAATTAATGGATAGGAAATTGATGCTCCATATTCACTACACCAGAAAGGGTCCAATCAGAGATTTGGACCACATCTGAGCCCTACCTTTGATTGTTGAGCCCTCCCAAAACAGCACTTTGATCCTAACCATCCAATCGAAGGTTTGGAAATTGACTGTCTATATTTACAATACCAAGAAAGGTTTGATCATTATCCATCATGTAGGACCAACCTTTTATTGCGCATCCCTCTCAAAAAAGCACTTTGATTGCCCCTTAGATGCATCCAGGGGAGAGAGTCTCCTCCTGTGTAATGACTTTAAAT
Source organism: Liriodendron chinense (assembly GCA_003013855.2). Taxonomy (NCBI): domain Eukaryota; kingdom Viridiplantae; phylum Streptophyta; class Magnoliopsida; order Magnoliales; family Magnoliaceae; genus Liriodendron; species Liriodendron chinense. The sequence goes on along the minus strand of PVNU02000440.1, from coordinate 1,469,116 downwards.
TATAAATCCAATTAGGTTTTAGAAAATTATGGATAAAATGGATTATGGTACTTGAAAAAGGTTTTAGAAAATTACACTCGCATGCATGATGCATTGTGGCCAATGGTGTCCTGATGCACCCTGTCCATATGAATGGAACCCATATTTATCATGATTGATATAGTCCTGATGCATCCTTTGTACAAATGGAACGCATATTTTGATGATCCGGACCATTTGAACTGGTGGGCCCAACCAAGGATGCCCCAAAATTCTGAAGATTAGAAGGTCTGAAGTTCTGAACTATCCAATCTATGGCCTTCTAAACCATTGCTGTATTTTTTCTTTAGGGACATTAGGACACTATTCACACTTTGAGCATGAGAACCTTATAATTGTTTTAATATATCTGGGAGCTTTGTTTCTGGATGATTGGAGAATACGTTTGTTTATCTTAACCAGAGTTTTAAACCCTGGACCTGATGCCAACCCCGAGTCCCTGACACAGGCAGTTTGGTCCAACTGCCAGTCCAACCTATTAGACCTCAGCTGGCCCAGGAATCTCCTTAATATAAAATCATTAGAAAATAAGGAAATAGCAAACAATCGATACTCAGCATGGTGGTTTCGGTATTTAATTTATAAGAAGAGGTCCTGGGTTCAATCCTTGAACGGTGGGTTTTTCTTTCTTGAGAAAACAGTTTCCAACCTAGTTCACCTGGGTTTCAGGTAAACCTTCTCTCTTTTGTGACCGGTTCCTGTCCGACTATCTGAACTGGTCTTAACTATTGCAATGAAGAGACTTTTTCAGATTTTCCTTATTACGAATCCTTCAATCAAACGATCCTTCAAAGTTCAAGGTAGATCACTTTGGACTATAAAAAGGTCATTCACATCATCCGACCATACAGAATGGAATTTCTTGTATTGCTTTCACAAAAGCAATTTTCTTGTATTGCTTTCCAGTAGCAATTTTTTTTTTTTTAATAAGTAACATGAATTTCAAAATTCCTAGTGTCTGGAACATACTTCCATGAATAGTACAATTCAAGGCTATTTAGGATGTACTTTAAGAAAAGAATAATCTATTACATTAACCATGAAAGCTTCCCTTAAGGTCTCCAAATGCATGGAGTCCATATAGGATCTTTTTGAAAACATTTCTAGTATTTTAGGAAATGAAGCCTTTATTTATTTAGAGGCTGTTTTCGAAGTTAACAGTCAAGGTGCGTATATTAAAACAGAAATTTTGGAAATGTAGTTGAATACATCAAGTTCTTTGTTGATTGTAATCAATTCGTTTGTAACAGCCTATGTAATCGACTATTAGATAGCGCTTGATTGTAATCAAGGTATTCCGTATCGGTAACAGTGGCTGTAATGGTCACCAACGTTAGCGATATGGGTATCGGCCATAACGGCCTAGTTACAACCCCTGTAATGGTTGAAAGTTTTGTTTTGCCCGAAAAATTCTGGGAAAATAATTAGAAAATCCAAAATAATGTAAATATTCCAAATATGTAATCATTTTTTGTTTTGAATATGTTTTTATGGTAGCGTAATGGTCCACTCTTTGGTGAGAGTATTGTATCTGGTTGTCTGGTGAATTTATGAACATGGTTATGTGTCTCTAATATTTACACATCACAATCAAGCATTAGAACTAGAAATCGGAAAAAAAAGGCATAAATAGCACTTTTTTGATTGTTTGAAAAAATGACCCTTGAGCTTCTATTCGCCTAAATTGCTTCAATCTATGGTTGTAATCCTAAAAACTATAGTAAGAGTGGTCGAAATCTTTTGTAGAATAATTTAGAAAAGTGTTTGGAATGAGAAAAGTGAAAAAAATGAGGGGAAAATGGATTTAAATAGAAAAAAAGTGACCATTTTTTGACCGTTTCCGGGGGTAACAGTTGTTATGCCCTGTAACAACCTTTAGGGCTCTTGTAACGGCCGATACGGTCCAAAAAAATCAATTGTCCCGTTTCACCCAAGTATTGCGTAACGGTCATGGCTGTTACCTATATGTATTTGCCTTTACGGCTGTATCGTAATGGATACGGAACACCTTGATCATAATCAAGTTATGTAATAGCCTATTGCAATGTGCTTATGGGAGTTTTGTGCTCTCATCGCAAGTCCCAAGTCCGTCTAAAGGAGGGTTGCATTAGGTTGGCAGCCGGCATCAAGCTTATCCCATAACTTCAGAATCTGAGTGGAACAGGATTCTTGTAGCTGACCCCAATTAATTGGGATAAGGCTTAGACAATGATGATGATAAATATTAATTTCAAAATTCCTCGAAGCAATTTCTCCCATTTAACCTTTGAAAAAAAAAAAAAACCCACCTCCCACGTAAAGCTGAATGTAGATAAGCGTACAAGTCAAGCTAGGTTATTCTAGGTCTACTGGCTTATCCCTGCTCTACAAGATTCTATAGATGTACACAGGCCTCAGGCTGCTTTCTGCTTTTGGCATTCGATGCTGGAATGATTTTAGAACATAAAAAAGCTTTGTTTCGTGTGGAAATCCTCAACGGAAAAATCCCTTAAACCCACTATAAATAGCCATTTATCATTTTCTAAAAGACATGAAACTGAGTTGCGCCTATGATTGTCATAGTATAAATTGTGAGCTATCCTCCATTATCTATAGTGAAAGAATGGATTGAGGAGATATCATTTTAGGGCACATTTGGATGTGAAACTCTATAAGTTAATTTTTAAATTGAGGTACATGGAGAGGAATGATCAAATTCTAGTGACATTTAAGTATTCACACCGAAGTTAGCCTCCAAATTGAAGTTACATTCCTTTCAAGTCTGATTTGGATGTTGCGTAAATGCAAATTGGAGCTAGTCCCCCTTGATATTCATATCTAACCAGTCTTGCCCCTTTGAGCAAAAAAGGGGGAAAACAAAATCGTTGAAGTGGCTGTCGTGCATTCGGGCTGAGCTCTAGGATTGTCGTGCTTGAGAATGTTGCAATTTTGTTGTTTTGGGATTTATGAACTGTTGTGGTTGCAGGTGTTACCATAAGTCTTCATGGTTGTGATTGCAAAGAAGCATCCAAGAGTGCAGATGCAGTTGGACCAAGTGCTGAGACTGTAGAATTTGAGGATGTGAGACTCGATGATGATTGCTTGGATTCAGAAGAGGAAAGGGATGAAATTTATTTAATCGCCCTCCAGGCGAGCAAGAAAAGATCCTACAAGGTAATTCCACACTTCCAGACATTGGCTGACTCATGCATTCATACATGTGTGTTCTCTCATGCGTGCATGATTACACAAGCCATTTGCCCCAATTCTCACCACCGACTAACAGTATTTGCCTTTACCAGAAAAAACTTCAGGATGCCTTCATTTCAAGAATACGGGCAGTAAAGAAACATGATCATGAACAGATGGTGGCATGGTACAGAGACTTCAATAATAAAACCAAACAAAGAGGTTCTTTGAATAAAATGCAGACAGAAGATAGCATTGATTCCGATTGGGAGCTTTTGTGAATGAAAGGCGAATGCTTTGTAAACAACCAAGTGATCCAACTGGTCTTGTGTTTGCTCTCCACATAAAGGCGATGTCCCTGCGTGCGTTCTCATTCCAAGCAGATATAGCAAAAATAAGCAAACACATTCTTTAAGATTAAGTCGTTCTAGCGATGGAATAGTCTTCATAGCATTGTATGGTGGTGGCAAAAATGAATCTGTTCTCGTAAGTGATTTTTTTTTTCTTTTGTATTTTTTTGGAGAGCATAAATCCTAAGCGACATTGTGAGTCATTATATCATTTTACTTAACAGTTCTTTAACCAAATTTTGTTTTGTGATTTTTTGCTTCTCAAAGATTTTCTGTCGAAGACCACCTCTTGCTACGATCACTTGATATGGGTGCTAGAGCGCATGCTTTTTCACACTATGTGCAGGCTCAGATGGAGAGGTGCATTGTATTTGAAATTGTAAGTTGCCATGTCTGTGCTTCTGATAGAGTTTGATCTATTTTGAGGCTTGTGGTGTAAGAAGGCAGAATTGGATCCTTTTATTGTACATGGGATTCAGTATGGTGATAGTTTGGCACCATCTTTTTAAGTTGCCGTACTTCATCAAGCACAAATGCATGCTGTACTTCATTAAGCACAGATGTGGCATGCATGCATGTCAATCCGGACTGTCCGAATCATGGGTGCCGTTGTTTGTGGAGCATAGCCTGAAGATTGAATGATCTCAACCATCTGATTTCCCTTGTTGAGTTTGGTCTGCTGTGCTGACCATTTTATTTTTTACCGTTTATTCTATAGCTGCCAATATGATTGTTAAAAATTGATGGATGAGAGTGATTTTTGGGCTATGCTCCATTAGCGACGGGTCCTACAATTTGGACAGTTCCTATTGATATGCGTGCATGCCATGTGTGAACAGACCACCTCAATAGGTGGCGGTGACCTATCACCATTCTTGTCCATGGAATTTAAAGACATTTGCAACCTACGAATATCCTCTGACATCTATTAGGAATTCAACTTGGTTTGTCTTGATCTGAACCCAATCAGCCCAACCTGATTAAGTCGGGTTTAGGCCTCGGGAACCCAATTTGATCCAAACCCAATGTAAATATAATATATGAGTTATGACTAACATGCATTAAAATCACAAATTGTCCAAGCTATGGACTTGGGGTTTACAATACAGTCCATGCATAGAAAATACGGTTCATGATCAAAATTGACTTAGGGCTCACTTTCGATGATCAGAACTGTCCATGTTGTGGATTTTATTCCTATAAATTTGTTTTCATCAGTAGTGAATGTAGATTTTATGTTATGGGTGATATTTCAATAGTTGTGGGTGTTACTTTAATGATGTTATTTGGTGGTTACAAGTTTTATTTTATGTGTAAGTTTACTAGTTGCTGTGAACCTGACCTAATCTGAATTGCATTAAGGTTAAGCATTCAATGCCTTGCGTTGGGTCAGGGTTGGCTTTGGGTTGACCCTCAACCTGATCCAACCCAACCGAGTTGCAACCATACTAACCTCAAGTCATTCAGCTGTACAAAGAATGATCCAATATAAGATCCTATGCATCATAAATTGATGAAAGTGCCAATCCTAACATAAATGTGGGTCATACTTGGATTGATTGATGATGTGGTGGGTCCCGCCTAGCCTGCCTGTAGGCAATTTGAGCATCCAGGCATACACTAGCACGTCTCGTAATATCGGGCAAGGCCAGGCAGGCACTAATGGCTGCAGTCACGTAGATACAGGGCGGCTCTCTCTGCTCCCTAGTGACTAGGTAGCTCCCCCTACACCCTGTACACTGCTGTGTCTGCGTCCCTATGATCTACAAATATTTCACTGGCATTCTCACCTGCGTGAGCATTCTCTCCATCATTATTATCATGTGCTTCCGGTACGGCTTGTAGGTTTCACAGGCCGGGATCGGTTGGGTCTGGTTGTAGCACCATTGCTTCCCACCGCAATTTTAACGAACTTGTGTGAGAGCTCGTGACGGCTTCCGGGGGCTTAAACCTGTCTCACGCATGGTGAGCTCATGTGGGCCACCCAAGGAATGGGTGTGGGCCCCACATGGTGAGACGATGTGTTGATAGGTCTACGTTTTGGTCGATCCAACAGGATGCAGTTTGGCTGGTGACCCTAACACCTGTTGTGAAGGCCTCATTGCTGTGCGTAAACAGAGTCCACCGACCGGTCGGCCAGTGGACAGATTGTGTAGTTTTGAGTCCAAACTCTCTGGACGTTTTTGGGACTTTTGAGACCGGTCGCTGGTAGCTCAGATCGGTCTGGGGACAGGTCTGTGGTGAGACAGAAGGCTGGCCCAACTCTTTGGACTGATGACGACCGGTCATGCGACTGGTCATCCGACCGGTCTGCGGTCTGTGGAATTTGTAGTGTTGCGCGGTTTCCACGCTACTTGTTTCTAATTTCGGATTTTCTCTTATATATATGTTTCGTAATTGTGCTAGACCTTATGTTAAGCAATACCTAGCTGTTCTAAACGGGATTAGGGTTATTGGGAGAGAGGAATTGAGAGTTTATGTGCCTTATTCATCTTTGGGATCTATTCGGATAGTTCTAGCTCTGTAATTATCTGAATTCATAGTAGGTGTCACTTTGTGCCGTGGTTTTTTCCCGCAAAGGGTTTTCCACGTAAAATTCGTTTGCTTTTGCGTTATGTGGCTGTGTGGTGATTGTTTGATCTTCTTCTGTGCTTCCGTTGACCGGATTTCCAACAACACCAGCTAACTAGCTGGTATCCAAGCTCGATGGGTCCCACCATGACATCCATTTTTCCAGCTCATTTTAGGACACGAGCTAAAAAAATGAGGTAGATCCAAAGCTTAAGTGGACCACACCACAAAACAATGGGGTCAATGATGTCCACCGTTGAAGCCTTCTTGGGGCCCACAATGATGTTTATTTGTCATCCAACCTCTTCATAAGATCACACAGACCTGGATGAAGAGAAAACACAAAAAATCAGTGTGATCTAAAACTTCTATGGCTCCCAAGAAGTTCTCACCAGTAAGAGTTGAATCCCCGCGGTTTCCTATGGTGTGGTCCACTTGAGCTTTAGATCTGCCTCATTTTTAGGTGCATGCCCTAAAATGAGCTGGAGAAATGGATGGACAGTGTGGATAAAACACATACATCACGATGGGGCCACAGAGCTTTGACATCAGCTAGCTGGCTGGTGGTGTTGGTTCACCAGCCAAACCACACGGTCCGATCCAACGACCCCATGTTGCGTGGGCCATCTCGTACGCTCTTTCGATCTCCTCTTCTCCACTAACTCCCTTTTCGTGTGAATCCATGATGGGCAAATGATTTTTAAGCCTGTCATCTGATGGGCCCTGGATAAATTCATCACAGAGAGGAATGCTACGGTGATCTGCACCTGAAGAGACACAAGGGGTGAATCATGGGCGCCCGTGCTCATGCCGAACAGGTGCATCACACCTATGAGAAAAAATAAACCACGGCCAATATCCACCAATTTGGCCACCTTCACTAATATGACGGTGCATATTCACACGACGACGGAACCACCTAGATGGCCTGGTTCTGGCTCAAATGTGCCAAGCGACACTTGTCTTGAGATTCACCTCCACAATTTCAGCAATTCGTCGCCATCAAAAGTACGGTTCATTAAATGGAGAGAGCGAATTAGCCGTCTCCAGGGTAACAGCTTAGAATTTTTGTATATCCACTCCGTCCATCTGTTTTCCTATATTATTTTATGGCACAATTCCAAACCTTAAAGAATATGCAAATCTCAGATGAACCATACCACTAGAAACAGTGATAAATGACCATTAAAAACAGTCACACATTTACACATTTTACACATTATTACAAAGAGAAGCCGAGTAATTTCACCTGTTGTTGGAAAAGGGATCGGTGGCTTGGATGGGCTCCACCTTGTTGCTGATGTAAAATCCACCCGGTCCATTAGGTGTGTCACACCATGTTATGTCCATATCCCAAAATTCAACTCCATTCGTAATTCAAGTGGGGCCACACCATTGGAAATAATATAAGGGCATGACTTACCCTCCGAAGGGTTTCCCTAAGTGCAGCTCACATGAATCATGGATGGACCAGATTTTTGGGTAAGGTGCTTGAATATTAGGGATGCATATAATGGTTGAAGTGGATTTCATATAATCATCATGTTGGGCCTATAATAATTAAGGGTGATGTCTCTCTTGCAACTTTTTTCCTTTGGTGTGGCCTTAAGTTATAATTAAGGGTTATATGAAATTACCAATTGTTGATCTTCTTTTTAACCCTTGGTTAGATGTCCACCCATGCATGCCAGTTGCTTGCTTCCTCTGGAGGAATGTTTCTGTTGGTGCCCACCGAGACGTTTGTGTAAAATCCACACAGTAAATCTCTAGCTCATGTTGCGGCACGATCCCTAAATTGAGGCATATCCAATAATCAAGTGGACCACACTACAGGAAATAGTGGAATGAAAATCCTACCATTGAAACTGTCCTATGGCCACCATGATGTTTATGTGCCATCCAAACCGTTCATAAGGTCGTTCTCACCGGGATGAACTGAAAACACAAATATTAGCCCGATCCAAAACTTATGTCCCCATAAAGGTTTTTACGGTGGGTGTCCCATCCCCACTAGATAAGTAGATTTCTCGTGGAAATCTCAGTGGAGCCCACGTAGGCAGGCAACTCGCGTGTGAGATTTTTTATTTCTGATCCATCTACACTGGTGGCATGATTTCGATGGTAGAGATTCAACTCTCTGTTCATGTGTATAGATAATCACTCTCCGCCGCAATATCAGTCCTTTTCTTGTCGAGTAGTGATTCTTAAATTGGTTGCGGCTTATGCCTTCAAGAAGTCTTAACTATCGGGCATCAAAAGGATGGTTAAATGTAAACGGGTGATGGGTCTAGATTTAGTGGGGGAAATCATATGGTGTTAATATAATCTCTTCAGTTATACCTGCGGGACATCTGACGTGTATACTGCTTGTTTGATTACTCTAAAATGGCTATTTTTTTGGAAAGCGAGGAATACTCCCTTATTATTTAAATGGTTAAAATGGTTATGTCTTTGTGCATGTGTGTCTCACTTAATCAATGGATGGATTAGGAACATTGAAGTGGAAAATGTGAATTTTGCTAATTTTGGATCGTACCAGGCTGGGTCCTCTTGGGAAAACCTCACGAAGTAAAGAGTAGAACCAAACAAGAACCACATGCATGCACGTAATCAACATACAGAGAACAATCTAATTTTTACATGGAAAACCTTTGCGGAAAAAATCACGGCACAAAGTGACAGCATTGACTATGAAACAAAAGATTAGAAAGATGAACTACCCACAATGAAATACTAATAGAAGAACAAAGCCCTTTCCCTCACCAAAACTCTCCCCAAATCCCTAATATCAATTAAGATACTTTGGAATACATCTAAATCCGAATTAGAGCCTTATATATAGCCAATAACCTGAAAATAGAAATAACTTATGTAAAATTGCGTAACCGTGCAGAGTACCGCCACCGCTGATGACCGATCGTGGCCCATTCGCAACCGGTTGCAAGTGGCCAGAGAGAGTCCAGAGATATCATCACAAAAGTCGACCTATTTCACCTCATCGCACAACTGGGCCTGGACTGGTCGTAGGACACTCGGCGACTGGTCCTGGATTGATCCCATGTACATGAAAATTGTCCAGCGTCTTCACTGCTCCCCAGGGTCAATATTCGACCGGTCGGCTGATCTGGCCAACCTGTCGTGGGAACTTGTTTTTGCATAGTTTGAAGGCTCCACCAACATGTCAAATTAATTTTGGGTTCGGCCTTGAGCCTGACGCCTTGGTCAACACGTGCTATGATGGCTTGGACAAAGGATCATGATTCTGCAATGGTAAGCTAACTCCAAAAACTTGTCCTCAGTTTGGATAGCAGATTGCAACTCGCTTGCATGAAGCCAGAATCACTAGTAATCGGCCATCGATCATACGGAGGTGAATTTGTTCTCTGCTATGCCCAATTTATACTCGGTCTGGGCCCATACTTGGGTCTTTAGGGTTGGTCGGGCTGGGCATATTCTGTCTTTAGCCCAGCACAAACCTAGCCCATTGGCGACCCCTGATCATGTGTTGATATCCCACACAGGGTTTTATAGGTTTCTGGTCCCTACGTATATAACATGCGGGACTGGTTACTAACCGTGGATGGTACATAGTCAATTTGGCAATCCTTTATCTTTTTTTTTTTTTTTCCTTTTTATTGAAAATCTGTGCCACTTAGGGTAGTATTGCATCAAGGGAGCCATGCATGTACAAAAATTTAAAGACCAAGGCATGTTCGAAGTGTCTACCATCTGTTGAGTGGCCGGGATCTCTAACATGCATGTCATTCAGCAGCGGAAATCAAGCCTCACATGCTAGTTGTGATGCAGTCTATCAAAAGCCGTACCATACCATCGATATACACTGAATTTACAAATGATTTCTGGCCATTGATTTGCATAACAGGTGGGCACTTTTGAAGGCACTTTACCTAACTCAAAAGAGTCGTCTGTCTGAATTTGTTGGGTTTTAGTTTGGTGTAGGGCTGAAACATTTTGTGTTTGGGTTAGCCTTTGCCTGAACCGTTTATTAAAACGGGCAAAGAATTCTGGCCGAAACCTGACCCATACACGGTTTCTCTGTGGCCCGACCCAACTCAACTCATTTAAAATTCATGAAGCCGGGCCAAGCCTAACCTGACCCACCCAGCATGTCAAAACTCGTGTTCAAGATGTAGCTCTCAGCTGTGGCGGACATGGTTTTCATAGCTGAGCAACAGACCATGCACATAGCTTTTTTTGGACTAGTTAGCAATCATAAATAGACGAGGGTCCATTCAATTCAGACCACTCTTCATCTTGGTGTGCAAAAATTACGGCAATTAAATGGTCCTAATAATTCAAAACAGAATTCATCTTCTACTAATAATGTTTTCCATCTATTTTGCATACCACTGATTGACCAGTTTAGAGAATTTGATCAGTGTAATTTTTTGCTCGGAGGCAATATTCCAGGAAGAGTGGATAGTGACTGCCCAACAGTACCTGATGTGGATATTAAGAGTAGGAAATAAATTGGTGCAACAAAGAAAAAAACACACCTGAAACGCAATGAATATTTCAGGTTGTCGAATTTCGAAATTTCTATCTTCTAGGTAGAGATGTCGAGTAAACCAAGCAAGTTTTAGAAATATGGTGGCATTCAGGACTGGACCAGGCTCCACTATCAGGTCTACACCACTTTTGTACGGACTAAATACCCAGACTTCCCTAGCTATAAACAGCATTGCGTGCTCTCTCTTTTGCAAATTCAGTCATTTTTCATCTTCTGTCACTGCAAGCAAAGTTCTTATGAGATATCCTATATTTAGGACTGATTATATCATGATCAAACAAAAAATCAATGAGTTGGGTTTCAAATGAGGGCTTAATTTTTAATGAGGAAAGAATGTCAAAGAAATGTCAATCATGTAAATTTTTTCAAGAGATGATGTGAAAGCCGTGAATAACAGCTTGTTCGTTAATCTTTGGCGATGGGCATCATCATCCTCACTCAAGTAAATTCGTATTCTCATGATGTTCATGATATCCGGAATGACTTTCAGAAAATCCAAGAGCCAAACATTGATTGCATTGCAATGATAAACTTGGTTTATAATTGATTTAATTCATTTGTATTTGTAATTCATCAACGCACATTGACATCTCACTTCTGCCTCACAAAATTCATTCACCAATCCTTTATTCTTATTGTTGAAACCCATATGGTAGTAAGTAATAAAAATCAAGGTGGTGTCTAAATCCAATCCACTGCTAAAATGGAGCGGATTAGGTGAGACGTAGGATCCGTGGGTGGACCCTGACTGTGGGACTCACAGTGATGTATGTACCTTAAATCCACATCGATCCAATCATTTTGAAAGCTCATTTTATGGCATGATCCAAAAAATGAAGCTGACTCAAATCTTAGGTGGACTGCACCATAGGAAGCAGTTGTGATTGAATCCCCACCATTAAAAACTTTATGGATTCCACTGAGTTTATTTTACATCCAACCTGTTGATAAGGCTACAAAAACATAGATTAAGAGACCACACAAATATCACCTTGATCCAAATCTTTTGTGGCCCACACAAAGTTTTCAATGGTCAATCACCACTGTTTCCTGTACTATGGTCCATCTCAGATTTAGAACCGCTTCATTTTTCGGATCAAGCCTTAAAATAAGCTTTCAATACAGATGGACAGCGTGTATGTAGTCACATACATCACAGTCAGGGGTCCCACCCACCTCGGTGGATCCGGGATCTCACCAAATCCGCTCCAGTGATTCACCTGCTTTAGGCTGGAGGCCCATGCAAATATCCCACGCACTGGAAGCAAGGAAGCTGTCCCTCTTCCATATTAAAATAGTATGTGTAGGGCCGAAGTGGTCCACCTATGATCAACAAGGACCATTCCTTAGATTTGTTCACCATAGCTTGCATGTGATTCAGAACAAACCATGATTGGTTAATCAAAACCGTATGATTAAGTTTGTGCAAAAATGGATGGTAAAATTAAAAGATTCCACCATCCATTTTTATGAAAAGTTATTTCGACAGTTGTAATCATGACCAGAATGTGTTACAACCATTTCTCCATGGTACAAGCAGAAGGTTAACGCATCAATCAGGACCATACATCTGATAGGTCCACTGTGGATTAAAAAATTATTCAAAATAAATGAAGGGCTTAAATTACATGCCATACTTGAATAAAATACCATGTTAGTTTAAGCATGTCATGAAAAGAATTTGTAACATATAAATAAAATTTATAAAAATATTTGAATAAAATTTAAACGAAGAATATATTACCTTTTTTCAGTTTCCTCTAATATCCCAATTGAATTTGAAATATGTTGATTTTTATCGCCTACAATATACAAAGAAATATATAAATTTTGAGACATGTAAGTGATAATAGCAAAAAATTCTAATAAATATTATTGTATAATTGTCCTGAAATTAAAGCAAAAATTTAGTAGCCTATAGGATAACGTAAGAAAAAAAAATCTAAAATATTATAAGAATTGAAAGAAAACAACAATTACCCAATCCATATGTTTCAATGAAATATATTAAGTTTGTAAATTGCATATATTTGGTTTCTATTCTTACATGTTAGTCTTATTTATAGAGTTTGGAAGGTTATCCAAACAATGACACCTGTCCTATAAGAATAATGGATATAGTTAGAAAAAGTAGATACAATTAGGTAAAGAAAATAAATGTAAATGAGAATAGTAAAAGTAGGTAAAAATAAGTAAATGTAAATGAGAGTAGTGGAAGTAGGTAAAGAAAATAAAAGTTGCTTGAAAATTGTGGAAATAGATTAAAAAAAAAAAAAATTACGTTCATGAAAATGATAGAGGTGTGTAAAGTATTGAAGTGTATGATTTGACTAGGACATGATGGGTCAGATCAGGTCATAAGGCAATATGTCAATGATGGGTTTAGGCTAACATGGGCCCATTTTAGTAAATAGGTTAGACTTTTAGGGTGTCATTGGGCCGAGTTGGCCTGTTGTCAGGCAACTAGGCTGGGTTTGGGCTAGAATATTAGCCCAAGGGTCGGACTAAAATGGCCATACACCCGTCAGCCCAACCCGGCTCATACGTCAAAGTTTATAAACTCCCTTTCGAAAGTGTGGATTAGATGCGGGAGTGGTAACAACTTTGTTGGTGAGGCCCTAACCGTGGGTCCCACCTCAATGTATCTATTGTATAACGATGCCGTCCATCTGTTTTGTCAGCTCATTTTAACCACGATCCCAAAAAAATGAGGCAGATTCGAATGTCAGGTGGACCGCACCAGAGGAAAATAGGGGTGATTGAATGCCCACTATTAAAAACTTGTTAGGGCTTACTGTAATGTTTATTTGCCATTAAGCAAATCCAAATCGAAGGTGGACCATATCACAGAAAACGGTGGTTATTGAACGCCTACCATTAAAAACTTTCCAGGCCTATTGTATGCATATCCGTAATATTTATTTACCATCCAACCCGTTGATAAGCTCAAACAAACATGGATTAAGGGAAAAATAGAAGGATCAGATTGATCCAAAACTTTTATGACCTACAAAAAGTTTTTAATGGTCATTCACCATTTTTTTTAATTTTTTTATTTTATAGTTTTGTGGTCCACTGGGGATTTGAATCTATTTAATTTTGGGAATACCATCCTAAAATGTACTTAAAAAACGGATGGGCAGCATGGATATACAACATATTCATTAAGGTGGGCCCCAAACGGTAAGGGTAACACCCACTAAGGTATTACCGGGGTTACACCTGATCCGCTCCCAGTTTATCGTCCAACGTTGTTCGTAAAAAAATGTCAACAGGGTGTATTTGTGACTTCGAATTTGCCATTTTCTTCCACTGAAATATGCTTGTCTCGTGCATCCTATCCATCCTTAAGCCCAAAAATAAGGCAAAGCGTAAACTGAAGTGGACCACAACACAGAAAATAGTGTGAATAATAACGTCTGCCGTTGAAACCCTGGAAGCAGTATCATCTAATTTATTTATGAGGTCAGACAAACATGGATAAACAGCAATAAATATTATCTTCATCCAAAACTTTTGAGACCCCGAAGAAGCTTTCAATGGTAGGCATTTAATTCCCTATGTTTCAAGTGGCGTGGTCCACTTTTGCTTCGGATCCTTTTCATTTTTGGGCCCATTCTCTAAAATAAGCTGGTAAAACAGTTGAACTGTATGAATCAAACATATACATCATGGTAAGCCCCACATATTTTTTCTCCTTACCATTATTAGAGTCAAATATATTACTGTGAACCCACATGAGAGGGTCCTTACTCATGCCTTAATAGTAGACTTACAAGACTTTCAACACAGTACTCATTGTGGTATAAGAAAGCCACTGTGGTGTGAGTGCATGGGTGTATGAGGGGTGTGAGTGCATTTGTAAAAAAAAAAAAAAAAAAAAAAAAAACCCGCACATAAGACTAGCATGATTTTTTTTGATTGAAACAGTTCAAAACCCGGGCCCAGGCCAACCCCAAGCTCTCTGGGTTGACAGCCTTACTCATTTACTACTATTTACGTATGTAAATGGAATCCCTAAAAATGCGCACTGAATAAATATTCTTACCATCTGAGTTTTCCCTTGGAAATTTGGGCAACTCACTATTTTAGTTTTAGCTATCCACTTGATTGGCATTAAATTGAATGGTTAGCATTGCTTGATCAGTGTCTGTGAGATATGCCCCATTCAGAAGATGAGGAGACAATCACAATCATTTGATTCGTAGCCTAATATATATGTGGTTAAGAAAAATAAATAGACCAACGGTCCAAATCCAAGTGGAATGTGGGAGATTTTTCATTCTTTGTCCATCTACGGTGGCTCGCGTGCATAACAATACATGCTGTACATTTTCCCTATAATTCATCCTCAGAAAGAATTCTGATACTCTGGCATAGAATGGGTTTATCCGCAGGCATTGAAAATAGCACGCTCCGCATGTACATAACTCAAATTAAGCCACCCAGATGGTGGGCCTCGATCACAATTCCAAAACTACAGTGACTTGATTTACTGACTGGTTGAGTCATGGACATTAATTTAATGAACGGCTGAAATAATTAGTCGGTGGTCTGCATTCAACAAACCAATGTCCAATAATCAAGGGTTAGAATAGATTAAGGTGGGACCAACTCCCTCGACTCGATGGCTAAAACCCTAACCAAAACCTTAGATCCAAACCTAATCTAAACCTTAGGTCTTAACCCTAATCTCAAAAACCTTAAAACCCTGAGTCAACTCACCCCATTAGCAAGCCTAATCCAGAAACCCAGTCAACTCATCTAGTCAAACTCAAACCCAAAAGACTAACCCTAATCCAAAACATAGAATCAAGCTCACACAGAATTCCAAGAGGGGCAGCAAGGTGGCACACCAAAAGGTAGGGCCTCCACATGTTTGAGGGAGCCCTTCCCCCCCCCCCCAAGCATGCAATTTTTCCCTTTTGCAACTCCCAAGTGTGTGAAAAATGTGATTTTACTCCAATGCCTCTCCTTGAGATGAAATTACCATCTTATCATCCAATCTAACCATCCAAATGTTGCCACATGACAATCTTTAATCCTAGTCCTCTAACCTCTTTTTGCCCTTGAACTTGACAACAATTACTAGAAAATCGGAATTAGGGGTTATAAATATCCCCCTCCTCTCCTCATTTCCATCATCCAGTAGATTCAGGAAATACACGACTCACCAAGAGCCTTCTCATCTTAGGCTTTGCCATCCCATCCTTCCACCAAGGAGAGTAAGAGCAAGAAAGAGAGAGTCCAACCTTTTTCTAGCCTAGCCTAACCAGAGCCTGAGTCTCTTGAGCCTCTAAATCCTGGCCCAATCCACTCACTCTAGCCTTCACGATACACCCGTTCATATGACCATCCAATTTTTAACCAGCTTCATCCAACAGTGCATTAGCATTGTGCAACATTTATTCCCTTCTCAACCCCTACTCATCTCATCCATCCATAGTGCATAGCATTTTGCGCCAATGTCGACCTCACTGTATGCTCTATGGTTTGCCGATTAAATTGGATCCGGCCCATTAGAAACCTTAGTCGGTACGCATTTCATTCAACGCATCACCCTAGCATCATGCCAGTACGAATGTATGCTCTGTGGCTTGCTGATTTAATTAGATTCTGCCCACCAAAAATTCATGCTGACTAACATGTACAACACATTGTATGCATTATCTCATTATCAAAGTGCAAGAACTAGAACTAATCCTTGATAAATTTTTTTTATTCTTATGAAGAAAAGACCATACGTTTATATAGGTAGAATGAGTGTCTAACACTTTCCCTCTCTATAACTACGGTCCTTATTCCGGATCTTCGGTCGCAGATCAAGAAGTCATCATAGAGCTAGGAATCTAGCGGATTGTATATTCGAATTAATTGGCTAGTAGTGACTCTAGTCATACACAACACCCTTTAAACAAACACTATCGCAAAAGCCCTCTATAGAAGAAAACCCGTGGAAGCCACAATTTAATTTTGTTTGGGATCCAGCGTCCAGTGTTAATCCAGTACTCGATGAATACCTACCGACCACTGCCAGGGGGCAAAGAAGTTCGAGTGAGAAACTCAGCTACATCAAACACCGTCAGTATTGGCCAAGTTGAACTCAAATTCACCTCAAGTGAGGCTCTTTTCACTTGCGTATTGCACATTGCAGATATGCGTGAGAATCTAGTGTCAGACTATCTGGCAAACAAGACCAGTTTCAAACAAGCAATGCAGCATACCATCACAAAACACGGGACTTTTGTAGGGAGGAGGTTGGACATTGATAGCATGTTTAAGTTGTATGTTGAGAACATTAATAAAACTTTTACTTCTTTATATTTAGTGTTCTATTGATTTATGGCATTGTAGATTGTGTCAGGTTAATAAAAAAATATATTAACGCATGAATAACTTAGAAATTATCCGTAAGATGGATAATGTAGAACTGAAAACTAAGTCTGGAATCAATCCAAAATAATTAGAAAACCTTTTCAAGAAGTATCAAAAGAAACTCATAATTGTGAGGATTGATACCCCAGGACATTAGTGATCTCAGGAAAACCATAACTAGATGAGGCAAAAAGTACTTTATTACCTTTATAGATGACTGCTCTAAAAACTAAAAACCTGTGCATTTCATTCGAAGGATAAACATTGCCTACGTTAGAGAATACAAATATGAAGCAGAAAATACCTACCTACTACTACCAAAGTGCTTCGGAGTGATCAAGGAGAATGTAAGGAATTTAATGAATTTTGTGAAGCAAATGGTATAATTCATCAAGCAATTGCTCATACACCTTAATGAAGTGGAGTCACTGAACGCAAAAAGAGAACCTTAAGGCCTACTTGGATTTTGGATACGGGGAATCCACAGGAAAATAACCAAATTTCCCTGGATTTGATGCTTACGGGATTTTTAGATTGAAAAGAAAAGCATGAACTGCACATAATAACCATTAGACTTTTCCACCATTGGCGCAAGATACAATCTAACTATTGTCTAATGAGAAATGGGATTTGCAGTTGCTACACAAACAGACCACCCTTTTGCAAACCCAGGGTGAACGATGCTGGAAAACGTACCCACTACAGCTATCCATGTCCACACTCTGGATTCCTTGTATCCAAACAGTTCCTTAATTGAAATGGGACATGGGGAGAAAATTTGCAATCAGAAGAATCAGGACCTTATGATTTCTCTAATATTAATGATTGAGATGTGGATAAATTTACAGATATGATTTGATTTACACGTGGGATTACAGCTCCTTTCGAGGAGATTATGAATCAAACAACAAGATTAACAAATGCTATCCAAATAGAGCATTTCTGAGACACCTGAAAGGACCAATGCTGCCAAGAGATGCTCCAAGAAATCATGAGACAATCACCAATCCTTTTCTCGCACCAAGTACTCTATTGGCACTGAATAGCCCCCACAGCATGGGTGTTTGTGAATTCACTGATCAAATCTGCAAGCGCTTGGATTAAAGACTTGGGATCAAAGATGACTCCTACTTTTGGATCATGCAAGCAGTCCACGGTGATCTGCAATAATAAAATATTAGATGAGGAAAAACATCCCCAATGCTAGCAAATTGTATACAGCATAGTTATCCAACATGGAAGAAAAATTAGTCCTCTATTGTGAAGGACTCCCAAGCATAACAACGGAAAGTGTCTGCAGTAAATCTAGATACAGTCGTAAAAATAGTGCATGCAGTAAATCTAGATGCAGTTGCAAAGGACTTCTTTTTATAAGAGGTTAGAGGGCAGATTCAATTATTTCAAGGCAGTTCCAAAACATTAGTTTACATTGACTAGTAGGAAAAGGGTGTTGCAACTATAAATTAAAATGGAACAAATGATAAATGACTAGTTGCACCAAGTATCCTGAAATTTCATAATATTTCATGATTAATCAGTCTAATTTGTTGCAAATATCATAAAATTTCATGATCTTTGCTGCAATCAAATGCGCCCTAAACAAATTATAAAAGCAAGCACTAGAAGTGATGCTTTATTTTCCTTTCCTAGAACTAACAAGCTTCATGATATTAAATATAAAGTATAATCATGTGCAATAGTGCATTTCACAAACTCAGGAAATTGCATTCTGTAAGTTGAAACATTGTATTGATGCTTTGCTAACAAAAATCAACAGCTTCCTGGAAAAATACGACAGGTGGTCAAGGGTGTAGAATACCACATGAAAGATTCCTTGGGCAGCCAAACACTGAACATCTACCGGAATTTGACCATCCCTGGGCACCAACAAGGCATTGACGTATGCCCTCGGCTGGAGAGAAACAGGCAACAATCAGCATGGTTTTTCTTTAAAAAAATGGCATGAGTTTGTAAAAATAGCCTTCCAGTGAAGAAAATTATCCATTCTGTCACCAACACAATCAGCATACCCAACTTTCCATTTTGGAGATTGAAAGATACACATTTATATACTAATGCAGTTTCCAAAATGGAAAATGAACGTATGCAAATCCATCACGGATTCACGGTGCATGTAGATATCAATTTCCTGTATCTATATTCACAAATGAAATCATCATTCTATAGAAGATTCCAATAGTTTGAGCGTCAGCAACAAAAATATTTGCAGAGCTGCCTTCCAATGATGGATCAATGCTTGTGTTGATGACCGAATGCCAAAGGAAAATAACAATGTAAGAGGCATCTACACAAGGCATTGATAGCTATTTCAAGAAAACTTAGAAAAGAAATATTGAGAGTTGAGACTAACAAGCTTTATGGACATAGAGACAAACTACCATATAGGGAAGTTGTTGACAAAGTTCTTTTGATATTTCAGACCTCTACTTAATTTAAAAATATGCTGTTGTGGATGATTTGAATTATATGATCCCCAGCCTGAGGATATGCAGTTCCTCAACTACTCAATCTGTACAAATGGGCTACTTGGTGTGGCGTCCTGGACAGTTTATCCGGTGGGTTTGGATGGAACATGCCCCAAAATCCCCCAACAGGACAATCCTAAGTTCCTAACCCTTCTGAGCAGTGTCTGCAAATAGATTGTTAAGAAAAGAATATGGAATGGTCCACATTGAAAAGGAAAAGAAGGTATAACAATGTATGGCTAAAAACTTATGCCCTGAAAGATGATCGGGGCAGGGTCCACCACCCATGACATGCTCTATCAGATCAACGGTATAGAATAACCATGGCACCCCTTCTAAAGGCTTGAGGGACTGAGAATGCATAACTTTGGTCAAGGATCATATAATTCCTCAGGTATTTTTCACATTGATAACATAATCCCACAGGTAAAAAAGATGTAGGAAAACACAAGTATGGAGCTACTTCTATGAGAAATTGCAATTTCTTAGCCTAGATCTTATTTTTACTTAGGAAAAACATAGCTTTGTACAATTGAAGGTTGAAATCTGTTCCAATAAGTCAATCAACGAATTTAATAGAGAAGGTAGGACTTGGAAGGACACATACAGATGCCCACAGTGCATGGTAACAAATCTCGTTCTGAGGAATTTCTTGGTTTAGGAACGTCAAAGGAAATTTTTAAATTTTGAGGGTTTTCTCAGGAAATTATTGGAAAAATCTCAATGATATATATATATATATATATATATATATATATATATATATATATATATATATATATATATATATATATATATATTGTAAAAATATTTTTAAAATTTAAATATATAATTATATGATGAATTAGTTAAAAATTCAAATAACTTTACATTAATATAGGGATAATTTTGCAAAAAAAAAATCCAGAAAATTTCAAAACCGCTGATATTTTGAAAATATCCTGATGATGTCATCCATTTTTTCCCCCATGAATGGGAGATTTTCAAAATCTTGGTGATCTTTGTCACTTCGCACAAGTATCAACTTCTTCATGCATGCACGCATGAAAGCATATACACTGAGGAATCACAATACAACAGGCAAGCATATCACATACATTTAGGAGCACCATCCTTCTCTTGTGGAGATTGTCTACCGTCAGCACCATGCCAGCCAAAGCTGCAAAACCTTGGGGGGGGGGGGGGGGGGGGGGGGGGGGGCACCACATGACATCTACAGGACTAATCTTCCTAATGAAGACCCACTGAGTACTCAACACAGAGACTTCACAGAGAAGCACCCAGACTTATCTTTGATCCACACCATTTTGTCCGTCTCCTGGCATCGACCTCACATGACACAATAGCTCTAAAAGTCTGACTAAATCTTCCATCTCTTCATCCGACAGATTCCTACGGCAAGGGGGAGGGGAGTAAATCACTTCATCACTTCACAAAGAGAAGCAACACACCACCAGTAAATTTGCTTCTAAGAAAATTCTAGCTAGCCTTGGAAAAACTTCCTTCAACGCTTTTTCGCCCGCCCAAACATCCTCACAAAATCGGATACTCATGCCATCTCTCAAAGAAAAACCCACCCCCTCCATAAATCTCTATCTCAACATATCCATGGACTTCCACATTACCAAAGTCCTATATAGAGATGAAGCTCTTATCCCCCCCCTCCTACTCCCTTTCTATCACCTCTCCATAGAATACCTCGTTTTAAACGAAACCTCCATAGCCACTTCCCTAGAAGGGCAGAGTTCTTTAGCTCCAAATTCCTTAAACTTGCTCTCCCTTCCTCGAGCAGCTTACACACCTCTTCCCATTCCATAAGATGAAACTTTTGCTTTTCTCTAGCTCCCTGCCATAAGAAATCCCGCCTAATCCTCTCAAACCTATCCAATACAAATTTCGAACACCTGAAGAGGACATAAATACATCAAAGGGTTAGACATTGCCACCTTTATCAATGTTCGTCTACCTCCCAAAGAAAGATGCCTACTCTTCCATCTTAAAAGCTTGCCTTCGAATCTCTCAATGACTTGATCCCATAATTGTTTAACTAGCTTTCCAATGCACAATGGAAGCTCAGGATGGCAAGAAGGAAATGAACCCGCATGACAGTCGAAAATATTAACAAACTTATTAATGTCCTCCTTTAAGAGGTCAATTCCCAACAGCTTGCTCTTTCCAATATTCACCTTCAAACCCGATACCACCTCGAAGAATGTAATAATCTTCCTTCAATTATCCACTTTGCTTTCAACCACTTCACAAAAGAGAATCATGCCATCTGCATACTCAAGGTGAGAGAGACTTGGAATCTGACTTATCCACCCTAAATCCATCAATAAGTCTCGAAGTTGCACCTTTGTCTAGCATCTTGCTTAAAGTCTCTACCACCACCATGAACAGGTAGGGGGAGAGCAAATTCCCCTGCCGCAAGCCTCTAGATGCCGCCAAATAACCTATCGAAAATCCATTCACCAAGAACGAAAACTTAACGACTTAACACAAACTAGCATCTAGCTTCTTCATTTCAGCCCACACCTCAACTGGCCCAACATGTAATGTAATCAAGAAATTCGCAATCCACATGATCGTAAGCCTTCTCTATTTCTAACTTGCAATCTGAAAGTTCGGTTTTACCGCTTATAGAGATACTCGGAGATATGTCTAAGGACCTAGAGAGGGGGTGATTAGGACCTTATCAAAATCTTTTCGCCTACTAACAAATATTATCAAATAAAACAAAGTAAGCAAGAACACTTAGGCTTCCAAGCCTAAGTGGGTCCAATCACAAGACTAGCATATGGTTAATCAATTAGCAATCCTAGTCTAAAGCATGCATAGGTAAATAAATGATTCAACTAATCAAGATCCTAACCTATGCAACTTGTGTAGACTTATGAGAGTGGATCAATGAGCTCAAGTCTACACAACTAGTGAAGGTACATCTTGTGTGTGGATGTGCCTAATAAGTGCCTAGCATACATTCCTATCAAGCATTCATAATTAAACAATTAAACTAACAATGTGATGCCAGGACAGCCCTAAATATGATGCATGCTCATGAACACAATTATTCAGCGGAAAAAAAAGCAATAATAATAATGAAATCTAGCATCAATCATCATAAACTAAGAAAATCATAAAGGAAACATGCAATGGGACGGGCCATCATCACAACCGTGGAGTATGGAATTCAATTATTGCTTAGGTTGGACCCGGCGAGGGATGGAACCTCTCGATCTTGCATGGTCATACCCAATCGATCAATGAGGATCACTAGTCCGAAGAACCAGGAGGTTTCTCAGATTAGGGATTTGAGAATTTGGGGGTTTAGGGTTTGGATCGATTCTCAAGGTTTAGATCGTGGGGAATAAACAAAACAGAAGTTTAGAAGGATAATAATAGAAGATGAAATACCTGGAAGAAGTTGGAGGGGCACAAGAAGAATAGAGAAGAAGGAGATCAAGGAAGAAGAAGAAGCACCATGAGAGAGGGAAAGAGGAAGGAGGCAACCAAAGGTTTGCTCTTTTTCATAAATCAACAACTAATAAAAAAGGTTTAGGGCAACACCCTTATAAAATTCGGAATTAGCATAATTACCAAAATACCCCTACTAACAAAATTTCAAAAAAAGACATTTGCATGAAAAAAACGTACCCACACTAACCCGAAACTCAAATAAGTAAAAAATGCATAAAATAAACTCAAATCTAAGATGTCCAATGCACTCCAATGATGGTGTGATGAAAGTGGGCCACGATGAACCAATGGTCCGATCACATCATCATCACGATCCAACGGTCCGATCATATCTCCTCCAAGCAATTAACACATGTCTTCCCAAGGTGGGGCCTGATGTCCGCATCATTCTCCTCGTCTGAAAAGAACTCGACTCGACGAGTTAAAACTCTTGTGGCGCTCTAACAAATCCGGATCAACATTCTGCAACTCCACTTCAGTAAACCACGTAGATTCTGACGGTGGCTTGTTCTTCCATTTAACAATGTATCTTTGGAAACCTCCGTCTCTCGTAAACACTATCTCCTCATCCAAGATTTCCTCAATTTCTTCTTTATGGATATTAGGTGGAGGAAGGGGTGAGAGGGGTTGTGAAATAAAGTCAGATAAGGGCCATAAGAGAGATGATGGATCAACGATGGGATGGTGGGAACGGACTAGATCTTCCACATTAAAAGTTGGGTTAATGCCCATTTCAGATGGAAGGTCGATCCGATACGCGTTGGACCCAATTTTCTGCACAATCTTGAATGGTCCAGCACTACGCGCTTGTAATTTCTTAGCGGAACCTTGTGAGAACCGCTTAGGCCTTATCCTCACCATTACATGGTCTCCTTTCTGAAATTCTTGCAATCTACGATGAGAATCAGCTGATGATTTTAGAATCATCATTGCTCTTATTTATCCGCTGTCTAATATGTGTATGCAAATCATGAATATGGCGTGCGAATGCATTGGCTGACTCTGAAGACCTTTGGATGACAGACATGGGTGACACTAAAGGACACTCTGAAAAATCCACGAACTTGGAATAACAATCCTATGGAATAACAATCCTATGACCTAGAACTTGGTAAATTGAAACAAAAGGACACTTCCCACGGGTGACGCACAATTTCTCATTATAAGTATTATAAACAAGGATGATTTTCAGGTATCCCAACACTTGAGAACAAACATTAGTAATACCAAGTCTTAAGCAGATTTTGGCATCAGCCGTTATGTCCAAAATGTCACCAAGATACGGGATAAGGACTATGGTCATCATATCCACCATGACGTGAATACGTCGCATGATGGCTTGACACTTGATTGAAGCTTTGTGGGCGGTCAGGATATGCCCACATGTGTGCCATATGCCATTGTTCTTGAAAGTGAAAAGGGCAGGCATGACACACAGAACAAAACTCCAACTCAAACGTTCCTTATTGAATTCTTCCCCGAGAAGTTTATCAAATTGACGCTGCATTTCTGTATTTTCTACGGGGTTCACCTGGTATGGAGGAAAGCTTGACAGGACTAACCTAGGGACAAGATCGATTGTGTGTTGAATGTCCCATATGGGTGAAAATTTATCCCATAAATCATCTGGTGGGATATCACAAGTCATGTGGGTGTCTACCATCATATCCTCACTAGTCTCCTTTTTAAATTCATTCGTGTGCATTATGGTAAGAGACTTAGATTGGGATTCTACATCACTTAAGTCACACATGACATCTGGAAGTGGTGCGGTCTCAATTTCTTCGACCTTTTCATCACTAGCACACACTTCGTCATCCTCAACGATGATGAGCGATGCCTCAATTTCTTCCATTTCCTCACTACTAACATTAGGCACGTACTCTTCCACTTCATAAAAAACCTGATTGGATTCTTCCAACTGGCCATTCACCAAGGTATTATCTCGCTTCCAAGGAAATATAATTGGTGTTAAACACTCAAATTGTTCATAAGCCGAGATTTCCTTAATGATGGGTTGGACCACTTTACAAGGAGGGGACCATATTGGTTCTGTGTTTGGACGGGAAGGTGAGGCAACTCTCTTTTAAACCAAGGGCTTTTGACAATAAGAGATGGGAAGATATTTTTCTTTTAAACGCTCTTTCATCTCGTCCCATTGTGAGATCGGGGCTCTCCCAACTTTATCAAGTCGTCGTTCCAAATCTGTCCAAAACGACTTGGCTTGGCCCTCCAATTTCCACTTGACAAACCTCACTCGACGGTAATTCGACATATCATACCAATCAAAAAAATAGTCTAAGTCTTCAAGTCAATCAAGGAATATTTGTGGGTCCATGTGACCATTAAAGTAGGCCAACTCATCGGAGTTCGGCTTTCCATTAGGTCTCGACGGCCACACGACAACACTTAATGGCCCTGAAGATCTCAAACCCCTGTACTCCATTCACTACGGGGAGACTCTAAGGACTGGGTGACTCACAATATGAATGCGATGAATTAAAACTACAATGAATTGACACTAATTAATTCTAGATGATGCGACTCAAATTTGGAAAATTTTCAAATTAGGAAAGTTTCTAAAATTGGAAAGTTTCTAAATCTGAAAATTTTCCAAATTAGGAAACTTTCTAAAATTGGAAAGTTTCTAAATTTGAAAATTCTCCAAATTAGGAAACTTTCTAAATCTGGACATTTCCTAAAACAAACCTAAAAATCAAAACCCTAATTTGATAACTCGATCTAGACAAAACCATGCAAGCCTATTCTCTGATACCAAATTTGATGCAGGACAGCCCTAAATATGATGCATGCTCATGAACACAATTATTCAGCGGAAATAAAAGCAATAATAATAATGAAATCTAGCATCAATCATCATAAACTAAGAAAATCATAAAGGAAACATGCAATGGGACGGGCCATCATCACAACCGTGGAGTATGGAATTCAATTATTGCTTAGGTTGGACCCGGCGAGGGATGGAACCTCCCGATCTTGCATGGTCATACCCAATCGATCAATGAGGATCACTAGTCCGAAGAACCAGGAGGTTTCTCAGATTAGGGATTTGAGAATTTGGGGGTTTAGGGTTTGGATCGATTCTCAAGGTTTAGATCGTGGGGAATAAACAAAACAGAAGTTTAGAAGGATAATAATAGAAGATGAAATACCTGGAAGAAGTTGGAGGGGCACAAGAAGAATAGAGAAGAAGGAGATCAAGGAAGAAGAAGAAGCACCATGAGAGAGGGAAAGAGGAAGGAGGCAACCAAAGGTTTGCTCTTTTTCATAAATCAACAACTAATAAAAAAGGTTTAGGGCAACACCCTTATAAAATTCGGAATTAGCATAATTACCAAAATACCCCTACTAACAAAATTTCAAAAAAAAGACATTTGCATGAAAAAAACGTACCCACACTAACCCGAAACTCAAATAAGTAAAAAATGCATAAAATAAACTCAAATCTAAGATGTCCAATGCACTCCAATGATGGTGTGATGAAAGTGGGCCACGATGAACCAATGGTCCGATCACATCATCATCACAATCCAACGGTCCGATCATATCTCCTCCAAGCAACTAACACATGTCTTCCCAAGGTGGGGCCTAATGTCCGCATCACAATGCTAAGATATAAATGTGCTCAATTCAATCACAAACACAAGTATGTATAGTGGTTCGACTTTGGGTCTACTCCACTCCCGGTTCAAGTACTCAATTCCTTTGAGCACACCGGCATTCACTATCGGAGGTTTTAAATGAGGTTCACCTCTCAACCTTTACACGGAGGTTTTACTGGTTCACCTCTCAACCATTACTGGAGTTTTAGACATAAGCTAACTCTCAACTCAACGCACGTTTACTCCCGTGTCGGAGGCTCCCCCTTGGAGACTTAGTTTAGGCCCAGCTAACGGGCCAAGGAACGTCTAACGTCCCTAGGTCGAGTTCGACAAACAAACTCTAAATGGACTCTAAAAAAGGACAACCTTACTTGTCGGATGAGCTCCTTGTTTAGCGCCGGTTCGGGTTGCTTGATCTCCGCTCTCCTGTGCTTCAATCAGCTACCCTTGCTCCCACGATCGTGTTGCCGTTGCGTCGCCAATGCCTCAGCCACACTTGATCAAACACCTTGCATGTGATGCCTTTGAAATGCCCAAGGTGCTAGGAGGATAGGTTTGAGAATTCTACAACTAATGGGAATGGGTTGCCTAGAGTCTCTCTCCCACAACGATCTCATCTTAGAGTTTTGGACAAGGATTTGCCAATCAAGAAGGTTCCAAACTCTAGAGATCAAGAGGGGATGAAGGTCATCTTCTTCATGAGCTTGGAATGCTCTAATCTTGTGTTAAAGCACAAGGAAGATGCCTTGCATAGGTTGGGAATGAGCCTCAAATGGTTTCCAACAATGGTGGCTTCACTCCTCTCGAAATCCCCCTCCAATGCCCAAAAACCGAGCTCCATATATAGGAAAAGTGGGCTCCAACGGTCATAAAACAGGCAAAAAACGGCTCTGTCGACCTATCCCGACCGGTCGGCCAAAGAGCCAAGCAAGACAGAAAAGCTGCTGTCTTGAGGGAAAAGTTGCCCGACTGGTCTTGACCGGTCGGACCAGCCCAGCCGACCGGTCACGACCGGTCGGACCACCTGCCTGCACAAAACAATAAGGTGCTGTTGGAACTGGACATACGTCCGACCGGTCGGTCCACCTGTAGCCTGTAAACACAGTAAGGTTGTTGTTTGATCTGGCCGACCGGTCTTGACCAGTCGGACCAGTCCAGCCGACCGGTCGGACAGGCCTGGTTCAGCTCAGCTGTTTGCTGATCTTCGTACATTCCAACCCACTTACTTAGGCCATGATGTGAGTGTTTTGGGACACTTAGGGCCAATCTATGATGACTAATGGTTTCCTAATGTGGTCAAGGTCATCAAAGAAGCAAAGGGGTTGGGTTTTGGTCAAGGTTAAGGCACCAAGGCATCACTTTTACCTGATTCTTCTTCCTTGATGCAGTGGGGCCATCTGAGTCTTCGGTCTTTGTCTTCATTAGGCTCAACCGACACTAGACTTACCGACGTAAGTGATTGACAAACAAGGTGCACTAGTATGCCACAGAAAAGTGCACTAACACAAACTACTACTTTCTTTCCTTTCCTATGATGGAATTAATGCATTCATGCGCAATGAATGCACTATCCACTACCTGCCTCTTGCCGACAAACGCCCCTTGGTTGTTAGGGATCGCACCTGCTAATACCACCCAAAATCTGGAAACCAAAATTTCCGTTAAAACTTCATAAGGACCTCCTAGAAGACTGGTCAATCTAAACTCCCTCAAGCACTCCACTCCTTTCATTTTCAGATAAGAGCAATGAAAGTAGCACCTAACTCTGTCGCAAGGTGATAGTTGTCGTGAAATTCATTAATGAAGCCCATTAAATCGATTTTTACCGTCTCCCAAACTTCTGAAAAAATGCAATAGGGAATCCATCCGATTTAGTGCCTTATCACTATTGAAATCCTCAACTGTTGCCTTAATTTCCTCTTCAGAAAACAATTTTTTCCAAAGAGTACACCTCTTCCTTTGAAATCAAATCAAAATCTAGATTATCTAGCCTCAGCCTTTTCCATCCTTCCCCAGCAAGAAGGTTCTAGAAATTCACTATTAATGTGAACACACAAACCACACTTGTGATCTTGTTAGCTTTAGCCTAGGTGCTAGACATTGTGTAGAAGAATCTTGGGTTTTTATCCCCTTCTTTGAGCCAACTCGCCATTGATCGTTGCTTCCATTTTGTTTCATCTTCCCTTAGTCAAGCATTTTACATTAGCATTATAAGTCTAGCTCCAATCGATTTCTTCTTCCGATAATTCCATTCTCTCCTCAATATCTATGGCTTGAATCTTGTGCAATAATGAGTCTACCTCTGCTTCCCAATTCCCAAAAACCTCTTTCTTCCACTCATTAATCTTTCCCTTCAGAACCTTGAGTCTCTTAAACAAAACAAACCTTGCAAAACCCTCTACTAAGAAAGATGACCACCACTCCTTTACCAACTTTGAAAATCCCTGCACCTCTAACCATGCTAGCTCAAACCTAAAAGGGCATGGCCCCTAATTTTCCTCATGCACCTCCAAAGCAATCGAGTACTAATAAGAAATTGGCCTCAAAAGGCCTCTTTCGTGCACAAGAGGATACTTCTCATCCCATTTTGTAGAAATAAGAAACCGATCCAACTTGGATTTTTCCACCTTTGCTTGCCCATTTGTCTAGGTATATTTCACCTCCACTATAGGAAAATTGACCATCTTGTTCCTTAAAATCCAACTAGAGAACTCCTTCACACTTAGATTAATACAACCCCCACTTGATTTCTCGAACTAAGACCTGACAACATTGAAGTCTTCACTTATGCACCATGGCAATCACCACCTACTGTGACATTCATCCAACTCTGCCCAAAACTATGGCCAACGATTTGGGCTATTCGGCACATGGACCGCTCAGAAAAGCCAGCAAAATCCCAATGTAATTTCTTTTAACAGCAATGAAATGGAGAAATTCCCCCTCCAGCAATCTTCCTTGGCCCAAATCTTAAGAGTCCCGAATTACCAAAATCTCCCTTGACGGGGTCCACCAGCCTCTGATCAGTTAATTTCCATTTTAATCTCTCGAAAAGCTATCATCCAAGCTTTAAAATGCTTGCACAAATCCCTAATCTGCAATTTTTTTGCGAACATCCTAGTCCTCACACATTCCCACTAATATCTTTATTGAATCTTCTATCCCTTTCGCTCCTGTCTTCACTACTAGGAGATGCCCTCACATCAAAATTGATAGAACATGCTAGCCTCTCCAGCTCCCTCCTGCCCTAGAGAACTTTCTGTGATTGTCGACTTTTTGCCTCCTACATTTTCTACAGCCCTCTTTCCTATACAAATTGGAATAAAGTAATGAAATCTTCTTTGTTGTCACCAAAGGTAACTCCCTCGAGCCATAGAGACATTTCTTGCTTTCCCTTTTATTATTTAAAAAAAAAAATAATATTGACCTTTCGTTGTTTCGATCTACAACAACCCTCTCAGCAGATACAATTAACAGAGGGCCTACCGAAACTGCAATAACGACGTCGCCCAACATTAGTGCTACCATCATTTCCAACTTCTCTTCTAACCAGCATTATGGTCATCAAAGGCCCATAATATCCTCATTAAACATTACATTGCCCTCCCCGCATCGTAAATCACTATCACCTTTTCCCTTGTAGATGAAAAATCAAGCACCTGAGAATCTACCCCTGCCTTGAGGTTCCCGAGCAAAGATATCTTGGAATAAGAAAAGTTAAATAAAGATTCCACTTGTGTGACTTTCCACGTGTAATAGGCCCTTCAGTTTTTTTGTCACTACCATCAAATCAACATGGCTCCTCATTGGTCGTCCTAACATCATCCACCAACCCTCCACATGTGCCACTGCTCTCCTCCACTCCACCAAGAACAAACAAGTCCACCACACGTTTCCATGTCAACTATCGCCCTGCTGTTTGCCACATACTGATTGTTGCCGCCCCCTCTGCTTAGGTTGCTCCAGAAAACACGCGTCAGCTTGCCAAAACTCTCTCTCTCTCTCTCTCTCTCTCTCTCTCTCTCACCTACCACTTACAAGCGAATCGACTTCTCACACATCGTCCTCTCCCCTTCTGGTAGATCGGAGGAGCACCCAATATTTACTCCTTTATAGCGATCTCTGCCATGTCTCCCTTACCCACTTCACTCCCACAAAGACGACACCTTTGGAGTTGCTTACATTCACCCCTCTCTAAGCCTATGGCTAATTCTCGTACCACTCTTATAGATATCCTAGCATCCCCAACTCCTATAAAGATCATCTTTGACATTGAAGCTAGGTTATTCCTCTTTATGCAGACCCTGACATATCGTAGCATCTCACACCCTTTAGTTAACAGATCAATCACGACTGCAGTTCCCAATGCACGACCCCACCTCCACAAAAATTCCATGGACCCAAAATTCCAGTGGGAGCTCCTAGATCTGGAAGCATTCCTCCACCCAGACGAAGAAAAACCAACCCTTCCAATAGAAGATCTCTCGAACTGTGTCATCCTTAAACACATTGCATGCGAGAATAAAATTGTCCATATCCACCCGAGGACAGAGAAAAATCCACACCGCCGAGTCACTCAAATGTTTAAGCACCTCATCTTCTTCTTCCACAATAAAGTTCTGAGAAATCCATTCTCCAATCTCCTCCACCAAAGCTCCAAGCCTGATTGATGCAACAAAGCTCCATTGAAAGGAATTCCATGCATTCTCAAGCACCTGCTGGTGGACCATCACTTCTGTATCTACCTCTATCAAATTCCTCCACACCCATTGCTTTTGTAGAGGGTTATAAGGGTTTTATCTTCCCAGAGTCTTCAATTGGACCTTTTGTCCCATGACTGGGAACTTCAACAACCACATCCCTATATGATTTTCCTCCCTCCACGTCCTCCACCTCCTTCGAACTAATCTCTCCCGATGATTGGGCCTTTGTTGACTCATTTCCTCATCCCTTCCCTATCCTCAACCCCTTTCCCATATTCCTCCAATTGACCACCTTTGTTCTTCCACAAGTCCAGAGCCCGTTGATGACCCTTCTCTGTTGACATTGATCCCAACCCCAATAACCTCTTTTCCTTTATCTCAAATAACTTCTAGTCTCATTACTTTGTCTAGCTCAATCTCCATCCTCAACTTCACTAGGAGTAGAATATCATCTAGCAAATTGCTTCCCCAATCTAACTTGTACTCATCTTTTCTTTTCGGTTGCTTGTTATGGGATGTGGTTTGTGAAAACCAGTGTTTTAAATAGTGTTGTAGCATAGCAAAAACGCTACTAGCGCCGCCTCGAAATAGCGTAAGGTGTTGGGTACACTAAGGAGGTGTAGTGTGTAGTGTATTTTGTGTATGCTACAACATGCATTAATTTAGAAAAGAATAATAGTTTCTTTTGGATGTGCATTTAATGGGTTTATTTTTAAATGGTGGTGGCCTATCCTTCTCACACGTGGCAATCTGTAGAGCTATCCAGACCATCCTTTGCACACGTGGCAATGTTTAGATGATTAATATATAATTAACCATTTCGGACAATCTTAACCATTTAGAAATGGGTCTCCACATGTACGGTTGAGAGCTTATGTCATGTAACAAATGGTATCAAACTCAAATTAAAAAAAAAAAAAAATCTTATCTTAAAATGGTGTTTCGAAGAGGGCTTGTTTCGAAAGCCCTAAGTCATCAAGGTAGCTCCCGTCCCAGCCCCAAAGAGAGTTTTCAATTCTCTTGATCCAAAGAGATGTTGAAGACGAGATTTTGGCTGTTGAATCGACCCTACATGAAGATCAATCTGTTGTATTTTCAAGAGCATTGAAGCCCAAGGAAAAAATATAGTTACCTTTTTTCACATACGTACGGATACGAAGCTCAAAAAATTACTTATCCAATTGATTAAATCTCTAATCAAGGTATGTTCTTGCCCCTTAATCTCTCTTAATGAGCTCTTTTTCATTTTGGATGAAGATTTGTGGTATTTTTATTTTTTCAATTTTTTCTTTCTAGGAGGCCAGTTCCTATGGATAGGATTTTTTCGATATTTTTCTATGTGGGGCATGTTGTGGTGTGTGTATGCCATGCTTGCGACCCATCTAACCATCACATGGACCACCATGCTGTGTTTGGTTGGTTGTGCATTGTGTTCTATGCCATGGCCCACATGCGTGGGGTCCATTGTGTTGTATGGCATGGAATCCAACTGTTCAGTCCACCATGTGGACCACCACTCTACAGTGTCTACTGTCAACTGTGTAGTGTAGTGTGTACTGTGTGTAGTGTCCAAATGTCAACTATGTAGTATAGTGTAGTGTATTGGTTTTTTACTGATAGTCCTGTATAGTGTAGTGTGTATTGTCCATCTATGAGTTTTGTTTCCAGTAAACTATGTTTAAATGACTGTCCATTGTGAATTTTTCAGTAAACTAAAAAGAGGGAGATGCGATTGGCTTGCTTTTACTTGAAAAATGAAGGATTTGTCGGCATTTTTCATTTTTATATTTTGCATTTTTTTTAATATTTATTCTTACTATTTATCATATTTTTTCTATTTTTTAATTTAAAAATAGCATTATCATGTAGCTTGCGCTATATGCTATAGGGGGCTGAACGCTATGCAATACGCTATGTGCTATTTAAAATACTGATTAAAATCCCATAAAGGAAATACGATCACTCTTGGATCTCACCACAACATTTTTTAGTAAAGTTAAAAGCATATTTTCTAAAGACCGTTACGACTTGTATTGTAACGATAATGGCGGTGGCAATCATGGCCATTGTTACCGTTATGGAACACCTTGCTTGTCCATGTATCCTAAATTTCCAAATTATGCGTAGAATTTTGGGTATTTACTTTCCATAGGAGCATAGTGACAAATTTCGTTATTAGAAATTTCTCGATCCAGGAATCTCTCTAGAAACTTTCAAATTTTGAGGCTTTTCTTGGGATAGGTTTGAGAAGATATTTCCAAAAAGATTTAAAATAATTATTATAAATAACCAATAATTATATATATATATATATATATATATATATATATATATATATATATATATATATATATATATATATATATATATATATATCAGTGTTTTAAATAGCTACGCTATGTAGCGTGTAGCTTACTGCTATGTAGCATAGCTCAACCTAAATGCTATGTAGCTCACGAAAATAGCGTAAGTTGTGTGTAGCCTATGCTATATGATTAATTTGGATATGCTACACGCTTCACAGACTACGCTACACGCTACATAGCTCACATTACAAGTCATTTTTCACTATAATATTAAAATCAATAATGTTTTTAATGATTTGTTATATTTTTCTATTTCAATGAAAATTCGTTAGTCTTTTCAATGCTTTTAGTAAAATAATATAAGAAACAATTTTAAATAACTTTTGTTGCTCTTTTTTCACTTTCATATTTAATCATTACCCCTTGCTATTACTTTAGGTTGCATTTGGTTGCACCAAATATCATGAAATTTTGTTAAATTTTATTATTAATCATCTAATTTGGTGCAACCAAGTGCAACCTTGATTAAAAATCTAAGTAGTGTGTAGCTTATGCTACACGCTATGTAGCTTACGCCTCACACTTTAGAGGGGTGAAGGCTACAAATTTTTAAACAATTTCACGTTAATATCAGGTTACAAAAATTAAAAACTCAAGAGATTTTGAAAATCTCATGATATTAAAGCAATAAAATTTGTTAGTTAATTTTCTGAAAAAAGATAAAATATCACAACATTTTCAAAATCTTGGCGATATTTGTCACAGGGCTTAGGAGATATGTTCTTTGCTAATGTTCTAGGAAATATCCCTTCAGTTTCCCTTTTGGGGGTCCTGTCAATAAAATTTACTTACTGATAGAAAGAATGTACTAGGAATTATCTCGCAAACATAGCTTTACAAAATTCTTGAACATCACATTCTATTATAGTTTTCTTTTCTTGATTTGTGGGATAAGCTAAACAATCAAGGACCTACGAAAAATAACCAAGGACTAGAATGGCATAATTCCAAGAATTAAAATCTCAGAAAGAAATTTTATGATTTTATGCGTAGAAATAGGCTCATCTATTTGAGGCTGAACTTACCTTTCCTTAGTGTGAAGTTTATTCATGATTTGTCTCTTAGAGAGTTCCATTGCATCCAATAACAGTCATTTTAATCATTTATTGTCTTTGGGAACAAAACTGCTGTGTTTCCTCCAAAAAGTAGTTTATACTATCACTCTTCAAATAATAAATAATTAAAAAAACAGTGTTTTATACTACTCCTTGGAATATATATAAAAAAAAATTTACATATCTTACAAGTCAAATCATGAACTGATGTACATATATTCACTTACAAGGTTCTTGAGACAATTGTGAGAATCTCCATAAGTCCGATTTAGAGCATCTGTGATGGCGGTCACGAAGCCAGAAGCAGATAAGCCAGTAGTTTCTCTATCATGTGAACCATTCAACAAAAGTACCTAAGTTGACATGCGTTAGAGTAAACACATCATCATATTATCCATTAGTCCCATAAGATATTAGGTGCTGGCAGCTTTGAGCATGTTTAGAAAAATCATCATTGTCCAACATCTAATGAGTTCCACTATCTGAAATGTCCTCTCAAGTAATAGAAAAAATTATTCCACAAAGACAAGTCAACCTTTAATTCTATTAAAAGAATCAACTTTTAACTGAAAGAGAAAACGAGCAATCAATACAGCATTTTCTCCATAATAGGCTGCACTATTTTCAAACTAACGAGTACTTAAATAGTTCGATTGGGGAATACCTTGGGGCAGGATCTCGAGGAAATGATCTCCCCAATACCAAGCAATACCTGCAAATGCCCCAATGTCAATAAAAGAAAAGCAGCCAACTTGTCTTGTGCTTCGAAACAGTGAATATCCAAAGATGGAAGAGGTTCCTCTTGCCAGAAAACTTAAATAATGATGATGACGTTGATGATGATGATGGTAAGAGGAAACTGGATAGCACGTGACAAAAGTTGGGTTAGCGTACAACCAAAATCAAAGTCTTGTATGGTCTCTATTCAAATCAAGTCTCATATGATCTCTGTACAAAACATTGTTGCTTGCATCAAATGTAATGAAAAGAAAAACTGTAATGCCTAATGCTCATCAACATTTTATGTGGCACATTGTAGAGGTAGAAGTGCAGGTCATAACACAGTATTAGTGTGTAGGCAAGCTAATCCTATAGAAGCAAAATACAGTTTTACAATGGCCAAAGATATATAGAATATACTTCTCGAGTAGTTAGTCCATCCACCTAAATTTATTGTTCAAATGTAATGTTGTCGAAATTGTTATCGTATCGCAAATCGTAGTATGGGTTTAATCGTATCAAATCGGAAATCGTAAGATTTTTTACAATTTTCTTAAAAATTTGAAAAACAAATGAAAAATATAAATAAATCAGATTTTTTTTTTTTTTTTTAATTCATCAATCTTCCTTTTGCCATCAATGTGCACCAAGTAATACCATGGCATGGTAGTGTTAAAGGATTCTTAATCCATTATATTTGTCTTTCAAGAAATTTCTCTTGAAAAATAGATTCAAGGGCCCTTTAATAATTTATGTCCTTGTTACCTCTCTAGAATGTGGAATCACAATGGAAAAGTGGCCTTTGACATCGTAGACTGATGAAAAAAGATATTTTGATTTCTAAACATCATTCCATAATACATGTAAGTTAGCATGATCATAACCATCCACAAAAACAATATAGGTAAATCATACATCAATTTGGTGTTTTGACAAATTAAGAAATTACAAAAAAAAAATCACAAAAAAGCTACATGATTTAATGTTGAAGAGAATATATATCATTTAATCTCTTATAAAGAACAAAGAAAATAATTTACCATTTCTAAACGATTCTTAAAGCTCCTACCAATTTAAAAACATATAATGAAAGCCAAGTGAAGCTTAAAATAGAAGAGAACAAGTATAATATGAATCGTAAATCGTAGGATTCAAATCATAGAATAATAGGATTTATATAAAAAGGGATTCAAGGTTAGGATTCAAATCGTTCTGCTTAAGATTCAACAAAAATCGTATATCGTAAATCGTAAATCATAGGATTTTGACAACACTGCTCAAATGAGTTAATCATCTGATTTCTTATAATGCGTTATCCAGTGTTTGCATTATCTCTGATATTATCGAAATATCCCTGATATTATCTCTATTTTTAGCTCAGCGACACCGATAACACTGGTAGCGATACCGATAACACTGATAGTATAAAATATTCTTGATATCGGTGATGTATCACTAAATATTGCCAATATATCGATATTGTCAATATTTTCAATTGTGTAAATTACAGGCGTCGTTTGTATTGTCAATACATTGATCCCGTCGGTGTATCGCCAATATTTTTTACTGTGTAAATTCCAAGTGTCGCTTGTATCGTCAATGTATTTGCAATATTTCGATAATATCACCAATGTATCGATATGCCAAAAATCTATATATTTAAAAAATTCTCATTTCATATTTTTTATGGGTGCATGGTTGTATGCAGCGTTCAATTTGTTGACGATAACATTGATAATATCACAATATTATCATTATCGCAACATGGTAATAACGAAACCACAATCTTTAGTTTCTTTTTCAGTTGTTAACGATTTGTTTGGAAATTTCATGTGTTGCAAATATTCTGAAATATCAATGGATGTTTGGATGAATGAGATGATTGGATTGACTTCTTATGGCAACACATGCTTTTAGGCCCCCATTAAATAGAAACCTATTATGTATGCATTCTTTATGCAATTTTTTTATTCCTAAATACGTAACTATGTGTATTTTATCAACTCCTGAGGTTTCATTGAAAAATTCCACTGTTTTTCCCATTTTCCCCGCATTTCCGGTTATCAGCGATATCGATATTGTTTTGGTATCCCCGGCTAGCGAAACTTGTAGCGATACCGAAACTTCGAACACTGGCATTATCCAAGGAATGGTGTGAGGACTGTTTCTTAGGTGTAACATACTAGCAGCTTTACTGTTTTAAAAAATAGTCCAACTTCAGTAAACATGAACGTATATGTTAGTGTAATTATGCATGCACATACCAGTAATCCACTAAGTCACTAACAAAAGAAAAGAAGGAAAAACTGGCAACCAATTCTTTTAATGAAGGCATGAAGTTGTCAATGGGCCATGGTAAAGACTCACATTGACATGATTGTCATGACAGCACTGTCCCATCCAGTATTGACTGCCAGCCCCACTATTATGCACATGCCCCAAAGGGAGAACAAACAAAGTAGGGTCATGGAGGGAGTTGCCGGGCAAAGTGCTAAGCATGATTGCATGAACCACCCATACACATGAAACACTGTTCCAGAGTAGTTAGCTGCACAAACTAGCAGGGAACTCACTTATCCATGATCACCAATGCCACTCATCTGCCAACATGGTCACACCCCAGGCTGCACCTTAGCACAACCATTACACAATGAAATTCAAAAATCAATCCATGCAATTCAAAAATAATTAACAGGAAAACTCTTATAATAATTATATATAGTTAAGTGCAGGGGATACCAACAATATACCATGTTTATAGTCCTCATACTACAAACTTAAACTAAATATTGACTGGCAAAAAAATCATCAACAGTTCTCGAAATTATAAACTAGGTTACCATATAGTTGTTGTACTCTATTTCTGCCCGACTCTGCAAGAGCCAATTATGGAAGGACAGGTGTGATTTCAAGGATCTGCTTTATGAACATATGAAGGCTCGGATGAGACTGTAGCAAGTTTTGTGGTGACACAGCTGGCATTAGCTAGACAATGCCATGACACCAACAAAGCAAGAGCATACGCACGAACGTGGCCGAGTCAGCAAGGCGGTTATGAAGACAGGTGGCAGGAAAAGAAGGATTTGGAAGGTTAAATCAGGCCGAGTGAAGCGTTATCAGCCTTAGATCGTGCATATGATGAAGTCTATAAATAGTGAAGGAAAGCGATAGAGAAAGGGGTCCAGCACCAACCAAATCAAATCCTAATTTATCTTTTTAATTATCATGCTTTTTAGCATCGTGCTCTTTACATTCCTTAGTGTAATCGGCAGTTTCATTTTCATTAGAGTAACTTTGTCATTTACATTCCTTAGTGTAAGTTGCAAGTTTACGTTTCATGACAGCAAATCCGTAGCTAGTAATCCAGTAACTAGTAATCGTAGCTGTAATCCTAAGTCCACGCTCATATGCTAGAATCATTTTCATGAAGTACTTTGTTAATAAAGGTGATCTGTAACTTGTTCCTTGCGGCTGACTGTAAGTATTTTCTTTTATTTTATTCTGTATTGAAAAATTATTTTGTACGGAAGGCAGATGTGTAACCCATCAGTGGAGAATGAACCTCACCCTCCAAATATCGCCTAATCTTTGGAAAACAATTGTACAAGTGGCTGAATAGGTGACCGATCTGTATAGATCCTGGTCATATATTGTCGATCTTGGCAATCTGCCTATCTTGGCGCGTGGGGTCATTGTTGTTCGGTTTGAATCAAGCCACATCATCGATTCTGGCAGGCCCGCACACACCTCACACGCGTGGCCGAAGATAGTGAGCAACAATAGTAAGAGTTTAAGCAAAAGCCAGGGTATTCAGATCCACATAATTGAACAGAAGCAGTTAAATATAGGCCTCAGGCATTACCAGTGAAGGGCAGATTGATGTAAAAAGGGAGCCCATAGCATAGACAATGCAATCCACTTCACTCAACTGCTCGAGGACTGTAGGGTTAGCCATGGGAAAGACCTACAAAGTAGAAGATAAGGGATTGCAGATATGAGGAATGCCAACAAAAAAGCAATTTGATTTTGCAGGGAAATAAACAAGCATTAACACATGCACATGCACGAACACCCACACACAATGTAAGCAAAATAAGATGCCTCATTCACCTCATGCAACAAGTTTCTACCCTCGCTTGACATGTAGAATACCCGCTTTATTCTTGAAGGCAGTGTTGGAGTTGCAGAGCATTCCTGTTCATAACAATCCACTACTGAACAAATGAGCAAAATTATGTCCCCAAGCTCACCCACTGTCCCACAATATAAACCAACAAATATACTTTTGTATTGAATGAATCAACAAATGTACTTAATAATCCAGTATCTTATCTATTCAATGAAGCCGGTCACTTCAGCCCAAAATGAATAAAATTTCTTCAAAGAGAGAAGATGGAAAGTAACAATAACAAGAAAAGTAATGTCAATTCTATATCCTTCCAAAGTACATAATCATGTGGCAGATTAGAAACGTAAATTCAAATGTTTGATGACCCCACAGTTCCAACTTCGCCTCTTTTCATGTTAATAGAAAATTTCTAATACAAGAAGACCAAAAGACAAGAAACAAAAATAACACACCTCGTAATAACAAAAATAACAAATACGACCACAAATAATATTTTATGATGTCAAGATGAAAATTATAAACAGGAACTTGAGTCTGAGGAACAAGTCAACTCAGACTAAGCTTGAGTTGACTTGATGCCTATGAGCATGTCTTAGGGTTGATTTGTAGGCACATGATAAGGTGGGCCAACCTTGGTACATAAAGACAAGGCATATATGGAGTGCCGTGGTGTTTGTTTCTCAGTGGTTTGGAACCAGTGTCGTTGCTTTCTCTTTGTTTTGCTCTTTTTTATTTTAATAAAAGTCACCCCGTTCATCAAAACGAAATTTAGCTCTCACAAAAGTATTAGGTGAACCTTTTCTTTTAATTATTTGCTCCTTCAAACATTTTAGAGAATCACTGAATCGTAATTTATTAGGTGAATCTTTTACTTTGTTTATTAGGTGAACCTCTACTTTTGATTTATTTGCTCCTTCAAACATTTTACAAAAAATGCTGAGTTTTCTTTTATCAAAAATTAAAGAAAAAAAAATCGCAGAAATTTTATCTCATTGGTGGGGAATAAGTGAACCTAATTCTTCCCTCCATCTACTACTTTATCTTTTTTCTCTCTCCCGTGCTAGTGCTGCAACACAATTTATGACTTGAATCTCTGAATGGTAAGTCCCAAATCTCAAGATCTAGCCCCTTTATTCCTTACCTTAGCAACTCAAAAGTTCTGAAAGGTAAATCATGCAATTTCTATGTCCAACTATTCTTGGCCTGATATATTGTGTTTCATCCAGAAAAGAAATCCAAAGTGAAGCATATTCACACTTATTTTAAGCCGTCTCAGATTGCTTCCTCAGTTGTCTTCCAATTCCTTAAAAAAAGAAAGATGATTAACCTCATGCCTTAGATGAATATGATAGATCAATTGATTCTTGACTTGGCAGTCAGAGGCTTATCAACTGAGTTTTGACTTGACCTGGACCAGAGCACTTTCTTGAGTTTTGAGTTTCAAACAATATGATTAACCACTATTGCATTTTGACATGCCCATGAACCCAGCTAGAGCATATGTGTTCGCCCTCATACTTTGTGAAGTTGACCCCAAATTTTGCCTACCCTGGGGTTTACTTACAAGAAGCAAATGGTACTTCTCAGCAGCACTTGTCCATTCAAATCAATATTTAGTGATGGTGCCCACATGGGTTTACCAGCACAATCACAGGCTGCTCTTTTATCCATTCCACCTTGTAGGGCCAACAATTTTCCACCCATCAAGACAAACTGAACTATTTTCTGCAATGCAGCATCATAATAATTTTCTTAGTTTCTTCAAATGGATAAAAATTATCGACGATCAAACTTCACATATGAAAGCATTCCACATAACAAGACTTACAGATTACTAATCCCAATTAAACCCCTAAATCGGTGTGCTATGAAGAGAAGAACTTTGCATAAATACCTTATTTATGGGTTCCATGGTACCAGCAGTTGGATGAGAAATTTCATTTTGACCACGTATTATAGTTCCATCCTGTAAGTGAATTGATTACTATTAGAGAAAAGCTCAAACCAATAAAGAACAAGTTCCTGATGGGTGCATACGACAAGTATGTTCAAATACATGTACTTCCTAAACCCGGAAATATGCCTTAAACAGGAATATTACCGATACACAAAGATAGCATCAGATTGAAAAGTTATGCAAACATATAAGAAAGACATAAAACATGATAGGCAAATGTGACCACGAGGAAACCGACAAAAAACAATTGAATATTCCTGCTCCAAGTTGTGGCAAGAGAGTATGATGCCTTATACAGTACACTAGCCAACCTTGAACATAGAGAGCTAAAAGATATCAGGATGAAAAACCAACGTCAATTAGACAATGTACACTTTCTGACTTCAAAAGCTCTATCACATAAAAGTAAAACCGTAAAACAAACTACTTCCAAAGATCTCAATCTCCCTCGATTGATCGATCTCTCACCATGAAACCGCATTCAAACTTCCAATCCTCTCCTTCCACTTTTGCTAAGTGAAATCTGCATTCCCGCAGCCAAACTGCTCAAAAATCACACCCACAAAACAGAGTTCAACTTAGCCCCTGTGACAGTATAACAACAGGCTTGTTTATCTTCTGTGAGATTAGGTAAACCCCTACATTTATGCAACTGGAGAACTATACCGCGCAACAACACGATATGGATGTGCTGTAATTGTTTCAGGAAAAGGTAAATTACTTGCATCTAGTAAATAATAGAAATACAAGCTGTAGCATGCCCCTGGGCAACTCATAGAGACTACTGCTTCCAACTTAATAGGCTGGAGTTATTTCCTGGGGCAACTCATAGAGACTACTGATTCCAACTAAATTGGCTGGCCTATCACTTATTCCCATGCCTAGGCCATCATCCACACGATCGGGACACAACTCACCACTTCTGGTTCACCATATAATTGACATTGACAGGGAAAAGCAAAAATCAACGAATATGTAGAAGAACTATGCATGTTGAACCATACACAGTGCTATCATTCATTTTATGTAGCTATGGTTAACAACGACAGTGCCTCGATGCCATTAGGTGGAAAAAATCAATCCATTGAAGAATGACAAATAATGTTTTTTAAGGATGGATCCGTAAGGAATTAATAAAGAGCAATAACATCAATTGGAAATTATACCCATAATTCGCAACCTAGCGTGAGTCTGTCATTGGTTGAAATCACAGGGAGAACAAGACTCTCTGTGGGAATATCTGAAACACGTGAAAACAAAAATATTGCAGCATCTAAAGACTGGAAGAATATGCGTGCTCCTGCAAAAAAGAAATTTCCAATGCTGCAAGCATTATTGAGGTCAGTTTGGCTATAGCAACAAACCCAGCCTGATAAGACCACTTGTGCTTAAATAACGAAAAAGGGGACCAAAAAAAAAGTCAAAATATTGATTACAAATGGAAAACACAGAAAAAATGAGGGGGCAAACAAAGTCATTCAAATATCCATTTCTCATGAACCCTTTCTAGGACATTTCCAACTATCTGCATAGAGTGGACTGAGTGCCAAGCCATATCCAACAGCAGTGGTTTACACATTCATGCTTAACATGTTCTCTGTTAATTTGTTTGGTTTGAAAGATGTCGACTGTAACAGGATCCCAGATATTATGAAATTATTTCACCATCATCATCTAAGCCTCATCCCAATTAATTGGGGTCGGCTACATGAATCCTGTTCCGCCATTCCCACTCTATCAATGGCCAGACCTTCCGGTTAGCCCATAGGTCATCAAGTCTTTTCTTACAACTTCCATCCACATGTTTTTGGCCTTCCCCTTCCCTTTTAGAGCCTTCAGCTTGTACCTACTCACTCTAAATCGGCACAGTTCTTGGTCTCCGTTGTTCATGACCAAATCATCCAAGTTTACTTTCCCTTATCTTATTACCTATTGGGATGAACTTAATTCACTGAATGTTTAAAATCAACTAGCCTATACTCAATTGTAAAGGTTCTCCCACAAGGGAAAAAACTTATGTCTGCTTAAAATCTTTCAACTTATACCAGGATAGTTACATTCTTGAACAGAACCGATGTGGACCTCAATGATTCTACCATACAATGCTAGCATTATAATTGCAAAGATCATGAAGCAAAGCGACAACAGATTCGGGGGCATTGGATTTGTGTGTGTGAGCAGGGAAGTGTCTGTTTCAAAATGTTACCTAGTATAAACCGCTCAGAAGCTGGAGCAGCAAGTCTGATGTGCGATTCAGAGCGGAAGCCACACGTGGTCAAAGGGATCATGAAACTAAGTATAGTATTCAT
The DNA here is from genome assembly GCA_003013855.2 of Liriodendron chinense. NCBI lineage: Eukaryota > Viridiplantae > Streptophyta > Magnoliopsida > Magnoliales > Magnoliaceae > Liriodendron > Liriodendron chinense. The sequence continues at coordinate 1,425,257 of PVNU02000440.1, read as the reverse complement.
AGTCAGAATATGGTATACCACACTGACATTTCTTAGATTTGTATATGGATAAAATCAAACAGTGCCAATATTTAAGAAAGCTTGAGGCCATCCCTTTCATGGAAAAAGAAGAAGAAGAAGAAGAAGAAGATAGGAATAAAATATGTTTAAGACTCAAACGCATATGCTTACGAGGAAGACTAAACAAAACATAATCATTATAAAATTACACCAAATCATCTTCTCCAAAATACAATATGGTGAGATCATTACAACTCAAAGTTAGGCATGTTAGTTATAGAAAGAGAAAAACGGTAAGCATGCCTTTACATGCGACAGAAAGAATACCTCCCATTGCTGAAACAAAAAGATTCACTTGAACGCCGCAGGATCTGTAGAACAGATGAACTGTAATAATAAATAACGGAAATCCATCATAATAAACAATTAAATAGGGCATACTCATCGGATGGCATGTCACTTAAACAAATGTATCTTGCACCATCATAGATGAACAGAGGAGAAGAACTCATATTGCATGAATAATCTTCTGAAAGATTCATTATACGATAGGAACCTCTTTTTTTTTCTTTTTTTTTTCTGAAAGGTAAAATGGGCTTGAACCCATGACCTCAATGTTGAAATGCACTCTATCTACCACTGAGCCATGGGTTGGAGCCCAGAACCTTCTTAAATTACAGAAACTCTAATTTATCCAAAGATTCAATAAGATTCCATGAAAGTTTGGAAGGATAAAATATTTTGATAGAGTTTACTGTAGGTAACATACCACTTCAGTAACATCATCTAAACACAACAGCTTCAAAATAATGTCGAGTCTTAACCTTCAAAATAATGACGACGATGACAACGACGATGATGTGAAGTGGAATCTTATTTGGGGTTTTTGTTTTGTGGCTATCTTATGGTCTATTTGGAAAGAAAGGAATGGTTGCACTTGTAAAATAAGCAGAATCTTATAGTTAGGAGTCAAATGTCTTGTTTGCTCTTAGGCAGAAGCTTCGGGCCTCCTTTCTCATCCATCTCCAGGGGCCGGCTTTCTCTCTTTGGTCAGTTATCAATTGTAATGCTTCAGCCTTGTATTTACCTCTAGGAATTGTTCTTTAATAAAGCTTTCATCACCAATCAATCAATCAATAATAATAATAATAGCCTACAATATGTGAAAAGAAGTAGCAGTAGATTCGGGTGCAGGAGTGGTAAGCATCATTGTTCAGAATATCCCCAACATCATTGAAATATCTGTATCTCCAGCTTGGCAATACTGACAACTCTGGTAGCAATACTGATAACACTGCTAGTCTCAGAAATTCCAGGAATCGGCGATGTATCACTAAGTATCGCCAATGGATTGCCAATATTTTTTACTATGTAAATTTTGGGTGTTGCTTGTGTCACCAATGTCTCGATATCGCCAATATATTTTACTGTGTAAACTCTACGTGTCGTTTGTATTGCCAGCGTATCAACGATATTTCAATAATAGTGCCCATGCATCGATATCGCATATCAAAAAATATGTTTATTAAAAAAAAAAATTCCATTTCAAACTTTTTCATGGGCACATGGTTGTATGTAGTGTTCAAATTGTTGACGATAATATCAATCATATCATGATATTATCGTTATCGCAACATGGGCGATATCGAGACCACAGTCTTTCGTTTCCTTTCCAATTGTCGACAATTTCTCAATGAAGTATCATGTGTTGCCGATATTCTAAAATATTGATGGATATTTAGATGGACGGTCAGATGGATAGAAGGGATGGCTGGATGGATAGATGGGATGAATGGTATGGTTGGACTGGTATCTTGCAACAACACATACTTTTAGGCCCTCATCAAATGGAAACTTATTTTGTATGCATTCTTTTTGCAATTTTATTATACCTAAATATGCAACATGTGAATTTCAGCATCTCCTGAAGTTTCACTAAAAAATTCCACTGTTTCCCCCATGTGTCCCCAATATTTCCCTGCATTTCCAGTTATTGGTGATATCCATATTGTTTCTGTATCGCCGGCCAGCGAAACTTGTAGCGATACTGAGACTTCAAACACTGGGAAGCATCCATCTCCAGATGTAGGCAAGCATCATCTTCTATGAAGGAAAATGGGAGAGGGAGTTGGGGTCGGAGCGCAAGTTCATTCAAAGTGGGAACAAAACTTGGTAAATGGAACATACGAGAACATTCCAGGGAGTAGATTACATGTGCTCGAATGCATGATTCAGTGAGTTACTGATCCCAGGTAATAAACCAAAAACAAGATAACTGTTATTAGAAAGAAATCCACCAAACATAAACAAAATCCCCCACCCCAAATTGAGTTTTTATTTCCAATGCACTACTTAGAAATCGAGACCACGTTACTTTGGGATTATCCAAGTACCAATAGCAGTAGCCGCCACATGATTGATGGAGGTAAACTCGCCAATTGAATTACCCATACAAATAGCAAAAGATCTGCCCAAATGTTCGGAAATAATATCGAAATGTTAGCAATGACTATAGGATTGAGAAGAAAGCTATTCCACAATAGTTGGATTCAGTATTTTGAAGTTTTGTATAAGTCGATAACTGTTTGGACCATGACATAATTCAAACAAAAGGTTGTGGTTGGACATGCACTCAAACTAACATAAACAAGAGAATGAGAGGAAGTGATGACAGAACTCTATTGGATTCTCACCCTCAAAATTCCAGAGAAAACAATTTTCGACCACTACTAGGAAACTAGGTTGTGATATTACAGTGTCAGCCATCAAGGTTCATCATTGAGGGATTTCATGACTAATCTAGCTAAAGGCTACTTTCAACATCTCGTGACTAAATTTCATGAAATATGCCACAGGGCAGGGCTCTATTGACTGAGCATTTCAAATAATTAAACGTAGCTCCTCAGATACTATTAGCTCCATGCCTCCTTCACATTTCCATTTTGCACTCCATTTTTTATTAATAGTTTATGAAAATATCAAACATCATGCTGACCTACCTTTTCTATCAATATCAAGTTGGTCTACTCAGAGAAGTGACCAACTCCAAGCAGATAATGTTTGAAGCCTGAACCTTAGGTCAAATGCAACCTTTTTTAAATATAAATTAGTTAATGTGGATGACTAACATGAATTTTGCTAATCCCACAAATGTGTGGTGATTGCTCTGCAGAAGCAGTAGAACCTATGCATCCATGTATGGTGCCCCTTTCCACTCAATTGACTGCTTATGTAAACCAATCATGTGGACACCTTTCATCATAAGCACTTGCATGATTAGTCCAATTAAACTAACTTCAGGGTCTTATTTGGAACAGTCTGAATAAATGAATTGGGTTATTAGTCGCTTACCCTCTGATTATGAATGTGTGTGCAATATAGATGAGAGAGACAAACAGAGAGATGGACAAAGGGATAGTGAAACATAATACATGGCTGAAAAAAATATTTAAGACAATAAAATTTTTGAAAGGCTATTTAAGACAACATTGAATACCTGGTTTTGAAAATAAACCAGAAAAGCACGAATTGTTTCTCTATAAGGTCCTGATACACCTTTCCATAGAGAATGTTCTCCTTCAACAATGTTATACCTGTCAAATTCTGAAGTCAGCACTCAGCACAAAAACATTCAACACACTACCACTGTAATACAAGAAAATCAGCAACTTCAGAAAATAATAAATCATGAAGCTTAGTATATGAACCAAAGAGAGAATTTAGAAGAAAAAAATGAGCTATTAGAAATTCCGATACCCAATTCCCTCCAATGCAGCTGCAAACATTAAAATAATATGCATGTATCATTTATTGATCTTGTAATTACATAGGGAACAGATATGATCTCAACTAACGTGTAATGAAAACAAATGTCTGTCTATGTTACATATATAATAATAATAATAAAATAAAAAAAACAAAAACAAAATTCCATTAAAAAGATAAAATGTCAATAAAGAATACCCAAAAAATGTTAAAAGTTATCTACCCTAAAAAAAAATGTGCATGTGCGTGCATATGTATTAACACTATTGAACAATGACAAACTGCATTTCTTGGCTGATAAAGAAGCCATTATATGGTCAGATTTCGTTTACCATTCTGATTTCGCTAGTAAAGCATCGAGAGGTAAACGGTGACCAAGCAACCTCCGTACAGCAAGAGCTTCAGCAGTGCTTTCATCTGACAATCTCAAACATCTCGATCGTATGTCTCCAACTGCTGGACCACCTGTAGCATACTTATCGATTTACCTCTACTTTTATCTTGAGAGAAACAAATCTTCACAAAATTGATAAGAATTAAATCTTAGACATGCAACACAATTTACTTCTCCTACCTAGGACACGAACGATCTCCGCCGTACTTCCACCATCATCAGAAACAGGGAGAACATGTGCAACACGGGTTGTAAACTTTTTTAGTTCTTCCACAACACCATTAAATGCAGTTCCACCTAAAAAAAATATTAAGGCACCAAACGGATGCTCTGAGCTCCTTTTTATCAAAGAAATCAAACTTTACTCACGAAAATGCACATAGAACTCTACAGTGAAGGCATAAAATACCAAGTCATTAAAGAGATATCAAACATTATTGTTTGCTAGGATTTTCACCTCAAATTTTGGTTTATGTTGGAAATTTATGATCTGACAAGGAATAAAAAATCAGCCAAAAATGAGTCAACTCAGCTTTTTGAACAGCAAAACAAGCTGCCAAGACCAAGTACACTCAGTTTTGATGGAGAACAAAAACAAGCCAACCCCCATAATATTGACTTTTTTACTCCCAGTCGTACCAACAGCCAGTCTTAGTAGCTTCAATCCTCATGCGAGTTGCTCTCCAACACCAAGTTTCGATTCCTTGGATGTGATCCGTATTTAGACAAGGAGAGGCAATGGTGAATCGCCTTTATCTTAGAATCCCTTTAGACCCTTGATTGGGCCTATCAACATATCACCATCCAGTTGATAGTATTAGCATATCCAGATGATGATAGGTGGTGTGATGTATATCACCACAGCACAGCCTAACAGTGCCTATATCGTTGGGGTTGTTACAAGCCCAAGGATGAACCAAGAAAGCCTCTTCTCAAGCCTGTGCATAGACTCCAACATCACATCAAATATCCTGGAAAGGGCATATTTATCTCAATCAAAGGCAACTTTACTGGCAAAGCTTTTACAGATGCGAAATAGGCTAGATCAAGTGTGTATTTATTTGAGATACTTCAGCCTTATGGAAGTGGAAGAGAATAGTCACTAGCATGTAAATTTGTGTGAAGGGGGAGGACACTTTATGTCAGGTCTGCAGATTGTTGTTGAACATTTGCCAAACGATCATGAGAACTCATTTTGGAAGATTGGCAAAGCAGGATTCATCAAGGTTAAAGCTGATCTCAAATAGTTGGGACAAGGTAGCACCGTAGTGATGATGATGATCTACATTAGTGTGAAGGTAAGCATAAGATTTATGGCTACTATTGTATCTGAGACTGCTTAGTTCAATTTGCTACCTAGTGAAATAGAAAAGTTTACTCGAGAGTCGAGAGCCTATGACAATTCATTATGCAAATGCAATCGAAGGGCAGTCTATTTATTCCACAGAAGGGCCAAGTAAATAAAGGTGCATTGTGACTTTGTGTGCGACGGATAATGAGGAAAGAGAATGCTATGCTTTATATTAGAAGTGAAGACTGAGTATATTTTTAAGGTAGAAGCGAAGACTTTTTTTTTTTCTTTTTTCTTTTTCTTTTTAAGAATAAGTGAAGAGTAGCTGACCCCAATTAATTGTGCTAAGGCTTAGACGATGACAATGATGAAAGGAAAAAGTGAAGACTGATTTGATGCCATCTTTAACAAAGATGCAGGGAAGAAGAGGTTTTACTTTTCAATAGGCATCCTAGGAATGGGTTGCTTGAACTCTCCAGAGAATAGTGTTGGAGGTTTTTTTTTTTTTTTTTTTGGTTACTTATACTGTGAATTTTGCTGGAACGAGCCTTTTTACAGTTCTCTTGTTGTTTAATTTAAGTCGGGGCTCATAAGGAAGTTTGATGCGGACACAAAAGCATTCAAGGTGAACCAACGACGGAAACGCCAACCACAAGTGCCGTCCTTGTGGATAGGCGATTATTGAAGAATTGAAGACCCGCTGAAGAACCTTCACGTGTGATTGAACACATAGAAGACCCCACTTAGGGAAGACACGTGTGAAGGAAGAAAGGAGAAAGAAGGCCGAATAAACTGAAGAATTCGGGCGCCCAAACTTTATTTGCCGAGCGCCCGAACCTCTCTGGAGGTTTTCGGACGATTTCGGGCGGCAGCTCGGGCGCCCGAACTTTCCCGCACTTTCGTTAGTTACGCGTTTTTGCTTAGTTTTAGGGGTATTTTAGTACTTTTCTGCTTTTATTTGTTTATTTAAGAGGGCTAAAGCCCTAAACTCGAATTAACTTTTGATTATTGATTAATGAAAAGCCTCTTGGAGCTTCTCTCTTCCTCTCTCTCTCTCTCTCTCTCTCTCTCTCTCTCATGGTGATGTTTCTTCTTCCTTGATCCCTCTTTCTTCTACTTGCTTCTTGTGCCCCTCCTATCCTTCTTCCAGGTAATTCTATCTTTCCTAATCTATTTGTTTCGCTAACCTCAATCCCTAAAATCTGATTTTGATCCTAAACCCTAAGTTTTTAGATTTTTCAAACCCCTAATCCAAAATCCCTTGATTTCCTGGATTAGAGATTCCTCTTAATTGATTGGGTTATAGCCATGCAAGATCGGGATGTTCCATCCGTCGCCGGATCCCACCATAGTGATACTTGAATCTCATACTTCATGGTTGTGATGAATGGCCCGTTCCATTGCATGTTCCTTGTGATCTTCTTAGTTCATGATGATTACTGCTAGATTTTATATTGTTATTGTCTTTTAATTCCGCTGATTTAATTGTGTTCATGAGCATGCATCATGATTAGGGCATCCTGCATCAAAGTTAGTATTTCCTGCATCTTTATTTTGCCATTTATAACTGAAAGCCTGTTTTTAAAGTTAATTTAGAAGGCACATTTTCCTCAATGCTCGAATTCTGATAATGCTCCTCCCTGACCATGGACTTGAACTTCAGCAGGCTGCTATGCCTTCAAGTAGGGATGCCTACAAGCTGGCTCTGAACAGGGTCTCTGTAAGCTTGACCAGACCTTTTCTTTTTCAAATTAGGCCAGGGTGCATCCCGCTTACCTAAAATTCAGGCCTAAGCATGGCCCATGATAGTCACAAAATGACCTGAACCTGGGCACATGCCAGGCCTCAATCAAGGATTGGAAAAGTCACCCCTGACTCGAGCAATTCAGGCCAATTCAAACGCGACTGAGGCGAGTTGCTGAATCCAAAAACATTGGCCTCAATAGAGAAGTGGTCGAAACCTAGGCCTGAGCACGACCCATTTATTTATGAAACACTGAATCCATGGTAGGCTGGTAGCTCCAGCACAGCAGATCTAGCATGCATTTCAAAACATAGTCATGTCATACCCGGCCATTTGAGCCTTCAGATCCATTGACAGCCCTACCAACAAGGAGAAAATCATTACAATTGACAAGGCTTCCAAATGAATAAGTATCACATCGATTTACAACGTCACGATCCACTGTCTTGCACTGGAAAAACTCAATACAAATCACACTCATCGGCCTGAATTACTAGGAATAACAAACAGACACCTTTGATCTTTGGAAAAAAAAAAAAAAAAGGGACCCATCAACACTTACGTTACAGTTCATTGGGATGCTAGTGAGAGTAAGTTATATAATTAATAATTCCTACTTTAGGTTGCTTTTGGATCAAAATCCCTGAGAAGAATTTCTCAACAGGCCCCACAAGACAACGTCGGAGGATGTTTCCTAAACACACGTTTTTGCCATTTATAGATTCCAATTCCTGCATACATAGTTCAGCTCATAGATTCAGAACTCCAATGTACTAACTTCTATCGTTCGAAAGCACGTCTACTCAAGAACATAATATCAAAGAAAGGAGCCACTGCATGGTATCCAGAAGATAATGTCGAGAGAAGAGATTGGTATGGATTTGCAGATGATTCCAGAAAAATGAAGGATCCAATAGCGAATGCACGGAGAGAGATACAGACCTGAGAAGACGAGTAGAAAAGGCTGGGTAGGGTTTGATGAGGCGAGAGAACGGAGAGCGGTAGGGCTGCGGAGCACGGCCATCGATTTTTTAAGACGAAGTAGAGGAAATGAGAAAGTAAAAGGAGAGAGTGGGAGCGCCTTACACGCCGCGCAGCCCAAGCAACTGTACGCCATGCTTTTTCGCCCGCTCTCTCGTTCGCTGCAATGACGATTGACGAAGGGAAACGAGCTTGCGAATTCCACACGCGTGTGAGAACCCTGACCATCCACACGCAGAAGAGTGGACGCGTGTGCGAAATCTTAGCTTCCCATCAGTTGCGCTGCACTATCCAGACATTCTGTAATTAGGACGAAGACTGCCTACTATACTCAGTACGCTATAGACTAATGAGTGAACTTTGTGGGGCTTACCGTGGCGCATGTGTCTTATCCACGTCGTCTATCCTTTTTATCAGCTAATTTCAAGGGATCAGCTAAAAACTTAAAGCATTATCCAAAGCTCAAGTGGACCACACCCTAGGAATCAGTCGGGTGGTGAGCGTTGAGACCTGTCAGGTGCCTGCATTGATGTTTACTTGTCATCAAGTTATTATTTCAAGTAAATTCTATTCTAAGTAAATTCCATTCTAATTGAATTGGAACTTTTCAAAATTTACTATTTTTGTTAATTTTGAACTAGGGCTTTATTTTTTTATTTATTAATTGTTAGAGGCAGGCAACAATTTCCACCGGGTTGAGTTAGCTCTGCTTTGGGTACCGGTCATTTTTGTGCCACCCTAGTTTGTGAATATGTTTGGTTTGAGTTTCGGATTGACCCATGCGGCCTGAGTTTTGTTTGCTCTAGAAAAATCTAGTACAGACTAGATGAGTTTGGTAAAACATTTTGAACCAGGTCGAGTCAAGCTTGAAATAGGTGGAGGCTCCTTTTAGTTTTTTGTTTAAATAGAAAAGAATAGATGGGCGGCATGGATATGCATAACATACATTAAGGTGGACCCCACCATAGGAAAACAATATTAATTTAAAACTTTTGGCCCCCAACAAATTTGAATCCTGTGCTGTGGTCTATTGGAGGTTTGAATCTTCTTTATTTTTTTTATCTCATACGCTAAAATGAGTTGGAAATTTTGATGGATGGCTAGATAAAACACATATATCATGGCGGGGTCTACACATATATCATGGCGGGGTCCATAGAGCTTTGACACCAACTACATGCGGGTGTTGATGTCATCTTCCAATTCGAATCTGAGTAAACTTTATGGCCCCACCATCATATATATATATATATATATATATATATATATATATATATATATATATATATATATATATATATATATATATATATATATGTATTATCCACTTTGACCATCCATCCGTTTTTATAGGACATGATCCAAAATTGAATCATATCCAAAGCTCAAGTGGACCAAACCACAGGAAATAGTGTGCATTCATGTATATGTATATAGTTAAACGGCTAGAAAAATTGTTTAACAGTTTAGTCTGCACATTGTGGCCCACCTGAGTAATAAAATGGCCTGATGTTTTGTAAGCAGAAGATGTAACCATTATTTGCTGTCAGATAGGAAGCACAGATCTGCAGGTATGTTCCATATTGGAACGTTTTCCTGGTTGTGGATGGGAAGAGCACCACACACATGAGGAATCAGCAGAGCTTTAATACCTTACGGTTGGAATAGATTGTCAGAAGACGCAAACTTTATTTATTTTAACATTTGATTTTTCACATTTTCAACATTCATTTGACCAGCATGTACACAATCTGAACCGTACAAATTGCAGGTCCCATTATAGAGGAGCATGGCCCGAAAATTAGACTGATTGGACGATCCTAATGATTCAGGAGGTGACTGCAAACGGGCGGTTGGAAAGATGTGTTCAGCAATCAAAGGGCAAAACAATCATCATGGTTTTTGTATATTCTCCATCCACTGCAGGACCCACGATTTGAACAGTCTAGATTGGCATGTGAATGCATGCAGGTGGGCACATTGCAACAAAAACAAGGGAATTCGCTGAAAAAACTCTCCTCTGGTTAGGTTACAAAGACTCAAAATCAACGGAATTGAGGATGATCATACAACAAAAATGCATACAAGATCTCATTCCATGTATCAGGGACTCCAGGCAAACACCAATGTATGCAATCTGCATAATTCTTCGGATCAGCTTTCTGCTCCTTGGTTAAGAGCTTTCCTCTTCGCTCTGTGTAAACCGATGTGTGCGCGTCCTTACGAAATTCAGACAGTTGGGTGATGTTGAGAAGAGTAACATTGATCTTCACCTCTTTCAATTCATCTCTCAATATTCCCATTATATCTTGATTAGAACCGGTACCCCAATACGATGATCCCCATATCGGATAGAATTCATTGAAGCAGTTTTCGTCACTTCCAGCGTTCCATTCCCAACTCCTGATCATACAAAATAACCATAAAGCGGCCCACCATAATTGAAAATTTTCAGACCCAAGTTCCAATTCTAAAGAAACTCACCACAAATGTGTTGGAGACATACTCATGAAGAACACCTTTTGTGTGATAGGATTGATATTGGATTCTAACCAGTTAGCCCATGTCTTCAATGCTAATCTGTAAGCAGTGGTAACATTGTATTCTTGGACATTGTAGAGAGGCCCGGTTCTGTAAAATGATATTTAAGCAAGACTAATTAGTAATACGAAGTAAGCATTTTTAGTGCATGATAAGTTTCCGTATCTTTCGGTCCCCTGTCTGATCGATGAATCAGACCATCTATTTCATGGGCCATCTCATGTATGGACCATAGTCCTAAAATCGAGCTGTTTGGATTTTCTTTAGTATACTAAAATCGCGCATTTGGTTGGTTAGCAAAAATTGCGAAAAAATGGTCTGCATTGGGATATACCAGAGGTGGGCCATTGATTGCGTTTTTTTTTATTTTTTTATTTATCAAATGTCATGGTCACGATTGGACAGTAGAGATTTTTTTATATCCTGTACAAATCTCAAAACGACATATCCAGATGGTGTTTATCACATTTATTTCAAATCAAGACCATTACACAAAATACAATGTGTAAGGAGGCACATACGTTGCGTTGATGATAGGCTTGTACATCCACCATACATAGCTCTCAAACACTATCACATCGACTCCTTTCCAACGGTCGCTATGTTTGGATATGGAATCGAGCTTGACGAGCCTTTTATGGACCGTGTGATTCCTGGTGTTGTCTGAATTGGATTCGACTATAAAAGGAGCCCAGTAGAACTCGATGGAGGCGTCGTAGTCCTGAAAAACAAACAGAGGACTTGAGATTATTATCCTAAGGGCCAGAAGCCATGCTAAGAAACCCAAATATAAAACTCTGTGATGAAGATGGTATGGCCTGTTTATTTCTTGTGGACCACCTATATGATTAGAAAGGACCATATAAAAACTGTTTTCTGAATTCAACGGTGGAGAATTACCTCAGCTCTGAAAATTTTCATTGGGGGATTTCTGTGGATGGACTTCTTTCCATCAGGAATGACAGATTGAAGGAGACATACCATGGATTCCCATTGAGTTCTCTGAATCGAGTCCCCTACAAACATTAGTCTTTTGCCCCTCAACATCTCCAAAAGAGTCAGTGCATCAAACCTGAGGGACTATCAAAATGTACATTAGTCATTGCCGTCCAATCAGCTGGGGCCCACTACTTTCAATCAAAAAGAATTGCAAATATGCGACCTAATTGTAATGGTTCCCCCATGAGGTAGATCAGGGTGTCAGTTTGGTACACCTAAAGAAGCACTAGCAGTATATCCACAATATAATTAACATACATACACACACAATGCCAGGCCCTACAAATCCTGGGCTTCATCACAGATGGATCAAAATGATCGGACGGTCCTCACAGCTTGATTTTTGTCCATCTAATAAAGGGGTGAACAAGAAAAATAGCCCACTGTCTTAAATGTGCTATGCCTATGATTTGAACAGTACAGATTAACGCATGTGCATGCCAGTGTTGTCCATGCTGCCTTATGATGTAGGAAACTCATGTCAGCTATTCACATGCATTGCAGTTGGGGACCTGGGGTGGCAACCGGGCATCTAGTAGGGCCTGGCATTGGACTGGGCTTGGACCTGTTTAGCTTGCCCGGTGGGCCGGCCTTGATTCTGGCTCAAGTCATTTTCGCCGGGCATTGGGGGTTTGATCATTTCTCTTAAAGTACATTTCTTTGGGCATGTGCAGCCCACTTGATCAACAGATGGACGAGGAACGTTTGCATGAGAATGGGGATTGCAAAAATTTTCAGACTAGGCCAGGTCATTTTCGGGCTCGTTCTTGGGCCTGCTGTGCTAATCCACGACGGATCGGGCCTTTGGAGATATAACCATGGGCCAGCCCAAAGCCGGGTGTTTGTTCCACCGCTAACTGCACGTGATTTACGCGTTGTTGTGTGAAAAAGAAGCCAGCTTTCATAGATTCTTCTATATTCGTGTTAAGGGTCTGTTTGGACAGAAGATGCAAGAAGATCTCGATTTGCATTGGGCATGCTGGATGAACAAGTTCATAGCTCAGTATCTGATACTTGTTAAGTGGCTAGGTATATCTAGGCCATCCATCTCTTGGGACCTTTCATCCAATGGTCCCCATTTATTAGATGATTAAGATAGTGCAATCAAAGATGACGATATTGAGATATAATTGTGGCCCTACATCATAAGTCCAGTAAGATGTGATAAAGCATGGAAACGTAGTGATACATCAACATGGTTTCATTCCCTTGTATCAATATATCTGCGAGATGAAGAGATGGAGGAGGTTATTCATGGGACATTAGTATTAGATCCGGGCCATCCATAAGGTGGGTACCACTCATATATGTTCAACGTAAACGTGATTCCCCACTAAATGAATGGCTCAAATTTCTTACACCTGTGTCCCGTGAATCACCTCCATTTGCATGTATGTAATGTACCTGGGCAATTCGCATGCATAAGGCTCCCACCTCCATTTCTGATAGAGAGAATCGGGCCTTCCATTCCTCTGGCAAGTCATCTGTTTAGTCAAGTAAGGACAGCTCTCCTCTTTGTATAGAGGACGCGATACATCATCCAATACCCATCTTCCGTTGAAAACATCGCATCGGTCGCTGGAAAAATTAGATAAAGATCTGGCATTTGTGATCCGCTCCCTTGAAATTGTGGGATAGGACCGTCTTTGGCCGTTGATCGTTCGGGATTTCTCTATGGCCAGACGTGATGTTCCAATGAAGAGAAGAGAAGCAAGAATGAAGGGGAAAAGCGACAGAATCCGGCGATCTGATGAAGAGGGTGGTTTCATTTCTGGTCAGTGTGTTAGAAGATTGAGTGTGGTTTTTTTCTTATTTTTTGGGGTTTTCTTGTTATTCTCAATGGGTGTCTTGGAGTTTAAGCGTAGAACTACTAACGCAACAAACAGTTAGTTGCAAGAGCCTTTTCTACTACGTCTTAAGCGTTCGTTTTTCCCAACTACTCATGCTCATCTAGCATGGCCCACTTGCTGATATTTGATGGATGATTAGAACCGTCCATCTCTGGAGTGTAAGGTGCTATTATGTATCATGCTGACGGTTGATATGCCATTCAAAAGGAACTTTTCAACAACAGTTAATGGTCACAATCATCCCTTTCTTCGATCATGGGCCATCTAGAATAGTGCCGTAAGATGGGCGGTCCCCATCATCGGTCCGGGTATGCATGACAGCCGACACATGCTGGATGAAGTGTCCGGCAGACAAAACGACCTCCTCAACTTGCATTCAGACGGTTGAGATACGTTACTTTTCTCGTCTGCTTGTGAGAGTGCAAGTGGACTATGTATTTGATGAGCCTAGATAGAATTGTCCTGTGGGCGTGATTGCTTCAATAGGAAATAGGAAAAGGTTACAAAATTCCAATGTCTGGGGCCACCACTTATTACGAAGGAAAGGCCCACTCCCACAGATCACCAGTCCGAAGTTGGAACCCCAATCCCATATGATGGTGTGGGCCGAAATGGCCATTTCGTAGGTGTGGCAATGAGTTGGGTTGGCCCATGCCCGTCCACTTCTGAATGGGTCATGGATCCGGCTTGGGCTAGAAAATGTGGTCCATGTAACTAAATGGGCTAGACTTGGGTTTGACCCTACCCGACCCCACCCACCCAATTACGTTATCAGTGGGCTGGAGCAGATGATCCAACCGGACCCAAAACCGTAAATAAGCTAATAGAAGATAAGCATAGTCACCTTTAATGTACACAGCATATGCATCACTATTTGAGTTGGGTTTGAGTCCCGTCGGGCAACCTGATTACACTTTAATGGGTCAGCTTGACTGGCCTTGGGCTTAATGAGTTTTTAGTCAGTTGTTTAGGGCCACAAGATGATGAGTCATGGGTCTGGTTTGGGTCAAGGGTTGGGTGATCAGGTGATTCTAGTCTAGTCTTTGGCAATCTGAAGTTCATTGGAATTGTCAAATACATATTTTAAATATATTTAAATTTCAAAAATTAGAAAACTAGAAAATGAGTGTATAAATGTTTATGAAGTAATATAGTAGAGGTCCATTTTATTGGGGAGCAGATTTGTACTGTCAGCCTCACCCAACACTGTGCGGCCTTGACTGTGGAGTCCACCTTGATGTATGTGTAGTCTATTCACACGCTCTATCCATTTTTCAACATTATCTAATGACACATGAGACAAAAAATGAAACAGATCCAAATCTAAGGTGGACCACACTACTGGAAACAGTGGTTATTGACCACAAGTTTGGATCAAGCTGCTGTTTATTTTTGTTACCTTCATACAGGTCCGTGTGACCTTATCAGTACAGGTTGGATGGCAAATAAACATTACCGTGGGCATTCAATCACCACTGATTCTTTTAGTGTATTCCACCTAGGATAATATCTACTTCACTTTTGGGATCATAACCTAAAATGAACTGAAAAAACAGATGGATGGCATGGATATACTACACATACATCAAGGTGGGCTCCATGGTCGGGGCCACAACGTGCCGGGTGAGGCATGGGCCTGGTGCATAGAATAGGGTTGGCAATGGGCCAGGTTAGGGAGAGGCCAAGGTTGGCCTTAGTGCAGCCCCGGCCCTAGCCCTGCCCAGTAGGAGCAAATGGGGTAAAAACTAGACCAATCAACTTATTAGGTGGGCCATGTATTTTGATTCATACCAGTGGTTGTTGGTTGATTAGTTAGGTAGCTTGCTGAATCTGCAGACAACCATGATTTTTACACCATGTAACCTTTATGCTCTAAAATTTTCATGGTTAGATGTTCTACACAAAAATAAACATAAACTACTTGTAGAGTCAATGGTACAGTGAGCCCATGCAATTCAACTCATTGCCACCCTTAGCCTAAACTGCCAGTCTAATCTCCCCATCATAGATGATCGAAAATCCTAAATAAACTCCATTGAAAATTTTCAAGAAGATTAAAAACAAAATTTGAAAGAGAAATTGATCCATTTTTTTTTTTTTAATCTCTATTGTAATGATATACATTGAAATTTATAGAAGATGGATTGAAATAAAATCCCCTAATCAAATCTCTAATTAAAAGAATAAATAAAGTATAATAAAAAAATACAGCCAATAAAAAAGGAAATAGGCAAAGAAGGCAGGGAAGAGAGTCTTTGCCTAGTGGACTTTTAACTTTCTTTGCAAACAAATAATCTAGTTACGAGGATCAAAATTGGAAGATGGTCCATCTCATCTCATGATGAACCTACCAAAGGAATAGTACTTATATTATCCATACCTTAGCACCATTCATCCATTTATGGATGCTTCTTGGTTGAAATAGGACTATTTGATGTGTTTCATCCAAACCTTAATCTGGTAGTCAGATGACCCAAAAAGCTTAATATATTGTTCGCGATACTTCTATACTCTGAACTGTAATTTGAATAGTTTAATTTAATTCACTTCTATGAGACTTATGCAATTTATAGGTTATTCATTGTCCATTACTTTGCTGAAGTTTCATAGTTCTTCTTTGGCGTAGAGCAAGTCGTATACACTTTTATGGCGCAGATGGATAAGAGAAAGTTTGATTGGAGGTAGAAATTCGAACCATTAGAACCTTAAATCAGTTATATCTCACAGACTTGAGATAAGTTTTTTAACATATATATATGATTTTAGGTTAGGAGGACTTACTTAAGCCAACCAAACCCACTACACTGGGTTGTCCACGCTGGATTTGCGAGATTTTATCAAATCGATGGCCAAAAGTCATATTTAATTTTATTTTTGGCCGAAAACTATGAAGTCCAATGGAAATAAAAGTCATCTATAAATAGTAAGTTTACTCTTTATAGTATTTCATATTTTTAGAGTGTTTAAGTTGAAGTGACGTTTAAAACTTTGTTTTAGGTTTGATTTCCTTTTAAAGAAGATTTGAGAAAACTTTATGAGGATTCTAGATAAATCTGTGGATTTGGAGTAGCGGTAAGGAAGGCAGTGGCCGACCCTCCCTCGTTGATTCCTGCATCATTCTTGGCCCATGTTGAGCTGTTATGCTTTTAACCGACTTTGTTTCGCGCCAATCACAGGTCAAATTCTGTCTCTCCATCCACTAGGGTCCGCATTCAGCAGCCGAATGATGATTTCAACCATCCATGTTCTCAAGACTTTCATTAAAAAGCTATTATTCAATAACAGCCCTTCAACAATGATTTTAATCTTTGATTTTTAGAGTTAAATGCAAGCAATAGAGAATTTTCTTTTAAATGATATAAATTCAAACGCAGATAGTGATGGTCACAATGATTGTCGGCACAAATTTCTTACCATGGTCCATCTATCATAGAGACGACAACAAGGGCCGTTCAAACCATAGGACACAGTGGGAACCGGGGACAGATCCAGGGTCCTGAGTCGCGACAGATCGCAAAGCGACCTCTAGATTGGAAATCGGATTGTGTGCGGAGTAACTCCGCACGCTCTTATCGTGCGGAGTAAACTCTGTTGGGCCCACCTAGAATGTATGTGCTTTATCTATTCCGTTCATATGTTTTTCCATCTTATTTTAAGGGTTGAACCCAAAATTTAAGCGAATCCAAATCTCAAGTGGACGATGCCACAGGAAACAGTGGGAATAATGATTTCCACCGTTGAAACCTTTCCAGGCCCCACAGTGATGTTTATTTGTCATCCAACCTGTTCATAAGATCACGTGGACATTTATTAAGGGAAAACACAAATATCAGCTTGATCCAAAACTTCTTGAATTTTTCAACAGTGTACATTCAGTTCACACTTTTCCTGTGGTGTGGTCCACTTTAGATTTTGATATACTTCATTTTTTTTCACCATACTTAAAATTATCTGTTAAGATGGATGGATGGAGTGGATAAAATACTTAAATCACAGTGGGCCCCACAGAGTTTACTCCGCACGCTTAGCGTGCGGAGTACTCACTACGCAATCCGCTTCCTCTATATTGAATATTCACGCTATCCTCTTCAGCCTAGTTCAAGTGGTACCAGTACCATCATATGCTACGGTTGCACAGGGCAGATGTGGGACCCATGTCATGTATTCACCACAAACAATCCGTCCATTGGATGAATCTCCTCACCTTAGCTATAGGTCCCAAAATCATTCCCAATGGAAACTCAGCTGGGATACACGACAGGGGACATGTTATAGGGGACAGTCCATGACCGTTGATTTTCGTGGGGGGACTAGCATGTTGTGTATACGGGATCCAATCCGTCCAGAGCCTTCATCTTCCCTGTACGAATAGGGAGGACAAGAATCATACGTTTTTGCAACTCACGTGGGCCCCGTAAAAATCAAATGTGGGACAGTTTTTGATGTTCTGTGGCCCCTCAGAGTTTTGGATATAGCTGATTTTCAGATTTTATAGGTAACTTAAGATGAATAATCTGGTGGACGGGTTGGATGTGATATAAAGACAACATGGGTTCCACTTCTGACTACGTCGTACCACTGGAGGGCACCTCTATTCGTTCGCACCTATTAATAATCTAGCGTGAGTTAGCCGCTAAGAATTTTGGTAATCGAACATTGATCAGATAGTTGTCGGTACGGGTCCCACCAGAAACTAACGGTCGAACACGTTCGGGTCACCACTCGATCACGAGTCGATCCATACCTGGCAACGATGAATCGAGTCAGTCAATTTTCTAATGGGCGGCCGTGTAACGACGCTGTGTCGTGCTGTTAAATTATACGATGGCGACGGACCGACGCCCGTGACAAAAGAAACAAAGCCAGGGCTACAACTGTAATTATCTGGGTCAAAGTTATTTAGGAAAAAAAAAAATCTTTGATACTCTAAACGGTGTGATTGATGATATGCAGGTAGAAGCTGCCAACGTGGCATGCAAGTATTCAAATTAAACTGTCCAAATCACGGTACAGTTTAGATTCTCGTGAACTAAACATTTAGATTTTTTTGATCATCTGACTATCAGACTAATAGACATTGATTGGACAGCAAAAAGTGAAAAATATCCATTGGTCCTATTTTAATAAACAAGTGTCGACAAACGGTGGTTGGGATTGTTCAGCCAATCTGATATTGGGACTGTGGCTTCGTGACAGTGGGCTCCGTAATTTAATCGGTTGAATTTCAGTTGGTCTATTCCTCGTGTACAATTTCCGGGTGCCTGAGTATCAAGTATGATGCACTGTGACAGTATCAAATAACTACCCAATTATTTATTATATTTAGTAAATATCAAATAACTACCCAATTATTTATTATATTTTATTTGACAAGGACACGTTATTGCTGGATTTTGCTGGTAGCAGGTGTTACCCGGGTAAGACCGTAGTGGACGTTTCTTTAACCGTGGGGGCCACCTTGATGTATGAGTTGTATATCCACTCCGTCCATCATTTTTTCCAGCTAAATTCAAGGGGGGCGCGAATTAGGTGTTACCCCGGGAACAGCTTAGTGGATGTTACCCCTACCGTATGGCCCACATGGATGATTTTTTGTACATCCACTCCGTCCATCCGTTTATACAGCCCATTTTAGGATAAGGTGCCAAAAATTATGCAGATCCAAATCTCAAGTGGACCATACCACTGGAAACAGTGTGATTGAGTGCCTCACCATTAAAAATT
Organism: Liriodendron chinense; assembly: GCA_003013855.2. Taxonomy (NCBI): domain Eukaryota; kingdom Viridiplantae; phylum Streptophyta; class Magnoliopsida; order Magnoliales; family Magnoliaceae; genus Liriodendron; species Liriodendron chinense. The sequence continues at coordinate 1,405,968 of PVNU02000440.1, read as the reverse complement.
CCAAAGAGCCCATGGTAAGGTTTCAGTAATGTTTATTTGCAATCCAAGCTCTTGGTAATGTCAATAAGGTCTTGATGAAGGGAAAATATAAATATGAGATTCATCCAAAACTTTAATGGCCCACAAAACGGTTTTAATGGTTATTAATTACTGTTCCTAGTGGTATGGTCCACCTGAGATTTGGATCCTCTTAAGGTTTTGGATCATATCCTAGAATGATATTAGAAAACAGATAGACGGCATAGATATATAAAATATATATCAAGATGGGCCCCACACGGTAGGGGTAACACCCACTAAAGTGTTACCAGGGTAACATCTAATTCGCTCCCCATTCAGGGCATGATTCCAAGGCTAAAGTAGATCTAAATCTCAACTAGACCGCACCACAGGAGACAGTCGTGAATGACAACTGAAAACTTTTGTTGACCGCTAAAGTTTTGGATCAAGAAGGTGGTTTATGTTTTCCTTTCATTCAGGTAGTGTGACGTAATCAAGGGGTAGGAAGGAAAATAAACATTATGGTGAGCCTTAGGAAGTCTTTAATTGTGGACGTTCAATGACCACTAGCTCCTGTGTTGTGGTCCACTTGAGATTTAGAGCTGCTTTATTTTTTTAGACCATGCACGAAAGAGCTGGAAAAACTGATGGAAAACTGAATGACGGCATGGATATACAACACATACATCAAGGTGGGCCCCACGTCGGTCAGGTAAGCACCCACTACGGTCTTCCCCGGGCGACGCCTGATCTGCTCCCCATTTTGGTTGAACTCTAGCGCACAGGCAATGACGTGCGGCTTACATTCGACGCAGGTGTACAAAATTGGAACCATTAATTCGTGGGGCCCACTTTGATTAGCTACAACTCAAAATTGGTGGCCATCAGTTGTCATCTAATGGACGGTTAACTATAAAAAATAAGCAGTGATCAATTCAGCGCCAAAAGTCGGATGTGATGTCTAGTTTACAAGCAACTACTATAGAATGGGCCATCTGATGAACAGTTGGAACTCCTACAAGCTTTTCAAGTGTACGGTTCTAAATTCCTTGATACCACATTTTTGAAGGAGATGATCACATAAGTGTCAGTATGTGAAATTTGATGACAACCATTTCTTTTCCACCATCGTGTCACATTTGAATAATATCCGATCTGTGCAGAAGGTGGGCTACAGGGTGATGATCAGATGGTACAAAAATCAGGCCGATCCACCCATCAATCTGAACACAACCTCAAAATCACTGTATAGCTCGCTGGAACTCGGTGTACTGGCGTTACCGACACGATATGATGGGTTTGATTTCCATGCGAGGTGGTGTAGCCCACCCTTTTGTAACTACAGAATATTTTACATGTCGGCTGTAAATAAATGACTCTATTTTACAGAATTGTTTGCAGAATATTTGACCGGCTCGGACTATGTACTACCCTAGGATTACGTACTACCCCACCAGGATGTTGAGGAGGTGGACTGGTGCGTGGCACCTCCTCATTAGTGGAGAGCAGTGGGTCCCGCACTGATGCATCAGGGCTGTCAGTGCACCACTGTCACATCAATGTAGGCTGATTGGCTCTCCACCAACATCAAGGTACCACGCACCTTTGGCAGTCTCCTCTGCATCTTGGTGGGGTAGTACCTAATCCAAGCCCAATGCATGTATGACTGTGAGCCCCACCATCAGGGGTCCTACCCACCTCGGCAGAATTGAGGTCTCACCTAATCCGCTGCTGTGGTTGATCAAACAAGGAGCAGATTAGGTGAGACCCCGAATCCACCAAGGTGGGTGGGATCCTTGACTTTGGGGCCCACTGTGATGATTGTGACTACATCCACACCGTTTGCCCATCTGTATTGAAAGCCCATTTTAGGGCATGATTCAAAACAAATGAAGCAGTTCCAAATCCAGAATCCCAAATGGACTTTAGTATAGGTAACAGTGGTGATTGACCAGTAAAAACTTCTTGTGGAGCACGTGGTTTCTTCATCCAGGAGTTTGTGATCTTATTAAATGGTTGGATGGCAAATAAACATTCCGGCGGAATCCAAGAAGTGTTTAATGGTGGGGATTCAATCGTAGCTGTTTCCTGTAGTGCAGTCCACCTAATATTTGAGTAAGCTTCATTTTATTTTTGAAATCATACCCTAAAATGAGCTTTCACAATGGTTGGATGGTGTGGATTTAAGGCACATACATCACCCCAAGCCCAGAGTCAGGGGTTCCACCCACCTCGGACCACCTCGGTGGATCCGGGGTCTCATCTAATACGTTCCCATGAACCACCTTGTCAGATGCTCGGGTCCATCATAGATAGACGTTTCTCTAGGTGAACTGCTCATTTAGTGGGCCTCCTAGATTGCTCGTGAAATTGGTTAGTACTGCCACTTGATAAAAAATCATACTGTTCCACTAATCAGAAAGTGGGCCTGAAAAAAAAAAAAAGAAAAAAAAAGTAAGCCACATTGTTGGGGAATCAATGGATCAAATGATGTTGAGACATGCGGTCTACTCAATTGATGGTCCAGATCGTTCAAAGAAAAGCAGGGCCACAGAGCAGCAGAGACGCTTGTTTTCTGCATGCCATCTTTAGAAAAATGAAGTTACAGTGGGATAGTTCCGTTTAGGCAGGTGAACTGTCCAATCAATACATCGAGTCCGTGACACAAATCAGAGCCATCATGCAAAGACCACATCCAACTGATGGTTTTAACGTTAGTAGGTTGAAATTCGACATGACGGTGTAGTAGAGGAGGGATCCAGACCTTTCATCTTGAGGGACCCACAATGGATGTCTGAAGTCTTTACTGGCCTCATGACTTTTCACCATCTGATAAATAACCTACAAAAAGATTAAAAAAAAGAAAGTAAAAAAAACTTTACTATGATCCGTAACCGAGGATGTTTTGATTTTTGGATTTCAACCTAGCTACAGATGTGTGGCCCCACCATCCGGCGGCTAATAATTAATAGAGAGAAAACTTGCTAATCAAGGCCTATCATTTATTAGGTGATCAGACAGGAATTGCTGAATGCATTGTATTCCGTGCAGAATGGAATTCTCATGAAAACCATACATACGCTGCTGCACATGTGCCAGCAAGGTACATAGGTGTGAGATCTAATCCATCCATCAGGTTGGTCCAACTTTGTGTATGTTTTGACAAAAAAAATTCTGGTCTACTCAGTATGTGAGCCCCAATATGTTCAGCTCAGTCTTTTAGAGCCGTACATTTATTTGGCATACTACGGCCCACCTGACCATTCGATCAAATGATTCTTACGCTAGGGCATAACTATAGTGGTACAGTTCTGATATGTGCATTAGATCTCGGACCTATTGTCTCATGTTAGCACGTGTGGCGTGTACACGAGCTTTATTACGCAAGCGTGTGGCTTAGCAGGGCTCTGAAAAGCACATCTCATCGGCTGGTGGGCTGCTTGACTTGTCGCTTTCCTACTAAACTCGTGCCCGTCACCTAAGGCAGGCAGATCGTTTCTCATGGTAGCCCTTCGATGTGAACTTGCGGCTCTGCACGTGAAGACTTGTGAGATCGAAGCCGCACATCAGGTGGGCTCGACTGTAAGATTTCACGATGTGAAAACTTGGCAGGTCTATTCACCAGGTTGACCACACATTCACGGGAAAAGTGACGGTGATGAAAGGTCCACATCAGGGCTGCAACTTGGGTTCAAGTTGACATAACCCGGTTGACCCAACCCGAGTTTGGGCCAGGTTGGAAACTGAGTTGGTTGTAGGTTAGCAAATTTAAGTAGGGTTTCATGGGTTGGGAATACTCACACGTATTTGGTGGGGCCTTGTGTGGCTCACTGTGCATACAAAATAGGCTGGATTTTTTTTCGATGGGATATGTTTACACCCAATTTCGACACCAAACACGAATCAACATGAGAATGTCATGTGGAGACACTACGTGTTTAGCATATACAAAATCTGTACTCGTATCTAAAGAAATTTGCATTCGATCATCTTTGGCATTATGCATTTTGTTATCATTGCAATGGTACAAACTCTTATTAGGCTCTTTAAGGAGATGAATCATCGCATGCCACGTGGCCACAATTAACACGCCGATTAAATGAGGAAACGTACTTGACTATAAAAGGCCCACTAAGTAAGCATATCATATCCCATAACTGGATATGATTTATTTACGAAGTTGTCTCTTACAATTCTTCTAAAATGAAAGATTTCCTTATAGATGTTTTTCCAACAATGATCCAAAAGATTCCAAAGGCCAAGAGGTTGAATTAAAATCCAAACCAACCCGAATATAGTCCCACACCCGAATTGTGAAGGGACAGCTGAATTTATATTGGTTATGTTTTACACAATGATCGGAATAAGGAGAATGAGAGATTTGGTTTATCCGAATGATAGATCAATATCAGGGGTCAAATCCCTTTAGCACTTTAAACCATCATCGTTCAGATGGTTAAATGAAGTAGGTGATTTGATTCGGACCATCTAACACCTTAAGATCGATAAGGTGGGCCATCATCAGAAATGTTGACTAACTGTAATCCGTATAGGTCTTGTCCTTGAGGGTTTCATGACTAATCTTTAGTGGACCACGAAATCTCCAGCAAAAGATCATCTACGAAAGAAGATCCGAGAAGCCAACGAGACTGGAACTCTTTTTTCCCAGAGCAAGTCCTGATTTGCTAAAGAAAATCTTATGTATCCAGAAAGCCCGCATGAAGAATTCAGAAAAAACCAAAAAGCCCAGTGATAAACTTTTATCGCCTTGGGCAAACTATAGAAGGAGTAATCGAAGAAGAGCTCGAGGCTTCATTACCAAATGTATCTATCTACTACTTTTACATTTGCCTTACTTTCCTAATCTAATTCATTACTGCCCAACGGCTCCCTGCTGCAGTACATTTATCTTAGGACTAGATTAAATATCTGCGACCTTAAGTTGTTAGATTACCATGTTCGTTTAAGTTTCGATTCAGTTGCTCATGCCCTGATCATATCCTGTTGACCATCTACTCTTGACCAGTCTGTTCCGATAAGCACGTCAGATACTCATTTTGTTTCTCGCTTCTATTTACTATACAATTGTAAAGCATGGCGGTTGTAATACGAACATGATATTAATAAAATCGATCATTTTTATTCTAGCCTCTGATGGGAATGTTCCTCCTCGGGAGTAGAGGAGAGAGTGCATCTTGGAGATCATCGTGCGCTCGACTAGTCTGGATTGGGCGACCAAAAATACTCTGGAAGTGACAGTTGGTCTTTGGACTGTTTCAGGACAAGTTTGGGCTACCGATGGTTGGTGATCGGGCAATCAACCATGTTGAGTTGGACGACCGAAATTCGGTTATTTTTCCTCAGAACCTTCTAGATAATTTTTGGCACTTTTAGGCGCCCGACAAGATCAGGTTGGGTGATCGACAGTCGCGCAGACTACAATATGTAGTTTTCTATTTCAACTCTATTTCTCCCAAAGTGCTATATAGGTACACACTAATTGGGATTAGGGCATTAGGATAGAGGCTTCACACGTCTAAGGAGAGAGAGAGAGAGAGAGAGAGAGAGAGAGAGAGAGAGAGAGATCAGTAGGGAAGATTGTTGTGCACATGATGCTTCATTCACGCAGTAGACAACGTCTCAGTTTCTTTTACGTCCATGGATCGGTGAGATATCTCAGTTTTCTTTGATTGTTATCCACCCGTGTGTGGGTGAAGTTGATTGGATCCAAGTAGGTTGTACTTGTAATTACTATGTAACTGCTTTTACGTAGTGAATTAGTTGATTTGGATGGGGTCTTATGGTTTTACGTCTGTTTGAGGGCTTTTCCACGTAAAAATTTCTTGTGTCCGTGGTGATGTTTTGTTTGATCGTGTTTTTCGTATTATCATATTCCATAATTCAAGGTAGTTAGGGGTGCAAGATCCTTAACTTTGGTGCAACACCATTATCAGCCTCTACTTCTTTATGTGTAAATATTTCATTTTGATTGAAAAATACCAGGCTAAAGCAATAGTGTAATAAAAAGTCTTTAAGGCACTGATTGATCTTACGTACACTCGACCGATACAAGGCAAAAATAACTCATTGGTGAGGGCTAACTCCTAACCTTGCACAAATCACTTCAGCACATAGTGCATTAATAGGTGGTCGAGAGGACTTTGAATCCCGATCTAGTCTCTAATTTATCCATTTCAATGTAAGGGGCACTAACAATTCAGTCAGAATCCTTGAGTCAGGTAGACTTTAGCATGCCCATGTAATCATACTCGCATACGTACATCAGATCTAGCCCCTCAATCATACGAGCAACCCTGGTTGGCTGAATCGAAGGGCACCAGCTGAAAAAAATCCAAGGCTCTCGATCTGCATTATGGTTAAGATGACACTGTAGCAACAGTCCTACATTTGATGGAAAAGAAGGCCATAAATTCGAGGGGTAGGATTTTCCTACAGTTCACCTCAATGATCTTGATCCCGAGGATTGCACGGGTAGGATTTTCAACAGTCCACCTTCAGTCGTTTAGATCCTGAACATAGGAGAGACGGATTTTTACAATAGTCCACATTCGACGGTCTGCATATTGAAGCATGGTCCCATTGTACTTGATATGTTACCTGATCCGACCGCCTGACACTACGGAGTTTGGTGATCCAGACCGTTGGTCTAATCAGCCTCTTCCCGTATGCTCCTTGTACAAAAATATCCAAAAATGGAAGATTCGTCCAATCTTTGGCCGTCTTACTACCGAATATGAAAAGAAAAAAAAACCGAAGGACGAGCATCTCTCAATCCAAAGTGATGTGTGGAGGATGGTCCATACAAATCAGAACCCATCCAACAGCAGTCTGAATCATCAGAAAGTAGGCCCCACTTTGAAGGTCGTGGATACTAACGATATGGGCGTGCCGAGGACCACAAAATTTCTCAGGTCGGACGACAGAAAAACCGGAAGCGTGCTATGTACCAAAGAGTCTTACATTGGTAGCGTGCTATGTACCAAAATCTTGTGGCCCCACTATTATGTATGTGTTATATCCGTACCATCCATTCATTTTTCCATATCATTTTAGGGCACTAAGAGAAAAAATGAGGTAGATCCAAGGCTTAAGTGGCCCACGATAAGAATAACTACGTCTACCATTGAATATACTATTATTTATGGTGTGGTCCATTTGACCTTTGGATTTGTCTCATTTTTGGACTTATGTACTAAGATGATTTGAAAGACTAAATGAGCGGTGTGGATATAACACATACATCATGGTGGGGCCTACAAAGTTTTGCTTTGAAAAGAGATTGAAATTTGCATAACTTTCTAAGTGGAATTTCATCTCCGTATCAAACGGGAGTAAAATTCATCATTATGCATTTACTTTTATTTTATTTCATTGCATTTTGCTCCTATCAATCGTGTCCGGAAAAGAGAAGAGAAGAAAAGGCCAAGAAATTGCCAGTAACGTACAAAGTAATACTGAGATGGGAGCGAATTAGCTGTTACCGTGGTAGTGGGTGTTACCCTGCCGTGTGGGCCTACCTTGATGTTTCATTTTTATTTTATCCATGCCATTTGTTTGTTTTTGCATCTCATTTTAAGACGTGATCCAAAATTATAAGAACGAAATCTCCAGTAGGATTATACAAATAGAAAGAGTGATGAATAACAATTAAAAATATTTTGTGGGCCACAAAATCTTTGGATCAAAATAATCTTTCTAATTTTCCTTTATGCAGGTATTGTTGACATTATCAATAGGTTGTGTTGCAAATAAATGTTAATAAAATGTTACAATGGGCCCTTTAAAATTTTTAATAATGCAGCACTCAATCAACACTATTTCATGTGGTGTGGTCCACTTGAGATTTGAGATTTGGATCTCTATAAATTTTGGTATTCAATCCTAAAATATTACATAGAAACAGATGGACGGCATAGATATACATAAAATAATCAATGTAGGCCTGCCTTGATGTATGTGTTGTATATCCACACTGTCCGTCCATTTTTTCAGATCATTTTAGGGGGTGAGCCTAAAAATGGAGTAGATATCCACTGCAGCATAGGAAACAGGGGTGATTGAATGCCCATAATTGAAAACATCCTACAGATCACTACAATGCTTATTTGTCATCCAGTGTATTGATGAGGTAAGACAGACCTAGATGGAGGGAAAACACAAGTATAAGCTTGATCGAAAACTTTTGCTGCCCACAAAAAGTTTTTAATGGAAGGCATTCAGTCACCATTGTTTCCTGCAGTGTGGTCCACCAAATATTTGGATTGGCTTCATATTTTGGCCCATTTCCAAAAATGAGCTATCAAAACGGATGGACGCGTTAAAATAAAACACATAAATCAAGGTGGGTCCCACCGTTATGGCCTCACCGAATCCGCGGGCACTGAAAACGGGTGGCATGGCACGCGTGATTCAGGCCCAACTTGACAGGCAGTGGTTGCTTGGCACGAGGGATTCGGGTCCCACCATAAGAAACGCCTTGTACTCAGCAGAAGATTACCGACTACACTCGTCACTCGCATCTCACCCGTCCAAACGTGTAACGCTCTTGAGATATCAAAGCAGCCCGTAAGCTGGCCGGTCTCATTGTGCTTCGTTTTGCCTCGCCGCGGCTCAGGATCCAACGTGTATCGCCACCCACTAGCACTCACGAACTGAGATGGTCAAGTGATCTGAACCGTCTATTTCACCTGTAGTATCATAAATAATTTCTTATTCCAGTAATCATGCTTTAATAATGATCATTGCCTTTGATTTTTAGAGTTGAATGCTGGCCATTGAGGTATTCTTTTCACTGTGCAACAAAAGCTGGTTAGCTTAATGGGACACTCACCGTGTAGGCCCTGTTGGCATCGACAGACTGTTGATCTGGAGTCCCGACAGAAGCAAAAGAAACTCATTCTTTGCTTCAAATGATGAGGCTAGTTAGCTCATTATGTGGACCCATGCATGTTGCAAAAGAAATGGACGGTTGGAAGGAACCGAGAAATGATCTATATTCAGTGTAACTCAAGTGGGCATTTCCTGATGAAAACCCAGATAAGGCAGATGGATCACATGTGACATGTGACCTCTATCCATCTCACTTTAACTGAGTCAACTGAGCCGTTCCTAGCAGCGAAAATCTTACCCTTCTCACACGCTTCCTATAACGCCTCTCTCTCTCATGCACGAATCCTTCCAAGATTTCCATTAGACCCATCATCTCCTTTTTGGTACAAAACATGTGAACCTAAAGAATCTTCTACCTATCCCACTACCTTAAACTCTCTCTCTCTCTCTCTCTCTCTCTCTCTAAGGAAGTGAAACCAAAGATGGGTTCTTCTCTTTTGTCCATTCTCTTGCTATTTTTGTTTCTCCAAGCAGCAAAAGCAAGACATGTCAATGAGCTTGCCAGATTAAGGGCTAGGATGCAACGGGGCAGTTGTAATTTCTTTCAAGGGAGTTGGGTCCTTGACGCTTCGTTTCCTCTTTACAATTCGTCGAGCTGCCCTTACATCGATGCCGAATTCGACTGCCAACGATACGGTAGACCCGATAAGCAATACTTGAATTACAAATGGAAGCCAAACGCCTGCGAGCTACCAAGGTACCATTCTTTCTCTACGTTTGTTTTATTCTGTGCTTTTTCTTTTTTCTTTTTATCCCATGTTCTTGTTCTTACCATGTAGTGGGACCCACATCGGATGTTCATCCGCATAAACCAAAAAAATACACGGTGGATGACCGCTAAACCAACTTCTGGGATTCCCGGGTGATTGTAGCGCTAGACACCATGGGTCCCAGAATTCGTTACCGTTTGGATTGATTTACACGCATGCCACGTCTACAGTGGCATTATTACGCTCACTGCCAACCGTTTCCATGATGCAGGATGGCAAGCAACTCTTTTTTTTAAATGAGAAATGATCCGGTGCTCTTTGAGTACTGTAGGTTATTGTGGTGCAGGTTACATCGGGACACTAGAACAGTCCAATCAGTTCATCCAGACTGTCCATTACCTCAAGCACAAATTTTCTTGGCAACCATTTGAAAATCACTCTAATTCGATGATCTGATCCGTCTCTAAGTCAAAACTCATCAGCAAGCTGTGGTTGTATGGTTAGCACTGTCCAAAAAAAAAAAAAAAAAAGCGATTCTTAATTTAGAACTAAGTGATCCGGTGTGACTAGCACTGGGGGGGTGGGTGTACTAACCCCAACCCCCACCCCGCCCCCCACAAAAAAAAAGGCCCCAAAAAATATGATGTTTTGACCATCCATGCAATACGCTATTGATTGGACGACTAGAATCATCCCATCTGCCTGAGGTCGCGAAAAACATGCGATGGACCTAATAGACAGTCCAGATCTACTGATTGGAAGAACTTCCAGGTGTCCTGATGCAGACGATATCATCATTTCTCTTTGCTTCGGCCCTGTTAGTTTGCATGCATATCCAATTTTGTGAATATTGTTGTGATAATTGTGAAAATACAGATTCAACGGTGAAGATTTCTTGGGGAGGATGAGAGGGAAGAAGATAATGTTTGTGGGTGATTCGCTGAGCTTGAATCAGTGGCAATCATTGATGTGCCTAACCCAAGCAGCGGTGCCCCACGCCGATACTAACTTTGTGAAGAGTGGTGATCTCCGTTCATTGACATTCCTGGTGCGTTTTGTTTTCTTCTTCTCGTTTTTTCCTCCCTCTTTCCATTCAATCCATCCGTCCATGATTCCTATTTCTTTCGTGTATGGTCCATGCCAACTTGCATTTTTTTTCTTTTTTAAGTGCACCTACCTCCCGCCAGTTAAACGACAAGAGAAAAAATTTGATACACTGGCAGAGTGCAGATGATACGCAGGCGCCTAGAAATTGTGCATGTGGCATATGAATAGTCCATTTAAACCGTCCAAATTATGCTACACGGTGTAGATGCATTACGAACAAAAAATATAGCTTATTTTATTATCTTGCAATCGGATTGGTGGAGTACATTTAACTGAAATGAGAAATATCCAACGGTCCTTATCTCCCTAAACAAGTATCTTCAAATCTGAGGTTAGGATTCTTCAACCAATGGGATTGTGACCTTGGGACTGGTTTTACTTGAGGTAATATATGTCACGTGTACATTTTCTGAGTGCCAGTGTATCAAGCATCATACACGGACTAAGCATCATGTCACCTTCGATGTGACAATCATGCATTGGGATATTTACAAGGAATTGACCATTTTGACCCTATCTATTGCAGCAATGGCACTTCCACGCTATCAGCCCGATACGTATCACCTCTTATTACTATGTAACGGGCTGATACAGGGCCAATACACCCATGTTGTTTATGGCAATGCTGAACTCTTAAATACGATCACTCCACTGTGAAAGTGTTACACCTCAAAAATCAAGCTGATCCAACCACATCAGGTGGGCCACAGTGTGATTTTAGAGTCTTTTTTGAGTGTTTGTCCATTGTTTTTTATACCGTGGCTGGCCTGATGATGGATTAGCGTGATTTTTTCGGACGTCCAATTTTATGATGAAGGGACAGTGTTCGACGGGTTGGATGCCATTAATACATAACGGTGGGCTCCACAAGTAGGCAAAACAAACATATCAGACTAGGCATTCTAGCGAGGCTAGACAAGTTTGATATCTATCTACCTAAATGGCGGACGTACCCAACCGACAATTTTGGCAGCTGAATTGGCTGACATTAAAAGGAATTTTCAACATAAATCATGGGTTAGCCCACTCCGCACCAACGAGTGCGGATTTAAGTGCGAAAGGGCACTGGCCCACTCCATCAACGAGTGCGGATTTAAGTGCGGAAGGCACTGCTGGCAATTTTTTTTTCATTAACCCTTTTTTACTCCCTCCCAGGATTAGACTAGCAATTGTGCGCATTCGTCCATATTCTAAAACCAACCGTACAGATGGCACGCGTAAATGTATATTTCCATCTTGACTGTCCAAATCATGGGTCCTAAGTGGATGATTGGATTGGGCATAAACATAACTTAACAAATGACTTAATCAGACCATCTAAACCATTGGACTTGGTTTAGTCCACTGAATTGGACTGGATGGGCATGATTCTTTGGCTTTACTACATTGGAAATGGGTCCAAAATTTCCAAGTGTAGACCACGTGTATGGTACTTGGGATATAAATGGTGACATTGGCCCCGTACGTGATGGTTGACAAATTCTTATATATATATATATATATATATATATATATATATATATATATATATATATATATAGACACACACACATTTCTTTCGAATGTGTGTGTGTCTATTAACTTGCATTTTTTTCTTTTATTAACTGCACCTACGCCCCGCCTGTTATACGACAAGATAAAAACTTTGATACACTGGCAGAGTGCTGATGATACGCAGGCGCCTAGACATTGCACTTGTGGCATATGAATGGTCCAATTAAACTGTCCAAATTATGCCACTCGGTGTAGATGCATAATTAATATTAATTATATATATAGGTTAGCCATAGGACCAAAATTCAGATTGATTAGATGACCTGATCTCTGATTAATGAAAGTTTCTTCCTTTAATTCAGTTTATCTAATCTGTATTAGCCTTCTATTAGTTGCCCACCATCCAGTTAGGACCACCCTTTCCTGTGTAAGTTTGATGGCCTGGCCTTAGCGGGCCCACGATTTGTACAGTTTAGTCTGAAGTGCAAACATTCCCAGTGTACAACTTATAGATGTGCATGCTTCTGGAGCATCATACGCTCCACGAATCATGGGCGTACATACCACTGACTGACATGTCGAATCATCAGAAGAACTTTGATATTCTGAAAGGGTGTGATGGATGATGCGCATGCACTAAGAGAAAGTACAAGTGGTTAAGTTAAGTTGGGTGCGGATTAGGCGAGTCCGGAGTAACAGCTTCGTGGGTGGTGGAGCCCACCTCGATGGATGTGTTGTATGTCCTTGACATCCATTTGTTTTGTCAAATCATTTTAGGGCATGGTTCAAAAATAAGCCAATATAAATTAATTTTAGGTGAACCACGTTGACAAGGCTACGTAGACTATTTTTGTTTTGCATGACTGTTTTTGTTAGTCATGCAACGCACACACCCAGTCAATTATACTGGTGGGGTTGTTAGTGGGTCGAGGCCAGCAGTTGAAACGCACGGCTAGCGGGCAATCCCCAGGTCACGTAGACTTGGACAAAAGGAAACGCACAAATATCAGCTTAATTCAAAACTTGTGGTGAATAAAATATTTTTAATAGCTAATCATCACTATTTCCTGTGGTGGGTGATCCACTTGAGATTTGGATCTGCTTCACTTTTAAGCTATGCCTTAAAATGAGCCGGTAAAACGTATAGGCCGGCTGGGCCCCACAGTCACGGACTCACCCACTAAGCTGTGGCCCCGGACTCACCAAATCGATCATTCAGAAAAAAGAAAAAAATAAAATAAAATCTTGTTTGGCCATCTGATCTATCGGATACGTTGACATTTATCATACGGGAAAAGATTAAAAAATAAAAAAAAAAAATGGTATTCAACAAACAACTGTCCACCACTGAGACTGTCACAGGTTGGATTGTTCAACAATCTTATCTTGGGATCTTGACTTTGGTGACTATGCGCTGCACAATCTACTCCTTTTTTTATTTTATTTTTTATTTTACTTAATATATGCCACGTGTGTGCATGCGTATCAAGTGTCATATGCAGCCAGAGCATCATATTACTCCTTTGTTATTCCCTTCTTCTGTTATGTTTGTTGCACCCGCGTATTAACTTCCACTAGAGGAAAACGCACCGTGCTCGGGGCCGAGATGGAGGGGACATATGGCGGCATGTGCCAACGTGGAGCACGTGTACGAGATCTCGGCCGTTCATCAGGTTGGCGAAGCTTGATGATTGTCTCCTAGCCCACAAATCAAGCCGGTCGGCTAATCAGTTGCGCCATGTGCGTACATGGTACTTGAGCTGTTGGCCAATTTCCTTGTCTGGTTTCCACGTGCACGTGGCCAGCCTGTTTATTCAGCCAGGGAATAATGTTCATGACGTGGGCCCCACATGATAAATGGTCTGATCTCATATACGACATACCTAAGGACCTGACATGTGCCAATCCACCTATTAAAAAACTGCCCCTCCAATTACTAGACCTTTCTAGGCTAACCTGTGGTCAATATTCTTTCCTACTCTTCGTTTGTCGATGTTGATGGTTAAGATCGTCCTATTAACAATATTACTCGTAGAGAAACCAGTTGGGTGGGCGCGCACCAGGACCTAGCTAGAAACGGACGGTCATGTGAGGGGATCTGTGGGGTCCCACCGTGATGTATATATTTTATCCACGACGTTCATCTATTTTGACAGACCATGTTAGGGCATGAGACCAAAATGGAGGCAGATCGAAGGTTCAGGTAGACCACACCACAGGAAGTAGTGGGGATTGAACTCCTACCATTGAATACTTCCTGAGGCCCACCGTGATGTTTGTAGGTCATCCAATCTGTTTATAAGGTCACATAGACCTGTGCGAAGTAAAAGCATAAATATCAGCTTGATCCAAATCTTTTCTAGCCCCAAGAAAATTTTAACGGTAGGCTTTCAATCCCCACTGCTTCCTGTAGCGTGGTCCACTTGAGCCTTCAATCCGCCTCATTTTTTGGGCTCGTGCCCTAGAATGATCTTTCAAAATGTATGGACGGCTTGGATAAAACATAAACTTTACGGTGGCCCCACACACCTTTGACATCACCGTCCGCGGGGTAATACCCACGCTCTATTAACATTTTTAATGCCCCAAATACCTCAACCTATATTGGAAATCCCTCCTATGTCCTTTTAATCCTAAGTACTCTCTACAAAAACTAATTGCTAATTGTAAAGGCGAAATTGTCTAAAATTGCTGGCATCGTATTAATCTTGATCTCTAATACATAATTACTGTTAACTAAAATGAGATGAAATCATTTTTAGATGTCAACCAAACAGGGTCTTACTTAAAATTGAAAGCTGAAACAGTATTATGCCAACCATTTCTACTGTATACATTTTTGACGGTCGGAATTAGTTTTTAGTAATGTAGGTAAAGCCTTGCCTTGAAGTAAATGGGTTTTTCACAAGACCAAAGGGCATATAGGGAATTTAGAAATGTAGTACTGCCGACGATTTGTTTGATAGAGTATGATACAGGCACTAAGATATAATACACTTGCAAGATAATGAGTTGAAATCAAATCCTGCAAACTCATGAGTTTAAATTCATATAGATTTTAAAATGTATAGATTTGATTTTCTGACTGGCTGATTGGTGGTTAGTGGATGGCCAAATGAAAATAACCAATAACCCAAATTTAAAAAATAAATACTAATTAACCGGAGATGAAGAGTCAATTAACCTCAATTAATGGCATTACCTGAATTGATTGCATTTTCAATAATGGAAATCCTTCACCATCGCAAATTGCAGTCATTTGAACTCCATTGAACTGATTAGTGAAATTTATTCAATTGAGCATCCAAACACAGCCAGAGCCATATGCTTAGAATATTAGTGTATGAGTATCATGCTTTTACGGGAGGATAAGTGCATGGGTTTTGCAGGATTACGGAGTATCATTGATGTACTACCGCAGCACATATCTAGTAGACATGGTGGTAGAGAAAATGGGAGTGATCCTGAAGCTGGACTCGATCGAGAATGGCAACGCATGGAAAGGAATGGACATGTTGATATTCAATACATGGCATTGGTGGCTTCACACGGGGGCACAACAACCGTAAGATCTTCTAAAAACTTGTACGCTTGAATTAGATCAAGACCCATTTCAGGTGGGGTTTTCAAGTTTTAGCAGATGGTCCACCACATTGAGCAAATCTAACAGGAGAGAAGGTACCATTTGTTTTTGGTGCAGATGGGACTATATGGAAGAAGGCAACGTCTACTACAAAGACATGGATCGTTTGGTTGCCTTCCAAAAAGGTCTGACCACTTGGTCCAGATGGGTTGAGTCCAATGTCGATCCTGCAAAGACCCTAGTCTTTTATCAAGGGATCTCCCCAACCCATTATAAGTAAGCTCGCTGTCCTCTCTCACTGCCCTTTCTCATTTGCATTTCTAACATGAGTGGTGAGGCTCTGCCCTACTCTTTCTCTTAATACTCTTCATGGAAATCTAGACTGTTAGAGTTAGAGTTTGATGCCAGGTTCTAAAAGTTGCGAGCTTGACTCGAAACTTGACTGAGTCAACTCGACTCAACGTGATCTTGAGCAGAGTCGGTGGGAAACCTGGAACTGTAATTGACTCTATGTCAAATTGGGAAAACTCGATGAGTTGATTTGATCACTTCGGTCAAGTGACCGCGACTCAACATGACTCAAACCAAGTCACTCAATTCATGAGAATGATTTTTGAAAAATGTATAGACGGGGAGAGCACAATTCTAACACCTGACCTCCACTAATGAAAGCAACGCTCTATGACAGGTGCTATGTTGTTACTTAAATTGCTGTTTTTTATTTGTTAGACTAAAGATACCTATTTGAAATAATTATTACTATTCTTAAAATTTTTAATTTATAATAATTAAAAATGAGTGGATTTAAGTCGAATGTTTAAGTCAACCTGACTCAGCCAAACATAGAGTCTAGTTGAGTTTTTGAGGTTTTCAACTATGAGCATACCTGATGATTTATTTGAATTTGTACATGCACGTGTATGCAATGTGTGAAAAGCGAACCGCAAAAAAAGAAGCCAAAGAAAATTTGATTGGCTCAAGCACTTTTTTCATAAACACAGCAGAGTTTCTAATTGCATCTGCAGAGTTAGACTAAAAAACTGAAAAGCAGATTAGAGTTTCGATTATGATCACTTATGCTGATTAAAGACAATCTAGCTTGTGAACTTTTCCGGTTTCTGATCTCTTGTTCTTCTTTTTCCATCTTTTTTTTCCCCTTCTTATGACTCAAGGGGAAAGGAGTGGAACGAACCTGGTGCGAACTGCAACGGGCAGACGCAGCCACTGAGCGGAACAATGTACCCAGCTGGTTCGCCTCCGGAGGCAGGCATCGTCAAGACCGTGTTGAGCAACATGAAAAAACCCGTCTATTTGCTTGACGTGACCGAACTCTCACAGCTTAGAAAGGACGCGCATCCATCCGCATACAGCGGGGGGCACTCAGGCATCGATTGTAGCCATTGGTGCCTCGCTGGGGTTCCTGACATATGGAACCAGATCCTATATGCGAAACTCGTCCTTTGAGGACAATGGAGAAGGATGAATTATCGCCAAATAACCAGTAGAAAAATGGCATGGCTTTTCCAATATAATGGTAGCTGCAGTCTAGTTTCAAATTTATTATCTCTTACTCATTTTGAGTTGTAAAGTACTTCACGTGCCTAAGGATGCATTGGAAGGCATGAAACCCCTTACACCTGAGGGGAGAGCATAATATCGTGTGCAAAGGGATTGGCGGGATCGAGTCCCTGGGTTAGTCATTTGAAAAAGGTTCAGGTTGGCCTTGAACAGACATGAATTCCCTTCTACTGTGAAACGGGCGGAAGGCAGGAGCAACTTGTATTGAATTGAAGTGCAGTTTCAAGGAAATCTGGATTGAATTAGTTACCAATTGTCAATGGGAAGGTTTTGTTATTGATTTGTTCTTCAAGGAAAAAAAATAAAAAATCAAGGCTTTTTTAACTTGCATTGTGTAGACTATAAAGCCCTTCATGGGTATCTTTCATTTAATGGAGGAGAGGAGTTGATGTTGTGGCAAGGTGAGGAGCTGCCCATGTCCAGGTTGGCATCTCTTCAGTGTGGTTAAGCATGTCTCTAGGCCAATTAAAAATGCTGATGTGTCCAATTGATGCAACAACCGACTGTCAAACGTTTTAAGTACCAATCAGTGCACAATAGAAAATTGAAATGGCCTGCTTTGGATGTGCATCGCACCAGTTAGACGATTTATAATGTTGAATGGGCGGTCTTACAATTTTACATGTTCTACATTCCACATTTCCCTAACTGTGTAATCAATCTTGTTAAGCAGAACTGCGTTAGGCCTTAACCATCACTCCAAGTTACATACGTAGACATAAAAACTCCATCGCCAGGTCTCATGATTCTATAACCATTATCTAATCCTCCATATGATTGAATTCGGTTTGTGTCTCGAAGTGACCAAATATTTTGACACTTCAAAAAGCAGAAAATTGTCATCATGGCATCTCAGCCAACAGGCTGGTTTTGAATGGCATGGAAGCCATGGATAAAGACACCAAAATCGTGATGCTTCTCCATCAGTAGACACCCAAGTAAAGATTATAGCTTCTCCTTTTTTTTTTTTTTTTGGTCCAAGATTATAGCTTCTATTAGGCCCTTCTTTTTTATTTTAGCAACTGCAGTTTCATTAATCCAAAAGAGCCACAAAGTGGAAATACAGAACAGAATTGGAAAACAACGAAAAACACTAATAGAAATAGCCCAGACCTCCTGGTTAAACAATTTGTTTAACTGAGGGAGGTCAACATGGGCATTACCCCGCGCTACTAAGCCATTCATTCAATAATTGAGATTGTTGTAGCCATATTGTGCTAATCAGAGGTTCTTGCGAGGTCCCGATAATCTACGAGCACCTTTACAACAATATTCGACTCATGAGATCATCTGGTCGAGTCTCGCACATTAGACAAGTACGGCGCACAGTTACCGAGTCATCGAGCCTTTACTCGAATGGTGGGAGAGCATAAAATATCTTTCTCGACTTGTGAGCTGCCTGTCTCGTGGTCATTAAAAGGTGTCACACCTCAATATGCGAACAGCCTAGCTCGCGAGTAGCTTCCGTCATGCGAGCAGACTAGCTCGCGAGTAGCCTCCGTCATGCAAGCAGCCTTGGTCACTGGTCTTTAGCAATGACGTCCTTTTTATAGTATCAGTAGCCCGTATAGGCCGATTTTTTACTTATCTTTGCCTACGGTTCCATATCTCAAGAGATCACTATCAAGGAACGTAATTGACCAGATGTCTAATTGGATTAGGCTATCCCTTTATCTAAGGATTGATAGGATAAGCTCCTTATACCAACAAATCAGCAATAATCTTAATGGCTTGCGTAACGGACTGGACTGCCCGGATTTGCATAAATAGATAATCCCACTGGTGGTAAAGGTACAGAATATACAATCTTTAAACTCCAAAATTGTTAGTTTCCTTTGCAACCATACCCTATCTGACTTAAGCTTCGGAGGGCTAACAGCTGAACGTCAGCCACCCTTAGTTTTCTCTTATATTCTTTCAGGTTCGAGGGAAACCTGGCTTGAAGGAAGGTGAACGTCTGGAGGATCCTGTTACCAAATCCGACGTTAACAGATTGGCACCATCTGTGGGAACATTGGATCATCAAGATCAGCCGTTCTCATCACTGATCGAAGTCCTCCCACCATGCCTCCCAAAAAGACAGTTCATCCTTCCACTTCAAGGCAGACGCTACCTCCGCCTGACGCCACCGAACAGGTGTTTGTCCCTCAGGCTACTTCGAAGGACCCTCCTCAGGGAGATCCTAACGTGCCGCCGCAAAACCCCAATTTGATGATTCTGAGAATCAAGAAGATGTCATGCGTCTCATCGGAAACACACTCCTAACCCTCAACGCCGGATTCCAAGCCTTGTCTAATCGGCTTGATCAGCATTTCCTGAAGCCCCAGCGGCAACCTTCCGAAGCGTTACCAACGCAACCTATACCAGTGGCTTCCAGACATTCTGCGGATGAACCACAAGTCCAACCAAATCATCCTCCATCGAATCGAATACCACTCAACAATCAAGCCCCTGTATTACCCCCGCATTCGATACACTCCAGTACTTCCCGGCAACAGCGATCTCAGGGGTCCACCGTCGAAACGTCAGGTTATACCTTACCATGAGAAGGAGATCTCAAGAGAATCCATGATCGTTTCGACGACATGGGACAACGATACCAAGTAAATCGACCATCAGCTGCTATGGCGTCGATACATCGATCCGAGTCTCCTTTCACCTGTGAAGTCATGGGAGCACCTTTACCCAGGAAGTATCGCACGCCCGTTATCACCCCATACACCGGTATAGGTGATCCTCTCGAACACCTGGAAACATATAGGTCACTTATGGAGCTGGAGGGGCATGGGTTAGAAATTATGTGTAGGGCTTTCTTCCTAACCTTAAAGGAGGCAGCTCGTACCTGGTTCCGGGGACTAAAACCCCGATCCATCGGGTCCTTCGCATAGCTATCGGAGCTATTCCTCTCTCAATTCATGGGAAGCATCCACACTAAAAAGCCGGCATATCACCTAATGGATTTGAAGCAGCAGTATGGAGAGACGATAAAAGAATTCACAGTACGGTTCACTACAGAAGCCGTCCAAACTAAAGGCTACACCGAAGAAAAAGGCCTCACCGCCCTCATTGCCGGAATCACAAGCGAGAGATTCAGATTCGCCTTAGATAAGAACCCTCCAAAAACCATGACGGAATTCCAAGCAAAAGCTCAAAAATATATCAATGCAGAAGAAGTTGCTTTGGCACGTCATGGTATACAGGGTAAGAAGCGCAAGCCGGAGGAAATCTCACCCCCAGATAAAAAATATTGGCGCGATCGACGGGACAACTCTCCCAAGAAGATTTATTCTGGTAAATATCATAACTACACTCCTCTCAACCGATCTCCTAAAAAGGTGCTAATGGAGATCAAGCATAAACCATATGTGAAATGGCCTGCAAAGATAAAATCCGATTCCGAAAAGAGAGATAAGAGCAAGTTTTGTTATTTCCACAAAGATCATGGGCATAGGACCCAAGATTGCATCTCTTTATGAGATCACATCGAAGCTCTCATTCGAAAAGCTCATCTCCAAGATTATGTTGTTCGCCAAGGTCGGTCATCTAAAAGCACGGAAGGTGCATCACACCAGAAGAAGTCACCTCACCATCATACTCCCCATGAAGATGCTGAACCTGCCGGAGAAATCCGGACCATTGCCGGAGGACTAGCTTGTTGGGGAGATTCTCAAGCTTCGAGGAAAGCTTATACTCGTAAGGCGTCTAAGAAACCCCAGCATATCTCCTGGTTGGAGCAGACGCCCAACAAGTCAGAATTCGGCCACCCTCCAATCTCTTTCTCCCTTGAGGATGTAGAGGGGATCCACTTCCCTCACGAAGACTCCATCGTGGTCGCACTAAAGTTATCAAATTATCTAACTCATCGCATTATGGTGGATATAGGTAGCTCTGCGGATATTCTTTACCTGGAGGCTTTCAACAAAATGACACTCACCAGAAGCTTACTCAAACCAGTTTCAACTCCCCTCGTCGGCTTCGGGGGCGAGGTGGTAACGCCGGAAGGAAGCATTGACCTCCCAGTCACCTTTGGAGAAAGTCCAGCGAAAACGACCATCTTCGTTAATTTCCTTGTGGTAGACCGGAGGTCAGCGTATAACGCCATTTTGGGGCGACTATCGCTTAATAAGGTTGGGGCAGCTTTACATCCTTTATATTTATGCGTCAAATTTCCTACCTCGAATGGTGTTGGGGTTGTACGAGGAAATCAAAAGGAAGCACGTTCATGTTATGAGATAGCCGTAAGAGACCGAAAGAAGGCTCAGACAACACCAATTATGATGGTGGCACAAGATTCACTAAGCCTTCCAACGGCTATCTCGTTGGATCCAAGAAAAAATGCTCTCCAATCAGGAACTCCCGGAGAAGAGACAGTGGCAATCCACCTAACCGAAGACTATTCGTCCAAAGTTGTATACATTGGGTCATCTTTAACCAGTGTCTTTCGGAAAAATCTGGTCAGTTTCCTCACCGAATACCAAGATGTGTTTGCCTGGTCTCATAGAGACATGCCGGGCATCGACCCCAGCGTTATAGCACACCGTCTGAACGTTGATCCGAAGTATAAACCTGTTTATCAACGTCGACATGCTTTCACTGCAGAAAAGCAAATGGTAATTAAAGCTGAGGTCGAGAAGTTGCTCACTGTCAATTTTATAAAAGAAGTAGACTATCCAGACTGGGTCGCGAACGTGGTTCTCGTTCGAAAAGCAAATAGCAAGTGGAGAATGTGTATTCATTATTCGGATTTGAACAAAGCGTGCCCCAAAGATAGCTTCCCAACCCCGCGGATCGACCAGCTGGTTGATTCAACCGCAGGACACGCCTTGCTCAGTTTTATGGACGCCTATTCCTGGTTATAACCAGATCATGATGCATCCACCTGATAGCCAGCATACTGCCTTCATCACTGACCGAGGTCTGTATTGCTACCAAGTAATGCCTTCTTGTCTTAAAAATGCGGGGGCCACATATCAGCGCCTCGTCAATAAAATGTTCGCCATACAAATCGGTAGGAATATGGAGGTTTACTGTCGACGACATGCTCGTGAAAAGTGTCGTAGAAAACGACCACCTTACAGATCTTCGAGAAGCCTTCGACTTGATGAGGAAGTATCAAATGAAGCTAAATCCCGAGAAGTGTGCGTTCGGAGTCTCTGCTGGTAAATTTCTCGGATTCATGGTCGGTCAACGAGGAATCGAGGCAAATCCCGAAAAAATAAAGACATTGGTTGAGATGAATCTCCGACTACCCTTAAGGATGTCCAACGCCTGGTTGGTCGTATAGCATCGTTGAATAGGTTCATTTCGCGGGCCTTTGACAAGTGTTTACCCTTTTTTAAACTCCTCCGAGCCACCGCAAAATCTGATTAGGAGTGGACATCGCAATGCGAAGAGGCATTCCAACAACTGAAGCAATATATGAGTGCACCTCCCATTCTGTCAAAGCCTGTGGCACACGAACAACTTCTTCTTTATTTATCTGTGTCTTCTACGGCCGTTAGTGCCGCTTTAATAAGAGAAGATTCCGGAGTACAAAGGCCCGTTTATTATATTAGTCGAGCCATGGTGGATGCCGAAACTCGGTATTCTGATATGGAAAAGTTGACCCTCGCTTTAGTCACGGCTGCTTAGAAACTGCGACCATACTTCCAAGCCCATGCTATATTAGTGCCAACAAACCACCCATTACGGCAGGTCCTTCAGAAACCCGAGGTCTCAGGGCGATTAACTAAATGGGCGGTCGAGATCAGCGAGCACGATATTTGGTTCTGCCCCAGGACCGCAATCAAGGGCCAGGCTGTGGCAGACTTCATCGCCAAATTTACATACTCCTCTCCTGACGATAATCTCGCGACCAGCGACCAGCATCCTGGTCACTTTTCGTGGACGGGTCCTCACGGGCCACCGGTAGCGGAGCGGGCCTAATTCTAGTTGCTTCTGACGGTCGCGTTTTCAATACGCTTTACGGTTTGATTCTTGCATCTCAAATAATGAAGCAGAATAGGAAGCTCTGATCGTTGGCCTCGAACTGGCAAATGTCCTCTCAATTCAAAATCTACTCATTCATAGTGACTCTCAGCTCATAGTCAATCAGGTACTTGGCGAATTTGAAGCAAAAGAAGAAAGGATGGCGTTATACAAATCCAGAGTGCTCATCCTGCTCGCGAAGCTGAAATATTATGAGATGGTCCACATCCCTCGCGAGAAGAACAAACTCGCAGATTCTTTGACAAAACTTGCCTCCGCTCCAGAATCTGAGTTATCACATTCAATTCCTATCGAGCACCTTCGGACCCCAAGTATCGATCAAGCAACTCTTGGGCAAGTGATCGTGATCCATCCCTCTCCTTGTTGGATGGACTCCATTCTCCTATATCTCAGGGATAGACATCTTCCAGATAACAAGAAATCCGCACGACAAATTCGTCATCGAGCTGCCAGGTATACTTTAGAAAATGGCACGTTATTACGTAATAGTTTCTCTTTGCCCTATTTAAGGTGTCTTCACCCAGAAGAAGCACATCGTATTCTAGATGAAATACACCAGGGAGCATGTGGTAACCACCCAAAGGGACGATCTCTAGCATACAAGGCAATGAGGCAAGGATACTACTGGCCCACTATGAAGGCAAATGCCATCGAATTCTCTAAAAAATGTGACAAATGCCAGCGACATTCTCCTATATCTCATGTACCATCCGAGCAAATGACGCCAATAGATAGCCCTTGGCCCTTCGCTCAATGGGGAGTCGATATCATCGGGCCCTTGCCTATCGGGAAAGGTCAAAACAAGTTGGCAATTGTGGGGGTCGATTATTTCACCAAATGAGCCGAGGCAGACCCGTTAGCCAGAATCACTGAGAAACAGACCACTAAGTTCGTATGGAGAAATATTGTATGCCGTTATGGGCTCCCCCACATTATAATGACTGACAATGGAAAGCAGTTCGACAACGCCGCTTTCGATGAGTTTTGTGAAAAATGGAAGATACGCAATATCCGCACTTCTCCATATCATCCTCAGGCAAATGGGCAAGTTGAAGCAGTGAATAAAATTATCAAGTATCATCTAAAGACTAAGCTCGGTGAGTGTAAAGGCCTGTGGCCAGAACTCCTGCCGGAAGTCTTATGGGCATATCGGACTACAACTCGCACATCAACAGGCGAAACTCCTTTTCCCTTGGCATTCGGTACCGACGCGGTAGTACCAGTTGAAGTTCAAGTACCTTCGTATCGAATCGAGCAGTATGACCCCATCTATAATCAGGAAGGTCTTCTACTTCATCTCGACCTCTTGGAAGAGCGGAGAGATGCCGCCCAGCTGCAAGCAACAGCATATCAGCAGTGCATCGCTCGCTATCGTAATGCTAAAGTTCGGCCTAGAGGTTTCCAGCTCAGTGATTTGTTCCTTAGATAGAACCTCAGAGCCCCTGCTCGTTCGCCAAATCCAAATTGGGAAGGCCTGTATCGAGTCATCAAAATTGTGCGACCCAGTACTTATTATCTTGAAGATATGTAGGGAAGACCCGTACGTCGCCCTTGGCCTGTGGAATATTTGTTACGGTATTTTCCTTAATTCGATGTAATGTTAGACGACATTCGAATAAATATCAATCAAAGACAGTATTTTGGTCGCTACTCCATTTATTTGGACCCGAATAGCCCTGAAGAGAATATCCATGTTCTCTTGGCCAATTGCCTACCCTTAGTAGGGTTAAAATTAGTATTTTGGTCGCTACTCTGTTTATTCGGACCCAAATAGCCCCGAAGAAAATACACACTCTTTTGGCCAATTACCTACCCTTGGTAGGGTCAAAGCCTCAATCGATTGATCAGTCTATCTCCACGCAGACATGGTCACCAAGACCCCCGGATTGAGCCTAACTCATCTGAGTTAAGTATGAAGGCATTCAGTATACAATAAAGGAAGAACGAGAGAAAGAAAATAAGAAGACCAACATCATCAAAAAGTGTTTCTTTTCATTCATATTAATTGTTTACAAAGATTGATTATAAGCAAATTTGACACGAGTGAAGCAAAGAAAAGAAAGATAAATCATTCTCTTGGAGGAGCGGCACTCTCGACTTCAGGGTCCACTTCGGGAACCCCTCCAGCTTGAGTGACCTCGGTCACCTCATTCTCGGCAGCTGCTCGTTCCTCTGCAGCTATGATAGCCGCGACCTTTTCGAATTCCCCCATATCAAAAGATGGGGACATCCGCTGCACTACCTGCAGTGCGAAGTCGCGACCAGCATCGTACGACTCGTATCTCTCCTCGTCATACAACTGCGAAGTTCGGAACTCTGTGATGGCTCGAGCTCTTTCTTCAGAGACATCTTAATAAGGGCTACTATTTCCTCGTCCCAGTGGATCGATTCGTCCTTGAGCTGCGCGAGAATGGAGCGCTCTTTGTCCAAATTGTCGTTAACTTTCTTGAGCTGCGACTTGGTCACTGCGAGCCGCTCCTCCAACGAAATCTTGTCTTGGCGGAAGATCTCTCTTTCTCTCTCTGCCTTCTCCTTCAACTCCGCGAGCTTAGCGAAGTTGGAATCCAAATCCTGATACCTATCGGTCAGGACTTGGATCTTCTCGATGAGGATCTTTTTCTCCTCATCCATCTTCGAGATCAACACCTCGCGGGACTTGAGGAGCTGATCCCTCCCGTGGATTGCTTTCTCCAAAGCAATCCTCTTCCCGTCAGCCTCATCTATCACACGATGGGCGGCGAGGATGTCACGCCTCGTTTGTAGAATGAGGTCAAAGCCCTACAAAATAGAAGAAAGATTATGAGATAAATACTCGGGAGCAGACAGGTAGTAAAACAACAAGGTCAAAAGGCATATTCCCTGAACCATCCTCATTCCTGCCTCGAGGAAGAGGTTTTCAGGGCTTGGCTCTGGAAGGGTGCCAAAGGTCTGGGGGGAGATGTTGTCAAACAAAAAATTGCAGATCGGGTGGAGATGACGGGGGACAGTAAACGCCCCACTGCCAGAGGGCTGGGCGACGACCAACCCAGCCGGGCTCGCGAGCACCTGCAGGCTCGCGAGATTCTTCAGCTGGGGGGCAGCCGGACCCCGCCCCGTCGTCCCTCGGGGAGTTGTCAGTAATATTAATAACTGGTGGTCCGGGTGAAATCACCAGTGAAGAAACGACAGGCGCAGGTGTCGCTGGCACACCCACTGCGGCCTCGAGAAGGGGAGTCTGGTCGACATTCGCTTGATTAGGCGGATGAGAAGGACTGGCAGACGTCTTCTTCTGCCTTTTTGAGTTTGTGCCCTTGAGGCGAGGCAGCAAACCTCTCATCTCCGGCCTTCGTCATCGCGACCTCCTCGCGAGATATTAACTCTGCCGCTGCGATTCGGGAGGCTGATAAACAGGCCTCGATATGCCTGTCGCGAGCAGACAGTTTGTATACTTTCACGATTTTCTCGCGAATCCCTCCCTTTAAGTTCGGCTTCGCCAAAGCCGGGATACCTGCAAATACGAGCAGAAGTTAAAAACGCCAAAAGCCCTAAATTGACTGATGAAGTTTCGTGTGAAACTGGGCCCACCTTCACAAAAAAAGTGGTTCACACTAGGACTCCCAGAAGTGGATCTTGACTCAGACTCCTAGCTCCCGGAAGCATAGAACCAGCGTTTCCTCCATCCGGGATAATTTGAAGAAGGTTTCCCCAATACAAAATTATCCCGGTGCCAGTAACATAAATAATACCAGCCTTCGCTGGAGGGTGCCTTCTTAAGTCGAAACATACTGAGGAACTCTTCAGCGGTGAGCTCCCCGTTACCGGCCTGCGCCCAGAGGGCAAAGGAGCTCAAGACCACCCTCCATCCGTTTACGATAAGTTTCCAGGGGGCAATCTTATAACTTCGGAGGACATTACGAATGAAGGGATGGAGAGGAAGGCGCACCCCAAGAATAAGAAGGTACTCATAGATGGCAACGCATCTTGGGAGAGGGGTAATCCGGAGTTTCTCCCTCTCTGGGTAACCGGAGAACGACCGAGTCAGGGACTTGGTATCTCTCTCGTAACTCGTCCAGCCATTCCTCCGACAAGATAGATGGGTACCCGGATGCTGAGTACCTGCCCGCCGGAACCCTCGCATTACTGGAGGCAGAGGATTCCGGGGTAGCATCCTCCAATGGGACGGTGGTCTCATCGGAATCTCTAGCCATGAAAGTTTTTTTTTAGATAAAAAAGAAAAGAAGAAAAAGGCAGAAGCAGAGTATACCAAGTATGGAAGGTGGAAGGAGAAGGACACCGGAAGAAGAAGGACACAGACCAGGTGAGTGAGGAAGAAGAAAGTTTCGAAAACTTCTGCGAAAATCCGAAGATTTGGCGGATTCCGTATATTTATAAGCAATCATTTCGCTGGATTTGGCGACACGTGGCTACCACCCGTTCGGCACAGCAGTCGAGCAGGCATGGCTATTAATTCCCCAGACACGTGGCGAGCATCTCTTCATTTCCTCACTGCCGAAAAGCTGCGGAAAGCTGGCGCTCATTAATGCCAGCCCAATCATGTACGGCTTCATCTCCGATAAATGTGGTAGGCGGTTATGCATGATAGTAAGTAAGTCCTTCCCTTAGACTTTCTGGCGGTAAGGACTTGGGGGCATCTGTTGTAGCCAAATTGCGCTGATCAGAGGTTCTTGCGAGATCCCGATAATCTACGAGCACCTTTACAACAATATTCGACTCGCGAGATCATCTGGTCGAGTCTCGCAGATTGGACAAGTACGGCGCACAGTTACCGAGTCATCGAGCCTTTACTCGAATGGTGGGAGAGCATAGAATATCTTTCTTGACTTGTGAGCTGCCTGTCTCGTGGTCATTAAAAGGTGTCACACCTCAATATGCGAGCAGCCTAGCTCGCGAGTAGCTTCCGTCATGCGAGCAGACTAGCTCGCGAGTAGCCTCCGTCATGTGAGCAGCCCTGGTTACTGGTCTTTAGCAATGACGTCCTTTTTATAGTATCAGCAGCCCGTATAGGCCGATTTTTTACTTATCTTTGCCTACGGTTCCATATCTCAAGGGATCACTATCAAGGAACGTAATTGACCAGATGTCTAATTGGATTAGGCTATCCCCTTATCTAAGAATTGATAGGATAAGCTCCTTATCCCAACAAATCAGCAGTAATCTTAATGGCTTGCGTAACGGACTGGACTGCTCGGATTTGCATAAATAGATAATCCCACAGGTGGTAAAGGTACAGAATATACAATCTTTAAACTCCAAAATTGTTAGTTTCCTTTGCAACCATACCCTATTTGACTTAAGCTTTGGAGGGCTAACGGCTGAACGTCAGCCACCCTTAGTTTTCTCTTATATTCTTTCAGGTTCGAGGGAAACTTGGCTTGAAGGAAGGTGAACGTCTGGAGGATTCTGTTACCAAATCCGACGATAACAGAGATACTTGGCATCCTTAAAATTTTATTATTCCTCTCTTTCCAAATCTCCCAACAAACAGCATAATTCCAGAAAACCTTCTGCTTTCCCTGGTTTGAGATGCTTCTCCAACTGATGAACTCCTCAAGGCATTTCTTGATCATTAAATCCCTAACACCAAAATGCACCCAAAACAAAAGCCCACTTCTCTAAACAAAACCTGCTAACACCCAAAAAAATAAAGCCCCCTAGGCTTTAAAGCATACGCAAGTATATGCATGGGGCTGAGATAGTCTAAAAAGCCTATTGTTTGAGCTTTTGCCTCTTTAGTACTTCTGATCCTGCATATGACTTTGGCCCACTTTGACCTACATGACTTGTTAAAGTAGTTTCTGAAAGAACAGGAAGAAAGATGGGTAGAGAAGCTGAGGTGTGACAATACAAGATGTGGGGAGTTCTCATTTACTACACCAATTCATTTCTACATTCTGAGATTAAGATTCCATATTGTGTGGCATCTCCAGTTGACTCACAGATGTATTCTAAACCTCATTCAGACTTTACTATTGAATAACTGAACCTTAAGGATGAATAAAACAACCTTAAAAGAAAACATGCTGAAAATAAGAGATCGTCTCTATTATATGCTGACAAAAATTTCAATTACTAGAGATCATAGAAAATGTATCTCCTTGATTGTGTAAAAAGAAGTGAAAGCTGACCTTCCGAGAAGTGAAGATCAATTACCAAAACAAAAGAAGTGCTAGTAACCAACATAAACTGCAGCATTGACAACATAGCAATCATCATTTTTGTCTCCCATTGCTTCCAGACAGACGCCACTTGAGCAAATTAATCCACCATCTACAACTTCAAAACTCACAATTTTACCGCTGCACCATACGAAACAAAAGAGTAAATAAGAAAACCATCTTCTTTAATAAACCTTATCTACCATAACCTTTTTCATTATTCTAAGAAACAATCATATGATTTCAGTACTTACCAAAAACAAACCAGCATGCAACTGATTTGTTCATTTTCATCATGATGTGTAGGTGGAAAAAAATGAATGCATAGAATAGGCCTGACATCGAGGGATTGGAGATGTATATAAAATGACATTGTGCAATAAAAAACTATTTGTAGAAAAAGTATACAGGCTATTGCTAGGGAGGGCTGCTGTAGGGCAAACTTCATTTGTAGTAGATGCTAGTGAGGCAAAATCGATGGTGGATTCCTTAGCAAAAAGTCGCATTTTGAGGCCTTCTTTTGTAATCAGCAGCCACTATCCATTGCCCTGATGGATACCTAGACTTCATTTTTTTTTTTCTTTTTCTTAGGAAAAGTTTCAGCATTCCAATAAAAAAAAGAAAAAAAAAGAAAAAGAAAACTCCAGCATATAGTTCAAGAACCCAGAAGCTCCGCACAATCAAATGTCAACTGTGCCAGGTTAACTTGGGGAATCATACAGGTTAATTCAAAGACTCAACTCAATATCTAAACATCATGTATCTACATTATTCATTAATTAACTAAATCGTCATCATCTTAACTAAATATTGAATTGCAAAACTAAATCTTCATCATCTTAACCTTTCTCCTAGCAATTTGGGATTGGATTTTAAATGGTTGGTTCACCAAAGTTATACATGTCTGCCCACCCAACCTGACCCAAGATCCAAAACAAAATAAAGAAAAATAGTCTAGATGATTTACGCATGTATGCATCCACTAATTGGACTAGGTTGTGCACATACAGCCTCATATTCCATTCTTAAATGTGACTTCGGTCGTGACAGATCAAGTCAGATCAATTGAGCTTGACCCAATTTCTATTGAATGGTTGGGGGTCAGGCTCAAGGTGTTCTACAACGGTAACGGTGGCCGTAACAGCCACCACCGTTGCCGTTACAATACGGGCTGTAACGGCCGTTACGGACCCCGTATTGGCCGATACGGCCCCTTTTTATTTTCTGAAAAATACTGTTACGGGACTGTTACAGGGCCGTTACGGTCCGATACAGGGCTGATACAGGTTGTTACGGGACCGTTACGACCTGTTTTTTCTGTAACGGCTGCTACGGCCGTTTCGACCCCAGTAGCGTGTAACGGTTATGACCGTTTCCGTTATGTGTCGGCCGATACGGCCGATACGTAACCAGTTTTGGGATAGGCTAGGCTTGGGCTTGATGAATTTTAAGTAATGGGCCACGGGTTGGGTCATGGTTACAGTTCTTAGTCCTGTTTAGTAAATGGACTGGGCTTGGGCTGACCCTGATTCAACTTACACTAGACCCATTGCCACCCCTACCCCACACATGAAAGGTAATGTTCAAAGTAGTTGGCTATACAAAATGGTAGGTACCACCGATACATGATTACCAACATGACTCACATGCCATCACAGTCATGCCCAAACTGCACCTTACCAAAACTGTTCAGCGGTATAGGGAATTTGCAAACAGCTGATGTCTAGACAATGCAGTGATAGGGGAGCCCGCTGAGAACAAAGGAATTACAAAACTAAATAAACACTTAAAAGTTGGCCAAGTTTCTAGTCAAGTGAACAAATTCCACAACTATGAGTAGAATGCACTGGAGAATCTTCAGCAAATGTGTTAAAAACTTAACAAGCATGAGAGACAAGGGTGCAACTTGGGCATGTCAGGTCGACTTGTGTGGGTCAACCCACACCAACCCAAGCTCAAGAGAAGTCCGCCAGAGGCCCAACCCAACCGTAGACACAATCCAAAGGTAGCAACTATTCAACCCTATCACAATTCGAGTTGGGAGGTAAGCACCTGCAACTAGAAAACTAATGCATAAAATCAAACATCTAACCATCAAATAATATCATTAAAGGATCATCCATATTAGTCATAAGTAATACAGACATGCAATGCATAATTGCATATAAGGTTGGGTTGCAACCCAAGCCCAACCCAACCTCAGCCCAAGCCAAACTAAATTAAGGTTGGGTTTGACCCAACCCAAGTTGTACCCAATGACAGATTTGTTCTGTATCAAATTTAGCTGCATTCCCATTCGCATTTCTGTTAATCTAAAACTCAAAACTACAACTAAGAGTTGTTAATAGTTTCTAAACTGATGGTCTGACCTTGTATCCATTGCAAGAAAATCTGAAATCCAGCCTCGCAATGCTTGTCTGCAAATATTTTTAATAGAAGTCTAAAGAAACTTATAATAAGTGGAAACATGAGCTAAGATTAATTTCCTACACGAGAAACACCATAGTCACTGGGAAACCCGTTCACCTTGCACATACATTTCTCGCCCCTTTCTCACATTCATTTCATGCATTTAGTTGATTAGCATACCTGCTATTGTAAAATGAGACGTTTCCCTCATCCATTTCTCACCATGGTGACTAGCACCAGGCCCTTGTTTGTCTGAGTAGCACTCTGAACTAGGGCATTAACATGTATGTGGGTCGAACACAAGTTAAGGATCATAATGGATTTCAAAAAGTTCTGAATGGAATGTTGAGGATGATCAAGTTGATGGAAGCCAAGTGATGATTCCACCTAGTTGTAGTTGAGCAATTGTGTTGTAAAGCACACATAGATTGCCATCCTATGTAGCTTGTTCCTCACAAGTAGGATATTGCTGTTGGTTGAAATTTGAAAGTGGTTGGCAACAAAGGTGTCTACAAGACTACAACATTGGTATGAAAATTCGATCTACTCTAATTCTACTTCCAACAAATCGATAGACCTTTCACTAGGCATTTGGAGGTGTAAATTCCCCTTTATCTTTCTTTTTATTTATTTATTTTGGATTTCACCTTATATCAAAGGTTTGTTGGTGCGACTCGAGCCCGCATCTTTTCCACATAGGGGAGTGTCTCTACCAACTCAACTATGGAGCTGGAGACTCTTCAATCTTTCATTGCTGAGTTTCCCCTCGTCAATTTCACCAATCTTCTAATGGCCCGTTTGGCACCATGGATTTGAGGAGAAGTGAGGAGAAGTGGATTCCATGATATGAATTCTCATCAATTCCAGTTCTTACCAATTCCAGATTTTCTGTTTGGCAGTCAAGATTTGGAGAGAAATCAAACATGAAGGAATGGACGGTGTAAATTTTAATCCCAATGTATGCCCACCGTATTAGTCTCAATTTTTAAGTCCATGCCATTCATCCATTTTTATAGATCATTTTATGCCAAGATCCAAAAAATAAAGCAAATCCACATCTAAAGTGGACCATAAAACAAGAAAAAATGGAGAGTGAAACCTTTATGATGCACAAAAGTTTTGGATTAAACTGAAATTTGTATGGTCCCTTCATCCAGGTCTTTGTGACCTTATCAACAAGTTAGATGAAAAATATACATCATGTTGGGTCCCATAGTTAGGGACACATTACGGTGGGTCCCACGTTGGGAAGGATTTCTCTTCAAATCTCACCTTTTTTGGGGGATTTGAAAAAGGGCTAAAAGTGCCTTTTTGAGTTCTCCTGGATTCCTCTCAAATCCACTTCTCATCAAATCCATGGTGCCAAGCAGAATAAAGCAACCAGTTTCTCCTCCTTTCTCCTCAAATCCATGGTGCCAAACGGGCCATAAGCTAACTTGCTTATGGAACTGCAAATTGCTAAATATATTTTAAAACCAAATTAAGTACATCAGTTTCATCAACCTAATCTTGTTTCTTTCACTTCAAACCTTCCACAGACTTCCTGAACTTGGAATTCCAGAATGTATGAGATTGTGACCATAAAAGGCAATACACTTGAGGGCCATTTGATAAAACTTATTTTCAACATTTATCACTAAAATTTGATATTTTCAGTGATTTTCACTTATTCAGATCGTTTGAAAAATCCAACTTATTAAGTGCTTAAATTAATTTTCACTGAAAATATGGGACTTTTTTTTCAGCTTCCCTCCCTTCACTTAACGCTAAAGGTTGAATGCTGAAACTGGTGGTGCATTAAAATTTCTTTTCATTTTTGACTAAAATGTCCCTAAAATTATTTCAAAATTACAATTCAGGACTTTAAGTTTTCAGCACTTAAATTAATTTTCAGTTCATCAAATGGCACCTTAATAAGAACTGAATTTTGCTCAAAGGATACAAGGCCAGTTCTCAAAAAAAGAAAAAAAGAAAAAAGAAAAAAAAGGACCACATCATCTGCACAAAAACCACACCAGCAAAAGTAATGATGATAGCTAGATGAGGTTCTTGCGACGGGCTGAATTCAAGGTTATGACTTGGATTGAATGGAATTCCCAAATTTCAATCAGATTGTTAAAGAGGGAGTCTCCTCTCTGGTCTATCTTTCCTAAATTTTTGTGAGATACAATCGGCTCTCTCTTCATTTCCTATAATGTATATTACACATGTCCAGGGAATTTCTTGCACAAATAACCTACCCAATTTTGGAAAGAATTGTAATTGATCATGGACTCTAGATATATGTTACCAATTCAACTGCCTTTTTTTACAGGCATTGGCCTCTGTTTCAACCCCTTTTAATTTTACCACATTGTATATTCAATTTATCAGAAAATGCAAAACATTTGGAGAAGATTAAACAGTTGTGGTTGCTGCAATACTCACTAAGGGAAGACAGATTTGACTCTCTCGATATCCAGAAATTGTTGGGTAGATCGAGGGACACCGAGCTTTATCTGGAGCTTCATCTGATCAGTATTAACACCAGGAATTGCCCCTGCAACACTCCATCCAATGTTCTATCCCTTCAATCTTTAAGCTAACTGTCCTCGAAAAAGAGAAAAAAAAAAAAAAAGGAAAAGAAAAAAGAAACACACACACAATTTCCATCCTCAATATTTCCACACACACACACACACACACACACACACACAAAATTTCCATCCTCAATATTTCAATAATCTAGTGCATCCAAATTTCCGAATTACCCAATCGAAACTTCCATACCATTATAAACAACAAAACCCATTTCTAAACCAAAACAGAAATGAAACCAAATTGAATTCGAAACTTGATACTAAAAAAAATCTTCGTAATCATAACAAAACTGATTTAAATCAGAACCAAAACAAACCAATTCCCGGAAGATGACAAAACCCAAAGTCCCCAAACAACACTTGAAATCCCATTTCCGGCCACAGTTTTCCAAACCCAACTCCCAAAATAAACAAAAACGCAAAACCAAGACACCGCCAAATTCAATTGCCTCAAGCAAACCAAACAAAACCCATCACCAGAACCCAAAAAAGAATATGAACAACCGTACCGCTTCTGAAAGCCGGAATCGAATTGGAAGAAATAGCATCCTTGCACGCACGCATCGCCGCAGCTGTAATATCTTGCCTGTTACAGAGATAGAAATCGAGAGAGAGGTAATTAAAGAGCTCTTTGATATACAGAAATTCAAGCACGATTCCAGAGAAATCACCCGTGCTGATCATATCCGACGCCCATCTCGACGAACAGGAGCTTCATTGGGTGGTTTTCAGAGATAGTTTCTGCTTTTCTTTCATCGGAGTTCATGGCAGCTGAAGTTGCAGCTCTGGCAATAACTACTGCTGATAGAATTCCAGGAGAAGATTGCAGAGAGAGTAGATTTCTATAGATAAAAGATTGAGTCTGCTTTGGTAACGAATGCTGATGCTTTTTATTATTAGAGGAGGGATAGGCACGAAATGGCGAGGAGAGGCAACGGCAAGCCATCCTCCTCTTCTCAATTTACTCGCAGGCTGCTGTTATAGGTGGAGTTCGCAATGCGTCGGGTTAGCCTTCCGGTCAACTCAGCAGGGTCGGGCTCTGGCTCCACTTGACGGTGCCGGCCTTAACGTGGGGTCCATCTTGATGTATCTATTCTGTATCCACGCCGTCCACTCTTTTTTCCATATCATTTTAGTGCATGATTCCATAAATGAAGCAGATCCAATTATCAGGTGGACCATACCATAGGAAATAGTGGTGATTGACCATTAATAGGCCATAAAAGTTTTGGATCAAGCTGATATTTGTTGTTTCCCTTCATCCATGCTTATTAGACCTTATCAACGGATTGGATGGAAAAATACTACAGAAACATTAAGTGCACCCTAAAACAGTTTTAATGGTAGGGTGTTCAATCACCACTGCTTCCTAGAGTATGGTCCACCTGAGATTTGAATCTTTTTTCATTTTTGAGATCATGCCCTGAAATTCTCAGTAAAAACTGATGAATGGCATGGATATAGAATAGATACATCATGGTGGGCCTCACAGTAAAGTAAGGGCTGCCCGGGTGAGGATGGGTTCTCACCGAATCCGCTCCCCCACTTTAGGTAAATGCGTTAGGTCAGCCTTCTGATCAAATAAGTATCGGGCCAGGCGCAGGCTCTATTTTAGGATTCATTTGGTAGATTGTATTTGGCTCATTTCACAATTATCAGAAATTCATAATAATAAAATCTTGCATTTGATTGGCTATAATTAGAAGACATTGGAATTCAAAATTTGTGTTTGATAGTTTGTAATTGAAAATTTATAATATATTCACATGAACATAGTTATCATGAAGTAAATCAACTGTAATAACATAAATTAGAGTACATATGTAACTGTTAGATATAATGATTGTAATAAGCTTATTAATATACGCACTTTGGCAAAAAAAATTGCAAGTTTCCAAGCCAGTGGGCCATAAAAGTCAGCTCACTACAATGTTGAATC
Organism: Liriodendron chinense; assembly: GCA_003013855.2. Lineage (NCBI taxonomy): Eukaryota > Viridiplantae > Streptophyta > Magnoliopsida > Magnoliales > Magnoliaceae > Liriodendron > Liriodendron chinense. The sequence goes on along the minus strand of PVNU02000440.1, from coordinate 1,369,516 downwards.
AATATTACAACAGCTACTAGAAAATTCCTGATATTAAAATGGTGTTACCATACTAGATTAGTCTAGATAAATGGTGATGGAAAATCTCTAGATGCCCCACTAATTGGATAACCCCAGATATATGGTTTTTTTTTTTTTTTCTCTCTTTTTTGTCATGCCCTAAAATGAGCTATAAAACCTAATGTTTGGTGTGGATATGCAAACACATATATCAAGGAGGGGTTCAAGGTCAGGGAAACACCTGTTACAGTGTTACCAGGTAACAACTCATCCACTCTCAAGATGATGGACACGGATTGCATACTGATGTTGTGTAGCTTGCTACTAGACAGTGATCTGTGGGCCCCACCATGATGTATGTGTTTTATCTACACCATCCGTATATCTATTTTGCTAGCTTATTGTAGGGAATGAACAAAAAAAATGAGGTAAACCTAAATGTCAAGTGGACCACACCATAGGAAACAGTGATGCCCGACCGAAGATTGTAACTTTTTTGAATCATCAACAAAGTTATAGGTGGTGGCCTTGACAAATTTCTAATCTAACTCAAAAACTAAACGAATTTAGTTCTATGTTTTTCTAGTGATCTTGACTGTTCTTTCTTTTGTTTCTTTTTAATTTTTAATGGGTATTTGTATGGTAGACTGGCTAAAACAGTGGCTTCCAGTAATGTAGCGGTAGTCCTTGAAGCCATGTCCTTGCTAGGGCTATCAACTGGGCTTAGTTTGAGCATAGCAAATGCCAAAAGAAATAAAAAGAAGAAGAAGAAGAAGAAGAAGAAGAAAGAATTGGCCATTTAAGTAAATGTGTTAGATTCAACCCTAATTAAACCCAACCAACCCATATAAGTTATCAATTAATGGGCTGTACTAAATAATCCAAATCTATTCGACTCAACACCTTAAATTATGTTAATAATAATAGAAGAAAAAACTAACTATGCATTAGATTATTGGTTCTTGCTGGCATATCTCTAGTTATATATTTCACCTTAAACTTGAGTTAGGTCATGCAAGTTGGTTAGGGTTCTACCTAGCATTCTTGCTCATTTAGTAAAATAGGTCATGGTTGGGTTGACTCTGATCCACTTGCCACCCCTAGCTATCTTAAGTGGAGATCATCATACTTTAGCCACACCCATTGAAACAGGTTAATCTCAAACTCCCAATTTAATCTCACGGCTTCTATTTGGCAATTTAGGCTGGTGGCTACGGCGGGAAAATGATCTTTTAAATAAAAGGAGCCCTTCCAATAGGGTTTGCCTACGTGTCACCCCTCTCAAAGTGGGGAGCGGATTAGGTGTTACTGGGGTAACACATTAGTGGGTGTTACCGTGGGGCCACCTTGATGATTTGTTGTTATTCATGCCGTCCATCCGTGTTTCAAGCTCCAAAAATTAAGTAGAACCAAATCTCAGCTGGACCACCCATAAGAGATAGTGTTGATTGAATGCCCACCATTAAAAACTACCTAGGACCACTCTAAGCAAATTGGTAATGTTTATTTGCCCTCCAACCTGTTGATAAGGTCAACTAGACCTCGATGAAGGGAAAATACAAAGATCAGCTTGGTCCAAAACTTTTAGGGTCCACAAAGAGTTTTTTATGGTCATTTTACCACTTTTTCCTGGTGGTATGGTTCACATGAGATTTGGATCTACTTATCATTTTGGATAACATACCAAAATGAGCTGAAAGCATGGATATACAATATATTCATCAAGGTGGGCCCCACACGGTAAGAGTAACACCCACTAAAGTGTTACCCGGGTAACGCCTAATCCACTGGGTGTCAATGGGCTGGGCTCGGGCTTCAAAAATAAATAATTTGAATAGCCCCAGCCTGAAACAGCTCAAAATCCGGCCGAGACCGACCCCAAGCACGGCCCATTGAAAGCGGCTCAAAGTGTCCCTCCCAAAGTTTCTGATTTCCTCAATTTTCTTCCATTTATAGAATTCCTCTTCTTTTAAAAAACTGCTTCTCTCTCTCTCTCTCTCTCTCTCTCTCTCTCTCTATATATAGAAGCGTGAGAGGCTGACAAGTGAGAACAGTGCTCACACGATGTCCAGCCTAGCTTGGATTTTGGGCCAGTGTATGCTAAGAGTGGGATCCACATGTTGAGCAGCTTGGATCTTGTATGAAATTTCATCAGTTCATGTCCCATCATTACAAGGTTGCTGCTCGTGAGAGAGAAAGCTGGGGCAATTTGCAAGAGTGCACCACAAACAGCTATTCATGGTAATGCATGTACTTATGTAGCAGGCATGTTGAATATCCAACCGTCCAGCCGGAAGTATTAGATGTTTTGAGAGCGCATGGGAAAATGAAAGGGCTTTTTCGATAAACCCACGGGCCGTTGCCCTTGGGCCTGTTTGGATTGCCACTAACGGTGGTGATGTCTTTGCAAATAAGCAATAATGAATTACCCATTACACTGATATTTTGACCAACTAATGCATGTGTTAAATATTGTGTTTGGGTAAAGATGTAATTTGCCAAACTTTCTACCGATCTGACCAATCAGTGCATTTAGGAGGGAGAGGCAATTAGCGTGTGGGGCTTACATCAACGGATGGACAGCTTAGATATGTAATGCATACATTAAGGTGGGCCCAAAGTGTGAGGGTGTCATCTAAATCACTTCTTCGGTGTACCAGCCAAGTTATGCATGTAGTAAGATGTATTCCCTGTGGGATATCTTTGATTACATTGACATAATGTCAGGGGAGTTCACGGGTTTGAATTTTCATTTTGTTATTTTTGCCAACCTCATCAACATGTAACTTCTATGGGGCCATTGTGTTGTTAGTGCAACGTGACTCCATCTATTAAGAGAGGCTTTGAATGTTCTATACATATCTAGATCTAAAACTCATGTTGGCTGCTCATCGCGAGGAAAATTTAAATTAGGCTTACAACATTAAAATGCATGCTGTGTGGCTTGTAGAGTTTTGGATCAGGATCTGTTCATCTTGGGTAAGTTTTGTTTACGGCTTGATCAAATCTAGTGACTTTAATGGTGCCACATGATAACAAGATGTTAGTAAAAAATAAATGGAAGATTCTTTTGATCGGCCAAATTTGATTATAATTCGAAAAGTCATGTAGAGCTAAAAAAGAACTAGTTTAGTTGACTGTTGTCATGGGATGTCTGTCATCGTATCTTGCTCACATGGCAAGATTGACTACTCACCGTAGTAGCCTCATGGCTAATAATGGATATCAACCGTATTTCTGGTAGTGACAGATTCGGCTCAGGACAATAGTGAATGGCCTACTTGCGGGCCCACACTGTGGGTCAACCCATGACACCCCTAGTTGCGTCTGCACAAGTAGAGCCCATGTCTCAGTGATATGATCGGCGTTGAAATGGACGCTGATTATCTAAAGCTCCCATGTGGAACAGTCCTAACACGTGGATTGACGGCTTGAAAAATCCCATTCTTAGGAGCTCGAATCTATCTTCTGGGCTTGTAGCCACCCTATCCACGTTTGGCTGAATTTCATGTTCTACCGTCAAAGGGCCACATTTTTTATGGGTCACCTCAGGATTGCTTCCCGACCGTTGATAATGGACCATAACGTGAATGGGCCATGTCCAAAGTTTCCTGTACTGGAGAACCCTACCAGCCCAATACAGCACCGTTTTCACTTGAATTTGGATCCTTGATCTGTTCTTTCTATTAACTGTCTACTTGCGACGGCTAATTGAAAGCTCTATTGTATTTTCAAGATAATATTTGTGGATATACGACTCTCATTGTTCTAGGTAGTATTTTTTTTGGGGGGCATGGCATATCCATTCATGGCCCATCAGATCAACCGTCCGGATCACTGAACCATCCATTCCCTGAGTTCGTGGAAGTGGTATCCACGAACTTAGTTAAACAGTCCAAATCCCTATAATCATAACAGGCCATCATCCCAATATCAGGTTGATTGAAAGAATCCTAGTAGCTGGTTGTTGGAGATTTGCCAATTTAATAGAACCGTTAGATATACTTCATTTTCATGCGTCAATTAGGCATTTACCAATCTGCCAGTTAACTCATGCATCCAGTGTAATCTTCTCGTATGGACCCATCTACAGTAGGGCCCATAATTTGGACGGTTCAGTTTGAGTCACGCGTAATCCGCACGCTTCTATCACTAGGCGCATGTGTATGAAGTGGGAACCATCAAACTCCGCCAGAGCATCAAAGTCGTTATCTTGAAGGAAAGCTCCTGAGTCAGCACACAAGCTCCTCCAGTTCCAACACGTAATCAAAAGTCCCCAACACATGTCGAGCCTAAAACCAAACCATCCTTCTCCCTCTCTTCTTTAAAACCGTCTCCGCTCCATCTCTTCCCTCATCGAAAAAACACCAGAAAAAAAAACCCAATCCTACGCAGAAAACTACTAGTAGCGAAAAAGCAATGGCTTCCAACCAAGCTAGCAGAGAATCGAAAGCAGCGACCGAAGGCAAAGACGCCCACAGCGCCCGTTCGACGTCCTCGCCCAACGAGCTTTCACAGTACAGACAAACAGCTCAGCAGAACTCGATGGACACGATCAGGGCTGCAGAACAGCGCTATGAGAAGGCCAAACAATCAAGCGCCGCGGCCCTCAGCGACACCAAGGACGCAGCCAAGCATGGCACAGGCGCTGCAACGGCCTATATTGCCGGGAAGGGAGTGCAGGCCAAGGACTCGGCCATGCATGGCAAGCATGCCGCCACTGATTACGTGTCCGAGAAGGGAGGCGCCGCAAAGGATTACGCGACGGAGAAGGGCCGGCGAGCGTATGAGTATGCGGCCGAGAAGGGTCGGGAAGGCTATGATTATTCTACCGAGAAGGGTCAGCAGGGATTACGCGCTGCTAAGGATAGTGCGGTGGGTGTGAGCCGGACTGCTGCAGATCATACACAGCAAGGCTTACATGCTGCTAAGGATTATGTAGGTCAGAAAGCAAACCAAACCAAGGATGCTGCAGTGGATTCCGGTGGGAGGGCTGCGGACTACACTAGCCAGAAAACATCTGAATCAAAGGTATTGAATTTGCAGAAAATTCTCTTTTATTTTGGGAAATTCAGATTAAAGTGCTTAATCTCCATGACTCATTTGCTGGATTCATCAGAGCTTATGTGGGGTCCACCTATTGTTCATATGGTGGACCCCATGGCGGATTAGGCCACATCTGCAATATTGCTGGTGTAGGATCACCTCTCTTGAAACTTGAAATAACTGATTGCTGCCATCTCTCTTGAATTGTCATTTGTTGTGCAGGATAAGCTTGGAGAGCAGACCCAAGAAACTCGAGAGAAGCTAAGCAATCTCTCGATTGAAGGACAAGGGAAGGCAGCTGATACTACTGGTGATGAAGACAGCTGGAGAGTGGAAGACCAACCACGGGGAGAACGGAAGACTGGCGATGTAGTATATACAGAAAATGTCGACCTCGAGGGACGCGAGGTGGGGGAGAAAAGGGGTGGCTTGCTTGAAGCTGTAGGCGAGACTGTCATAGAGATAGCTAAGTCGGCCAAAGATCTAGTAATCGGCGGAGGCTCGAGCAACCAAAAGGACTAGGAATGCATTAGGATTGTTTGTAGAAATGGTCACATGAAAACAGATGGTGTGGTGTTTGTTAGATTTTGCCTTTTTCATGTAGAAAGTGGAATGAAGAAGAAGAATAATGATTTCAATTAAATGGATGATGGATTGTTTGGTGAATTTGATTTGATCTTTACAAGAAGTAGAGCGCGCTTGCGCGGTTGAAGCGGCGTTTTTTTTTTTTGCGAGGTTAGCAAGACGTAGACCTGCAAAAGCGCTTCTGTTGCTCGGAGTTTTGGCCTTGTATATGGCGGCATGAATGAGCTTTATTTCGGAGCTCCTGGAATGCCCGCATCGTTTCCACGTCGAAACCTCCTGCGAACTGTCCACGAACACACGAGAGATAATTACTCGAGGAAATTCACAAATATTGCCAGAAATAAAACCGGGTTTTCGTTGACCAGAGATCAGAATTCCAAACGATCCACTGTGATCGAGCTCTCACGTCGATCGTGTGGGAGGTCAGTACCATTGGTTTATATTTCAGATCTTATGGGGTTAAAAGATCTCTGGGTCTCTATAACTGGACCGACGGCTGAGTTTTACGCCCACTAACTACTTCGGATGCTAAATATCCAACAAAGTGGGGCCGGCAGGGTGAGCGTATTTGAATGATGGCCCGGCCCGGCCCGGCCCATGGCTGGATAACGTGCTTTAGACTACCCGCCCCATTTCAGACCCAGTACCTATGCGAAGGAGCTGAAGCCGGAGCCCGTGATGATAAAAATAGCTATCTAGCCTAACTGCGATTCTCATGTGTGGGGCCCATGGGAAACGAGCATTGCATCCAATCCCTCCATGGATTTCCCCTCATGTTCCCCTCTCATCCAAAAACCAGGCCTGAGAAAACCAAGTGGGTCGCACCAGTTAAAACCATGTCTTAAAACATCTAGAGTCGCGTGGTCGCCCACCTGAGTTGAGTTTATGGTGCGGCCCACATGGTTCGCTTTGGGATCTGCCTTTTTTTTTGGGGGGGGGGGGGGGGGGGGGGGGCAATGATGGGTGTCCCCACTAACCGATCTTGTGGTGCGGGCCACTTAAAACCAAGGAGAACATGAAGGAGCGAACCGGATGCAAGGTGGATCCCACAGCCTAAAAAGTTATGCAGTGGATGTTGTCCATTTGAGTTCAAGAGTCGAGGGGAAAGGACCGCCGAGTGACTTTGAATTTGCGGCCCATCCATGATGGTGGATTTCCCGCCCAACCTTTGTATCCAAGTTCGCACCATGGTGGCGGGGTGAATGACTAACAGAATAGACCCCGACGCTCATCGTCATAGGGAAAGTGGGAATTACCTGATGAACCCGAAAGGCAAACCTCACGCCTTGGACCATCAGCTCCTCTTCTTCAGGGCCACCACCTACAGCTTCTAGCTCTGCAGAAATTCTCTTCATGTACTTCATCGCTAATTTCACAGATGCTAGCTTTATCTGCACCGGATTTCAGACCATGTTAATTACACATTACCACGCCAGAAATGCCTACTAATTTGGTTATTCGGACACAGAATCAATGAATTGCCGTGGTGGAAGCACCCTCTTATCTTGTCGCATGACTCAGACCATTCACAACAAGGCCCAAATTTAAACTGAAGTGGATCGCGTGCTGCGCCACACACCACTCCAAGTTCTGTGGGGTTCACCATGATATGTAATATCCACGCCATCCATCAATTTTGCAAAGATCATTTTCACAAGTGAGGCCGATCCAAAGCTCACGTGGACCACACCACAGAAAGCAGTTGAACACCGATCAGGTCGATATTGTGTTTTCCCTTCATCAATGTCCGTGTTCAATCCCCACGGCTTTCTGTGGTGTGGTCCACTTGAGCTTTGGATCTGCCACATTTTTGGGCTATGCCCTAAAATAATCTGGCGAAATGCATGCATGAGATCCACATTTTTTGGGCCATGCCCTAGAATAATCTCACAAAATGCATGAATGGTGTGGATATAACACATACATCATGGTGAGGCCCACAAAACTTAGTAATGTCAACTCACCACAAAGGTTGGTGGTGTGAGGGACATGCAATCCACTTCCATTTAAACTGACTATATAACCCTGAAATAACGGGGCAGATTAGCTGTTACTCAGGGAACAATTAATTGGGTGTTACCCTGTGTGGGGGCTTACCTTGGTGTATTTGTTGTACATTCACGTTGTCCATCTAATTTTCCATCTCATTTTAGGACGTGATACCAAATCTTAGAAGATTCAAATCTGACCCATCAGTTTTGGATCAAGCTGATCTTTGTATTTTCCCTTGATCTAGATCTTCTTGACATTATTAGAGATGGATACAAACCAAGCTAGCTCGAAAGCTCTACTCAAATTGGTTTAAAAAGACTCGGCTTGGATTGGTTCGAATAAAAGTTCAAACCAACCCAAGTTCATTTACAAAACAAACCAAGCTCAAACCAGAGCAGTAACAGCTCGGCTCGGCTTGATTCAGCTTGGTTTGATTCGTGTATCCATTTGAGCTTTGGATATGATTCAATTTTGGAATCATGTCTTAAAATAATATGTAAAAATGAATGGACGTTTATATATATATATATATATATATATATATATATATATATATATATATATATATGAATGCACACTGTCTCTTGTGGTTTGGACCACTTGAGCTTTGGATATGATTCAATTTTCGGATCATATCCTAGAATGATATGTAAGGATGGATGGATGGTGTGGACAATGCATATCTATGATGGTGGGCCCACAAAGTTTACTCGGTGTACTAAAGCAGGATTCCAATTAACTGGTGACCTCAACACCCGCCATTGATGTCAAAGCTCTGTGGGCCCCACCATTATATATGTTTTTTATTGAGTCGTCTGTCAAATTTTCTAGCTCATTTTATAGTATGAGACAAAAAAATAAGAAAGATTCAAACCTTCGGTAAACCACAACACAGGATCCAAACTTGTTGGGGATAAAAGTTTCAGATCAATATTGTTTTCCTATGGCGGGGCCCACCTCGAAGTAAGTGATGTATAACCACGCCGCCCATCCATTTTTACAACTTCGCTTGGTTTAGCTCGGATGTTTGGACCAAACCACATTAAGCTAAAGCTTAGATAATTTGGACCAAACTAAGTTCAAACAGTAGGGATAGGCTCGAAGCTTGGCTCAGTGTGAAGCTCGAACTGAGGCTGTCACATAAACAGGTCAAATCAAACTTGGGTCAAACTCAGTTTGGCTAGGCTCCTATACAACTCTAGACATTATCAAGAGGTCGAATTACAAATAAACATTGCTGAAACCTTATGATGTGCTCTTTGTAATTTTTAATGGTGAGGCACTCAAATCACCACTTATTCGTATGGTGTGGAAACGAATCCTAAGATGGGCGGGAGAAATGGATGGACGGCATGATATACAAAAAAAATCATCAATGTAGGCCAGCTATAAGGGTAACAACCTAATCCGCTCTCCGATATTACAAGCCAGGTGGAACCTGCCAAGTCCCATCATGCAGACTCTTAATCGTGAAATAACGACGATCCAATCAGTCTAAATTCAGCGATGTTTAGGTTTTGATGGAATGCGGGCCCTTCATGACAGCTCCCATGTGGTTCGTAGTTACCGTGTACGATGGCACACGGTTTATCCAGGACGTCGTGTTCCATCTGTCCCTGATGTGTTGTGAGCTGTCACAGATGCCCCCATCGTACTTAGGCAACAACTTTCACTCGAATGGGCTTTATCTTTGATGGTGCCTACCATCTAATCAAATCCTGGTGGATCTTTCTGGATGGGACGCAGATTTCCTGTGCCTGCGCCGGGAACCTAGGTTGGGCCCACTGTGATTTTTTTGTAAGAAATCCGTCCGTCCATCTATTTTGTGAGTACATGCCAACAAAAATGAGCCGGATCCAAGACTCAAGTGGGCCGCACTCCTACCATTGAAACCTTCCTGGGTCCATAGTGATGTTTATACGCCATTAGCCTGATTCAAAACTTCTGTGGCCCCACGGATTTTCAACTGTGGACGTTCAATACTCATGTTTTCAGCCCACTTGAGTTTTGGATCAGCTCATTTTTGGTCCCATGTCTTAAAATGAGCTCACAAAACGGATGGACGTATTGGATTTCTCAAAAACATCACAGTGGGCCCATCTAGGTTCCCAGAGCAGGAACTTAGAGGGAAAGGCTTTGGCAGCGTCCCTTTGGATGGGCTTCTGATAGTGGTCTACCTCTAATCAAATCCAAGAAGGGGCAGTACCTAGGCCGTCTGTTTATTCATTAGGTAGGAAAAGTCAGGTTGTACCACATCTAGTGAGCCACTGATGTACGTTGAACTCGGGACTGTTTTAATCATTTTTGGAATACAGAGACAAGCTCTCTCTATTTTTGGTTGAGGGCATGTCCAATATAACCTATGGGCCGCATCTGTAGCATGTGTGTCATTCAAAGGTGGGAACCAGGCACGCATGGGAACCTCCAGAAAGGCCAGAGTACGGAAACCAACGAGCAGATGTGGGCTAATCATATAATCACTGGTGGGCAAAATGGATCTAATAGATCCCAGCCATCTTATCAGTATGTTTCCAACCAAACCTGAAGGTTTAGGGTCAAAATTCGTTGTAGGAAGGTTCAAAGAAGTGATGGCTAGGAAAATGGGTCACCGGAGCAGAATGCTGACTACAAACAAAGATACAGAAAGAAGGATACCTGGCTAACAAAGCCCGTTTCCAGCATCCATTGCCAAGGGATCTGAAAGCCTTTATATCGCTTCATTGCTGATTCTCTCATGCGGCAGAGATTGTATGCACCATGCTCCAATCTATTTCAATCACAACATTAGAACAATGAACATCCGCCAAATATGATCTTTGAGAAATTTCCTGAAACTCAGATTGAGATGAAAAATGAAGGGTGTTTTACTTTTCTAGCAAGGACTGCATCTTCTTGAGCGCAGGACCGCAGGGCTGCCGAATATCATCTCGTAATGAAGAGGCTTCGGATTCGAGCTTCTTCAAATCGCTATAACCAAATGCAGCTTCTCGCATTGCATCAGCCTTGTGCTCAGGCCAGTCGAAGTGCTTCAGCACTGCCCGCTCATCAACCTGCAAAAGACATTGAAAGAACTCGTAATGAAATTTGAGTTATTATTAATATCTTTTTAGATTTATCTGAGGGATGTGGATGTTGAAGAGACATACGAGGAAAGAGAGTTCGTCATCGAGCCATTTGACGAAGGCGACAACATCTTCGATGTCTGTAAATGCAGCATTCTGCACTTCTTTTATCAGGAAACGAATGAAATCACCCTGTATTTCCACATCCGTTTTTATCTGTGACAAATGAACAACGAGAAAATCATCAAAGAAGCAAATTACCAAACTTGTTCAATCTATCGCTGCAAAAAGCTAACTACTGATTACTGAGACTGAGAAAAGTTCCGTTTATGAGTTAATAAAGCGGGCAGGCCTGGGCCTGAATTGGAGGCCCAACTAATGAATAGGTCAGGCACAGACACAGACCTTATGGTTTACTCCGGTTAATAATCGAATTGGGTTCTGGGACTGACCCTGAGCTAGCCCAGTCTATATCCATTGCCATCCGGGCTGACCCGTTGAGTTTCTTAAGGTCACGATTGGATACCGGTTAGTATCTGGCCTGTGGGTTTGACAAGCCTGATTTTGGGGACCCCGATTGCGTGGTGAACCCAATACCAATGGGGATAGGTGGTGTAAATATTCTGTGGGGCCCACTGTGACGTATGTGTTTTATCCAGGCTGTCCATCCGTTTTGCCAGCTCATTTGAAGCGTGCCATCCCGGCTGACCCATTGAGATTTTTTAGGTCACGATTCTTTACCCGTTAGTTTCTGGCATGCGGGTTGGACATGCCTGATTTTGGGGACACGGATTGCGGGGTGAATCCAAGACCTTGGGTGATAGGTGGTGTAAGTACTCTGTGGGGTCACTGTGATGGGTGTGCTTTATCTAGGCTGTTCATCTGTTTTGCCAGCTCATTTCAAGGGTATCCAAAGCTAAAGTGGACCACACCACAAGACCTGTAAATTTTTCGTGCCACATAAGTTTCGGATTAAGTTGAAATTTGTGTTTTCTATAATGTAAGTCAGTGTGACCTTATCAACAAGTTAGATGACAAATAAACAACACTGTGAGCCCTAGGAAGGTTTCACCGGGACATCATTATCCCCACTGTTTCCCGTGTGGTCCATTTGAGCTTTAGATATAATTCGATTTTAGGCTCATGCCTTAAAATGAGCTGGCAAAACGGATGGACAGCATGGATAAAGCACATACATTTCAGTGGACCCCACAGAGTCCTTCCATTACTTGGGTTTTCCGCCCAAACCGCCTCCTGATGTTGGATCCAAATTAAGGAAAAAAAAAAAACAAAAAAAAAAAGAGATATGGCTGTGGCCTAGGAGACCAATCTGAGACTTGAGTAAAGGCTATTTTATGATGTTAATGGGGGTACAACACGTGTCAGAGATCCCAAATGATGGCATGCATGTCAGAGATCCCGGCCATCCATCAGGTATGGTGCACTGTGTATGGCATGCGCACAGAGACTGTGCCAACAACCATCTGCAGTAATTCACATGCTCTGAGGCTGCATCATCCGTAGCTTTTGGCTGATTGCTTGGCCACCAATGATGAGGCCCACGAATTGATAGATGGACGCTCAGGATCATCCAATGTGGATAGTCTAGGGATCAAACAACACATTTTTGAAACACTCCTATGGTTATATTTCGAAGGCTTCAGAAAGGCCATTAAAAAGCGAAATGGCCAAATATCCACGTTCAATCTAAATCGTATCTCTAGATGGTCCGATCACTGAGACTTTGACCAAGTAACCCATCAATGGTACGAGCTACCAGATAGACGGCCCGGATCATCTGACCGTTGGCCGAAAGAAGGGCTTTGCCGTAAATCAAGAGCTTTAGTCGCATGAATCTATTTCTGCAGCTAGACGGATTTCCGCTGCCAAACGGAAGGCCGTCCAATAACGTAGGGGCAGCTTGGTCATTTCGAATAAATACATGCTCGTGTTTTGTCATCACCAACTCAGACCTCAGTGTCAATTTCGTTAATAGAGTAAAACATGCACAGGGGTAGAGAAGGTACTTACAGCGAGTAGGTGAGTGGACCTATTCTCGATTTCTCCGATCATGTTCCGGGCGTTCGCCGCCGATGGCACGTCTGCCACACTGGCGCCGGATTCTCTCTTGGAATCCCTCCGCATCAGAGAATGGTAAAACTCCACCACCTCCGGCACTCGCCTCACCTTCGCCGCACCGGCATTTGACACCCTCGCCGGCGGCGGCGGCGGAGGGGGCGGCGGGACAGCCGCTCGCCGGCCCGGCACCACCGATCCCCCCGGCAAAGGTGGCGGAGCTGGCGGCATTGCCGTCAGATTCGGCCTCTCGAGCGAAGCTCTGTTTTTCTCAACAGCGGCAATCTCATCCGCTAGAAGAAGAAGAAGAAGAAGAAGAAGACGTCGACGAAGACGAAGATGAGGAGGGTTTTGGAGGAGGTTTCGGAACCCTAGGCGCTCGAGATTTCACTGAAGAAGCAGCAGATTCTTGACTCTCGCTATTGCTGCGAGACTGCAGATCTTCTCCCTTCAGATGCGCAATCTCGACCTTCTGACTATTGTCCTGATTCGCTGCAGCTTCACTCGATTTCGTCCCTTTCCTCAAGCTCTTCAGCAGATTCGACCTCGCAGACGCATCTATCAGCCCTTGGAATCTCTGCGATGAAGACGAGCACTCTTCAATATCCCCCGTTTCACTGCAAATCCTCTTCGATTCGATTCCCTTCGACTCAGCTGCTGTTCTCCGCAGCTCCGCAATCTCATCTTCGATCTCCTTCATCTTCTTCTCCCTCTCCGCCCCTTCCCTTTCGATCCTCTCCTTCAATCTCTCCACCTCTCTTCTCAGCATCTCGTTCTCCGCTTCCAAGCCCTCAATCCTCTTCCCCGAGGACACGATCTCCGCGTCCTTGGAAGCAATCTCATTTTCGAGGAAAGGGACGATCGCAACCGTCTCTTTAAGGAGCTTGTGCTCTAGAAGCTCAGTCTTGAGGCGGGATTCGTTTTCCTGGAGTTCTTCTACGAGGCGGAGGAGATCGGAGACGTCAGGCGGGCGGGGCTGCACCTGGGCGGAGGAGCGAGGGAAGTAAACGCCGAAGGAGCGAGAGAAAACGGTCTTGGACTGAGAAGGAGGCGGAGGTGGAGCTTTCTGAGAGCTTGGAGAAGAGGAAGAGAAGGAAGAGCGCTTTGGAGTTTGAGCTTTTGGAGTTGCAGCAGAAGCAGGGCTTTTCTGGAAACCCATGGCGGCTTTTACCTTGCCTGCAACCATGGCGAAAGATCGGAGCTTTCAGAGCTCAACTGCTGCGTTTTCTCTATCGTTCGTTTTTAATCTAATTCCAGCGAAGAAATCGATCCAAATACATCGCTTTCAGCTAGTTGGAGAAGGAGAGGGTTTTGAGAGAGAGAGAGAGAGAGAGAGAGAGAGAGAGAGGAGATAAGGGAAGAGGAGGGGTGTTGTTAATGTGAGGAGACACAGAAGCCGAGGAACGGTCATCTTCCTTGGATCCCAGTTTGAAATAAGGAAGTTGAAAAATAAAAAAGATAAAAACTCCGGCAGAGTGTGTTGGATGATACGCAGGCACTTACAAATTGCACATGTCATATAAGTAGAAAAATCGAACCGTCCACATTGTATTAATCCAGTGTAGATATATGATGAACAAAAAATTAATCTTATTTGGTTATTATACTATGGGATTGGTCGGTATTTACTGGACGGTTAAAAATGAAAAATATCCAACGGTTCTATTTCCACAAAAAAATGTCCGCGAACAGAGGTTCGATTGCTCAAGCAATTTATAGGATTGTGAGTTGGAGACATTGGACTGCACAATTTAGTGGTTTTTACTTGAGTTCATATATGCCACGTGTAAAATTCTACGAGTGCCTGCGTATCAAGCGTTAGACACAGCCTGAGTATTATAAATGGGTAAAAAGAACGACAGGCGTTTGACTACTGAAGTGAAATAGTAGCCCCCGAGATGGGAAGGAATCGGATTGCGTCCTTCCTCAGTACATACCGAGCTGTGGAGAGTCCACCGTAATGTATCTGTTTATCCACTCCGTCCAATCCGTTTCTACGATCAGGCCGACCACATGAGACTAAGAATGAGGCAGGTCCAACGGTCAGATCGACCACACCAAATACTAAGCTCGGATTGCATTAAATGCACAATGCAAGAGTCATTTCACGTGTGGTTGATCTTACCGTTGGACCTACCTCATTCTTCATTTCATGTGGTAGGCCTGATCTTATAAACGGAATGGACGGAGTTGATAAACAGATACATCACGTTGGGCTCCTCCACAGCTAGGTATGGACGCACAGGTATGGACGCTTTGCGTCCATAATGAGGAAGGACGAAATCCGACTCCAGTTGGGACTGGGCCAGGGTCGGTAGGGCCCAACATGGATACTCGGTGGAATACCGACCTTTTAGTAATAAATATGGTGTTAGCCATTCGAATGATGGAGTTGGGTGTGAGCCGTTGCCTCTTCGATGCAAGGATCGATGTCTGGGATACTCTCTAGCAATTCACACTTCTTCAACGGTCTGTTCATGATGGTAACTACCTCTACAACGGTAAAAGTTCATAGATACTCATGGGCCAGTTGGCGGACTATCAATTTATTTCAGTGGTCCGCGGACTAAAACATCGGGCCTCAATAAAAAAATTATTGGAAAAACACAAGAGTACACAGGAGGCACCGAGTTTTTGGGAAGCGGATTGCGTACTGAGCGGAGTAAACTCTGTGGGGCCCACAGTGATTTACGTATTTTATCCACTCCGTCCATCCATCTTAACAGAAAATTTTAGGTATGGTGCCAAAAAATGAAGCATATCAAAATCTAAAGTGGACCACACCACAAGAAATGTGTGAACTGAATGTCTACCATTGACCACACCACAAAATTCTCGGAGGACACAGAAGTTTTGGATCAAGCTGATATTTGTGTTTTCCCTTCATCCATATCCATGTGATCTTATGAACAGTTTGGATGACAAATAAACATCAATGTAGGGCCTGGGAAGGTTTCGACGGTGAAAATCATTATTCCCACTGTTTCCCGTGGCATGGTCCACTTGAGATTTGGATATACTTAAATTTTGGGCTCATCTACTAAAATGAGCTGGAAAAACATATGGACGGATTAGATAAAGCACATACATTTTAGGTGGGCCCAACTGAGTTTACTCCGCACGATAAGAGCGTGCGAAGTTACTCCGAACGCAATCCGATTCCGAGTTTTTCTGAGCTCACACGCATCAGTCCCCTCGCAACTCTACACGAGGACACACGTGCTAAGTTACTCGCATCTGAGTCATCAATAGATGGGCCCCACCGTAGAGGCGAACTGGCCCATTACATGAGGTCTGTCCAGTAATCCAGCTGTCCACACGTGTCCTCTGAATGTATTACCTCAGAAACTGAAAATGACCGAGGAGTTATTTCATACTCTGGCTATGTATGATGCTTGATACGAAGGCACTTAGAAATGGTACACGGGGCGTATGTTAGTTTAATTAAACTCACTAAATTGTGGAATTCATCAGTAAGCAGCCCAAAATTCAGTGTGGTTTGAAAATCCTAACCTCTGATTCGTGGACAACTGTTTGTTGAAATAATGCTAATGAATGCTTGTCGTTTTTACCTGTCCAATAAATGTCCTCTAATCCTATGGTCAGATAATCAAATAAGCAGAATTTTTTTTGTTGGTGATACATCAACGCAGATAGACATAATATGGATGGTTGAATTTGAAGTATGCATTGTCCCTGCATACCATCTATCACACTCTCCCAGAGTATTAATGTTTTCTGTGCATTAAATGCGCCCAATTTTTAAAACTCATGGTAAGTATACAGGTGCGCGGCTTCGGTTGATCCTCGAACCTCGGTGAATCTATGACTGTGGGGACCACATTTATGTATGTAACTTAAATCCACGCCGTCCATCCTCTTTTAAAGTTTATTTTAGGGCATTAGCCTAAATATGAAGTAGATATAATTCACAGATGGACCGTACTACAAGAAACATTAGTTAATAATTATTAAAAAGGTGTTATGGGCCAAACAAGTTTTGGATAATTCTAATATTTGTGTAGTCCCTTCATCAAGTCTTTCTGACCTTATCAACAGTTTGGATGGAAAATAAATATTCTGGTGACTTCCAAGAAGTTTTTAATGGTAAATATTCAATCTCCACTGTGTTCCTGTGGTGTGGTCCATATAAGATTTTGATTCGCTTTTCCTTGGATATGATATCCTAAAATGAGCTTTCAAAATGGATGGACGACGTGGATTTAAGTTATATACATCAAGGGTGGATCCATAGTCACGGATCGACCTACCTAGGTGAATCCCGGGATTCACCGAAGTCGCGCACTAGAATACAGGGACTATTTATTGGTGGCGGTTGGTGCACACAGTGTAATCCGTATATTACAGTACCACCGTTTAAAAATGGTGGTTAGCCTTCGAACCTACACGTGGCATAGTTTTGGAGCAATCCCGACCGTTAAAATCTATGACACAATCGTGGATTCAGTACAAGCAGAAAATAGTGGTGACAATCTAATATTAACTATTTGATTTTCCTTTCAAATTTGAACCATTTACTAGTTTACTTTTAATCATTTATTTGATAGACATCAGTCGGATGGTTAGGATTGCTCGATCATGTGATTTTAGAAACATCTTCCATTCCCAATGGGAACCACAATTTGAACGGTCCCGATAGTTGTAAAATGTACATAAGTGCCACATACGATGAGGATGAGTCACCACCGTTCTTTTGGATGGTGCAGAACTTGCATAGGAATCTAATCTTGTTTTCATACACGTGGCCCACTTGATCGTTTGGCCTGCATTAATCTTGGGCTAGGTTATCTCAAACGGGTACAGTGCTTCACACGCTTACCAAAGCTCAAAGTTATGTGGGTCACTGTATGGCCGTATCCTCGGACTACCTGATTTTTGTGTCCCTCAAGTCAAATGTCCTCAACGGCACTTTTTAAGGATCCGGATTCCATTTTTAATGACTAAAGTAATGAGAAAGTGCTTGAAGAAGTCCGCGGGACGAGAGATTAGCTAAATCGCAGGATACATTCCATGTGTGAAAGATCCGAGCCATACACTGTGTAGGGCCCTTTGTGGATATCCCCTGTACAAAAAACCAGGTATGTTATCTTATCAAGTGGGCCACATGAGTACTTTTAATAGTGAAAAAATTTCTTCTTTGCTGTCGTGGGCCGTTCATCTGGATGGACCTAATTTATGGACCAGAGATAGTTGCCGTTAAGCTTCATCTGTATATGGAATTTTAACAGGTGGGATGAGCTGATATTCAAGCTGATTGGATGATGTTAATCATCTGTTATCAGGGTCCCTTGGATGTCCAACGATTGATTGGTTAGATTTCACCCATCCGCATTGAAGCTGATGGTTTTCGCGATCTGGATCTGAGTCCTGTGGATGGTGGATGAGTTACCACCATATCCACCATTTTGTGAATTGGTAATGAACGCACATGGTAGCCTTCGCCGTCAACAGAACCTCTAACGGTGGGGTGCGAAGTAGGTGTTACCAAGGAAAGAGCAGCTAAGTGGGTGTTACCCCTACCGTGGGGACCACATTGGTGATTTTATGTATATCCATGCCGTCCATCTGTTTCTATGGACCATTTAAGGATGGGATACCAAAGTTTATAGAGATCCAAATCTCATGTGGACAACAACACATGAAACAGTGTTGATTGAGTGCATTGCCATTAAAAATTCCAAATGGCCCATTGTAACGTTTACTTAATGTTTATTTGCAATCCAACCTGTTGATAATGTCAAGAAGTACTGAAATTCGAAATATCATATTGTTGGAAAGCTTTTGTGGCCCGCAAAATGTTTTTAATAATTATTCATCACTCATTCTATTGGTATGGTATACCTGAGATTAGTATCTTTTTTTAATTTTAGATCGCATCCTAAAATGAGACAGAAAAACAGATGAACGGCGTGGATATGCAACAAATACATCAAGGTAGGCTCCACACGGTAGGGATAACACCCACTAAGGTGTTACCAGGGTAACAGCTAATTCACTCCCTTAACGGTGCCCACCTCTTCGGCCCACCCTATTAATGGATTGGACTGGATTTTGGTATTTAGGCATCGCGTGGCACATCTATGGACGCGTTGGATGGCAATAAAACATTACAGTGGGCCCCGCAGGAATATGGTACCCTACCATTGGAATGCATGTGACCATCCCATTCATTAATGTGGTTTCACAGGTAACCTGTCCTCTCCTGCATGCGGTGCGTATAGAAAAACCATCACGTACAGCGCCCAATGTCAACTTGGACATAAACCCCATTTCTGTCATCAATGTGTTGGTTTGTGTAACATATGAGCCGTTGAAAAGGAGGGCATCAAACTAAACTAACCTTTATGAGGCGCTCACACGGATTTGTCATGGCCGGTTCTAGCAAATAAGATGCCCTTACATTTCAAATATATGTTTGTAAGTTGTAGAGCTGAGTAAGCTCGGAAAACTTGCTTGACTCTATCGAAAGTGGGTTTCAATGGGTGTTTGAATGAAGTTTGAGTGGGTGCTGAGCATCGAGCAAGGCCTTGCTCGACTCGACTAACACCCCCCCCCCCCCCCCCCCGGGCCCCATTCCCTCCCTCTCACTCTCTCTTAGCTCAACGATCAGCCACCCCCAAGCTGTTGCAATGCTGCCTATCCACTCACCCACTTGGCGTCGTGACTTGACCCGTTGCCTGTGCTTGTCCATCGACTACCCCCAAGCTGCTGCGGCACTGCCTATTTGCTCGCCCACCAACCGTTGTGACTTGACCTGCTGCTCGCTTCCTGTCCGCTCGCCCATCGGCCATCCCTGAGCCTTTCTGCAACCTGACCTGCCCCTCCCTACCCGCTGCTGGCTTGCATTTACTTATCCTGTAAGTTCTATCCAACTATCTCCCTTCGGCTACCAACCGACCTTACATGATTGATCACTGACCAGTGATTTTTTTAAGGGCGATTGATCGAACAGTACTGTCCGGCAGTCAAGGGTCATAAACTCAAACTCGAACTCAGCTCAAAAGAATTAAACTCATACGCAGAAAAAAAAAAAAAAAAAAAAACCTCAGCCGAGTCGAGCAATGAGCATGGTCTGGGTGGTTCAAGTTGAGCAGTAAGCAGGGCAATACTTGACTCATGTACAACTCTATTTGTATTAAAGCCATAAAAGATATTCATAGAGCCCCCCCACCCCCCACAAAAAAAAGAAATAGTAAGAATCCAAAATATAATTTTTTTTTTTTTTTTTTTTTGTTAGTCATGCAACATAGCCACCCTGTTAGCTGCGGCAATGCGATGCACCGACCCACCAGTGAGATTAGTGTGTCTCATTAGCATTTTAAACCTAAGACCTGTTGTTGAAACGCCTAGGTGTCTTGACGCGGGGAGGATGTGGTAGGTCAATCACTGTCTCCCTAATCGATAGTTTCTCAAATCCACGAGAAGAAATAAAAGATAAAAAGAGGAAATTAATTCCGAATAATTGTTTATTGATAATTGAATGAATAGAAACGGAATTACAATGCATATAAATAGGAAACTAAACCCTAGGTAAAGTATTAGAATCCAACTCCAACTTAAACTCCTAGAAAACGTAACTTACTATTAATAGTAAACTTACTATTTATAGAAGTCGTTCAATCCTACTAGAACTCTTGATTTTCGGCCAAAAATAGAAAGTTATCAAACGGCCTCAACCACGTTGTTCTACTAAATATTCTAAGCCCTTTTCATGTTGGGCACTAACTCTAAAGCCCTACAGATACAAAGTTATAATCGAATTAAAACTTACTATAAATAGTAAAATTGAAAATAAACTAGCCTAATGACCGTCGATACAGGACAAATCTCGCGATTTTGGCCTCGGCAACCCGGTGTAGCGGGGTTTGTTGGCTAAAGTAGCTCGAGCTATCCAAAATTGATATATTATACGTTCCGTAACTCATTCCGGATTGTGAGATACGGTCGATTTACGGTCCTGACAGTACGGATCACTTTCGACCTTGACCGGTCTTCTTTTACTCCATCTGGGCCATGAAATAATCAGCGACCCGTTCTACATCATGTCTTCTAGCTGGCTAGCTACAGGTGAAACACATATGCATGTCACATTGTGAATGCCACAACAATTAGAAACGTATGCAAACCTAAAAGGCAATTAATCATCCACCCAATGACATGTCACAAGAACATATATACAGCACATACGCCAAATTTTCAAAGAGCACGCATGGTTCAGCTAATGAAATGAAATGGACCATATCAATGAGATGAATCTAATTGCATTTTGGAATGGACCATGTCAATCAGTTTAATCTAATCATCTCTCCAAAGGGCTTTCATGTTGAATGTGAATCTTTGAACCATTGACTTCACAACCAATCAAATAGCTGGCATGGTCTAATTGGCAGGATATGTGATCTAGAAAGGTGCCATCTTTCTAGCGTAAATGCTAAATATTCTCCTATATGAGGAAGTTGGATCAAGACATGATCTTTTAAATATTCGGCATTTCAAACTCATGCAACAGCGTGGATAGGTTCCAAATGAAATTGGGGAACATGAGTTGTGTAACCAACCCTAAGTAGTAAAACTTGGATGATAATAGTGACATAGAGCTCACAACAATTAGTTGTGGGCTATCGTCTATGAGGGTTTAAAATTTTTGGGGTTGAGGTAAACTGCCATAAAGGGGCCTACTATTTATACTCTTCATAATCAACCACAAACTTTAATGCCTGTTTCGTTGATTGTAAATGCATATAAGCAAGGGTAAATAAATAATGGTGACTTATTTCAGTATTTTCATCATGTTGATAGTTACAGATTTTGAAAAGAAACTTCAATTGAGTCATATAACTTTGTGGACCCTACTATGATGTTTGCATTTTATCCCAGCCGTATATTTATTTTGTCAGATGAAACAGATACAAAACTTTTATAGCCACGAAGAAGTTTTCAATGATAAGCATTCAATCTTTATAATTTCTTGAGGTATGGTTTACTTGATATTTAGATATGCCTTATCTTTGGGCTCCTTCCCTAGATTGGGAAAAAAAAAAAAAAATGAATGGACAGCATTAATATTACACTAAGCTGTAAAATGATCTAAAAATGAGTGAATGGTATAAATATAACACATCTTAAAACAATTTGAGAAAAATGAACCGGATGACATAAATATAAAACATGCTTATGGTGAGGCCCACCTGTTATGACTCTTAAGCTTTGCCAGATTTTCAAATAAATATCGGGCAAATAAATATGATTTTACCACCATTTACATGCATGCGAAAAGTAAAGAAATTTTTTTGCCTCCTTTGGTACTCCATTTTTTTTCACCATGGTAAGTTGGTAACAGATTTCTGAGCACCTGTTAACGGGAGTTGATACTCTGGGGTGGTATGAAGCTTGATACACCGTCACTCATAAAATTTATACCTGGCATACATTATCTCCAATCAAAATGACTGAATTGTAGAACCCACATTTGCCAAGTCACTGTTCCAATACCATATTGGTTGAAGAATCTTAATTAGCCGTAGATTCATAGGCACATTTTTTTTGAAACAGGACCTTTGTGGTTTTTTTTGTCTTTGCATTTTGAACCGTCCAATAAGTGTCCATCCATAAGACGGTAAACTCATCAAATAAGTGTAGGCTTAGTTTCACAAGTACATCTAGACCGAGATGCATGATTTGAACAGTTCATTTTGAATTATGTGTAACCCAGGCATGCAATTCCTTTGTAATTATTTAAGTGACCGTGTATCATCCACCAGACTCTGCCAGAGTAACAAAATTTTTCTCCCCTGTTAAATAGGTACACCTTTTCATTCTACTATTGTTTGTACATTAGCACATCCTTGTACTATTTGCACGACAAAAGTAAAACTGAAAGGACGAATCTATCAGAAAAGGTGGGGGCCTATATATTGCATGAAAAAAGATTTTACCTTGAAATACTGGACGAAAAACGTTCACCCGTGTAGTGTGACTTCTGACCGTGTCCCGGACAGTGGTTTGTTCCTGCTTCTGTTTGTTTCTGGACGTTGATTCTCAATGAAGAAAACGACCAAGGGAAATTGACATCTATGCCTACAAGATTGTTTTTCTTGCACCCATTTTTTCCCTTTTGTAGGGTGTAAGGTAAATCCATCAGGAATGGATGCCGTTGCATTTATTGAGAGGTGGGTCTAGTTTATATGGGCATGGCCTAAAACCAGATTGAATGGATGCCAGCAGGTCAGGACAACTTTGCCCTTATATGCCTTTGGGTGCCTTTTTTTTTTTTTTTTTTTTTTTTACAAGAGAACAAAAAAGAGATTTAAACTTCTCATTAAGGGTAAATTTGTCATCTAGACCCTAGACACAATAGTCTAAATGTTAGAAATCGGCTACTTCAAAATAATTTCTTGAATCCAATGACAATATAAGATGGAGGCTTAGTTGTTGGATATTCTTGAATACATCTTAAGTTATTGAATGAGAGTTATATTACTTTCATTGGTATCAGAAGAGATTTAAAGGAATACTTTTTTTTTTTTCAATTAAGATATATATTGTAAATCGTGTGGTAATGATGGGACCTGTTTTCCTTTACACAATATCTCTCTGCACTCTATATATTAATGCTCAAAATTTTGATGATCTAATCATGAGTCATTAACTTATTGTATAGAGATATAGTAAGAATGTTATCAATTGTAGGAGATGAACAGTTTGGAAACTGCCAGAGCAAAGGGCTGCAGAAGAAGATGAATAGTTTGGAAACTGTCGGAGCAAAGGGCTGTAAGAAAAGATGAACAGTATGGACAGCCCATCTTGCAATTAGACTAGATTATAACAATTTTTGTTGGGCACGGAAGCAACTTATACTAAATAAAATATGCAACAGAGAATGAAAAATTCAAGTATGCACAAAAAATATAGAATTTTTTTTATGTGAAAAACCCTTGCTAGTAAAAACCATAGCATAAAGTGACAATCAATCCATTATATTAGAAAGTTACAATAGATGGATCAACTTATAGTATAAAAATTCTAGATTTTTCCTTCAAAACCTAAGAAATTGTGCAAGTCTCATTGTTTAACCCTAATCGTGCTTAGAGACGCACTTATATACCTTTGGATAAGATTAGAAACAAAACTTGCACTTTTTGAAAATGTTATGCATCCCGTTCGATCGACCTAATTGGACCTTCGGTCGACTCAGTTATCAACAAAGTTTGTTAATGAACCGAAACAAACCCCGATCAATCGGAAACATTACAACGTGCTTCGGGGGACCCAACTTTTCTTTGGTCAACCAAACAGAACTACATCAGATTAAAGATCAACAGTTTTTACCACTTCTTTGCATCTGTTCCCTCATATGTTCTCTCCCTTTGGTGCATCTCATACCGAGCATAATATTATAGGGACCATGCAACAATCGAGCAAGTTTTATTTGACATAGGTGCCACATTCACTCTTTACATATGTTATGTTATATAGCTCATATACACTAGGATGTTTTTTCATAAAACACCAAGTAAAACAAAAACTCAAGTGAGTTACAACACCAGAAAAGTGAGAAGGGCTGCCCACTGTTAAAAAACGTCTCTCATCTCGCTCCCTCACTCCCTCCCTCCCTCCATACAACCTTGTACCTCTTCGTTTGAATCCCTTGCACCGGTTATCTCCCTCCCTTCCTCGTTTATGTGAGTTGCACATGCCATACTCTTGGTATATGAGCATCCAATTAATAAAAATAACGATCAAATAGGTTAAATATACTGGAACTCTCCTTAGGCATCTACATCACCTAGTTGGACTGTCCATCAGTTTTACTACACTTTTCATAAGCTCCCTTGAAAAATGATATTATTCAGATGATATAAACCGTCCATTTACTATCATGCAAAATGGATAAAGAAAATTCTTGTTAGAAGATAGGCCAGTTGACGATGTTTAGAAACCATGCGATTGCTGCAATTATGGATGGTTTAGGTAGGTTTGGTGAATACCAACAGCTACAAATGTAATTACTATGTGTGGACTAATCATATTGTTAGAATTGTTTGTCCAATGCCAACCTCTGAATATGGCCCATACAATGGCCCCTACGGTTTAGATGGTTTGTGAACTTGTTCAGTGGCTACGTGCATGCAAATGGGTCTTAGACCCTCAATGCAACCCTACTACTTGCTGTGCTCCGATCCTTCATAGATCAGGTTGTGCTTGTAAAAGTGCAGTCCATGGTTTAGAAATCTGGACCAGTAGTCTGGTGAGCCCCACAAGATGCTAGAAGAATGTCATCAACAGAATGCCCTACAACAGTCAATCTGACGCAACACACGGGTGTGGACCACCTGATGAGTGGATCAAACTGCTTTTCCTGTGAGATGATCTTGGTAATTACTGTGGCCTAACTTTCTTGAGGCAAGGATGTCCTACACACACGATACATTGGTGGGAAACAGGAACAATACGGTAAATCTTTTTTCCTATTTCTTTTATTAACCGTTTGTTAGTGGGCCAGGTATATGATTATCTCATCGAAGAGAAGTTTTGGGGCATCTCACTATAAGGAAGCTGATTAGATCAGAGGTCTGGATTGATGAAGCACCAAAAATTAATGGACGGATATGATATGGGTGATGTTGAACCATATGAAGCCAGATTCCACTACAAAGCTGTGTGGGACCAACTTTGTTGTGTGCGCATGACATGCAATTCATCTATCACGTGCACCCCACATGTTCTCCTCGATTTAAAGCTCAGGTGGGTCATATTTCAGGAACAGTTGGGATGAGAATGCACACCATTAAAAACCATGGCCAGATTGTCTGTGGGGACCACATTGTTCTGTATAAGCCATCCAAACCATTCAAAGATCCACCCAACCAGGATGAATGGAGTACACCCAAAAAATGAGGACTATTCTAAGATCCAGGTGGGCCACACCATATGACTTCAGAGGTTCTTAAATTAAAGGTGTGGCTCACTTGAGGTTTGTATCAGCCTGATTCACCAAGGAGAACAAGAGGGACAAGTGATGGACGGATTAGATGTCATGCAAACATCACGGTGGGCCCCACGCATGGCTCTGTTAGGTTAAGCTTAATCCAAAAAGAATCTTAATGGAAGGGAAGCTAGTGCATGGATGTTGGGATAGAAGTAGCAATGGACAACTAAGTTGGCTTACTACATGAGAATGGGAAGACATTTGCTTTTGTATTTTTCTTTTTTATATATATAAATTTGATATGAGCTGTGGATATGCCATGATCGAAATCAATGTAGGCAGCTGTGATGAACGATGAAGAAGGGAATAGTACATTACTCCTTATTTAATGCGATAACGTGCCGGGTCACCAGAGAGAGAGAGAGAGCAGGCATGGGTAGCGACGGTGAGGACGCGGATTGTCGTTGAAACATTAGTGGGCCACGGAATTTTCCGATCAGGCTACTGTTTTTGTGTTTTTAGTTCGTTCCAAGTGAGATGAACTTATGAACGGTTAGGATGGCATGTAAACAGGAGCGGATTGGCTGGTGTACCCTACACCAGCCAATCGATTTAATATATCCACACCGTCCGTCCATGGGGAAAGATTATTTTAGGGCATGATCCAAAAAATGAATCATATCCGAAGCTCAAATGGATCACACAAAAAAAGGACAATGATTCTCATCGTTAAAACATTCCTAGGGCCCATCATGATGTTTATTTGCCATCTAAACTGTTAATAAGGTCACATGGACCTGGATGAAGGGTAAAAACAAATATCAGATTAATCGAAAACTTCTGTGACCCCCAAGAAGATTTCAATGGTAGATATTCAATCTCCACTGCTTTATGCAATGTGGTCAACTTGAGCTTTGTATCCATCTCGGTTTTGGTATACATCCTTACAATGACTCCGCAAGATGAATAGAAGGTTTGGATATAACATATTCTTCTTGGTGGCTCACAAAACTTGCTGACGTAAATACACCAGCCAAGTTGCTGGTGTAAGGTACACCAGCCGATCTGCTTCCATGTAAACATCACGGTTGAACGTAGGAAAGTTTCAACGGTAGGCATTTCCCTCCCTACTTTTTCCTGCCATGAGACCCACTTCATTTTTGGGCTGATGTCATGACATGAGATGGAAAAATGGATGGATCAGGTGGATTTCTCACCTACATCACGGTGGGCCACGTGGTTGCAAGCATGCCAGGGGAGGGGACAGACTGCTTTTGATCCCGCCGGAGGATGTTCATGTGGTGGGAAGGTATGTGGGGTCTATAGATTCCTGTGACAAATCCACTCCATCCATCAGTTTTCTAAGGCCAAAATAGGACAGTATGCCAAAAATCAGGTAGATCCAATATTCAGGTGGGCGGAATCACATGAAAAAGTATTGAATGCCTACCATTAAAAAATTTTGGGAGCAAAAGAAGTTTTGTATCAGGATGATATTTGTATTTGTGATTTATCTAAGTGATAGTAACCCTATGAACGGTATGGATGACATATAAACATCATGGTCGGCTTTAGGAAAGTTTCAATGGTAGATGTTTCCATTCTAACTCTTTCTTATGGTGTGGACCACCTAGATTTTGGAACTTAATTGATCTTTGGATTCCTATTCTATATTAGTCTTGTAAAACTGATGGAAGGAGCGGATTTCTCATGAGCATCTCTGTGGGTCACATAGCTTCCGACTGCAGGAATTTCACGTGGAGGGGCATAGGCAAGTCGCTTTCGGCAAGCAGGGATAACAACCTACGGTAGCAATCACAAAATGCAATGTAACAATGGAACTCTGTGTGCCTCACCATTATCTGTGATGGACATTCATCCCATCAATCAGATACACCCTTCCATGATGAACCATGGGCCTAAAATCTACCCAATTCATGACTTAGGTAGGCCACACCATAAACAATAGTTGAAAAGAGATGCCCACCCATTGAAACCTTCCTCATTGTATATGGCGCCTTATGAGATGTGATTTAGATATCTAACTCCACCCATTGTGTGTCTCCAGCTGATTCCAAGTACATTTAGATGTTTTAAGCATGATTTTCTATGGTTTCATTTGGTATGGCCCATCTACCTCCAACACACACATTATCTTTTAATGGCATTCAATCTGTCATGCATGTGCACCTCTTGATGTTTTTCTTTTTGCCCAAAATTCCAGTCGATTCAAAACTTAGGTGCGCACACCATAGGAATTGTTGGGATGGGGACACCCATCATTGAAAACCTTCTTGATTATACCTGGGGCCATTATGTTTTTGCACATGCCATCTAATCAATTCAAAAGATGCATTCACCAGGATGAATGGACGCCCAAAAAAGATCTTTCAATTCCAAAAGTAGACCATGAGCTATCAATTTTATAGGTTTTAAGTATAATTCACATGATTTTCCGCAAATGAGTTTTGGATCAATGCGTTTGGACCCAAGGAGGATACAACGGTCGTGCACATGGTGGACTGATTGATACGAATGAAACATCCTCGTGGGTTCGACACGTCCTATTGTAATTTTGAATTCATGGTACATTTAAAGATAGTTTGAAGGCTTGAATTTCATTTGCTTATATGCCACATAAGCAATTTTAAATAACTCCTAAATGCTTGCTTATCATCCATCACTATTAGCCAGAGCATAAAAAAAATCTCTCTCAAGAACGGACGAACCACCCCAGAGGTCTATAAAGAAGCTTGTACGAGTTATTGTAAGGAGGTAGACAAGTGGGCTCCAAGCCTGGTCATTTCCCTATTGTCTCCACCTGCTGGACTAATGATCCTTGGACCCGGTAGAGCTGGATAGGGCCTAGCTATGTAATATACTAGAGCCAGGGTGTTAATGCCCCTAGATATACATCTTGATATAGCATTGATATGCCATCCATGTGATGGATCGAGCTTTTAGAGCAAGTGGTTGTTTATCATGGTATCAGACGCCATTATGTGATTTTTAAATTGGGGCCATCCATCTAGCCCACTAAATGGATGGTTCTGATTGATTTATTGATAGATGGATCTGCTTTATTTTGGTTTCTACCCTGTCATCTCCCTAGGTTCCCTGTTGGTTCAATGATCTAGACCGTTAATTATGTGGTACCAGATATGTAATGATCGAAAGAATCTAACTGTTGAATCGTAGGCCTTTTCACGGTTCAATGTGGACCACTGCCATGTTTTTGTTTTTAAACCGGTCTATCTTCTGGCCACTAATTAAATGATTATGATTCTACCATCCAAGATACTTTCCATAAAGTGGCCATTCACATTAGAGCCCTTCCTATCAATGGTACGGATCACTCATCCATGCCACAACCTGTACAAACTTAAAAGCAACAACAACAATGATAATAATAATAATAATAAAATGATCCCACTGAAATTATAATCAGGCCTATATTCGGTTTTTCCATTTATTCTAGTGGGACTCAACTTATGAATTGGTTGGATGGGATATAACATATTGTTTTGGGTGTTTCACGGCTGTTCCTGTGGTGTGGCCTACTTTAATATTGCATGGGCCCAATTTTTGGGCTTTCCCCTTAAAATGAACTTGGGCAACTGATGGATGGAATAGATTTCACACATGCATCACGGTGAGCCCTACAGCTTTTTATTACAACCACTCCCCTGCTACGACAGGTTGTAGGAAATTCAGGTCCACGTACTCCTGTGTCGGTATGTAGGCGATAATGCGTACGATTTGCCTTGTAACATAAGAAATGCAGCAGCCTATTTTCACACAAAAAGACGGTAAAATCATTCCTTCGATGGATGTGTTAATCATGTGTATTTTAAAACCATTGAGGTGACACCGTTCACTAAAGTGTAGTTATTTAATACTCTAGCAGCACAAGATACTTGATACTCAGGCACTGAGAAATTTTTATACAGGACGTACATCAACTGAAGATGAACTGACTAAATTGTAGAAAACGCTTAGTCTGATTCCTCATAATCAGATTGGTTGAGCAATCCTTAACTCTGATTCATAGACGCTTACTTTAATTAAATAGGACCATTGGATATTTTCATTTGTAACCGTCCATTAATGGCCACCAATCTCGTAATCAGATGATCAAACTAAGTGTGATTTTTTATTCACGATATATCTAAACTGGGTCCACTAATTTGGGCAGTTTAGCTTCAATTAGTTGCAGTCCAGGCGTATAACTGCTACCTAATTTCTAGGTGCCTGCGTATCATCGATCATGCCCTATTAGAGTAAGAAAAAAAAAGTTCTCTTCACCAAATTGTCTGTCCTACTGAGCGTATGAAAGCTCGGTTCATCGGAGAATTTCCTGTATCCACAGTTATAGAGAGCCACTGCAAACTGCGATGTTCATGTAGCATCCACTCCGTCCATCGGTTCCTACAGCCCATGTTAGGCTCTGACCTCAAATACCAAAAAGATCCAAAGCTTAAGTAGGCCACACCATGGTAAACGAAGGGGATGTGGTCGGCCACCAACGAAACATTCCAGGCGCCACCGTGATGTTTATATGCCATCCAACCCCTCATGAAAGGTAATTCCCACAGTGATGAATTTCAAACACAAACATCGCCCTGATTCAGAACTTCTGTGGGCCCATGAAAGTTTCTATGGGGAGCGTTTCCCACTGTTTCCTGTAGTGTGTCCCACTTCAGTTTTGGGTCTCTCCCACTTTTGGGCACATGTCCTAATACTAGATGTAGAAACTGAAGGATGGAGTGGATATACTACATACACTACGGTGGGACCCACAGAGCTTGGTGTTAAAAGAAGTTCATGCCCATGAAATGTAACCGATGAATATTTGTAGTAAAGATGCTTGGGTTGATTTTGAAGGGATCTTACGTCTCACGAGGGGCTAGATGTGTCTCTTACGCGTCACTCCGACATAGCTGAAAGCAATGGCTCTGAAGATGAGACAAATGGGAAAACATCCAACTAATGTCAGTCGGTACCAGATAAGAAAGCAACGAAAGGTCATGCTATAATGGTAGAAACGCTTATGATAGTCCAACATCATTTTGTGAGAGTGGTGGTGACTCCTCAGCCATATAGATTTCATATTTGCACAGGAACCCAGATTGTCCATGGTGCTGTGCCCTAAAAAAAAAAAAAAAAATGAGAGAAGGGAAAGCTACACTATGAAAATGATAGGAACAGTATGATTTTGACATAGGAGATATGGTTAGGTCGATCACTGTTTTTCTCTTGAGATAATTACCTTGAATTCACAAAGCTTCCGAAACTCTTCAATCAGACTCTCGAATTCACGAGAGAAAATTTATAAAAAGCAATATTTTATTGAATAATAATATTAAAGTTAATATTAAAAATAGATTTAGCTATATTATATATTCCTAAAAAATCTTAATTCCTACCTACTAAAAATAATAAGTTTTTCTAAATAAAAAATTATTAAAAATAATAAAATTGTAATTAAAGATTACTAGTAAGTAGACTCCTTCTAAAATGCATTGCTTAATAAATATAGAAACTCATAAATCAATAAAAACTCTAAAAAGAAGAAAACAAACCAAATTTTGGAATTATTACAAATAGTAAATTTTTTTGAAATTTTGTTCTTCTCTTGTAACTGGGTATTTTCTGGTGAAACGAACGGACCTGGGTCAATTCACCGCAAAATAAAATTTCAGTTGAAATTCATATGTTGTGAGTCCCATAATTCCTCTCAAATAAAAAATTATGACTAATTTATGATCCACTTTCTTTTAATTTATTCATTGAAAAATTGACGATATTTTTTGAACTTTTCTTAATCTTCTGCAGTCCATATACCATAGAAAGAATCTTAATCACGCCCTTATTTTACATCAAATTTTGGCCTTGAAATTTGGGCCGGTCACTACTTTCAATCAAACTTGTGATTTCCGTCAATTGGATTTTCGTAGGATTGTCTGATCTCCATTGAAATTGCGCCTTACAATTGGATGATTTGGATAGGCATGGCACGAGTGCCAAATGCATGAAAAAGTGTCACCACCGTTTTCAAAATGGTGGTGAACTGTCCCATGAAGGTGTGCGTTTTTCGCTACTCCAATCCTATTGCAAGTTCGCACACAGGTGGGAGATCGCTATTTAGATGAGTGGTCCTCAAGCCTATGCGGATCCAATCCTTAAGTGGGCCTCATGTATACCAAACAAATGAACGCATAAGAGAAATTCACTAATAATACATGTTATGCCTACACTTGTATATTTGGGCGTCTACCGGCCTAATCGACGCACGTAATGGGCCGAAAATCGGTCCAATCCGGTCATAATGTGTGCCACCTGAATGTTGAATGTGTATTGTTGGTCAATGTTCTTAACTGGTGGGGCCCACCAGATGAAAAATCTGGATCTTGCACACATTTTCTACAGTGGAACATTTCGTAGAACAGGATTTCAGATGTGTGGTGCAGTGACTACAGTTATCTTCGACGTTGTGAGAGTAGTTACTTGCACTGCCAGCAATTGGATTATTGTTATGGCCCACTGCATTATGGTGGGCCACACAAACTTCCAATATGTGCAGATTCACATGCACTCGTCAATTGCTTTCATGCCAATGCATGTCACCGCTGCCTATCTCGCTCATGGTTATTGGCCGTGGGTCCCACTAGCTAGTGTGAAGGCAACCGTTCAAATTTCCTACACTACTGCTGAGTCCAATCTAAAATTTTTGTGTCGGAAAATCCTGACCGGTTGATCGGATGGTTGGGATCATTCAATCAATTTTTTTTTTTTTTTTTTTTTGTTGTCATAATCCACTCACTGTGGGACCTATATTTAGTACGTTTGGGATTGAGGTATACCGTATATGTATGTCACGTGGACAGTCCCTGTGTATGATAGACCAAACGCTGGCAGAGCATGGAATAATTCTTTTTCCGAGTGATTGGGAGAGTGAGCTGGAAATCAGAAAGGACCGATTGTCACAAACAAGGAAAAATTAGGTGGGAAAATCGAACGTTTGGGAACATTTATTAGAAGGCAGTCCTACCAAAACTTGCCGAATATGCAAGCTCTTTCTTCCCCTTCACGTGATAATCTGTACCATTAATGTCGTTTGGTCTGTTCTCAACTCAATGGACATCATGTGTTGCTCCACTCGGTCCCACAAGCTATAACGTTCTGATTATTTGAACCTCCCATGTTCTCAGTAAAATCATAATAAGCTGCATGTGGTCCAATAGTAATACTTTGATGACAATCATGACCTTGATTTTTTGAGTTGAATATGAGCTAATGAAAATGTTAGAGATATATTTCTATGTTTCATTTCAGTGCTCCCTCAGGACATCATATCCTTTTTTAAAAACTCAAGAAAATAGGTTGAGTCATTTTCTACTCCAGTGATGTTGAGTGGGCCATATCATCTCACGATCAGCAACCCACAATTGAATATTATACCTTCTTGGGTGTAACCTAATTTCTTGAAAGAGCATAGAAGAAATAATGGATCATGCAACGTCTGAAATCATTGGGCTTTAATCTCTTTTTAGGGATCTTGATTGAAGTTTTAATGACTATTTCTTTACATTGTGACAATCAAACTATCATTTATAATGCCTCCAATCTGAGATCCTACTAGCGAAATTGGAGTTAATTGTCACTTTATTTGTAAAAAGATAATCTCAATCTTTTACATGCCTTATATGTGTTCTAAGAATCAATTTGCAAATATTCTTATGAAAGATGTTATTGCTCTTAGTTTTGTGATTTATTGAGCAAGTTAGGCATGTGTGATATCTGTCATTGCTTAACAAAGATGGTTAGATATGCATATGTATATGCATGTGTTGTGGGGATATTCCGAGGTAGGTCGAGTTGAGCCCAAAACAAATAAGCTCATTGGCCCACAGGCCTAAATATGAGGCCTAAATGTTTACGAATGACATTTTAGATACATCAAACAATTCAATTTGTGTTGTTCTACTGAACACGGACCGATGATCTATAATTAAGGTCAATCCTCGTTCATGGAATCATCAAGCCTACATCCTTAAATATTTTACAAGTTAGGGAGCTTGGTCAACGAGCTTCGCCCATACATTGACTTCACCCACAATCGCCATGAGGGCGTGCAACAGTTTAGGGACGAGCCCATCAGACACATCTCTGGCGTTATAGATGTGATCCACGTCATCAGAAATCACATCGGCCATTACAAGCATAACGCTGGTCCACGTCCATTGCCATTTATAGCTCTCCGGTTAAGGATGTAGGCACGCACAATATCCCCCAGACTCTGCCTTTACTTTTTGAAACCCTTAGAATCGAAGGGCTAATGGTCGGAACCCCCCCCCCCCCCCCCCCCCCCCCCCCCCCCCAAGCTTTTTTGTTATGTTCTACAAGATCTGCAGGATATCTAGTCCAAATCCAACTTGATCAATCCAGCCAATTAGAGACAATTCTTCATCCAACGGTGGAGATCTTTCAATCTTGACCATTGTTCAAAATCTAACGACAATAATATGTGTGTTAATTTAAGATCTCATTGAGATACTAGGACACAAATTGATCAGTAGGTACTAAATGGTGCTTTGTAAGCCCAACTATGATGTATGTGTTTTATATGGGTTGTTCATCCATTTTTTTTTATATCATTTTAGGGCATGAGCAAAAAATGAGGTAGATCCATTCTCATGTGGACCACATCACAAGAAAGTGTGGTGATTTAACGCCCACCATTAAAAACTTCTTTGGGGCCACAAAAGTTTTGGGTGAAGAAGTTGATATTTGTGTTTCCCTTTCATCTAGGTTTATGTGACTTAATCGGTAAGTGGGATGGCAAATAAATATTATAGTGGGCCCTAGGAAGTTTTTAACAATGGGCATTCAATCACCACTATTTCCTATGGTGTGATCTAGCTGAGCTAATAATTATCCAAAATGGATGGACAACATGTATAAAACGCATGTACTGTGGTGGGCCCACATAGCACCATCTAATAACCACCTCGCTACTAGCAACGTCAGCAGACAATCGAGATGCTCTATTCTCTTATGAGTACCTTTTCAATAAAATATAGTTTGGGTAAGACCTGACTCCCTAACATAGCATTTTTCCTCAAATTCCTCTCTACTCCAACAAAATTTCTTTTTAATATTAAATTCATCTACAAATAATGATGGTCTAAATCACCTGTTTAACCTAACTTTCTGAGGTGGGCCTGTATAGCATAGCATCAAGAACATGAACGGTTTTTATCAACGGACCGTCTCAGCATGTGGGCCTCAATGAGGCAACTGCAAAATGAACTCTTTTATTGAAATTAAAATTCATTTTGGAGTTAGCCTTGCATAATGCCATTAATAGCATAACATGAGGCCGGTTCCTTTACAGGCCCCGGTAAATAAGCTATTTTATGGCTTGTTTACGTTAACTGTAAATGGACGTAAAGTAGTGAGAAATGAGTTATGATAATTTATTTCTGTATTTACTAATGTTGATAGGGAAAATAGAGTTGACTGTGTCAGTAATCTCTGTAGGGCCCACCATGGTGCACATGTTTCATCTACGCCATCCATTCATTTTGCCAGATCATTTTTGGGCATAAGCTAAAAAGAAGAAGAAGGCAGATCTAACACTTCTATAGCCCTTGGGAAGCTTTCAATGGTCGTAGGAGTTCAATTCCCACTGTTTTCTGTGGTGTGGTTCACTTGAGCTCTGATAGGGGCTTTCATCTAGCACCTAAAAGTTATTAAGGAGTGTAAAATCCATTCACCTAACTATTTCACCTAGTTATGCACTATTAATCATACCGGATCCATTTTATGTACGCCATCCAACATGCACATTAAAGGCCCTTTTGGATGCTACCAAATAAGTTACCTTTTCTTAGTTACAGTAGTAGATAAGTAACTTATTTCATATAAGTAAGTTTGGTTTATGATTAGTAATAAGAAACTATTTTACTTCAAAGTACATAATCACATCAGCTAATTTTCTTAACTTTTTAACTTTTTTGGTGAGATGAAAGAGAGGAAAAGCTAATAAGTATATTGTTTACCAAACACACTTATTTTACTAATTAGTAGAAACTAAGATAAGTT
Source organism: Liriodendron chinense (assembly GCA_003013855.2). Lineage (NCBI taxonomy): Eukaryota > Viridiplantae > Streptophyta > Magnoliopsida > Magnoliales > Magnoliaceae > Liriodendron > Liriodendron chinense. The sequence goes on along the minus strand of PVNU02000440.1, from coordinate 1,333,699 downwards.
ACTTGTGGCATAAGTAACTTATCTTAAGCAACTTACGATCCAAATGGGTCCTAAATGGGCCCCACGATAATGATGGATAGGTGGATTCTCTAAATTCACCTGATGGCCCTTGAAGCCTTCCTGGGCCCACAACTGAATCGCCCTAATTTTTTGGAGGGTCCAACTTTCACAATGAGGAGGTCTGAATGGACAGGTAAAATGCCATATACAACACTGGCCCATGCAGCCTTTCATGGCTTTTTATGCAAAGGTACTGGGGTGGAAGGAACCGGCCACCAATCACATAACAATTTAATGTTTGATGCGTAAATGAGAAGCCAAGAATGTCAAAGATGGAGTGAGTGAGGTAGGCCATGTTGGACGATTCGTCTCCTACTCTTCTTTACCCCCGTGACCATTGTTTTGGACGTGTTTGTCACGGCTCCTTCTCATTGCGAAGGGGACGTCTCATATGGGTGGGGCCCAAACCATGCCTTTTTGCATGTCACGATGTTGAGTCCTCATGTATCCCAACTCACATGCCCAAACCAAAATGCCCCCATGTGGGGGAGTAGCTCCATCAGTACACTTCTTCCATTAATGGTCGAGATTCATCTACCATAGACCTGGCATAAGTGTACAGAAATCCAGAACACCCTAACTACTTGCCCTAAAATGGGTGGAGCGTTGTCAGTAAGAATGCTGATTGGATCATCTTAGCCATCTAATTTTGCTCGTTGAATTTTGGGTCGTGCTGAAAAATTGGCCTCATGATGATGGACGGTCTGGATCTCACCACATGCATCGTACGTGTAAGGTGGATGAGCCTCCACGATTTGGATGAGGTACAAGAGTCTAGTAGTGCTGTAGGCAAGGCCAGAAGAAACGACGTCCAGGATCATATGACAAATGATGTCATGATGGAGCAAATATACCATATGGGGACCAATCCAAAAGGACTTTTGAGACGTGTGTAGATGGCACATGGGCATGTTGTACCATACCTCTGGCCAACCTCGTTGTGCGACGTGAACAGTAGCTTGTCATGTAGGTCCACCTTTCCTGCCAACGAGCCACTTTTTTGGGAAATCCGGACCATGAAATTAGTGGACCACATCATCAAGAGTGTTCATCTTGAAAATTAGGCTGATCCACTCATTAGATGAGCCATAGGGTGAGATTGTCGGTTGCCCATTGATTCCAACGGTGAGGCCCACCTGATGAGACGATTGGCCTGATTTTTTCGTCCAGGAAATCTTCATGATGCGGCTACCATTTTCATGGTACCGATGTCCTACACGTGGCATGGTGTACGGGAGTTCTCTTCAGTTTTGGGGCCTGAATTTAGGACGACGCGCGCACAGGCGGACACAGCCAAGTCCGTGTCAGGAGAAGCCGAACAGGTGGTTGGGCTGGGCTGGCCCACTAATAGCCCCATTACGTGGACAAGTGCTGGCCCTAGGTCGAGGGAATACCGAGGTCGGTCGATCCGTAACTGTGGGGCCCATCATGATGTATGTGTTTTATATCCACTCTGTCCATCGACATTGCCAGCTCATTTTAGTGTATTAGACAAAAAACGAAGCAGATCCAAATCTCAGGTGGACCACAACACTGGAAAAATTACTAAGGCACACCGTATGGACGTCGCCATCTATTCGACAATCTCATCCGTACGTTCACTTATCTACACTAATTACCAATGGCTGACGATTTTTCTTTTTCTTTCTTCTACTGCTCTTGAGGACCTCATCCATCTAGTTGGCCTCATAAAGTTCGGCTGCTCAGCATCACCCCTATCCATTGGCCCACTTATCCATTTGCCCAGGTAACTACTCGGGGGCTGACGTAGCCCATTCCAAAATAGGCCAGTAATCAACTAAAAAAATGATGACTGGTTACTGAGAACACATGGCCCGAGCCAGAGCCCGACCCAAGACGGAAATGGCTCAAGCCCTTTGGAATCAATGACGCCCAACCAAAAGTTTGCCGGACCCTGGCCCATTTAGCAATTGATACATTTATAGCAATGGTGGAATGCAATACATATATTATACCCAATATACTCCATTTTAAATATTGGGGCTGGAGGTGGGTCTGATCACTCTCCATATAAAGGGACCAATGAGCTGGTGCCAAGGTCGATCTGAACTGTTATCTGGCCTTTAACTTTTGGACCCAACTGACCATATGAGCCCAAGAGTCTTGGGAACCACCCATTTTCACACAGAGAAAAGAATTTCGTTCGCTATACTGACAGGACAGGGGCCGAAAATCACAAGACTTGGAGGTACGGCTGGCAATGGGCTGGGTCTTGGCTATGCAAAATCAGTAGTTTTGAATGGGTCCAGCCCGATTAGTTCAAAACGGGCCAAGAGAAAACCCAGACCCAGGCCCGCCCGTTGTCAGGCCTACTCATATCCAATCTTCTAAAGATCCCTGCCATGGCTACTCACTGCAGTAACACTCTTATCCACACGAGAGACAGTGAGGCACGTGTGCAAGAGATCCAACCGTTCATGAGATGGAATGTTAACCGCTGATCAATTCTTCTTAAGCTTTCATATTTTCACATATGAGAAGCTCGAGGCGACCAGACTGGCCTGATTATCTGGTATGTACAATGTGGGACCCTCGTCGTGAATGGTCCGGATCCCGTTGGCATGTGTGGTATGGTAGGACTGGCACATAAGCTCTTTTATGGAATTAATTTTAGTCAGCTTGTACAGCCAGATGCGTTAATTAGAGATGCTCACGTGTGTCATATCGGAGCCCCACATGAAGAATTCCCTGCTTTAGATTCCGTGTCTCAAGAATAAGGCCGACCTTTTAGTCACAGATGGCCACACACCTGCGTCGAAATCTTGGACAATCGGTCAGGTTCTCTCGAATGTCCATTTGTTCTTCCCACGTATGGCTGATGATGATCGTATTGAACTGATTTGGTGGAATCTGGACACTAGACGTGTTGGCTCTCAGTTGGCTATTGGCTTAATTTTTGTTCATGTGTGTGCATATGAGCGGGTGTGTCAGAATCGACTGTGTGACTCGATTCCAACCAGATAACTTTGACCCCAAGTGTCAAGATAGGCAAGTACATCAAACTCGACTATATATGATCAAGATTTGAGTAGATCGCTTCCTATTTAGTGGGTGATTATTAGAGGGTGGGGTTCATCTTCTTCAAATGGGTTGCACCATACTTTATCTAAGAAAAGACTTCTCAGTTTGATTTGGTTTGGTTGGTGTGAGATAACTTGCTTCATTCCTCATCATTTATAAGTTCTCTAGGGGAAAAGAGGCATCTAAATGAGGCTGAAAGTTCAGCGGGTTTAACCTAACTCATGACCAACCTGACATTGGGTTGGGCTTGGGTGGGAGGTATTGGATTCAATCTCAAGCTTGGGCTATGCAAACACCAACCCAATAAAGCTTGAGTCGGACTTGATTTAAGGTCTCAGGTTGCCCGACCCAATCTGAACCCGATCTATATACAAGTTACTTAGAATTTTATTATACTTTAGTAAAGTAAATTTATTAGTTTATACTACTTCAATAAGTAAATTTATAATGTTTTAAATTTAATATGCTTGAGTGTCAAAGGAGTAGCTATCTTATATTTTAACTTATTTGTTTAGAAAAAGTTAAGTTCTTTACAATAAATAATTACATAAATAATTAACAAAGTCATGAGTATAAAAAAATAAAACATGTATTGAAACGTGATAGACTAATGTAATAACAAAAATATTAGCATGTATCAACCTTATCAACCCGACTGAGCTCGCTTGGGTTGAGAATTCCAAACTTGAGGTTGAGTTGGGTTAAGGTTGAGCACCAACCCAACCCAACCCAACCCAACCCAACCCGCCCGACTTTCAACCCTACATCTAATGTACTTCTTACTTAGTTGTTATGGTAACTATCCAGCATCCTTGCCTTTCTTCATACTCTTCCTCTTTAGCTATTATTTATAATCCTCATTTGTATAAATCAGGCGGCCAAGATCATGCAATTGAAGCGATTATTCTAAGGTCGGCTCATCAAGTAATCAAGACAAATCATGTTGAGATCATCAAGACAAATCTTGTTCTCGGCAATTTCTTGGGTGGGTAATTTCTTCGGAATTTTAAGTTTATCTCATGAATCCAGATCTTCTGCTCGTCCTTAATAGGATTTTCCTATTTGCCGACATTTGATTGGTCCAACTCAGCACTGATTGCATTAAATATAGCAGTGCTGACAATGTCAGTGTAGAGCTAGACCAATTAGGATGGTCGGCAAATATGAAAATCCTATTGAAGTCAAGCAGAGGATCTGGACTCTTATCTCATATATTAACAGGAAAATATCTAAAAATAAAATATTAAGAATAATCCTTTCATAGAAAAAGAAAAAAATAAACTAAAAATAAATTATTATGATATTATTTGGAAAATCTAGTTAAAATAAAATATAAAAAAATGTTTATTGTAAATAACAAATGATTTAAAAAAATATAAAACATGGGGATAAAATGAGTATTTTCATCGACAAATAATTTTTCATTAAAATCACAATAATTTAATGATGAATTTACGAACAATAATTAAAAACAAAGATTTTGAAAATCTCACAATATTATCACGACTAATTACACTAGATGTTCAAAATCTCAGTGACTTTGTTACCGATCGAGATGCGTAGCCATGCAATCTCCTTCAGCTAATGTAATTATTTATTACAACATGTGCTGTAGGTGAGGCAAAGGTGAACGAGTACTCTTTCTTGATGTAGGTGCAAACCCTAGGCTAGACCATTGATATCTATAGTTAGACCATCCATATGATAGCCACCAGGTGGACGGTTAGGATTGTTTGATTGGGTGTGATTCTACGCTGCATCTGTAACATTCTCCACAATTTGGATGGCCTGGATGGCTCTACATGTGTACCACATGTGACATGGTTGATCCAACCACTATTTTGAAAATGGGAGATGACACCTAAGACCAGACTTACGAACTGATGTAGAGAGAATCGTAGATGAGTACATGGTCAAGATTGACCAAAGAAAGGGAGCCAAGAAGAACAGTTGAGGTCCAGAGACCGACTAGGGCGCCCGACCACCCTTAATCAGTCGCCCAACCTCCAGCCAACAAATGGTCAAACTCTCTGGACGTTTTTCGTCCTGTTTGGGCCCCCGACCACTATTGTTAGGCACCTGAAACTCTCCAAATTTACACAATTAACGCTCTAGAGTATTTTTTGGAAATTTCGGTTGCCCGAACTTGCATGATCAAGTTTCGATTTTTTTTTTTATTCTAATATCTCTTTTTTTGTTTCCTTTTTTATTCAAACTCTTTCTATTTTTGTTTTTAGGGTTTGTCTTATATTAAGAAGTATATAAGCGTATTTAATTTTTATTTTTGAGACATTATTCATTATTATTATCTTAAATAAAGCTTCATCTGTCTTTTCTTCATGGATTCGAAGGCTATCGGTTGAAGATTTTTGGTTGCTCCATGGATTCAAAGTGTTTATCTTGTGAAAGAGACAATGTTCGATCTCACCACATCTACATCTATGCCAAGTTGGAATCAGAGCGAGGAAAACTCTAGGGAAGATGTCTTCTAGCGACGGTCACAACAACAATCTCCCTAAAGGTGATAAGGAGATCCATTATCTTGCGGAGAAGATCGATGCTCTCCAACGGTCGAACGAGTTATCTATGCAAAGATTGCAAGTGACTCTTGATTAGATTGCGACGTTGTTAGCCCCACCTGAAGCCCAAGGCGACACTCAATTGTCGGCTCTCGCTGTACAGAACAATGTTGTATTCCGTCCAGCACTCCCAACGACAAATTGCAGGGCTATTCCAGAAGACTCGGACGTCAACGATGAGGACAGTCGAGGGCTTTCCTGTTCAGCAACTCGCACACAGAAACTGATTATGTGGCTAGCACTAAGAGAGATTACAGAGGTAGGGTTGAACTTCCTGCGTTTCACAATTTACCGCGCATTGAAGAGTTTCTAAATTAGTTGCTATAAATAGAATTCTTTTATTTATTATATGGATGTGCCAAAAGATAATAAGGTGAAGCTAATTGCATATAAGTTAAAGTTGGGAGCCTCTGCATGGTAGGAACAGTTGCAACTCAGTCGAACCCAATAGAACAAGTTACCCATCCGTTCATGGCTGCGGATGAGGCGACTTCTTCGGTCGCAATTTCTTCCCTGAGATTATGAACATGTATTGTTTCAGCAACACCAGAATGTAGACAGGAAAATAGGACTGTTGATGAGTACACAACAAAATTTAACAGGCTAGCAATGACCTATCTGAGACAGATTCTCAAAAAGGTGCGAGGTTTAATTCCAGCCTGGATAGTGGAAGGGACCGTGCCGCACAGAGACCCAACTTACTAGAGTTCTTGTGTGCCCCTACCCGTCAACCTGTCTCTACGATGGGTCCCATTCAAGATGCATAATTGTCTAAGCGAAATGAACCTATAGGTGGGCGTGCGCAGCCCCTAACGATCATAAACTAAGATATGGAGAGCTTTTTTCTTTTTTTTCTTTTTTTCTTTTTTTTTTTTTTTTGGGGGGGGGGGGGGGGGGGGGGGGGGGTTAGTTCACACATCCCACTGTTAGTATACACACCCACACTTTAGTCACCCGCCAATGTTAGCCACCCCTGTGTTGGGATTCGATACCTCCACCTTCAATGTGGAGATGAGGTTATCTTCACTCAGTCTACCGCTGTCCCAAAGGTGTGGGGGTGTGCTTTTAACACAGACGCACAGACGATCCGGACTCTTTTTTGTTATGGTCCTTTCGCTGTCGGCCACTATTGATCAACTGTCTACATCAGGCCCAACTTCCACGGTGGGCCCCCATAGACAATTCAATATGAACGGGAATCCCGTACGCTAGATGCGACCGTCGACACCGAGGCAATTAATTGACTTCCTCCAATAGCGATGACCCACCCATCATAGGCACTTTATAATTGTACACCTATTGCTGACTCGATTACGAATGGGAACCCAAAAGAAGTTATTGAGATAGCAACCATCTGATTTTTCTCTGAATCTAGACCACTCACCTGTTGTTTTGAACCATCCATTTGATAGCCACCAATCCGACGGTTAGGATTGGTCAATCAGTGTAATCTTCTAACTATGCTCCATCCCCAACGTGCTTGAAAAGATAAATGGCATGGATAGCCATACATGTTTGCCACATGTAAGTAAGAAAGATGAGTCACCACCGTTTTGGAAATGGTGAAAGTATTGTCTAAGAAAACTTTAACCAAAATGAGGTCATGTGACTTGCCCCGTCCAGTGGGGTCCACTAAATGCAAAGAGAAAGAGCTGACTTTGAGGGTTGATTGGTACTATCCCCACCAGGACCTAGCTAGAGACATACCGTCGTGTCAAGGGGCTCTGTGGGGATCACCGTCCACCAATTTTGAAATATCATTTTACGGCATTATCCCAAAATGAGGCAGATTGATTATTTAAGTGGGCCACACCATAGGAAGCAATGGAGACTGAAAGCCTACTGTTGAAAACTTCTCAGGGACATGGAGTTTTGGATCAAGCAATGGGTGTTAGTTCACACATCCCACTGTTAGTACACACACCCTCACTTTAGTCACCCGCCAATGTTAGCCACCCCGTGTTGGGATTCGATACCTCCACAGCAGTGTGGAGATGAGGTTATCTTCACTCAGTCTACCGTTGTCCCAAAGGTGTGGGTGTGTGCTTTTAACACAGACGCACAGACGATCCGGACTCTTTTCCGTTATGGTCCTTTCGCTGTCGGTCACTATTGATCAACTGTCTACATCGGGCCCAACTTCCACGGTGGGCCCCCATAGACAATTCAATATGAACGGGAATCCCGTACGCTAGATGCGGCCATCGACACCGAGGCAATTACTTGACTTCCTCCAATAGCGATGACCCACCCATCGTAGGCACCTTAAAATTGTACACCTATTGCTGACTCGATTACGAATGGGAACCCAAAAGAAGTTATTGAGATAGCAACCATCTGATATTTCTCTTTCTCTGAATCTAGACCACTCACCTGTTGTTTTGAACCATCCATTTGATAGCCACCAATCCGACGGTTAGGATTGGTCAATCAGTGTAATCTTCTAACTATGCTCCATCCCCAACGTGCCTGAAAAGATAAATGGCATGGATAGCCATACATGTTTGCCACATGTAAGTAAGAAAGATGAGTCACCACCGTTTTGGAAATGGTGAAAGTATCGTCTAAGAAAACTTTGACCAAAATGAGGTCATGTGACTTGCCCCGTCCAGTGGGGTCCACTAAATGCAAAGAGAAAGAGCTGACTTTGAGGGCTGATTGGTACTATCCCCACCGGGACCTAGGTAGAGACAGACCATCGTGTCAAGGGGCTTCGTGGGGATCACCGTAATTTACGTCGTCCATCAATTCTGAAATATCATTTTATGGCATTATCCCAAAATGAGGCAGATTGATTATTTAAGTGCGTTACACCATAGGAAGCAATGGAGACTGAAAGCCGGGCGCGGATTTCCTGCGAAAGCCTTGCGCAGGAATTTCCTGCACTGGGAACCAAGGTGGGCCCACAGTGATGTTTTATGATAAATCCACACCGTCCATCCGTTTTGGGAGCTCATTTTAGGCTATGAAAACAAAAATGAACCGGATCCAATACTCAAGTGGGCCGAAAACGTGAGATTTGAACGTCTACAGTTGAAATATTTGTGGAGCCACAGGGGTTTCGAATCAGGATAATATTTGTTTTTCCAGTTCATCCCAGTAGTAGTGACGTTATGAACGGTATGGATGTCATACAAACATCACTGTGGACCCCAGGGAGGTTTCAACGGTAGTAATTTACCTACCCACCTTTTCCTTTAGTGAGGCCGACTTGAGTATTGGATCCAGTTCATTTTTGTTTTCATAGCCTAAAATGAGCTCCCAAAACGGATGGACGGTGTGGATTTATCATAAAACATCACTGTAGAAAGCTACTGTTGAAAACTTCTAGGGACACAGAAGTTTTGGATCAAGCAGATATTTATTGTTTCCCTTCGTACAGGTCTACGTGACCCTACGAACAGGTTAGTGGAAAATGACCATCATGGTGGCCTTTAGAAGCTTTTCAACGGTAGGAATTCAATCCCCACTGCTTCCTGTGGTGTGGCCCACTTGAGTATTCAATCCAACTCCATTTAGGGCTCATATTATAAACTGGTCTGTCAAAATAGATGGATGGTGTGGATAAAACATATACATCACGGAGGGACCTATCGAGCCCCTGACATTACTGTCAGTCTCTAGCTAGGTTTGGCGCTAGGGGTCTCAATGGAGCGGGTCAAATCCGAGATCTGATTCGCTCTGAATCCATATAATGCGGATTTAGATCTTAAAATAAGTCTGATTAGTTAAATGGACCAGATTTGGATCTTAAAATAGGTCCGATTACTTAAATGGACAGGATATGGATTCACATGAGCATATCCGAGTTCGATCCCAATCCGATTAAGATCCGACTCATTGTCACCTTACTGAATATGTTATATTCATGCTGGCCATCTGTTTACAAATTATTTTAGGCCATGTCGACCATACCATAGTAAATAGTGGGATTTGCATAATTTTTCTACTAAATTAAATATATTATATAATATATTTTATATCATATAGTTTTTTAGATTTGTAATGGGGGTGGATTCGGACTTAGATCCGGCCCGAATCCAATAGTTATATGGATTTTGGATCAGAAATGGATCTAACAATGGATAAATGGATCTGATACGGATATCATCTTTTGGATCCGAGTTGGATCCGAATCCGATCCGAATCGGTTTACAGATATACGGACTTGGAGCCGGATCCAACTGAATCCAATCCAGATCCAACCCATTGAGAGCCCTATCTGGCGCGGGTGGTCCCAAACTGTGGCCACTGACTTCTCTTTCGAGAGCGTATTAACTTCACTAAGGTGGGTTTTTTTTTTTATTTTATTAGATTGTAAATCTATACACACCTATAGCTTATATTTTATTTAGATTAAGAATTATAATTAGAACGATCTAATTAAAATATAAGGTATTGGTGCATATAGATTTACAATCTAATAAATTATAAATTCTAGAATCTAATTAAAATAAACGTTATACATGCGTATACAGATTTACAATCTAATAAAATGCTTGAGGTCCATCGCTTGGCTCATCTATGATGAGCCCACATAGATGCTTGGGTTGATGATCAAGACCGTTCTTCTGGTATGCTATGAAATTAATTCACCAAGTCTAGGAAAATTTTACAGTCATGGTCAGATGGTAACTACGTAATTAATGGTCCATTTTCATCACGCTGTTAGAACTGTCCCATCAGTGTCATTCTTTAACTATCCCCATCTGGGGGTGGGCCGGGCTCACCAGATCGATGGATATGATCAACAGACGATGCAGCTAGGTGGTCCCCATCGATCGTGCATTGACGACGGGGAACGGACTCGGAAATCAAAAGGAAGAACCCGTAACCCCCACTCGCTTGCATTTGTGAATTTTTCGTCGTCAAAGGGAATCCCAGTCGAACCAATGTCATGAATTAAAATGCATCAAGTAGCAAGCTATTAGAAATTTTAAATACAAACTTGCTCTCACGTTCTAGGAAGGTTTCCCAGACATGGAGAAATCCCAGTCTTAGTCTCCCCCACACTTGCATTAGTGGCCCCATGTGCAATGTGTTTGGTGGCTTGGCTAAAAGTTCATGCAGGTCCAGTCAACGGGTGTGCTGGTCATGCATGCATGTATGCAAGTAAAATGGGCCGTTAAAAATGACTAATGGTCCACTTTCACACGTCTGGTACCTAATGGACAGACCCAGTTTGTTCCATGGGTCAACCATCCATCAGTTCATCACCTTGTAAGTAAATAATACATAAGCCTAGGCTTTGAACGTGCTTGGGGCCCATACTTGGGTAATACTGATCATATATCTTGATAACATAGTAGTTGCGTAGGTAAAAAGAAAAAAAATCAGTCTTCTTCTCAAAAATAATCTTTGAATCACATGGAGAGAAAAATCTCTAAAAAAAGGAAAAAAGAAAATTAATATTATTAATTAAAAGCTTGTTTACAAATTCGTTTCATATAGTTTACATAAGTCCTAAATCTTAATTTATTATTCCCCTGAAATATTAATTTTTTATGAAATGATAAATTTATTAAAAATAGAAAAATGACTTTTAATCTAATTCAAACTCTTTAATATGAATCAGATAGGGACTCTAAGCTATTTCAAGACTCCCCAAACCATGAATTTCCTTAAATATAAAATTTGTTTTTACTTAAAATAATAAAATTTGACATAAAATTCGAAATTAACCCCTATTATAACCTGTTTTGATAAATTGTTTAGAAGCCAAGAGCCTTTGGTATTTGCAAGGATTATGCTTCTAGTTCAAAATTACAATTTTTTTTTGAATTTTTTTAGTAATTTCTATTGTTATGGTATCTTCTTATTTTTAGAGTTTTTGAATTTATGCTTTTTTAGTTTTTTTTTTTTATAATAACTGAAAATACTTTAATAAGGTTTATTCGGATGTTTCTATTTTTAACAAAGTAGGCTTTGGAGAAATTTTTACCAATTTAGGTAATTTTGAATTAGGGCTTGGGCTTTCTTTATTAATGGCATAACCTAAAAATCATATATACATCATTTAATAAAATACATGTTTTTTTCTCTTATTTTCTCGTGGACTCAAATTTTTTTCTGTAAATTCAATGTTTTAATTATGTGAGGAAGACGGTGATCTTTCTATTATTGTTTCATGCTCTCTTTTACATCAACATGTGATTATCCTTAGCTTTGTCCTATGTCAAACTAGTGGCCTATTGTGATTAGAGGTGGGCACAAACCAAGCCAGCTCGAAAGCTTGGTTCGGATTGGTTCGAAAAAGCTCGATTTGGATTGGTTCAAATGGAAGTTCAAACCAAACCAAGCCTCCGAGTCAAGCTCGTTTGAAAAAACAAACCAAACTCAAACTAGGGCAGTTCCGGCTCAGCTCGGCTCGAAGCTCGATTTGATTCAGCTCGCTTTGATTCGGCTCGTAGATTATAAGCACACTGTTTCCTATGGTGTGATCCACTTGAGCTTTGGATATGATTCCATTTTGGGATCATGTCCTAAAATGATATGTAAAACAGATGGATAACATGGATATAATACATAATACATATACATGATGACATGGATAATACATAATACATATATATGAATGCACACTGTTTCCTTGCACTTGTAAAATTATGCTTGTGTACTTTTGTTTGGAAAATACTCTTACATGTCTATTTTGAATTTACTCGGATGTTAAACATCATATAGTAAGATATGTTTGTACTTTTTTTTTCTAACTTTTTAAATTCTTTTCTATTTAAATGAATAAGGAAAATAAGAGCCACTATCTGTTTGAACTCGGCCCGGCCTGATTCGAAATTTTCAACCAAGCCGATCCCGGCTCAAACCAAATTTTTCTGGAGCAAACCAAACTCAGGCCGCATGGGTCGGCCCGAAACTGATGTAGGGGAAGAACCCCATGATCGAGGGCGTGGATCACGCACCTTCCTGCTGGAGATGGACAGGAAGAAAAACAAGAGAAAACTAAGGAATTTCATATTTTGGAGTTTCAACTCAAACAAGAAATTGTTATTCCCGTTTTTGGACTTCGGACCAACTTGTGGGGCCCATATTGATCATTTATGATGATCTATTCCATCCACTTTGTAGAGCTGCTCGATGCCGAGAAAACCCAACAAGTTTCACGTCGATCCGAGTTACGGATTGATCGTGGCGTCCAAAATGGTACGAACTCTCCAGAAAGTTCTGAATTCCGCCCACTGAAACTGGAGATGGTCCAGGTGGCCCATTACTACTGGTATGGAGAATCTGAGCCGACCATCTTGAAGAGTACGTTGATGTTAGTAAAAGCACAAAGTTTTGTGGTAATCGGACATGTGGATTGCTCGTATCAGTAGAAGGAAGACAGCACCCGACGGGCGTTATACAGTTTGCGCAGATTTTTCTATTCATTTCCTAATTGTATTAGAATTCTTTTTTTTCCTTTGCAAGTTAGAGTTAAGTACGAATTTAGAATTTAGTTTATTATTTAAAGCAAAGTAATTATGTTTTTTAATTATTCATTCAATTATCAATAAATCAATTATTTGGAATTTATTTCCTCTTTTATTTCTTCTCGTGGATTCGAGAACTATCGGTTAGGGAGACGGTGATCGACCTACCACGTCCTCCCTGCGTCATTGGTATCAGAGCGAGGTTTCTTCCTCAGGACGATGACCTCTAATGAAGGGTTGGATCCTCATCCTAAGGACAATGCTCCAAGGGACTATCTAACAGCGACAGCTTTCGAGGCAGCATTAGAAACTGCACAATGGGAGAATCGGTTGATCTTGCAAGGTATACAGGCAACCCTCAACCATATTGTAGCGGCATTAAATCTGCCCCAAGCCCAAGGCAACAATCAACAACCACCTGTGCTCGCTGTACGGAATAACCCCATGTTCTGTAGAGCACCCCAGGTGGCCTATCGCAGGGATACCCCAGACGATTCAAAATCCAGCAATAAAGAGGTCGAAGACATCATCGTACGACGGCCTGCTTGTGGGAACGATCGTGGGGATTATGTTGAAAGAGATTTTCGAGGTAATGCAACTTCAGATCAGGTAGTTGAAGTGCAACCTACCACCATCTCAGAAGATTTTCAAAATTCTGAGGAGGTGGAGGAAATCAATACCTCAGTCTTAAAGGATAAGGAAGGAGAGTCTAAAGTTATTCCTGACATTATGGAGTCAGTTTTGACGGAATCCATGAGCATCTCAGAAAGTATCACGCCAGCAATGCAGGAAATCGATGCGATCGTAATTGCCGAACTTCCTGATGAATTGTTCATTGTGAAGGAAATTGTCCTTTTTCAGAAAAAGCTAACTTTTGATGTGCCAGAGAAGATTGCAATTATTCATGTTGGCGTGGAGAAGAAGTCGGAGAAATTTTTTGTTGCATTCCAGGATAGGGCCTGCAAGCATCGACTTCCGAAGTTAAAAGCAAATTATGGCCCTAACCTAAAGCGAAACTCGAGGACGAGTTTTTTTCAAGTGGGGAAGAATGATGTAGGGGAAGAACCCCATGATCGAGGGCGTGGATCACGCACCTTCCTGCTGGAGATGGACAGGAAGAAAAACAAGAGAAAACTAAGGAATTTCATATTTTGGAGTTTCAACTCAAACAAGAAATTGTTATTCCCGTTTTTGGACTTCGGACCAACTTGTGGGGCCCATATTGATCATTTATGATGATCTATTCCATCCACTTTGTAGAGCTGCTCGATGCCGAGAAAACCCAACAAGTTTCACGTCGATCCGAGTTACGGATTGATCGTGGCGTCCAAAATGGTACGAACTCTCCAGAAAGTTCTGAATTCCGCCCACTGAAACTGGAGATGGTCCAGGTGGCCCATTACTACTGGTATGGAGAATCTGAGCCGACCATCTTGAAGAGTACGTTGATGTTAGTAAAAGCACAAAGTTTTGTGGTAATCGGACATGTGGATTGCTCGTATCAGTAGAAGGAAGACAGCACCCGACGGGTGTTATACAGTTTGCGCAGATTTTTCTATTCATTTCCTAATTGTATTAGAATTCTTTTTTTTCCTTTGCAAGTTAGAGTTAAGTACGAATTTAGAATTTAGTTTATTATTTAAAGCAAAGTAATTATGTTTTTTAATTATTCATTCAATTATCAATAAATCAATTATTTGGAATTTATTTCCTCTTTTATTTCTTCTCGTGGATTCGAGAACTATCGGTTAGGGAGACGGTGATCGACCTACCACGTCCTCCCTGCGTCAGAAACCCAAACCAAACTGATTCACAAACTGTGGTGGTCCAAAAACAAACCAAACCAAACTAGGGCTAACTCGGCTCGACCCGGATCGTTGCCCACCTCTAATTGTGATGACCTGCTTTTATGGTACATGGTACATCTTCGGTCTTTAACAACAACTGATCAATCTTTAAAGCACAAACTTCACCATTTGAGTCTTTGCAATCCTTTATATGAGGTGTCAACTTTAAGCCCTTTTGTGATGGTGAATATGTGAGTAGTCATTCTCAATTAATGTTGATTGGACACATTATTGTTGCTATTACTATTGACCTTTCATTTACGTACTTTAGTCATTGCCAACCAGATATACGGTTGTTGATCTTCATCATGATAACTGTAAAAGCGTCCAACTCTTTGGCCATTAGTTGTCGTTCACCATTCACCGCCGATACATTAATCCCTTTTGGCTGATCCATCTACCAACCAATACTTTAATGCGTGTTTGATTTTCATTTGCATGGTGTAAATGAAGGCAAATGAGTGTAAGTATGTAATTATTACAATATTTATCTGTTTGATAAAGAGAGTATTTACTTCTTGTATTTACAAGTCCAAAGAAGGATGGCCATACATTCGTGGGGCCCATTGTGATCCCTGTCACGTATCCATGCTGTCCATCTGGTTTGAATGTATATTTTAGAGGATGAACCCAAAAATGAAGTATATTCTGAAGTTCACGTGGCCCACACCATAGGAACTCGTGGTCGTAAATGATTTTTTATGGTATATATTCAAACCACTATTTCACGTGGCGTGGTCCACTTTGAGCTTTGGATTTACCTTGATTTTGGGTACATGCCCTAAAATGACCTTGCAAAATGGATGGACAATGTGGATAAGTCACGTGTATCATAGTGGGCCCCACAATAAATATGTACCTTCCTTGATTTTAGCCCATAAAAAACAAAATGGTCATGGTCAACAAGTACAAGAATTACATGGAAAGTAATAATTTTCCATTTGCTTGCATTTACCCTATGTAAATGGAAATCAAACACGCCCGCAGATTGCATCGCTCCATTTCACGGATTACAGAAAGTTTAATCCATGATGGTTATTAGATAGTGTGTAAACATGAGGCAGTATCCTCTTGCAACTTTTTTATACAATTTAACTTATTCTACAAATGTTGCCTGTGAAGCTTATCTTGCTGTATGTATAGCATCAAACCCGTCCCAAAGGATCACCCAACCATAGAATTTGGCCGCCTAGAGAATCAGACCAATCCAACCATCACATGCCCCACCTCTTAAATTTGAATTTTTGGGTTATTGTTCATTATTTTCTATGGTAAGGGCCACCTGATAATTGCATAGGTCTTATTTTTCTTTGAAATTCCATCATGGGCTCAGTCGATGCACAGGTCAAGATCGTGTGAGAACAACAAAAGATCCCGTGCATGGAAGAAAACAATAGACAAACACCTAGGGCTGTAAATGGGTCAACGGACCCGATGGGGTCCCCGGACCTAACCCATTTAGACCCGACCCAGGCTCGACCCATTTGTTAAATGGTACGAGTTTGGGTGCAAGAATAGACCCAGTTGGTAAACAGGTGATTTCCTTTATATTAAGCCCGACCCGTCCCGAACCCATTTAGTAAGTGAGCGGGTTTGGTCTATGTTTCAAGGGACCCATCCAGCCCATACCCATTCAGACCCAGTTTTAAGCCTTGTAAAATGCTTGCATACTTGATCCAAACCTAGACCCATTAGACCCGACCCATTTATAAATGGATCTGGGTGGATCTCCCTCTACCAGACCTGAACCCATTTATAAATGGGTCTGATGGGTTGACCCGGACCTGACTTGGACCCGCCCATTTAGTAAAAGGGTTTGGGTCTAAAATTTGAACCCAGACCCATTTAGTAAATGGGCGAGTCTGATTTTGGCTAAACCCACCCCAAACCCAACCATTTACAGCCCTACAACCACCCAAATCGGCCAATTCATGTCATGGCTCACATGATTGTTGTGTCTGCGTCTTTTTGGTGTCCTAATTTCATGGTGGAGCAACCTAAGCACAACAGGCGAGGAACTAGCTTATGATACAAACTTTGTAGAAGAGCATGTCTCACCTTAAATTAGCAGTCCTAATAATGGATTTTACTCTCCCTATATTACTTAATCAGCATGTCAGATACTGCATGCATCATATGCAAGGGTATGACACGAACGAGACTCGCTAGCTTGAGATGGAGGTTTTCCCAGCCGCACACATGGCAACGTGGCAATCATGTGTGGGATCTGAGATATTTATAAGTTGGGGCCGATCCTGAGCAATGTTCGGTGCCAAATTAGGCTGGTCCACTGAGTGGGTGGTCTCTATGTGTCTATGAAAAAAAAAAAACAAGAAGAAGAAAAAAAGGCCCAATGCTACATATTCAAGAATTAAGTTAGGCAGGCTAACTGATAAGTAGCCTGGCATTATTCTATGGGGCATGGTATATTAACTTGGGCCAGAAGTGATGAACGAACAGGATCTCATACTTATGTGAGATGTCGGCACACGTACCGAGAAAAGAAAACAAAATTCTGACACGAGAGAATCCAGTTTACAGGATCTCAAGTAATTCACGATTTTAATCAAGGGTTTGACTTCTTCCTACAGAGAATTGGATATCTGCGACCCTTCCTCTATTTAAGCCCATAGCTGCTATTTTTCAATTTTCACCATTGCTCTTACACCCTCTCTCTCTCTCTCTCTCTCTCTCTCTCTCTCTCTCTCTCTCTCTGTGAACCCCAGTTATGGAAATCCAGAACGCAATCCAACGGTCCGTAAGTCGACAAAGCAGCCATTTCTGTGATCTCACGGATGACGAAGACGATGGTGAAGATAACCAGATAGAAGAAGAAGAAGAAGAAGAAGAAAACGACATCGATAAACAGAAACCTAAACAAGACCAAGATGAACAGAAACAGCCCAGTAAGAAAGAAATCTCTGCTGTCAAAGCAAAACCACAGACAGAATCGAGGCTGTCAGTGATACTCCTAGACCAAGGTCTGTTTACAGTCTACAAGAGGCTCTTCGCCGTCGGCCTAATGCTGAATATAGTAGGCCTGGTTCTTGCAGCCACAGGGCATTTCCCCTACGCGAGGCAGAAGGCAGCCCTCTTCTCTATAGGGAACATACTCGTCCTCACGCTCTGCCGGAGCGAGGCCTTTCTCCGCCTCCTCTTCTGGCTTTCCGTGAAGGCACTGGGCCGGAGCTGGGTCCCACTCCGCCTAAAGACCATGACCACTTCTTTCCTCCAATGCCTTGGTGGGATCCACAGCAGCTGCGGGGTTTCTTCGGTTGCATGGCTGATATATGCTCTCGTCCTCACACTCAAAGATAGAGAAAATACGTCAGACGAGATAGTAGCAGTTGCATCAGCCATCCTATCTCTACTCTGCCTATCTTCCTTAGCTGCATTCCCTCTCGTCCGCCACCTTCACCACAATGTATTTGAACGAACCCACCGCTTTGCCGGGTGGACCGCGCTTGCCCTACTGCGGTTCTTCATCATCCTCACTATCTCCTATGATCCCATCTCCAAGTCCTATGACATTGGTGGCTCTCGGCTTATAAAACAACAGGAATTCTGGTTCACTTCAGCCATCACTCTTCTAATAATCCTTCCTTGGCTGACAGTCAGACGGGTCCCAGTCACCGTCACTGCCCCATCGGACCACGCCTCTCTGATCAAGTTCAATGGAGGCGTACCGGCTGGAATTCTGGGCAGGATCAGCCCTTCTCCCTTATCGGAATGGCATGCATTTGGTATCATTTCGGATGGAAAGAAAGACCACTTGATGCTCGCTGGTGCAGTCGGAGACTTCACAAAGTCTCTTGTGGCTGACCCACCAAAGCATTTATGGGTCCGGTCGTTGTACTTCGCCGGCCTACCGTATCTCGTGAACATGTACCAAAGGGTGGTATTGGTTGCAACAGGTTCCGGCATCTGCGTCTTTCTCTCCTTCATCCTTCAACCATGTGCAGCTGATGTGTGCCTGGTCTGGGTGGCGACAGGGATCGAACAGAACTTTGGGAAGGAAATCAAGGAGATGGTGAGCGGGTTTCCGAAAGAGAAGGTGATCGTCCATGACACGGCCGTCTCCGGCAGGCCGAACGTGGCGGAGATGAACTTGAATTCTGCAAAGAGGTGGAGGGCGGAGGTGGTTATCGTCACCAGCAATCCACAAGGGAGTAGGGACGTCGTGAATGCATGCAAAGGCGCTGGAATAGCTGCCTTTGGGCCCATTTGGGATTCTTAATGGTCCATGGAGGTTTGCCGATTCCACATGCGTGGAGATCTGTACACATCAACAAGTGGTCACACGTGCAAATTGAAACACGTGTATGAGATTTGTGCTTTCCTTAAGGTTCGAAGTAATACTTAGTTAGATCTTCTATCTGAAAAATCAGATAATTTGTCACTTTGGAGAGAGTACAGTTTACAGAATAAACTGGCGGTTAGAATGATCTCTTTTAATAGCCGTTCATTTGTTTTGTTATGATATGGCCTATATACCTGGTGTAAAATAACCTCATTTTGACGGTAGAAGATCTAAACTACATGAGTTCACATGATGGAAAGGTTAGATCTCACACACGTGTCACATTCTGACACATGTTCCCGCGTGTGAATGTGTGCCGATGCCACAAGGGTGTGGAAAGTAGACTATTATGTGAATTAGATGAAGTCATCTAACGATTGAAAGACTCAGACAGAAAAGGTGTAGTCAACGACGATGGTTCATTATCGTGATCGGGTCAGTGGTCGACTCATACTATATTGCTAATAAACCTGTTGGTTTGAAGTATGCCGTTTAATACCGACTCGTGCCACTACGTGCAAGAATCAATGCCAGTTATCGTGTTTTATTTTTTTGTCCATGGCAATTTCAAGATAATCCGTTAGGCATGGCGCGTTAGTGGGGCACACCGTGATGTGTAAGTTTTATCCACGCCGTCCATCCATTTTTCCTGATATCCATTTTAGGGTATGAACAAAAAAAATGAGGCATATCCAAGGCTCAAGTGGACCACACAATGAGGATTGATCACTTACCATTAAAAACTTCTTGAGAGATGTAGAAGTTTTAAATCAAGCTAATATTTGTGTTTTCCATTAGTCCCGTTTATATAATCGTATGAATAGGTTGGATGGCAAATAAACATCACCATGAGCCGTAGGAAGGTTTTAGGTGAACCCATAATTGAAAGGTCCTTGTACACCCAGGTCCATAGCTCAAGGTGTAGACTGAGTGAAGATAGCCGTTTCAACGCTAAGGTCATGGTATCAATTCCCGATGTGGGGTTGGCTAAGGGGTGGGTGGGTGTGCTAACAATGGGGTTGTGTGTACTACCAAAAATAAAAAATTCCTTATTGTGTACACCAAAAAGTGACAGTCAATCAGCGTAATTATCTTGTGGTGGTCTCTATATCATAGATTTCACAACATGGATGGTTCTGATCATGAGATCACTTAGACTGGGCCCACAGCGGGCGAAACACGTTGGATTCAGCACAGCCACGGAGGCAAAACGAAGTCACTGTGAAATTTAGTTACGTATCATGGTATGCAGGCTGCAGCTTCTAACGAGTCAGTCTTCAACCTGAAGCCTTCCGTTTTGGTCCTCTTATTGATTAGACAAATCGTTGATACGCTCGTACGGGACACACTCACATCAATCAAAACCGTCCAGATAGTTTTTTTTTTTTTTTTGAAAGGTAAAAAAGATGGGGTGAGGTCCAGATAGTGGAATTTACTTTGTCTGATTGTCCGTCCTTCCTCCATGTATGAAATTATGTTGAATTTGAACGGCTGAACTTTCTCCATCTAAGCTGTCCATTTGACGACCCGGGAATGATCTCTAGAATGTTAGATTTTTGGCCATTCCCAACATTGGGCCCCAGATTTGGACAGTTTGGAATGACGTACACGTATTCCACGTGTAGCGTGACTAGCATATGAGAGAGAGAGACGTGTATTAATGTTACCACCGTCCGATCAAGATCTAAACAATGATGTTACAGGGGAATTCGTTACTTTGTTTTCTAATCAAGAAATAGAATGGTCAACCCCATGATATCAAGATGGGGTGAGGTCCACAAGATGAGCCGATTGGCCTCATATTTGCGCCAGGTAATCTTCATGATGCGGCGCTACCATTTTCATGGGCGCGGATTTCCTGCGAAAGCCTTGAGCAGGAAGTCGCTGCGCTGGGAACCAATGTGGGGCCCACAGTGATGTTTTTGATAAATCCACTCCGTCCATCCGTTTTGGAAGCTCGTTTTAAGATATGAGAACAAAAATAAACCGGATTCAAGACTCAAGTGGGCCGAAAAAGTGAGGATTGAACGTCCACATTTGAAATATTTGTGGAGCAACAGAAGTTTCGAATCAGGATAATATTTGTGTTTCCAGTTCATCCCAGTAGTAGTGACGTTATGAACGGTATGGATGTCATACAAACATTACTGTGGACCCAGGGAGGTTTCAACGGTAGTAATTTACCTACCCACCTTTTCCTTTAGTGAGGCCCACTTGAGTCTTGGATCCGGTTCATTTTTGTTCTCATCTCCTAAAATGAGCTCCCAAAACGGATGGAGGGAGTGGATTTATCAAAAACATTACTGTGGGCACCGCCTTGGTTCCCAGCGCGCAGGAACTTCCTGCACAAGGCTTTCGCAGGAAATCCGCGCCCCATTTTCTTGGAACCGATGTCTTACACGTGGCATGGTGTACGGCATTTCTCTTAGTTCTGGGCCTGAATTTAGGCGGCCTCATAGGCAGACCCATCCTGGTCCATGTCAGGCACAGTCGACCATCTCGTTGAGCTGGCCTGGCCCACTAATAGCCCTATTACGTGGACAAGTGCTGGCCCTAGCCTTCAGGAGATAATATCATAGAGCTAGGACGCTGATTTGGGGGATCTGGGGAACACCGAGGTCGGTGGATCCGTAACTGTGGGGCCCACCTTGATGCATGTGTTTTATATCCACGCTGTCCATCCATTTTTCCAGCTCATTTTAGGGCATAAGGCCAAAAATGAATCAATTCCAAATCTCAGGTAGACCACACCACAGGAAAGAGTGGTGATTGAACGCCCACCTGGGGGCAACAAACGTTTGGATCAAGCTGATATTTGTGTTTTCCCTTCGTCCATGTCTATCTGACCTTATCAACGGGGTTGGGCCTTATGACGTTTTCCCTGCGGTGTGGTCCACCTAAGTTTTGGATCTGCTTTATTTTTTGGCTCATGCCCTAAAATGAGCTGTCAAAACGGATGGACCGCGTGGATACATAATACTTACATCACGGTGAGCTCTAGAGTCACGGATCCACTGACCAGCGAGGTCCCCCCAGATCCTCTGAATCCGCGTCCATAGAGCTAAGGGAACTGATGAG
The DNA here is from genome assembly GCA_003013855.2 of Liriodendron chinense. Classification (NCBI taxonomy): domain Eukaryota; kingdom Viridiplantae; phylum Streptophyta; class Magnoliopsida; order Magnoliales; family Magnoliaceae; genus Liriodendron; species Liriodendron chinense. The sequence continues at coordinate 1,311,366 of PVNU02000440.1, read as the reverse complement.
TATGGACGAACCCTCTCCGCAAAGCACACGTGGCAAGGTGATGACATTGATCGGATGGATGGCCTCAGTTTCTATCTATCAGACAATCCCATCCGTCCCTTCAGTACTTCTCCTACGAAATACCAACGGCTGACGATGTTCTTCCTTCTGCTTTGAGGCCCGGCCCTCTGATCCTGCTATCTATGTGCATCTTGAAGCATTTGCCGTCCACATGGGGTCCAACTAGTTGGATTGTCCCGACTACTAAATCATATCATACTGCCACGTTTACTCCAGACTCTGGAGAGATGGCTCTACCACAGTATTATCTTCCAATGGGCTTGGGCCGGCACAGATTGGCCCTATCCCGGCCCCAGTCCCCTATCCCTTGACTCTTGACCTTGATCAGGTTATTCTGGCCTTGACCAAACATATGTAGTTTTAACTGATCAACGGTTGGAAACAATCCAATCTAAGACTTCCCCCCCCCCCCCCCCCCCCCCCCCCCCCCCCTTTTTAGCATTCTTTATCTAAGATAAGTATAGTTAGTAGGGCCGTCCATCCATTTTATAAGATCATTTTAAGGTAAAACTAAAAAGGAGGAAGATCCAACGCTCAAGTGGGCCACACAAACCTGGTGAAGTCATTACTGTACATCGCCAGGGTCCATCACTATTTGGTGTGGCCCACTTGAGAGTTGGATCTGCCTCGTTTTTGGGCTCATATCTTTTTTTTTAACAATCCATAATTGATAGCCACCAATCAGACGGTTAGGATTAGTCAATCAGTGTAATCTTCGAACTATGTTCCATCCCCAACGTGTCTGAAAAGATGAATGGCATGGATAGCCATACATGTATGCCAAATGTAAAAAAGATGAGTCACCACCGTTTAGGAAATGATGAAAGTCTTGTTTAAGAAGATTTTGACGAAAATGAGGTCGCGTGACTTGCTCTGTTCAGCGGGGGTTGAGGGCGCGGATTGCCTGCGAAAGCCTTTTGCAGGCATATCCTGCGCAAGGAATCTGGGTGGGGCCCACCGTGAGGTTTGTGAGAAATCTACACCGTCCAACCGTTTTGTGAGATCATTTTAGCCGCGACCAAAAATGAAGGGGATCCAAAACTCAAGTTGGCCGCACTAAAGCAAAGGTGTGTAGGGAAATTCTTACCGTTGAAACATTTATGGGGTCCACAGTTATGTTTATATGCCATCCATACCGTTCATAATGTCATTCCTACTTAGATGAACTGAAAACACAAATATTATCCTGATTCAAAAATTCTGTGGGCCCACGAAATATTTCAACTGTGGACGTTCAATCGTCATGTTTTCGACCCACTTAAGTCTTGGATTCCGTTCAATTTTAGTCGCAGCGCCTAAAATGATCTTACAAAACGGTTGGACGGTGTAGATTTCTCACAAACCTCATGGTGGGCCCCACCCAGATTCCTTGCGCAGGAGATGCCTGCGAAACGCTTTCGCAGGGAATCCGCGCCCGTCCACATAAATGCAAAGAGATAGAGCTGACTTCTCTTTCGACTCGGTCTCAGGCTCTCAGCGTATCAACTCCATGAAGCATGGGATGGCGCCAATTTGCTTCACGATGCCGACAAAGATGATCAAGACCGTTCATCTCACATGCTATGAAACTAAAGCACCAATTCTAGTTATATTTTTCAACCATGGTCAGGCGGTAACTGCGTCAATGGTCCATGTTCATCAGGCTGTTAGTCGATGGATTGGATCAACGGACGATGCAGCCAGGCTATGGGGGGATGGACGCGGAAATTCGAAGGAAGAACGATAGTCTCCACTCGTTTGCATTTTTGAATTTTTCGCCATCAAAGGGAATCCCAGTCCACCCAACTTGAGTTCAATGAATCAAGCAGCAAGCGATTGACAAATTAGGTAGAGTTAATGTTGGGTGCGTTTCACAAACTTTCGGATCTCGCCCCCCAATACACCAGAATTATGGACTACGCTAATGCAATAATCAAGAATAAACATCAATCACACGAACATAAGGAGTTTTTACATGAAAAACCCTCAAAAGAGGTAAAAACCACGGGACCTAGTCCAGATCAATAATCCACTATCTCAGGAAACTGTTACAACTGATTTCAAGCAAACACCGCTTGGATCAAACCTTCTTCACCCACTTGGGATGGATAAACAACAAGAGAATAGCAAAGGAGAAGCGATCTCACCGATCCCGAGGACGTAGAAGTGCTAAGACGACGGTTGCACAGAAGAATCCATTTTCAAGCAACTTCTCCTTTCTACAAACTTCATCTTTCTTTCTCTTCTCTTTCTCTCTTTCACTTTTTCTCTCTTTCTCACCTTGGACGTGCAAACCACACAATGGGATACCCTAATCTCGTTTTGGAACGCCTTAAGTACGAAAATGGAAGAATTAGAGCCCAAATAGGAAACTGCGTACAAGCAGTCCGCGTAGGGTTGGGCGCCCAGTCACCAGACCGTCGGGCGCCCGACCATGCCCAAAAACCTCCAGCGAGAAACACATTCGAAAGAACCAATTTTGAGCGCCCGGACCAACATGGTCTGGCACCCGGCCAAGTCATCGGGCGCCCGGTCACCAGACCGTCGGGCGCCCGACCATGCCCAAAAACCTCCAGAGAGAAACACATTCGAAAGAACCAATTTTGGGCGCCCGGACCAACATGGTCGAGCGCCCGGCTAAGTCATCGGGCGCCCGATCACAAGACTGTCAGGCGCCCGACTGAAGCCAAAAAAGTCCATGCTGCCTTTTTAGGGGAATTTCGGTCGCCCGGTCACAAGACCGTCGGGCGCCCGGCTGAAGCCAACAAAGTCCAGCAGCATTGCTGCCTTTCTGGGGGAATTTCGGTCGCCTGGCCAGTAAATGGTCCAGGCGCCCGACCACACCCTGTTCCAATTTCTCCCCTCTGACAGTTGAGGAGGAAAATGTCCTATCAATTAATATATACAACTTGCTTGTACGATTCTAGGAAGGTTTCTCCCACGCACATGGAGAAATCCCAATCTTAGTATATTGGTGAGAAGGAATTGATTGCGAAAAAAAAATTGTAACTAATTATGATGCAAAGGAGTCTCCCTCACATGTGCCTAATTGGTTGATGAGCGGTCCCGTGTGTAATGTTCATGTGGCTTGGCTGAAAAATCATGCAGGTCCAGTAAACAGGACGGCCATGCATGTACGCAAGGAAAATGGACCGTTAAAATGACTAATGGTCCACTTTGACACGTGTGGCACCTAATGGGCAGACCCAGTTCGTTACATTGATCAACCATCGATCAGTTCATCACCTTGTAATTAAATTAAATGATACATAACCCTTGGCTTTGAACAATATACAATGCACTTGAGGCCAATACTTCTGTAATGCAGATCACATGTCCGGATGATGTAGCAGTTGAATGGATAAAAGAGAAGGGAGCAACACGCCTTCTCAAAAATAATCTTTAAACCACGTGGAGAGAAAAATCTAAAAAAATAAGGAAAGAATATTAATATTATTGATTAAAAGTTTGTTTATAAATCCTTTTATATAATTTATGTAAGTCCTAAATCTTCAGTTTGTAATTTCCCTGAATTAATAAATTCACTAAAAATAATAAATAGCTTTTAAATTAATTCAAAGTCTTTAATATAAATCAAATAACAACTTTAAGCTATTCAAAGATTCTCTAGACTTTAAGCTATTCCAAGACTCTCTAAACCATGAAATTTTTTTAAAATATAAAAAATATTATTTTGTTAAAAATAATAAAATTTAACTTAAAATTTAAAATTAACCTCTACAAATTTTTTTTTTGGTTTGGTATTCACTAACATGTAAAGCTCTTTAATAGTTTTCCAACAATATATTATACATATGAAAATGATTACTAGCCATAAAGTTTTGATCATAGAAAAATATAGTGCACGCTAAGATTATGGTAGAACTTTCTAGGTTAATTTCTTTTGAAGCATGTGTGATTGTGCTTGACTTTGTCCTTAAAATCATCCACGAGTTTAGAATGGCAGTAGCCTATGGTAAAACCTACTTTTATAGTACATCTTCTTTATCCTTAACAACAATTGATGGTGAAGGCAGACATATCAAATTCGAATATTATATTTATGGTAGGTTTATCAATGCTCAATCCATCATTGAAAGCCATTGATCTAAGAAAATGCTTTGCTCTGATGCTAAATAATTTAATAGGTGTGTAAAAAAAGAGAAGAAATCATTGTCTTAAAAAAAAAAACCTTTAGATCTATAAAGAGATTGAAATATTTAAAAACAAGAGAAGAAAATCAATATTATTATTGAAAGGTCCGTTTTTATATGACTTGCATAAATACTAAACTCCAAATTCCTAACTTTCTTGAAATAATAAACTTTCACAAGATAATAAATTTATTAAAAATAGTAAATAACTTCTAAATTGATTTAAACTTTTTTCATAATTTAAAATAGGATTATAAGTTGTTCTGGCACCTACAAAGACATAAAATACTATAAGAGCTCGTTTGGGAGCTTGTAAATAGAAATAAATGGGAAATGAATTTGGAGGTAAATGAATTGGGAGTAAATAGCTTTATATAGTTGCACTTAGATGGGAGTAAATGAAATGCATTAAAAATCAAAATATTCTATTTAGATGGGAGTGAGTGAGAGGAATTGGAACGCATTTGAATTTTTCAATATATTCACAAGAATATATGTGACATCCCATATCTGCTTTAATATCCTAACTTAGTGTACGTATATGATATTTAATAAAATGATTGTAATAAGCCCATTGAAATATACACTTCATAAAAAAAATGAGAAAATTTCAAACCTCGGGTAGGCCACAAATGTAAGGATCACAAATAAGCAATTTGAAAATATTTTTTAACCGTCCATTTAGATGGCCATCCTTTGGATGGTTTAGATCATTCTTTTGGTATTGTTTTAGTGATATAGCTGATATTTGGATTGTTGGGGGTATCATTAGCCTGACATGTGAATGGTGGAGATGTGCATAATGATACCTTTGTTTACATGCGCAACTTAATTTTCAAGGAAGCTCAAAAAGGCATTTCACCCCATTTACTTCCAAATCCTCTCTCATTGGGAGAATTTCATTTACTCACATTTCATTTCATTTACGTGCATTTACTTCCATCCAAACACACCCCAAATACCATATACCTTAATTTACTCCGAATTCCATCCAGTAACCTCCATTTACTCCTATCCAAACGAACCCTAAAATAGTAAAAATCATAATTTACTATAAATAAAATTTGACATAAAGCTTAAAATTAAGCCCTAAAATGATGTAATTTAGAAATTTGTTAATAAGCCTTCCAATGATGTATTATATGTTTAAATTATATGTTCAAAACAGCTAATCAACTGCAAAGTAATGACTATCGTAAGCAATAATATGCATGCTAGATCTTTGGATCGAACTTTCTATCGCAAATTCTTTCAATCCTAATTACCATGAATATTCCTAACTTTGTCCTATATATATATATATATATATATATATATATATCTATATATATATATATATATATATATATATATATATATATATATATATATATATTTCATTGGACCATTCCCAAAAGAATATCGCCAACGGGATAGCCGTAATTATTTGACCATTAGGAAGAGAACTACGTACGTCATCGGTGTTCCATATTCAACTGAATATTGACCAAAGACTTGTGGTTAGGATCTTCCAATTTTCAGAGCTTCTAGGATGGGGTGGGATGCTCTTCGTCCAAGTCAACTCAGACCCCATTACGCGTATCCAGTTCAACTCCTCGATTCAAACCGAACTCAGCCGAGTGGTGGCGATTCACAAACTCAGGCGACTCAAGGTCTCAAAATGAATGGGATAGGGTCCATATTCCACCATTCCAATTCCATAGAATGGTTGAGTGTGAAAAACTAGTGGAAATTGGCTATTTGTATTTTGCATGCGTATCAGTAATGGTGGGGTCCAGACATGTCGTGGCCGTTCCCTTCTTCTCTAGTGGGTGAATGATGATCGATGGTCGTGGCCTGTGAAATGCTATAGCCGAAATCGGGATGGTGTTTTGCATTCTTGGACGGCATGGAAAGTAGAACTGAGGTCCATTTACTTTGAAGATGGTGGTGGGAATGGAATCATAGCCACGTACTCTCCATCATCGTGGAAGTACAGTTCCTCCCGTGTTTCCACAGGATTGCTAATGTTAGAAATAATGCTAAGATTTTCTACCTAAAAATCAGAAAAATTCATAGGTTTTTTTTTTTTTTGTATCTTTTTTATTTTTATTTTTATATATCTTTCTTTCTAGTCGTTCATTTGTCTTTAGGGCTGTCAGTGGGCCAGGCGTAGGCCAGAAAAAATCAAAATTTTGAATAAGCCTGCCAGGCCCAGCTTGAACAGTTCAAAATCCGACCAGTGCCAGGCTGGCCTGTTGACAGCCCTACTTGTTTTGGGGCGCCACTTGGCTGGGACCCAGAACCCGTCGAGCCCACATTGATTTACGCCTTTGTATATCTGCACTGGCCATCGTTTTTCCAACTCATTTTATGGCATTAGCCCAAAAGTGAAACTGATACAAATCTCAGGTGGACCACACCACAGGAATCGGTGGTCATTGAACACCCACCATTAAAAACAACATGCAGAGAAAGATCTGAAAAATACTCTTTAAAACTACGTGGAGAGAAAAATCTCAAAAAAAAAAAAAAAGTTTATTTAAAAAGTCTTTTCCTATGAAATATTTTAGTCAAAATATATTAAAAGAAAGTCATTTCTCATGATTTATATAAATTCTAAATCCTCATTTGTAATTTTCCTAACATAGTAAATTTTATAAAATAGTAAATTTACTCGAAATAATAAATGACTTTTAAACTAATTCAAATTCTTTAATATGAATCAAATAAGGACTTTAAGTTATTGCAGAACTCTCTAAACTATGAAATTTCTTAAAATAGGGAAAATATTATTTACTAAAATTAGTAAATTTTAATATAAAACTCAAAATTAAACCCATATAAGGACCTATTTTTGAAAATTGTTACAAAGCCAAGAGCCTTTGGCATTCAATAGCATATAGCTCATCCATAGCTTTTCAACGACATATTATACACTAGACAAAGATAACCAATATCAAATTTATGGTCGTTGAAAAATATAATTCACGCAAAATTCTTGGATTGAACTTTCTAGCTTAATTTCTTAAGATCACAATTGTATATGTGATTGGCCTCGACTTCATCCGAAGTTAGACTCCTCAGAAAATTAATTTCTTTTTCAAATTTAGAATAGTAGTAGATTCTTAAAATGAACTTTCTAGCCCAATTTCTTTTGTTTGTAGCCGTTCATATGATTGTCTATGACTTTGTCTTAAATTAATTCTTTTGAAAAATTAAATTGTTCCTCGAGTTTAGAATAGTGGTAGCTTATTGTGGCAACCTGCTCTTGTAGGATATCTTTTTTGTTGGCTTTACAAAGTCTTGGGAGAAATTCTAAAACAAGTAGGAAGGAAAAAAGTATTGTATTGTTGGATTTCTAATTGAGTGATGATCAAATGACTACATAGCACACTCTTATACAGACTCCATGCATAATTGAAAACTAACAGAAATTAAGACAAATTTTAAGTTACAATGACTTTTCATTTCTCCAAAGGTTCAGCCGTTACAACACTTTCAATGAGACCCTTTGAGAATTTAAAGATTATTGAAATTGTTGAGTCGTTGTTAGCTGAAACTGTTGAATTATTGTTGCTGCAATTGTTGAGAAACCAAAAGTTTCTGTAACAATTGTCTTTTGGTTTGCTACTTTCAACATTTTCTTCTTTTAACGACAACTAATGGTGACAAGTCGATTTGGAATATCATACTTATGATAGAACTTTAGAAAATGAAACTTCACCCTTTGTTTATTTACAATTCTTAGTGTATGAGGTGTCAACTTTAACTTCTTTTGTAACAGTGAATTTGTGATTAGTTACTCTTGATTAACACTGACTGCCACGTTATTGTTGCTGTCATTACCGGTCTTCGATTTGTGTACTTTAGTCACTGCTGAGAAGATATAAGGTTGTTAATCTTCATCATGATGACTGTAAAAATGTCTTTTGCTTTGGCCATTAGTTATCATTTACAGTCGATCCATTAGTACCTTTTGCCGATCCATCTGGCAACTAATGTTTTTGATCAGTTTAAACTTTTTTGTAGATCATACGTTAATTCATTAGCTGATCCATCAAGCAATTCGATAGTTGATTTATTAAGAGACACTCATTCATCTGAGTCCAATCCAAGCGAATGTTTACAGTGTAGTAAGTTCATATACTCTAAAACATAGTTTAAAAACACAGAAGCCCAACTCGACTCAAGAACCGGTTGAGTCCAACTCAATTTGAAATCTGGTCAAGATTTTCCAGAACTCTACTGAGTTTTCCTAGTTTTTCAAGCTGTTAATTAAATGTAGTTTTTGTAAAGTCCTAGTGAAATCTGGTCAAGTTGAGTTGACTCAGAAGAGTTGAGGTGATTTTTCCACCCTTGTTTTTAAAGCTATTGCTCTAAAATGCCCATGGGAGCTACGAGGAAAGAAATCAGAGAATACGCATGGAATTTCCAAAATCATTTTGAGTGTAAACGAATTTTCTATAATCGCGTTTTTTTAAGAGATAACGAGTCAAATACTTCAAACGAACGAAAACCGAGTTTTCCCGTTTTGATTGTTCTTGTTTTGTGGTGCCGTGTCTCACCTCTTAAAACTCAATTAGACGCTTTTTTGGCTGGGACGCGGATTGGGTGCTAGCCCCAGCAGGACCTAAGCTAGAGACGGACGGTCCTGCGAGGGGCTCTGTGGGGCCCTCCGTGATGTATGTTGTTTTATCCATTCAGTGCATCCATTTTGAAAGATCATTTTACGGTATAAGCTAAAAAATTAGGGGGATTGAAGTGTTTAGTGGACCACACCACAGGAAGCAGTGGTGACAATGAGGCCTACCTCTGAAAACTTCCTAGGGCCCACCCTGACCCTGTTCACAAGGTCACATAGACCTGGATGAAGGGAAAACATAAATATTAGCTTGATCCAGAACTTCTGTGGCTCCCATAAAGTTTTCAATGGTAGATGTTCAATCTCTACTTCTTGTGGTGTGGTCCACTTGAGCCTTCGATCTGCATCCTTTTTTGGGCTTATTTCCTAAAATGATCTTCCAAAATGGATGGACGGCGTGGATAAAACACATAAATCACAGTAATGGGAACGAGACTCGGTAGTTTGAGATCGAGGGTTTTTCCAGAGGCACACATGCCAACGTGGCAATCATGTGTGGGATCTGAGATATTTATAAGGTGGGGCCGATCGTGAACATGTTCAGTGAGAAATTAGGCTGGTCCACTAAGTGGGGGGGTCTCTATTTGTATGAAAAAAGAACGTACAAATAGAAAAACGTCCAACGCCACATATTCAAGACATAAGTGGTGCAGGCCAGCTGATAAGGGGACTGGCCTGATTGCTTGGGCATGATATATTAACCTTGGGCCAGAAGTGATGAACGGACAGGATCTCATACTTATGTGAGATGTCAGCAGGCGTAACTAGAAAAGAAAACAAAAAAATCTCACACGAGAGAGTCTATTTAATGGAATATACAGTTAACTAACGATCTTAACCAAGGGTCTGACTTTCTAAACAGGAATTAAATTTCCGCGACCATTCCCTCTCCTCTATATAAGCCCATAGCTGCTCCTGTTCAATAACCACCATTGCTCTCTCTCTCTCTCTCTCTCTCTCTCTCTCTCTCTCTCAACCCCAGGCATGGAAAACACAAAAAGATTTTCGAGCTGCCGGGGGGTCTCTTTCGAGATCCATCCCAGCAAAACCAGCCCATTTTCAGTCCCAGCCCCGCCAGTGCCAGAGCGAGATGGCAGGTGGGTTTGGTTTCCATGGAACTCAAGGAGGAACTCTTACAGAGTATTTCCGTTGTCGAATGCAATCCAACGGTCCGTAAGTCGACAAAGCAGCCATTTCTGTGATCTCTCCGATGATGAAGATAACCAGATGGAAGAAGAAGAAAAAGAAAATGACGTCGAGAAACAGAAACCTAAAGAAGACAAATATGAACTCAAACAGCCCAGCAAGAAAGAAATCTCTGCTGTCAAAGCAAAACCACAGACAGAATCGAGGCTGTCGGTGATACTCCTAGACCAAGGTCTGTTTACTGTCTACAAGCGGCTCTTTGCCGTCTGCCTAACGCTGAATATGGTAGGCCTGATTCTCGCTGCCACAGGGTATTTCCCCTACGCGAGGCGGAAGGCGGCCCTCTTCTCTATAGGGAACATACTCGCCCTCACGCTCTGCCGGAGCGAGGCCTTCCTCCGCCTCGTCTTCTGGCTGGCCGTCAAGGCGCTGGGCCGGAGCTGGGTTCCACTTCGCCTCAAGACCATGACCACTTCTTTCCTCCAATGCCTCGGTGGGATCCACAGCGGCTGTGGGGTCTCTTCGGTTGCATGGCTGATATACGCTCTCGTCCTCACACTCAATGATAGAGCAAATACGTCGGATGAGATCGTAGCGGTTGCATCAGCCATCCTATCTCTACTCTGCGTATCTTCCTTGGCTGCATTCCCTCTCGTCCGCCACCTTCACCACAACATCTTCGAGCGGACCCACCGTTTCGCCGGGTGGACCGCGCTTTCCCTACTCTGGTTCTTCATCATCCTCACTGTCTCCTACGATCCGATCTCCAAGTCCTACGACATCCATGGCTCTCGGATTATAAAAGAACAAGAATTCTGGTTCACTTCAGCCATCACTCTTCTAACAATCCTTCCTTGGCTGACAGTCAGACGGGTCCCAGTCACCGTCACTGCTCCATCGAGCCACGCCTCTCTGATCAAGTTCAATGATGGCGTTCCGGCCGGAATACTGGGAAGGATCAGCCCATCTCCCTTATCGGAATGGCACGCATTTGGTATCATATCCGACGGCAAGAAAGACCACTTGATGCTCGCCGGTGCAGTTGGAGACTTCACAAAGGCTCTTGTCGCTGACCCACCAAAGCATTTATGGGTCCGGTCGTTGCACTTCGCCGGCCTGCCGTATCTCGTGAACATGTACCAAAGGGTGGTATTAGTTGCAACGGGTTCTGGCATCTGTGTCTTTCTCTCCTTCCTCCTACAACCATGTGCAGCTGATGTGTGCCTGGTCTGGGTTGCTAAAGGGATAGAACAGAACTTTGGGAAGGAAATCAAGGAGATGGTGAGCGGGTTTCCGAAAGAGAAGGTGATCGTCTACGACACGGCCATCTCCGGCAGGCCGAACGTGGCGGAGATGAGCATCGATGCTGCAAAGAGGTGGAGGGCGGAGGTGGTCATCGTCACTAGCAATCCACAAGGGAGTAGGGACGTCGTGAATGCATGCAAAGGCGCTGGCATAGCTGCCTTTGGACCCATTTGGGATTCTTAATTGTCCATGGAGGCTTGCTGATTCCACATGCGTGTAGAACTGTTCGCATCAACAAGTAGGCACACGTGCAAATATGAAACACGTGTGTGAGATTTGAGCTTTTTTTAAGGTGAGAAATAATGCTTAGATCTTCTGCCAAAAAAATCAGATAATTTCTCTGCTTAGGTGGGCTACAGCGTACAAAATAAATAGACGGTTAGAATCTTTCTTCCAAGCCGTTCATTTTTTTGTTACGCCGTGCCCCACCTGATATGTTAAATAACTTGATTTTTATGGTAGAAGATCTAACCAGTATAGCTCACATGAAGGAAAGCTCAGATCTCACACACGTGTGACATTTTAAAAATATGGGCCCGCGTGTAGATGTGCACGGATGCAAAGGTGTGGAAAGTAGACTATCGTCTATGACACGAGTATAGGCACCTGCCTTTTGTAAAAAAGGAAATAATAATAATAAACAAAAAAAAAATTCTGTGAATGAGATGAAGTCATCCAACGGTTGAAACGTGTCGGAGAGAAAAGGTGTAGTCAACATGGATGGTTCATGATCATGGGCGGGTCAGTGGTCCACTCATGTTATGTTCCAAGTAAACGTGTAAGTATTTAAATGCGTTGCTTAATAATGAATCGTGCAACTCTGTTTGCGTGTCCCAAGTGTCAATGCAAGCTATCGTGTTTCTAAGTTTTTACATTGCATGATGGGATTTTGACCGTACGGCCCCTAGGGTGGAGAAATTTCCTGCCATTCGTTACCTCAAACTAATGCCTCAGTGGCCCTGCCTACTTTTTAAATTTTTAAAATTTTCCTGATGGAACAAACTGCCCGTCGTCCTTGAGCCCAGCGACGACAGGCAATAATGACTGGAGTGAGGCTTGACAATGGAGGGTAAGCGACTTTGCAATGGGACTCATTCTGAGTTAGGTTGTCTATCCACACCGTCCATCTGTTTCACAAGATCATTATAATATATGAAGTCAAAATTGATTACCGTCGGTAGATGAAGTAGACCACAACACAAGAAATAATGTGTATTATATGCTACTTTTAAAAAATTAGTAGTGGGCCACAAACTGATTGGATAAATATGATATTTGTGTTTTCCCTTTACTCATGTATGTGTGATATTATGAACAAGTTGGATGATACGTAAACATCAATGTGGGTCTCATAAAGCTTAATTAGTGTGTACATCATTTGCTAGTCGTAATTTCATACTGGAGAAAAATAGCTTTCCTCAAAAGCTTTCGATAGTTACTTTTCTCCATCTTAATTTTGTATCCGATTTGATCGAATGGCTAATTTAGATGGTAGATCCAATTCGTTAATATTATTGCTGGCTTTCGATATTTCTCATGAAAATTTACTGTTTTTCGACGCCACAACAATGGCAAGGTTGTCATGTGTTAAGGATCAAGGCTGACTGGGTTCTCAGGTTTCAGAGGTTGGATGAGTTATCAATATGAGCCGTACATCTAGTTGTCCTGTGATGGTGGCGTATGTTTCAATAATCACAATTTTCAGACAATCCTAGACGTTGATTTTGTCAGTTTCTCAAAATAACTGTCACCCTTTAACCACTTCTGTTTTCTGACGTTGGTTTGAGGACAATTGATTAATAGATGGTTACGGATCATCCTAGAACGATGCAAATGTTCCAGAATTTACATCCACAGTAAGGGACAATTGATGGACGGTCCCGATTGATAAGGCAGCATGCCACGTTTCATCTCCCCGACGAGGGACCATCGGTGTGTTTGGATGAAAGAACATTTCTCAACCCATTACTGAAATATATGGAAGGTGGGGCCGAGGATCTAGACTGTCCATCAAGTGGGTCCTATCAGTAGACTTCCCCTGGTCGATATAACAGATGGATGGTCTGGATCACTCCTCTGGTCTGTAGATCATTTGGCCAAAAGCTAAGGGTGTTCAATTATCAAATAGGACGCACAAAAAAGGAAATAATGGACTCACCATCTGTTGCTTTCTTACACGTGACACTTGCCTGATAGTTGAACGGCCTTAGCTTTGTTGCCAAGTCATCTACACTGTGGGTCCGACCTGGTAGACGGTTGGGATGTCCAACACGTGTGCCATATGTGGCTGCATGCGATAGGGTGAGTATGGGCCAGCAATTCCTTCCGGCGTGAAGTGTGGGGTGGATCATTGAAACATCGGAACATTTTGAAGGCGAGCTCCTGTCCATGTCCATCGATCTTTTGAATTTTGGACAAGGACTTTCATCGATCTTTAATTTGAATGTTGAGATCCTGTGTTTGAGGGCTTGAACTGGATTTTGTTAATGTCGAGATTTTCTGTTTGGGCGACCGACCCCTTCTGAAAGGGATACTGTTTGGGTGGGTACCCAAACACCATCCAGCTAGCTGATGTCAAAGCTTTGTGGGCCTCACCATGATGTATGTGTTTTATCTATGCCGTCCATCCATTTTTATAGCTCATTTGAGGGAATAAGGTCAAAAACGAGGGGGATCCAAAGCTCAAGTGGACCACACCATAAGCTCAACAGTGGAGAAAATGATATCCACAGTTGAAATGTTCTTAGGGTCCACAGTGATGTTTATCTGTCATCCAACCTGTTCATAAGGTCATGGATGGATGAAGGGAAAATATAAATATCAGCGATCCAAAATTTGTGTAGTCCTAGGGAAGTTTCCAATGGTAAGCATTCAATCCCCACTTTCACTTGAGCTTTGGATCTGCCTCATTTTTTAGTTCATGCCCTAAAGTGAGTTGGAAAAATTAATGGACCGCATTGATAAAACACATACATCATGGTGGGGCCTGTAGAGGGCCACCTGCCAAACCGCGTCTTTCTGAAAGTTCTCTGCCCAAAGCACGGATTTTCGACTCAGACTGAGTTAGACTCTATCCGGTTTGACACTGCCCTTGACGTGGCTGAATCCAGTGGGCGAGTCATGACTCGACTCGAGACTGGACAAGTTGGCCTGAGTCGCCAGCTCCAAAATCTATCGGCAAAAGAGCTGATAGCTTCACCAAACAATTGACAGTTCCTTGTTCTGTACATCTTTATCTCAACGTAGTGTTACACGGTCCAAAGCGATCATGGACTATCAGTCCATTCTACACCGTTCATCCTTCAATTCCTCAGTGAGAAACGTGGGGTGTGAAAGACTTCTATATTGTCTTCATCGTGACTCTTGATCCGTGTGTCACGGCCTATTGGAGCCCACATGCTGAGATGATTCTTATGATTCAAACTGGATGCGGATTGGGTACTACCCCCACAGGCTGGGGCTCTGAGGGGCCACCGTGATGTATTGGTTTTATCCACACCGTCCATCCATTTTGAAATATCATTTTATAGAATAAGCATAAAAATTATGCAGATCCAAGACTCAAGTGGACCACACAGTGGGGACTGAATGCATACAATTGAAAACTTCTCGGCGCCCATAGAAGTTTTGGATCAAGCTGATATTTGTTTTTTTTTTTTTTTTTTTTCTTTCATTCATCCAGTTCTATGTGACCTTGTGAACAGGTTGGATGGCAAATAAACATGATGATGGCCCTGGGAAGATTTCAACGGTGGGTATCATTATCACTTCCTGTGGTGTGGTCTACTTGAGCCTTGGGTCTGCCTATTTTTGGTATTAAACACTAAAAAAATATTTAAAAATTGATGGACAGTGTGGATAAAACTCTCATCCATTACAGTGGGCCTATCAGAGCCCCAGCCTGTGCTGAGCAAGGAAGAGGAGGGGGCAGTACCCAATCCGCGTCCATTCCAACTGCCTATATTCTCATCATCACCATAAATAAGTCGTACTCACTCTTTATAGCGTTGATCTAACCTTTGATTTTTTAGAGTTGAGTGAGAACCACTGAAATTTTTATTTCACTGTTCTAAATTCTACCACCAAAAAGTGACGGTCAAAATCATCCGCTCAGCGTTAGCTTGTTGTAGTGGCCTTATATGTAGATTTCACAACATGGAGGGTTCTGATCATCAGACCACTCAGACTGTGGACCCATAATGGGCGACACAGGCTGGATTCTGGCAGCCACAGAGGCAAAACGAAATTAGGCATGGATCATGGCATGCAGCTTCTCAATTGGACTTACTTTTGGAGTCATAGTCTTCCATTTCAAGACCTACTTTTGGAGTCATTTCAAGACTTACTTTTGCAGTCATAGTCTTCCATTTCAAGACTTACTTTTGGAGTCATAGTCATCTATTTCCATTACTATCTCTACCATAGAAATACCAACCATTACAGGGATATTCATGGGACACATTCACATCAATCAAAACCGTCCAGACAGTAGAATCTATTTTGGTGATTGAACTGTCGTTCCTCTATGCATGAGCATTTTGTTGAAGCTGGATAGCTGGTTCTCTCTCTATATAAACTGTCCATTTAAAGGCTTCGGGAATAATCGCTAGAATGTTCCTGTTTGGCACGCGGGCTTGGGAGGGATTAAGATGACGCAGGGAGGACGTGGTAGGTCGATCACTGTCTCCCTAACCGATAATTTCTCTAATCCACGAGAAGAAATAAAAGATAAAATAAGGAAATAAATTCTGAATAATTGCTTTATTGATGATTTAATGAATAAAAACGGAATTACAACGCATATAAATAGGAAACTAACCCTAGGAAAAGTATCAGAATCCAACTCCAACTTAAACTCCTAGAAAACACAACTTACTATAAATAGTAAACTTACTATTTATAGAAGTCGTTCAATCTTACTAGAACTCTTGGTTTTCGGCCAAAAATAGAAAGTTATCAAACGGCCTCAACCACGTTGTTCTACTAAATATTCTAAACCCTTTTCATGTTGGGCACTAACTCTAAAGCCCTACAGATGCAAAATTATGATCGAATTAAAACTTATTATAAATAGTAAAACTGAAAATAAACTAGCCTAATGACCGTCGATACGGTCGAATCTCGCGTTTTCGGCCTGGGCAACCCGAGGGTTGGTTGGCTAAAGTAGCTCGAGCTATCCCAAATTGATATATTATACGTCCCGTAACTCATTCCGGATTGTGAGATACGACCGATTTACGGTCCTGACGGTCCGGATCACTTTCGACCCCGACCGGTCTTCTTTTGCTCCATCTGGGCCATGAAATAATCAGCGACCCGTTCTACATTAGTCTCCTCCACTTCGAAAGAACTCGACCCCGAGTTCTCGTCCAGCTTTGGTTCATGATACTCGTACAAATCTGTCACGTTGAAAGTCCTTGAAATCTCCATGTCATCCGGAAGATCAACAACGTAGGCATTGTCATTGATCTTGCGAATGATCAGTACCGGTCCAATCTTCTTGTGTTTCAACTTGTTGTAGGTCCCGGTAGGAAATCACTCTTTACGTAGGTGAACCATCACCTGATCACCTATTTCGAACACTTTGGCGCGTCGATGTTTGTCGGCCGCTTCTTTGTACTTCTTGTTCGAAGTCTGTAATTTGTTACGCACATCTGCATGTATGTCCATGATTCGGTCTACCATATGTTCAGCTGTAATGCTCATGCCCGGAAGCTTGGGCAGGGGAACCAAATCGAGTGTGTGATGAGGCATGTACCCATAAACAATCTGGAACGGAGACTTTCCTGTCAATCGGTTTACCATGTTGTTGAACGCAAACTCTGCTCGAGCTAGGGCTATATCCCACTGCTTCGGTTTGTCACCTGAAAGGCAACGGATGAGATTCCCTAATGTACGGTTGACGACCTCAGTTTGCCCATCTGTTTGTGGATGATAAGCACTGCTGAAGTGAAGTCGTGTACTGAACCAATTCCACAAGGCTCGCCAAAAGTGGTTAACAAACTTTGTGTCTTGGTCTGAAGTGACCGTCTTAGGAAGCCCATGTAGGCGCACAACCTCTCTGAAGAAAAGGTTCGCAACGTGTACCGCATCAAAGGTCTTCTTGCACGGAATGACGTGTGCCATCTTAGAGAATCGGTCTACCACCACGAACACTGAGTCCATGCCTCGTTGTGTTCGTGGGAGCCCTAATACAAAATCCATAGATAAATCCTCCCAATGAGCATCTGGCACGGGTAATGGCGTGTAAAGACTTGTATTTTGAGATTGCCCCTTAGCGGTCTAACAAATAGGACATCGTTGTACCGCCCTGCTAACATCACGAGCAAGTTGCGGCCAATAATACCTCTCTTCCACCATCGCTCGAGTCTTATCTCGTCCTAGATGACCGCTGAGGCCACCGCCATGTAGCTCGATAATAATTTTGTCCCGCAATGAACTTTACACAATGCAAAGTCGATTTCCTTTGAAGAGGAAACCATCTTGAATTAGAATGTCACTCGGGTGACCCTCTTGGCACTTTTTTCATGCATCTGCAAAATCCTCATCGTTGGCATAAAGTTCCTTGAGATAATCGAATCCGACCACCTCATTGCTCACTGTAATAAGAAGGGATGCACGTCGACTTAGTGCATCTACCACCTTGTTCTGCTGCCCTGACTTGTGTTTCAGAACGAACGTGAATTCCTGTAAAAATGAAATCCATCTAGCATGCATACGATTCACATTAGTCTGAGTATTAACAAATTTTAAGGCCTGATAATCAGTGTACAGTATAAATTCCCTTTGAATAAGATAATGGCGCCAATGGCGCAGTGCCTGAACCACTACATATAATTCAAGCTCATAGGTCGACCACTTCTGTCGTGCATCACTGAGTTTCTCACTGTAAAAGGCAACTGTCCTACCCTCCTGAGAAAGGACTCCCCCAATGCCGATAATAGATGCGTCACATTCTACCTCAAATAACTTATCGAAATTAGGGAGTACCAGGACCGGGGTAGTGGACAACCGATGTTTGATTTCTGCAAAACTCTTCTCTGCCCCTTCGGTCCATTGAAACAAACCCTTCTTCATGCAGTTGGTAATCAGCGCGACGATACTGCTGAAATTCCGTACAAACCGACGATAAAAGGTCGCCAACCCATGAAAACTTCGTACCTCATGAATGTTCGTCGGAGTCGGCCAATCACGAATAGCTCAAACTTTCTCTTCGTCCACTCGGATACCCGTGGACGACACAATGAACCCCAGAAACAATAATCGATCCGTTAAGAAGCTACACTTTTTCAGATTTAAGCATAGCTTATTGTCGGCCAACACTTGTAGCACTTTTCTGATGTGGGTCATGTGCTCCGTTTTATCTTGACTGTATATTAGGATGTCGTCAAAGTAAACGACAACAAAACGGCCAATGAACGGCTTCAACACTTGGTTCATTAAACGCATGAAGGTGCTTGGCGCGTTGGTTAGACCGAAGGGCATAACCAGCCACTCATATAGCCCTTGGTCTTGAAGGCCGTTTTCCACTCGTCACCTGGCCTAATACGGATTTGATGGTACCCACTCCATAAGTCCAGTTTTGAGAACACCTTAGAGCCCTCAAACATGTCTAGCATGTCATCCAACCGCGGTATTGGAAATCGATATTTAACTGTTATTTTATTGATCGTGCGGCTATCGATACACATGCACCAAGTTCCGTCTTTCTTTGGGGTAAGGAGTGCTGGAACGGCACACGGGCTCATGCTCTGTTTGATGAGACCCTTACAGATCAGTTCCTCCACTTGTCCCTGTAGAATTTCACTCTTTCGGACTCATCCGATAGTGCGGTCGGTTGGGTAAACTGGACCCTGGGATAAGGTCGATGTGATGTTGTATGTCTCGCATCGGAGGCAACTCATCAGGTAAATCTCCAGGCCAAGTACTTCGAAATTCTTCTAGCAACGATTTAAGGCGTTGAGGAATATTAGAAGATCCTGACTCCTCGCCCTTTACCATAAGGGCATATATTTCGCCCGTTTCCTTTGATTCCTTAACAAACTCGCGAATGGTAAGGAGAGAATTCCCTTCCACTTTAGAAGCTTCAGGTGTTTCTTTGGTGTCATAGGGGCCAAAACAATTTTCCAACCATCCTTGGTGAACATGTATATGTTTTTCCGTCCACCGTGGGTCACATCTGGATCCGATTGCCATGGCCGCCTATAACGACCCGAGATTTTCAAATCTCGTGTATAACACGACGGTCGAATTTCCAAGTAATTTATGGAATAACTAATTTGTCAAATAATAAAATATAGCATTCAAGCACAATGATGGAAATAATTATCATCTTATTCTATCAAACTTACTACGTCATCATCAATGTTTAAATAAGGGAACCAACCAATATCCATACTGATTAATTAAAATACAAAACCATGTCTTCTCTTGAAGACTTATTACAATTCCATAAATATATCAACTACTCAAAAGAAATATTTAATAAATGATAACATCAATTAAGTTTCTCTAATATTGTCATCCGCCATGTGATTGTACGAACATTGAACTCTTTTCCTTAAAAATCGGGTTCAATACCTGGATCTTCACCTGCATCATCTAAATTGTATTTGGGATAGCGTTAAACACTATCATAGTGGGGAATATTTCCTCCAAGACAATCAAGAATAATAATAACGGTACAGAGTAAACGCAAGCAGTATATTAGCATTTAATCAAATCAAAACAACCAACTAAAAATCTTTGTTAATGCGATGCATGGAATGCATGTTCTGGCTAATGCACCCTAGCTAGAATCACAATCTATGAAGTGGGAGACTCCCTGTTACGACTTCATGCTAGCCACTAGTCACCAGAGGTTCCTGGGATGCACAAGCCCATAGTTTTACCCGACCACGTGAGAAACGGGACCCTCATAGCCCAAATCTACAGTGACTGTACGGGAGAAGTAGGACGCTCTAGCCTATTCTCAATTCCATACACCCACATGAAGCCAAGTGAATGCATGACTTTAGTTTCACCTTTATTTAAGTATTTTCGCATACAACCGATTTAAATAAAACTCAATGGTCACTATGAGGAATCGCAAGCAACCCAGCATAGGCCGACAGCACGGGATTAGTGTCCATAGCACCAACCCTGGCTCATGAGAATTTGTATACCATTAGTGTCCACTCATTGTCCCGTTTTATGATTTCATCATGTCCCAAAAAGCTAATGTTGTACATCATGACCAAATTCATTAAAATACCCATGCACTGTAAATGGATCAAATTAAGTATCATGTACATGTAAGGATCTATTAACAAAGAATCACTTCATTCTCTCAGTTAAGTCAATATATCGAATAATAGGTTCCATCTCTCTACATCGAATAATTTTACCAACTTAAGGACAAAAAGTATACAATAATGGGATGTCCATATGATAATCTTATACACATATTTCATATCACAATATGAAAACCAATGTTACTTGTAATACATGGACTAAGAAAATAAGGTCATAGATTTCACAAAAATAAATAACACAAATACACATGCTTCTTAGTCAAAAATCTAAAAAAGGAATCACATCACCATATAATGATATTTATTACAAATCTCACATCAAACTTCATGTTATATGGATAAGTAATTCAAAACAAAACAACTTCACATGCCACAAAAGAAACTTATGATAATCGTGATATTATTAATGAAAGGCTTGAAGGAAAATCCTCACCTTAGGATAGACTTAGAAGAAGAGGGTGGTAGAAGATCCTAGCCGCTGAAAAAATATGAGAAAGAACTCTCTCTCTCTCTCTCTCTCTCTCTCTCTCTCTCTCTCTCTTTCTCTCTCTTTAGGGCATGGAGGCTAGGGGTAGGAGAAGGATTTGGAGGTGCGTAGTAGAAATATGGAGAGGGATGTGCACGCGAGGTCTTGTGTAACAATCTCTTGAGGTGAGTTTCTCAAATCTCAATATTCGGATGATCTATGATCAATTCCAATCCGTTCATCTTATTAAGCTCGAAGAGTAGAGTTAGAATACGTAAATTTCTTGATGATCCACATTCTAGATTGACCGATCCTTGAAAATGGCCTAACGGGTGCTAAAATGGGCTAGATCTCAATTAACGGTCTACACTTGATGATCAAGGCCCAAATTTTAGAAAAATATGTAGTCATGATAGGCAAAAAATTGTACAAAGTTTAGTGGTTGATTGATGGTGAAAAATGCCTAGATCTGAAATTTTACTTTTGGTGGAAAAGGAAGGGGCTGGCTTTGTGATTCAACGGTGTAGGATTATAGATCGGGGTCCAAAATTTGTGTAAACTCGTAGTCATATGAGTATAATAAGTGGTCCAAATTTGAGAAGCGATTGATGGTGAGAAGTGGGTAAATTGAAAGGTTTAGATTTAAAAAGAGTTGGTAACTCATTGATTTCTAAAACGGGATAACTTCACGCATAAGAAAGATGCTTATCAAGGTGGGGTACTCAAATCACACTATTGGTCCATGATAAAGACGATCCAAGTCACTCATATGAAGAGAAATATTCGACTACGACTAACCATCTACTTTCCTCACTCGATGGACATGAAAATCAATGGTTAAGGGGCTAAGTTGACAATTGGACCACTTCTACTATGATTTAAGGGCTGAAATTTAACGTATATGGTTAATATGTGTCCAAAAGTTTAAATCTAGGGTTTTGCGTGAAAGTGATCGTTAGAAACTATAATACTTAAAAATGGCATCTTAACTTAAGTTTAACTAATGGCATTTTCATAATTATCTGAAAAGTACATAATTTTTGAAATCTGCTCTTTCTACGATGTTTATGGGATCATTCTAAGCAACTTTTGTAAAGGGTCCCCTATTGGATCTCCTACGGATGTCCCGCTATTCACAAATCAACGATAAATGTACGACAATTAATAAAAGATAAATTAAAAATGAATTTTCAAAAATTTTTAAATAAATCTAAAAAATTTGGGGCGTTACACCGCCCGAGTAACATGTGGCAGGCTTTCATGTCAACCACATCATAGAGGACCTCGTCCTTATAACTTTTACCAATGGAAAATGAGATAATGCATTGATGAGTTACCTTTGTTTCGTTCACCTTCTTGATCCAACTGATCGAGTAAGGGGTAGGGTGCTTCATCATAGGCAGATGTAACTTCTCCACTATAATTTTTGAGACACTATTTTCGCTACTCCCACTGTCTATGATCACATCACAGATTTTGCCCTGCACGGTGCACTTTGTGCCGAAGATATTATGTCGTTGTGGGTGCACTTCCTTCCTGGGAACGTAAAGAAGTCGTCTCACTACCAGCGACTCCCTATGATCTTCAGTTAGCCAATCCACATCTTCTGTGTCCCCCTCTTCAACCTGTTCCAATTCAGGGTTGTCTTCCGTTACTTCACCCTCCGCGCCACCTTCGTTTGTAGTTAAGTGGGCTGCAGGGAGTTGAGGGAAAGCGTTCGACCAGTGACATGATTGGCCACAACGAAGACAATCGTCTGGCCTTGGCTGACCATATGGGTTGAGAATCCTGCTAGGACCCGCTGTAGTGGGAGCTGCACGTTGAGGTCTTGAGGGACTGCTTCCCTAGTCCCGGTTCGTGACCGTAGGAGGTTGAGGACGCCCTCCTATAGGCTCCTTGCCTTTGGCCAACGTTATATCTTGAGTGGGTCTAGTGATGGGATTTCGTGTTGCCGGATAGGGTCGAGCAGGGGGCCGCGACAACTGTGTTTCTGCTCGGGTGGCCAATTGGTTGGCCTCACTCAACGTCCAGACTGGATGCATCTGGACCCGATCCTGGATTGTAAATCGTAACCCACCAATGAATCGTGATACTTACTGTGCCTCTGATTCCGATAAATTATTTCGTGTAGCCAATCGCTGGAATTCTTTAAGATATTCGGCTACGGTTCGATTTTCCTGACGACAATTTTGATATTGTTGGAACAAAAGTTGTTCATAGTCGCTAGAGAGGAATCGAGCCCTGAGAAGCTGTCTCATCCGAGGTCAGGTTCGGATGAGTGTCTTATTTTGACAGGTGAGGGAAACCTGTAGGTTTTCCCACCATGTTAAAGCACCGGATTTAAATTTATATACAATTAGTTTTACCTTCTTATCGTCCGGCACTTCCATATAGTCGAAGTATCGTTCGACTTCTGCCAGCCAGTCGAGGAACTCCTCTATTCGAAGTAGGCCATTAAAGCTGGGAAGATCAGCTTTGCCCCGATAATCTCGTTCTGCTCGTTTCACACGCTCATTCCCTAGTGCAGGTCATCGTACAAAAATGTCTTCGACCTCGTCATCGCTTGGTTCTGAATCGTCCGGTGTAGCCCTACGATTATCCACCTGGGGTGCTCTACGGACAACAGGATTGTCCCGTATAGCAACTGTTGGTGGTTGTTGGTCGCCTTGGGCTCGAATAGGAGCTAGCGATGCTGCAATCTGGTCGAGGGTCGCCTATATACCTTACAGGATCAATCGGTTCTCCTGTCGTGTTGCTTCGAATGCTGCCTCGAAGGCTATCGCCGTTAGATAGTCCCTTGGATCATCGTCCTTAGGATGAGGATCCAACCCTTCATTAGAGGTCATCGTCTTGAGGAAGAAACCTCTCTCTGATACCAATGACGCAGGGAAGACGTGGTAGGTCGATCACCGTCTCCCTAACCGATAGTTTCTCGAATCCACGAGAAGAAATAAAAGATAAAAAGAGGAAATAAATTCCGAATAATTGCTTTATTGATGATTTAATGAATAAAAATGGAATTACAATGCATATAAATAGGAAACTAACCCTAGGTAAAGTATCAGAATTCAACTCAAACTTAAACTCCTAGAAAACGCAACTTACTATAAATAGTAAACTTACTATTTATAGAAGTTGTTCAATCCTACTAGAACTCTTGGTTTTCGACCAAAAATAGAAAGTTATCAAACGGCCTCAACCACGTTGTTCTACTAAATATTCTAAGCCCTTTTCATGTTGGGCATTAACTCTAAAGCCCTATGGATGCAAAGTTATGATCGAATTAAAACTTACTATAAATAGTAAAACTGAAAATAAACTAGCCTAATGACCGTCGATACGGTCGAATCTCACGATTCCGGCCTGGGCAACCCAAGGGTTGGTTGGCTAAAGTAGCTCGAGCTACCCCAAATTGATATATTATACGTCCCGTAACTCATTCCGAATTGTGAGATACGACCGATTTATGGTCCTGACGGTCCGGATCACTTTCGACCCCGACCGGCCTTCTTTTGCTCCATCTGGGCCATGAAATAATCAGCGACCCGTTCTACATCATAAGAGGGCTGGAATTGCTGAAAATTCCATGGGACGTACTTATAGAGACACAGGAAGGAATAGGATGCATCGATATATGGGCCCACATTGATGCATGTGATACATCCTTTGCACTTGAAATTTGAGTTGCATACATGTGCAAGTGACCGACATCAGTAATGAATTTGCTCCACTAATTACAAATCCATCATCAACCAAATAGGGTTTTGCTTAATACAGTGCTTTAGCTTGGGGAAGAATCTGTCCCAAACATGGGATTTGATGGTCAAAATTCCATGGTATTTAAAGATATGCAATCATTGCGTCTTAATCTTCCATACCATTAATCCCCAGGCCTATTAGATTGAGAGGGAGAGAGAGAGGTGTGTTATTGTTATCCCCAATCAATAAATAGCTAATAATGATGTTAAATCAGAAAATAATAGTAGACTTTGCGTGTGTGAACTTAATGCTCCACCACTTAAAAATAGTACATATGGCATAAATTAACTCAAAATAAACCAATTAAATTATAGACCCACTTTCTCTAAGTTATGGTCAGTGATTCGTTTACAATTGTTTGTTGAAATAGGACTATTGAGTATTCTCTATTCTCCATGCATCCTCTCTAATACTATGTCAAAACATAACTTAATCTAAAAGCTTGAGCTGTTAGAGGATGACGTATCAATGTATATTAAGGGACTTAACACTACAATCAGCTATACGTGGCCCATAAATCTTAATTGACCGCCACCAATGAGTGGATCAAGAAAGAAAAATAAAGTAATAGTTCAGTTGAAAAATGCCAAAGAGTTGTGTTTTTTTTTTTTTTTTTTCTTTTAATGTTAGGACAAACGATAATTCCATAGAAGTCATGATAGAAAGAAATCAGGTTAGAAAGTTAGATTGTGTTGAAAATTAATTCCGAAAATAAAATTTGGATTCTGAAAAAAAAAGACAAAAAAAAAAAAAAAAACTTGAACAATCAGGCTGAAGCATCTAATTAGATACGTTGTCCTTAAAGCGTGATTTGCCCCCTCTCCGCTAGATTAAAGATCACTGATGGTTTACTGGCAAATTGCTTCCAGGATACGACAAGTCTGTTAGGTCCTGTGTGCAACAATCATGAATGAACCTTAGTAGGAACTTTTTTAACACAGTTGTCTCTGATAGACTCGATTTGGGTCTGTTACTAACTTGTAGAAAAGGAGAATGTTTTTTCTGTAGCTCAATTCGAGTGGCTTTTGCAGCTCTTGCTGATGCTTAGTGAACCTGATAGGCTTCTGTTTATATAGGGATCAAGGGATGGGGCAATGGCTGGGCTCATAAACCACTTAGCCATTTTTTGGTTGTTGGAAACTAGACATTTACGACCATTTTTTGCTATTATAGCTGCATGGTCAAAACCACTGTTGTTTAATATAACAGTTTCTACGTGGTTATATGATTATTGTTGGACCATTTCATGCACAATGGTTACATCTCCAATAGTCAGAAACACAACCTTATATATAAGGCTCTCTGTCATAGTCGGTGGTCTCACTTCCTGCCTTGCCCAGCCCATACCTGTGCCCGAGTGCGAGCACATGCATGTGTTCCGGTGTGTGCATGCAACCCTTGGTTCTCTCTCATTATTTCCTCCAAGTAAGTAAACTAAAAAACCCACATCACTTTTGTCTTCATTTTTTCAAATCATTTTTAGAGGGAAAACGAAAATATTTTTCATTATTTATTTTTCAAACAAAAAATACAATAGATTCATGTTTAAAGCCGATTGTTACTTTTGACTGTGAGAACTTTATAATTAGTTATATATTTCATATGTATAATATTTTCTTAAAAAGTTATAAATGAGTTCTAAGTCTGGACTAAGGGCCTGTTTAGTTGGCATCTAGAAACCCATTTCTAGCTTAAAATTTGGATTTCAGTAGAATCTGATTTTAACTGGGGTGTTTGGTGGCAAGTTCCAGCCAAACAGGATTCTGTCTGGAAACCTAAATTGAGTGGAACCGGGATTAGTGGAAACGGTGTGGGCTTCGTAGACACCATTTCTACGGAAGGGAAAAGAGGCAGAAGTGAGCGTCACCACCTCCATGTATGTGTTGTATATCTATGTTGTATGTGTTTTATATTTCTACGGTCCATTAGTTTTGAAATCTCAATTAAAGGCATTGGACAGAAAATGAGGCAGATCTAAATCTCAAGTGGGCCACACCACAGGAAAACAATGTTGATTGAACGACCACCATTAAAAACTTCCTAGGCCCCACTATAATGTTTATTTGCCATCCAACCTGGCCATCTGTCTTGCGGGACTATAATAGGCCAGAGGTAAGGTTCTCAGGTGGATCTGAAGCCCAAGTGGGCCATGCCACAAGCAACGGTTGGAACACAATCTAGATTACACCGTTTTCAACCAAACAGCAAGCTACGGATGAAACCTGGGTTCCACTCTAGTTTCTGCAATTTTGGATTCCAACAGTGGAATCTAGATTTTCTCTGGAATCTAGGTTCTGCAACCAAATAGGCCCTAAGGTACCTTAAATGGGGAAGCTGATGGGGTCGTGCTCCACCTCTAGGAGGGCTCTTTGGGGCCTATTGTGATGTGTAGGTTTTATCTATGCCGTCCATCCATTTTTCAAGATCATTTTAGGATATGAACCCTAAAATGAGGTAGGTCCAAGGCTCAAGTGGACCACACAATAAGGATTAAACTCCCACCATTAAAAACTTCTTGTGAGCTGCAGAAGTTTTGGATCAATCTGATATTTGTGTTTTCCCTTCATCCAGGTCTATATGACCTTATGAACAGGTCCAATTGCAAACAAACATGACGGTGGACCCTAGAATGGTTTCCACAATGAGTTTCATCATTGCTGCTGCTTCCTGTAGTGCGGTTCACTTTAGCATTGAACCTCATCAATTTTTAAACTCATACCTAAAATGATCTGAAAAAATGGATGGATAGCATGGATAAAACCCATACATCAGGGTGGGCCCCACAGATCCCCAAAGATTTAGAATCAAATCTGAGTTTCCAGTCAAAACTAGCTATTTTTAGTAAATTAGGTTGTTGCTATGTTAAAGGTTTTAAGCATGTCATTCAAAGTCGACTTTGTTTTGATCATCTAGAGCTGTATTGGAATTTTGGCCACTGATTCATGCGGGACCTTATGGAAAAACCTGAAGACGGGTTTCAGGGGGCAAAAGACTTCTAACGTAACCTGGAATCGTCCAGGTGTTGTTTTTGGTGCAATGTCTATTCATGGTGGGGTCCATTGGATGATCATGAGCACTCCAGACCTCGTACATGTGGGGATTGAATACCCACCATTGAAACCTTCTTTGAGCCCATTGAAGTTTTGGACGGGTCTGACATATGTTTTATCCCTTCTCCCTGGTGGGAATTGAATCACCTTATGAATGGGTTGGAAGGTAGATAAACATCACAATATAGTCATCCAGAAAGTTTCAACGATGACCTTTCAATCCCCATTGTTTCCTGTGGAGTGGCCCATTGAGCTTTGGGTCTGCCTAGTTTTCAAATCACGTATTAGCATTAGCAGGCTAAGCTGATGGACGAAATATATGTCACACATGAGTAAGGTGGGCCACATAGAGATTTTGTTGCCAAGGTTCCTTTGCTGACAAGGCACAGTTTGTATATGTGGGGCCTGACTCATCTGCAGGTCTGAAAGGTGCAAACTTGTATGTGTGGGTCAGTGCATTTCTGTATGATCCCTGCCTCATGAGCGGACCTGATTTTTTTTCTTCTTTTTTTTTCCAGATGTCGAAGAAAAGATAAAATAAGCAGTGTCGTCCAAACAGGCCCTACATATTAGAATTTACATTGGAAGCTTTCTCGTTGTTTAAATCGAAATTTGCATCTACCACTGTATGATAAGTAGTAAATTAATGAGCCAGTAGTACTGCCCTCAATACCATAAGGTCGCACATGTTTTTCTACGGAATGAGTTTTATGTGTAGTACATCTAGCCTGCAAGCTGGTTAGCCTCATCTCCTACTAACCTGGAATTGAAATTAGACCCATGAACGCATTAGGTGGGCCACACCATTGAAATTAATGAAGAGCCAGTAGATTATATATATATATATATATATATATATATATATATATATATATATATATATATATAGGCATAGCCCATATTAATGGATCAGATTCATTTCACGGTAGATGTTCGTTGTGATGGGCCAACCTTTCGCACGGATTTCCCAAACACGTGCCACATTGGTAAGAAAACATGCGTAGCATGTTAAGCTCATGTCATTAGCAGAACTACTTCATCATTTCTCTATTTTAAGATGACAATGAACATTTTTTTTTTTTCCCTTCAAATTCTTAGACGATTCCAAGACCGTGTCTTATGTCTATATAGTATTTAAGAGTTTATTTTGCAACGCCACTTAATTAGATTGGCAGTATGTGTCGATCGTTCCATTGTGGCCCACCTGCTGAGATGGTCCCATTAACTGAACCATCCAATTTCTGTATGATACCCTATAAGGGCTGTCGTAAGAAACCTACACCGAATGGATGATTCGGACCAATATTACTATCTGATGGATTGATGCAAAACATTGAAAAAGAAAACCATCATTGGCTCACATTCTACTCCAAAATTCAAAGGTGATGATCACCCTTGAAACATGATCATTTAACACAGGGGGATATGGTAGGTTGATCACCGTCTTCCTAACCGAGTGTTCTCGAATCCACGAGAAGAAATAAAAGATAAATAGAGGAAATAAATTCCAAATAATTGATTTATTGATAATTGAATGAATAATAACGAAATTACAATGTATATAAATAGGAAACTAAACCCTAGGTAAAGTATCAGAATCCAACTCCAACTTAAACTCCTAGAAAACGCAACTTACTATAAATAGTAAACTTACTATTTATAGAAGTCGTTCAATCCTACTAGAACTCTTGGTTTTCGGCTAAAAATAGAAAGTTTTCAAACGGCCTCAACCACGTTGTTCTACTAAATATTCTAAGCCCTTTTCATGTTGGGCACTAACTCTAAAACCATATGGATGCAAAGTTATGATCGAATTAAAACTTATTATAAATAGTAAAATTGAAAATAAACTAGCCTAATGACCGTCGATACGGTCGATTCTCACGATTCCGGGCTGGGCAACCCGACGTAGCGGGTTGGTTGGCTAAAGTAGCTCGAGCTACCCCAAATTGATATATTATACGTCCCGTAACTCATCCCGGATGGTGAGATATGACCGATTTACGATCCTGACGGTCCGGATCACTTTCGACCCCGAACGGTCTTCTTTTGCTCCATCTGGGCCATGAAATAATCAGCGACTCGTTCTACATCATCATTGGACCATAGGGCTCTCGATAATTAGAATACCTCTACAGATGGGCCAAATTGAGTGACACTTAGTCGCGCCATAGGCAAAACCAACTCTTATATATTTAATCAACCAAAACCAATCTAAGATGCAGATGTACTAAAATTCCTTTATTTATTTATTTTTAGTGGGCCACGCCTATCATGCATAACTTTTATTTATTTATTCATTTCGGACCGGACCCACAAAATTTAGTGGGCCACACCTATCTTATTAAACATGCAAATCCGTTGATTTTGACAGAAGGCTGCATGATAGAGTAGTAAAAGTCACTCGCATCACTAATCCATTAGAATTCGATGGGTGGGGTGAGAGACATGACGCACGTAGTGCAAACGTACATAGTCTTCACGTTAATTAAGAAAAAAATATGTGATAATCTATGATAATGACTTCTAATTAAACCTTGTACATTCTGCCATTTCAGCACTCAGGATCATCAGTGGCGTGTGTCATTGCATGGGCCCCACAATATGTAAACATTGTCCTATGATTGGAACCATTCATATTGTGCTTGCCAAGCCTAGAAGAAAACATGTTTTTGACCATTAATGTTTTGTTGAGTGTTGGCCATTGCAACGCAAACTTTTAAGCTATTCAACTAAAAAAATCAATGGTCAGATTCACCCTTTCAATGTGATCATTGGATCATGGGTTATTTGCAATAGTGCCCTAAGGATGGATGGCTTTGATTCTATTAAAATCTCTACACAAGGTGTGTGACGCATGCTGGTGATCCTTAGTTTGATGTAGAAAATTACCAAACTCCCTCCCATGTGATTGAGTTGAGCATACTCAAATAAGGTTGCGTTTGGACACCAAAATTCATTCCAATTGAATCACCGTTTAATTTGCTCTAGTTGTAATTGTGCTTGGTACGTTATTCATTCAAAGAGATATCATTGAGCCCTTATTCATCAGTTCATACAAATGTGGTCAAGTTTGGGTGATCCGGATTCCAGCCTGATGATTTGGCACTGTGCATGTTGGATGCCCAAAGCCTTCCAGATTGGATGATCCTAATAGCATCCAGTAAATAGACAGATGCGAAAAAAAAATCCAGCAATAACCACCAAAACAGCCAAAATCTGATGGCTTAGATGCTCCAATCACGTTTGGGCATCCCCATCCAAATGGGTCACATCATATCTGTGGTCAGAAGACCCAGTATTCCATCAAACAGTTGACCCCAAATGGACGAGTTGGCGCCTTAGGACACTGTGATACCATTCATGTCCTGATGTATTAGGATCCTATGACTTGTCATGGTCTTTTTTTGATAAGAGAAATTTTGAGACTCTGGTAGAGTGTAATCGGCTATACACAAGCACTTCAAAATTACAGCGCCGTTTGGATGTGAGTAAACGGAGGTAAATGGTACTTTGGGTGTGTTTGGATGAAAGTATATGGGAATAAATGTGCATGTAAATGAAATCCTCTTTACTGGAGAGGATTTGAAAATAAATAAGGTGAATTGCCTTTTTTTGAGCACCTGTAGAGAGTTGCACGTGTAAACGTAGTTTCTTCATTTTTTGTTAAAAAATATATTTCAATGAACTTATTACAATCATTTTTTTCAATATGGCATAACTATACAAGATCATCTCTATTCGGTGGGGAACTTGGTGTGCACAAAAATTAGTTTGGACCACTCATTATGTGGGCCACATGTCACCATCATCATAGCCTTGTCCCAATTTTTTGTGGTCGCTCTATGTATCTTTTTTTGTCAATCGGTCCGTGACTGTGGTGTCCTTCTTTCACTACGTTGAGCTGATTAATCTTTCTAGTTCTTCTCGTAACTTTCATTTGAAGCTCAAGGCTAATCAAAGATCTCCGTCTGAGCTGTGGGCCATACATGCTGGTGATCTTGAACTGCCACATGTGCAATATACAATCTGGTAATTTAATATCAAGCCTTGTTGAAAAGGTCAGTTGTGTTTTTCTTTTTCTTTTTTTAATCCGATTTTGCAATTATGGTTATTTAAGAGAGTGGTGTTTTGGGCGTAAGGTATAGAGCTATACATTGAGCTGAGCCAAATTGAGCTAAGCCTCCAGCTAGAATGGCATGCTCAGCTTGGTTTGGTCGAACTTTGGAGCTGAGTTCAAACTAGTTCGAGTTGAATTCAAGCTAGGAGACTAACTAAAATTTAAATAGGCCCAACTCAAAAGCTCGGCCTAAAACAGTTCAAAATCCTAGCCCGAAGACAGCCCCAAGCCCATTAGCAGCCATTACTTACTTTTATAAAGAGTTTTTACTTTTATTCCTTTATTCTTTTTCGTTGTGAGACTAAACAACATCCATTTTCAACCAGGGTTAGTTTGAAATTGGCTCGAAAATCTTCGAGCTAAACTTTTTTGGCTCAACTCGAATTGAACCCAGTTGCTTAACCGAGGCAAACAGCGTTAGTTCGAACCTAGTAGAGCGAGCCAACCGTATTAACTCTCGTGTACAGCTCTAAGGTGTGATATGCAGCCCGAGAAAGGGAAAGCTTACCATTCTACGTCATTTTCCTTGCCAATCTGTGATATGCATGACACATCCGAGCCATGCAAAAGGTGAGAATCATCATGAAGATCAACTGGTGGAAAAATCAGGTCGATCGACTCATCAGATGGTCCATTCAAATCATGGGCAGCCAAAATCTGACTTAACATGGGCCATTTGGTTAGTGGGTCGGCTTGATTTCCACCAGGTGATCTTGATGACCAAACCCACCGTTTGGACGGCTCAGATGTCTTAGATATTTGATACATTGGTGGGAAAAGGGTGAAGCATGGTAAGCTTAACATTTTTCGGCTATTGGTAATTCCTCCACATGTGCCTTTTCATCTATGGTACTCCATTTTGTATCGGATGAAGATGATGATAGAGGGACTGAGAGAGGTTGTTGGCCACACACACACATTCACGATCTGGTACACGTGTCACCCTGCCACATGTGTAGGATACCCAAGCCGTGTACCCATCCTTTAGCTCATCTAGCCAAAAACTTAGGCCCGTACGTAAAATGCCAGGTCAACATACTTGTATGGAAAACAAATAGAGCATTTGAGCTCTAAGTATCCCGTTTGGCGACCCACTCTTCATTAATCTAGAGCATTTGTCTTTAGAGTCTCACACTCACACCTGATCACCCGTAGCTATAAAAGAATCACATACATGACCATGCTAAAAACGATCTGTCATTGGTTTGTTCGATCTATCTTGTGGGCCCCACTCTTAATTACCCATGACTATAAAAATAAAAATAAAATAAAAAAATCACTTTTATCGAGATGATCGTAACTGTCCATTCAACTCTTAGGTGAATAAATATACCATATTAACGCACTAAAAAGGCCCGATCTTTGATCTAGACCATCCATCATGTGGATCCCACCGTTGATTGCCCATCTTTCTCAAAAAAGTTATTTTTGTTTCGATCGATGGTCCTAACCGTCCATTCATTTCCTAGGGACATGGACCTCCCCGTCCACTATCGGCAAATAATCATCAACGTTCTACCCAGTAAGGGTCAATTAGGGGACGGCAATATGGGTCAGCCGGTCAACTAGCCTAACTGGTTTCTATGGCAGGTTAGGGCCATGCTAAATGGGTAGTGGATTGGGCTTGGTCATGTGACCTATTTAAATAAATGGGTTGGGCTTGGGTTGGACCCTACCCAACTCAACCCCCACTATCAATGGATTGGGCTAGATAACCCGACCCAACCCAACCCATACCAAAATCCCAAACCAAAGAAGAAAAGTAAAAATGATTTGCGACCACCCTTAGCTTCATGTTCCATTATTAAACCTAAGTTGGGTCATGCTTGGGGTCAGTCAATTACAATACATGGGTCAGGTCACGTGGGATCAGGCATGTGGTTAATAAATTCAAGGGTACGTGGGTCGGATTTGGGCTAGAAATTTTGGTCCATTTAGTAAACGATTTGGTCTCAGGTCGACCCTAACCCAGCCCTAACACGACCCCATTGCCACCCGTATGCTAAATAAGGTCCGAATGTGTGGGCCTGGGCTGGCCTTTCTCCCTCTGGAGCTTGTTCTAATTATTAGAGTTGAATTTTGACGGGCTCTAAAACTGAGAGGCCCAAGAGAGGGTTGTTTGGTGATCAGATTGATATATTTGTCCAGGCCCAGCCTGAGGGTCCAAGATCATTTATAGCTGTGGACTTAAGCATGCCCTGATCTAATTTCAGCCCTACTTATTAGTGGATCATGCTCCATCTTAGGTAAGGTCCATTGACTGCTTTCATTATTCTAGACTTCTGCATCTTTACATGGAGGTCCCACCTGGAGTATCCTCATCCTTTCTATCTTTAGAGTTGGCAGCAGGGCTGTGATACTAGCTACTGATGGTCGTTGGACCATCTCTCACATCTCTAGAATGGATGCGTGGTGTATATCTTGTGTCCAGAACCTTTGATCTGATGGGCCACAACATCAATAGCAAGCCGGTAAGTGATCCGGGCCTTGATCGAGTCTGTTTAAAATTTTGAATAGGCCTGATCAATTCATGATCCAGGCACAAAGCAACCAATGGTTTGCCTTCTTAGGCAGGTCCAATGCATGGACCGATTAACCAATTACTGGGACCAATGTCTATCCAACACACGGTCCATCCGGCCATTATTCTCTACTACAGAACTGTGGTTCCATGTGTGCCAACATGTGGCTAGGTACAATCTGGTAGATTTCTAGACCCAAACTGGCAACAAGATTGGGGTGGACATGGCTCATTTCAGTCTGCTGTCAGCCAGACCCACTTCTGAAGCAGGTCGTGGGTCAGGGTCAGGTTAGAAAATGTGGCCCGTTGAAGTAAATGAGTTGGGCTACGGTTAGAAATGTGACGTGTTCAAGGAAATGAATTGGATTGAACTCTGCCAAACCCGAATTGCGATGGGCTAGGACCAAATGCACTGGCCCGACCCAGCCCAAAACCCAAACAAAGCAATAGACAACAAAGTATAGATACCTACATATGATGTATTTGCATTCTCGTATGTATCCACTTATTGTGAAGGGCTGGGCATACCTTGAGCCCCTTATTGCATTCTTAGACCTGAGTGCAGTTGTCCTGTGTGGAGTGGGACAATTAGATGGGTCCGGTCATGTCCGTCTTAGGCCTGATGAAATTTGGTTTTCATCGGGCGACAGCATAATGGGTTGTGGGCGGGTTCATCCCAGAATCCTTGGCCCACTTAGTAAACAGGTTGGGCTCAGGTGGAACCTGACTGAACCAAAGCCAACCCATTACCACACCTAAACAAGAGGTGCGCTTAAGGAAAGAGGACTGCAAAGTAGGGGCTGTCAATGGGTGGGGCTGGGTCAACTTGGATTTTTAGTTACTTGGGGAGGTTCAAAATTTTGATTTATGGCCTGGACTGGGCCACTAACAGCGTTAGCAAAAAGCCCGAAGAACAAGTGGCCCACACAATGCCCCTGCAACACACATCTGTGAGACTCGACTACTAATTAGACTGACCCATGATGAGTAAGTTCTAACTTAAAATCAGGTAGATCATTTGTGCACTTGTCATATATGCAGCAAGCCTACATGGACAATGAGCTGATCTTACTCTTTTGACATGCATGTGGCCCCCTAAAGACAGCAGGGCTGGTTCTTTAGTTGACCAGCCTGGCCAGGCAAGTGAGGCGGGTCTTCATATATACCTCTTGTTGTTACCGAAAAATGGTCAACAGGCAAAAATGCAGATCTATGATCTGGACAATTGGATGGAGTCGGACTTCTGGTAGAAGAGGACTGAGATAATGGAATCCGTAGATCCTGCAAAAGAACACAGAGGATAAGGGGGGTGGCTGGGGTCCAGCTAATAACCCTCCGATGCCTAAGTCAGTAATTTTCTGGGTAAAATAATATCTTGGAGTAGATCGATATTAACTTGCATACATTGATAATGGAGAGAATGTCCTTATTTATAGACTTAATTTGATAGATTGCTTGTCCTTCGGAGAGTCGTGATTCTAGCGGACTGCCAGTTGGGTTTCCGAGATCCTCGGATCTGCCCATAACAAACGAAGATCCTTATCCCTAAAAGCTGGGGATGTCGATCTTTTCTCATGATATCTTGGTGTGAGCCCAAGATTGCGAATTTACAGCTCAGCTCGCTTAGGATGACCTTCGTTACATCGGACTGAGCCGACCATATTCAATCGGGTCGATGCGGCCCGATTCGTATCTGGACTTGAGACGGATCGGCTCGTCTTTCCCGGGTCAGCAAAACAAGCTTTCTTCCAGGTCGGCTCTTTACCCACAACAGAAGCCCCCTTTTTACCCTCGAGGGTGTTCTGCTCAGTTCGGGGGTAAAAACTTAAAAGGGAATAGCCGACCTAAATAATTTTTGTCGTTTTTGTATCCGCGACGCCGTCATTTCGATGGGCGGGAAAATGGCATTAAATGCGTCTCTCGAATTATCAAGGGCATTAAATGCGTCTCTTGATATATCGAGGAGTCATCATTTCTCCGTACGGCGTGATATCGCCGATATGTTTTAGTTGAACGGGGTGTCGCCGCGTGTCCTGAACGGCGCAGCTTTTCGAATTCACCAAGTAGGGAGTTGCCACGTGTCGCTTTCGCATTGAATGCGTTGAGACCTATGCAGGGCCCAAATCCTCTCCCGAATATATAACCCAATACTTAGTCGGATTTTGGAAACCTTTCTTCATTCTCTTTTCTGCCTCTGTACTCTGGTTCTTCTTCCTCCCCCATTTTCTTCAACTTCCTTCTTCCCCGCAGCTGTGCCAGCGTCCTGGTACGCTCCTTTTCTTTCCTTCGAAGAACTTTTCCCCCTCCTCTTTTTTTTTATTTGAGAAATGTCGGAGTCAGAAACTTCATGCTCTGAGGCCATCCTCAAGGTGAGGTATGATGACCGTGGGTCCGATTTACTCCTCCTTTGTCACGAGGGGGCAGGCTCTAGTGAATCGGATTCCGGTTTAAGGGTGGAAGGGGCCACTGGAGAGGGAGAATCTGAGCCTCCTGAGTCAGCTGCCGGTAGTGCCACGGCCAATAGAGAGCCCTTCGAATTAGATTCTATGATCTCACAGATTGCCCAAGAAGAACTGGACGCTGCAAATGAGATATACGGAATTCCGGACTATATAGAGTTTAGGGTTCCTGACTGAGCCGATAGGCCGAGCCGACCCAGAGCAGGGGAGGTAGTCATTTCCTTGATGCATTTAGAATCCTGGCTGAGGTTGCCCTTACACCCTTTTGTGAGGGAGGTTCTTAGTGTTTTAGGTCTATCTCCGAGCCAATTGCAACCGAATGCATGGAAGTGCATGGTCGGGTGCTACATCCTTTGGCGGAGACTAGGAAATAAGGAGTTTACCTCCAATGAACTTTTCTCTATGTATATTCTCAAGTCCTTGGGTGGCCAAGCCAATTTTTGGCATCAACACCTCTTATATCCTACAAACATGTCATTCCAGTGGGCAACCAATGCATCCTGACCAAGGTTGTTGATTTTGATTCATCTAACTCTATTTATTTCTTTATGCAAGTGTAGACCACTTGATCAACGAATGGATAAAAGAGCATTTAAGTGGAAAATAAGGACTCCATGAAGGGAACACAGTTGCGGATGCTTTAGCTAAACTTGGTAGCGGGGGTGAACAGGATAGGATTTACCGTCATCAACTTGAGCTTCCTCCCATTATCAAGGGTTTGCTGGTCTTGGACTGAGTGGGACAGGGCTCGATCAGAAGATCCTCTCCTAGGGGAGGTCATCCCACAGGTTAATGGTTAGTATGGTCCGGGTCGTGGCGGCCTGTATAGAGTTTGTGTTTTGTTAGCCTTTTGTTTAGAGGCCTTGGGTCTATATGATAGGTGTACCCCAATCTTTTTTGGCAGGGTATCCTGAATGGGAGGGCTGTTTTTGTTTTCTTTTTTATTGATTCAGGCGTTTGTATGGCTTCTCTGCTTTGGGCCTTTTTGAATGTATAATACCCGGTACCTTTAAAAAAAGAGTGGAAAATAAGGATTTTATCATTTTTGGAAAGGTGAGCCTCGCCAGGCCAGAACCAATCCCAGCTCATTGCCATGAGAGGGCTACCGTGCATGTGGTGACCCATGAATTAGGTCTATCTACTTAGCAAGGTGGCCCATGAAACAGATGTACTAGTTAGACCGTCCACCACATCATGGCTCACCTGGTGAGTGGATCCGCTGTGCCAGAAAGCCACACGGTCGGACCAGTTGATGGTCAGCTTAAATGTTGCACGTGTGCCCGCGAGCGTAGGTGGTGGTGATTGCATGCCATGAACACCCATGTGGGCTGGCCAAAGGATCTTATACGCCAAAGGGTGGCAACGGGTGGGCTAGCCTGGCCTTCTTTACCAACTCGACTCAGCTTTGGGGCTTCGGGCTTGCGCATGCTGCTCAAGGCCCATGCCGGCCCGGGCCTAGCCTGTTCCGACCCTACGCACCCCTACCCCCGAATGCGGATTGGGTACTTCTCGAGCTGCACACGAGCTGAGTTGAGTCGAGCTTTGCCTCGTTCGAGCTAGGCTTGTTCAATGACCACCCTAGCTCGTGTTCGGCTTGGCATGGCCTTTGAGCTCGACTGAGCTTTCGAGCTGAGTTCAAGCCCAATTTGAACTGAGCTCAAGCTGGGGAAAAAATTTTTAATAGGCCCAGCCCGAAGCCCAGCCTAAAACTATTAAAAAACGGGCCTAAAGACAGCCCAAAGCCCATTTACATCTCCCACCTACTTTTATAGAAAGTTTCACCTCTCATTTCCTTGCTCACTTCCAATGTGGAACGAAAAAAACATACCTTTTCAATTGAGTCAGTTGAGTTGAGCTTAATCAAGCTGAACTTCGAGCTGAGATGAATCAAGTTTGTTAGCTCGAGCTTGGCTTGGAAATCATCTCAATCTTGGAAAGATGGTTCAGGTTGGTTCAAACCCAACCTTCGAATCAAGGTGAGTTGAGCGATCTAACCGAGCTAGCTTGGCTCATGCATAGCTCTAAGTATTTCCCCTCGCCTGTCTAGAGCTCGGAATAGGCTGGGCCTCTGAGGGGTCCACTGTGGCGTATGATTTATCATTTATCCGCACTGTCAATCTATTTTTCCATATTATTTTAGGATAAAAAAAGAAGGCATATATAAAGCTCACGTAGAACGCACGATGAGATTAAATTCCCACAATTAAAAACTTCATGGGAGCCGCGGAAAGTTGTGGATCAGGCTGATATTTGTGTTTTGCCTTCATCGAGGTCCATATGCCCTTAGGAACAGGTTGAATGATAAATAAATATCACCGTGGGCCTTAGAAAGGTTTCAACAGTGGGCGTCATTATCACCGTGGCTTCCTATGGTGTGATCCACTTGAGCATTGGATCTGCCTCATTTTTGGGCTCATGCACTGAAATGATATTGTAAAATGGATGGACGGTGTGGATAAATCCATACATCATGGTAGGCACCTCAGAGCACCTGCCTGTCCGGAGCTCGGAACAGACGGCAATAGTACCCAATCCGCGACCCCTATCCCCAACCTGATGAATGGACCAGATCCCTCGGCGGTGCCTCGAATCGCCTCTTCAATCTCTCAAGACGCCCTCCCTTCTCTCTCTCTCATCCCTTTGAGTGAAATGAGCAGCGGAGTTGGGCTTCGTTCATGGGCCATGAGGCTCGCCTCTACCGACCACTCACCACTCCTCTCTCCCTCTCCCCTCACAAGGAGAAGTAGAATCTCCTCCGCGATTCCGTTCCATCCCCGGCGCACGATAGCCACAGCCAGCTCCACTTCCCATCCCAACACCAACAAGAAGAAGAAAGTCATTGTAATATCCGGCCCCACCGGCGCTGGTAAAAGCAGGCTCGCCATCGAGCTAGCCAAGCTTCTCAATGGAGAAATCATCAGTGCCGACTCGGTGCAGGTTAGCTCCAACTATCGCCTTTTAAGAAAAAAGAAAAAAGAAAAGAGAGACTTCCATCCATTCCAACATGTCGCTCTCAGTTATTTGATGATTTTCCATATGATTTGGGTGTTTGCAGGTGTATCGGGGCCTTGACATCGGATCCGCAAAGCCTTC
This sequence comes from Liriodendron chinense, assembly GCA_003013855.2. Taxonomy (NCBI): domain Eukaryota; kingdom Viridiplantae; phylum Streptophyta; class Magnoliopsida; order Magnoliales; family Magnoliaceae; genus Liriodendron; species Liriodendron chinense. Next base: position 1,271,337 of record PVNU02000440.1, on the reverse strand, counting down.
ACCTTCTGATAGAAAGGTTCTTATGCTTTAATCGATGTTTTTTTTTTTTATTTTAATTTTTAAATAATTATTTTCATTGTGAGAAATCTAGGGCTACACTTCAACTTCAGATCACCTCTAATTTTCAAAATGCTGGTGACTTATCCTCCATACGCATGCATGGAAGGGAATCTGTACCGTCCAAATAATGGATACCCTTTTGGATGGTTTGTAGCCTTAAAATCAAGCTGATCAGAAGATTTTAGCTATCTGATTTACTGCTGACCTTCTCATTCTTAACTGTCCACTTGTAGCCACTAATTGGATTGTTGCAATTTTTACGATCTCTTGATTAATATGATTTTTGGGCTACGTTTCATCAACAATGTGCTGCACGAGTTGGGTATCTGGATTCAGATTCATGTATTGCCCACATAGTTAGCAAAACAGTGCAAATGGCAAAAACAAAAAAGAAAAAGGTACAGTGAATGTTCGTGTTCCATTCAGACTTGATCGTAAAAGAAAAAAAAAATATCGGAGAATGAAAAGTTTGGGTTTACTACGGTTCGACTAAAAAAAAAAACAGAGTGAAATAAACAAATATATAACGTGTCTCTATTAAAAAAATCTTTTACTCAATTTTATCAATGGGTGATGACCACCAATCTCTATTTTTCAAAATTGCCCCAAAAGTTTTTTATTTTATTTTTTTGAATAAAACTTGTTTGATTAAAAAAAAAAAGTATTTAATTCAGCTTGCCCAAAAAAGCAAGTTTTTTTTTTTTTTTTTTGTGTGTGTGCCTATCTTCCGAAATATTCGGCTTTTGCTTTTTTAAAAAATTTGGAGTTAAAGAATAGAGTTTTGCTGACTAGGATTGTATGCACGCGTGTGGTAGATGAGTCACCACAATTTTGTAAATGGTGGTGAACTACCAATGTAGAGTAGCTCGGAAATCTATGACGACTTCTTATGGAGGTATACTACAATTTTGACTGCTCAATTGGCAAAATCAGTTCATTTGTCGTTATTTTTAAATTCCGTCATAATTGGACTCCGGTTCTTTGCTGTTTGATTATCCTTGGCTATTATTGTTGTTCTCCGGCATCTCGAGTCATACATAGACATTTTGGTTAGTATGTGTATGGTTTGTTGTTTGCAGGAAGTGCACCACCACTTGGTTGATATTTTGAACCCCTCCGAAGGTATATAACGTCATTCAGGTTTAAGCTGTTGAATTCTTGGAGGACATTCATGATCACCGCATCTACTAGGCATCTGGTATACATGTGCATTCATACACTTTTGTATTTATTAATATAAATAAATTATGCTAGAGTATGCCTCTTTGGTTGTTGATGTTTCCTCTCAATGTTAAAGAGAAGAGGTCATGGTTTCTAATAGCCATAGACCGCTTCACATCATTATCATCATGTCCTTGTCCTAGCAATTGGGGGTCGGCTTGATGAGTCCTGTTTTACTGATCATTCGTCTCTAATGGCATTTGATTGCTTCATATATTATTTTTAGTTAGGCTTTATGATATTGATGCCAAGCTCGGACACACTTGCAAGAGTGCAAACATGCATTTTGGTGTCAGATGTTTTCCACTAGCTTTACTTTTTCCCCCCAACAACTTGATTGAAATTGACGTAATTTACTAGTGGATGCTAATGGAGAGCAAAATGTTGGTTTTGGCTACTAGATTATTCTGTTGGACAATTCTTTGAAGATGCAAGGCAGGCTACAAGAGATATTATTGAAAGTGGCCGTGTGCCAATTGTTGCTGGTGGAACAGGATTGTATTTACGATGGTATGTACTACCCGTTATTTTGCTGTAGAGCGAAATGCGATTTCTAATTTCAATTGCAGTGAGAGATACATTAGGATTTTATGCTAACAGACTAATCTGATACTGCACATAGACTTCACTTTGAATCTTCATGACATCTGAAGAGCATGAGAACAGAAGTTCTCGACTAATGGATTTATGAGTTATGCCTGACAATGCCACATAGAATAGTGAGATGGAGCATGTGCCTTAACAGCAATTGACTGCTTGACCATATGAATGATGTGATTGATTTTGAGCCTGTTGAAGTCAAGCTATTTGTAAGGCCACTAACATAGCATGGTATGATAATTCATGTGGTAATCACTCTCCAATCTCCATAACTTTGTGATACTTGATACTCCTTATTCATGTAGCGTGTTTGCTCTATCCCATTTAACTGTCAAACACTTATACAGGATCTTCAACACATTTCATTTGTAAAATGGTGATTATTGCCAGTGACCAGAGATTGTTGGTTCGAAGTAATTTGCTTTAGGCATAGGTTAACTATCACATTGGAAATTGTAGAATATCAATCTCATTATGCATGCATTAAGATGGATGTGTTGAAAAGCACTTCTCCTGCTAACACTAAGTGGGTCCAAGGCATGTGTACGTGGCAATTTTTTCGATTTGCGCACTTGCGTTGTGACTCAGTAACAGCTCAAACTGTGTATCGGGTAACATGCAACGATCTTTTGCGCTTGCCTCTCCCTTTGGAAACTTTCTTTCTTGATGTGGTGTATCTTTCAGAATTTGTTTTTTCCCCTTCTTTTCTTTGAATCTGTACATCCTTGATCCTTGATTTTGTATCTTTCTTTGTTACGTCATTTGGTCTTTGTAAAGAATAAAGAAATCTTAGTGTTCTTTGTTTTGCCTATGATTCTTCCCACTGTATTCTAGAGCACGTTCCTGATATATTCCATCCCTACTGCATTATGGTGGTGTTCTGTTCATTTCTAATTGTCACCTTCCTATTTTATTTTTAGGTATATATATGGTAAGCCAGATGTTCCGAAAGCATCCCTGGAAATTGCTTCTGAAGTATATTCAGAGCTTAAGCTTTTAGAAAAGAATGACGATTGGGATGCAGCTGTGCAGTTGGTGATGAAAGCAGGTGACCCAAAAGCTCAATTTTTAGCAGCGAATGACTGGTATCGCTTAAGGCGTAGCCTTGAGATTATCAAGGTCAGTTCTTAAAGTTTATTTTTAGGATCATGAACTTTGGGGAGTTTGAAAGTATTTCTTTAACAACTTTATTTATGGAGTGCACTTTGATATAGTTTCGGTACGTTTTCTCAAGGACATGGGTTTTGGGAGTTGGGAAATACAAAGTTTTTAAAGTTATTTTTCTACATTTTTCTAATTGCTGTATTAGTCACTGATGCTTCTTCTTTTATCTTTCTTCTTCATTTCAGTCCACTGGATCACCTCCATCTGCTTTCACTGTACCATATGATTCTTTTAGAGGACGGTTGGATTCAAGAAAACTAGATCCCTCATATGAAGACACTTTTGCTACTGGCGGTCTTGAGAAGAACCTTTCCAAGGATCTTGACTATGACTTCATTTGTTTTTTTCTTTCTAGTCACAGAGTGGATCTTTATAGACAGATTGACTTGCGGTGTGAGGAGATGCTTACAGGTACTCTCTGCAATTGCATAATGGTATGGTAATCTATTATTTCCCAAGGAATATTGTCTCCTTGCCAAACCAATTTTACATCATGACATAGTATCATTCATTTTATCTTCAAAGAAATTTGTGCAAGTGATAGAAGGTGTTTGTGTTTGCTAATATGGTGGTATGGGTGTTTGAAACAATCAATACTTGTGCTTTCATTTGTCAACCTACTCTAGATTAGTTTATCATGCATCTCATCATCGTTTGAATCATCCATGTGAGGCATGTTTGCATCTAGATCTTTGTCTTCTTTTGTACTCTTCCTCGGCTGATGGTGTTTATCCCGAGGATGATGATGTGTTTGGGTACTATTGTGATTTGATGCTCCGATCTTCGCACGAACTCCTGGCGAATGGATAGAGGGATCAAGGGTGCAAGCTGGGGTTTGGATTTATTGATCGTGTGCCTCCTTACCACGTCTTCTGATTCTCAAGGTCAGGGGGAGAAGTTTGATGCTTTCTCCCATCGAGTCCCATTGCTACTCCCAATTCTATGCCCCTATCACGTACATCTCTCCCTCCTCACACTATCCAACACGACAATCTGCTTCAGGTACATATGGGTCCTCCTGTGCTCAACGACCCCTCCTTTGCTTTGGTACTGTTCTCCATCAACTCCCTCTCTTCTAACCCTCTTTTCCAGGTTGAATTGAGTATAGCCCAGGGGATTCTAGGCAATGATCAGGACTGTATCTCCCCTTTGGATGTCCCTCCTCTTCGAACAACCATGAGCCTGGAGAATCTCCGATCCTCTCGCTTTATCCCCAGACGACTTATAGGATTTGGTTGCAGTGATGAGAAGTAAATGATGGGTTTGCGAAGCTATCTGCCATGTCACAAGACTATTGGCATTAGTATTCGGTTACCATGATGAAGACTATATTGCCTTGTTCCAGCTGATGGAACAAAGAGGTATTTGTCTTACTCCTAAAGGTATCCAGAGGAGATCCTCGAAAGCTCCTAAGGGATGCAGAGAACTTTCCAACTTAGGAGTTCTCTCAGATGGTCAAATTCAACAAACTCCTCAGAGCAGCAGAAAAGGGAGAGGGCTTAGACTTGTGTCCTCATGAAGATTCTATCGTGGAATGTTAGAGGCTGGGATACCCTAATATGCGCATCCAGGTCAAGGCTGTCTGTAAAAAATCTAAAGCGTATATCGTGGTTCTTTAAGAGTTTGAGCTGCAAAGAATAGATAGCCTTCATTGAGTCTTTCCGGTGGTGTAGGCCTATTGAGTGGGTTTCTTTGGATTTCGTGGGGGCTTCCAAGTGTACCGGGGGTATAATCCTTTGCTGGAACCACTCTTTGTGGGCTCAGGAGGACTCATGGCTGGGTTCCTTCTCTGTTATTGTTGTCTTTAGGGATACTTAGTTGTGATTTCAGTGGGTCTTCTCTAGAGTTTATGGCCCCATCGCCCCCCTCTTTAGCCCCAAGTCTGGGACGGTTTAACCTCAGTCTCCAACAAATGGACTCTTGCCTAGTGTATTGAAGGTGATTTCAATGTCATTAGATTTGTCCATGAAAAGTCTAATAGGGGGCGGTCATGTCTAGCATTAGGGGATTTGCGGAATGCTTGAAAGCCCACAATCTTGTGGACATTCCTATGGGGGGGAATTTGATTCTCCTGGTCTAATGGTCAAGCTGCCTTGGTGATGACTCTTCTCGACAAATTTTTTGTCTCACCCCTGCGGGTACAAAAATTCCCCTTCTTGCACTAGTAAGGTCTTTCGAGAACAATCTCTGACGACAACCTGGTGCTCTTTGAAGTTGAAGCCCTCAACTGGGGGCCAAAGTCATTCCGATTCGAATTGGCCTGGCTTGAAGTTGACGGCTTCAGCACTCTGATTTCTGATTGGTGGTCCTCCTTTCAGGTTGATGGCTGTGCAGGTTTTAGATTGTTTAAAAAATTGCAGATGCTAAAGTTTAAGCTATCTTCCTGGAAACGAGAGCTCTTTGGCTAGAGGGAAAAGGAGATGGACACGCTGCTCTCATCCATTCAAGCTCCGGACTCTTAAGGAGGGAGACCTATTGATTAAGGAAGATCGTCTCCTAAGAGATAAGTTGTTACTAGACTACAAATCTCAGGTTAAGGAGGAGGAGATAAAGTGGTGCCAACACTCGAGGGTTGTTTGGCTCAAAGTTGGCGATAAGTACACTAAATTGTTTCATGCATCGCTAGCTCCAGAGCTAAGGCCAACCTTATCTCCTCCATGTCTTCTGTTAATGGTTTTATGCTAGTGGACAAGAAACCTATCTGCAAAGCTATTATGGATTTCTATCAGTCCCTTTTATCTAGCAAAGGTCTCCAACATTCCTCCCTCGATAATCTTCATTTTGACTCCCTTGATCAAGAGTTGGTTGAGTCTCTGGAGACATCTTTTAGTCTGGAGGAAATCAAGGAGGTTGTAGATGGGCTAGGGGGTGATAAAGCCCTGGGTCCCGACGGCTTTCCCTTAGCTTTCTTTCAGACTCGTAAGTCAAGCACGGAATGAGCCTTGTCAACGAAGATTCGGTGAAGTCGATGTTCCATAGACTTCACGTTGACGCTTGTTCAAACTCAAAACTGGCCTAGGAACGAAGTCACTCGATCGTTGGAGAGGAATGAGAACGGACTGGACTTTTGGGAAAAATGACCTTTTTCTTTTTGATAATGAGTTCTATTCTTTTGGCAGCCTTCCTCCTGAACTAGGTTGTACCTTTTATGCTTTAATTCCAAAATCTGATGGTGCTGATGACCTGAAAAACTTTAGGCCCATAAGCTTGACAAGTAGTCTTTATAAGATCATTGTTAAGGTCTTGAGTTAGAGATTAAGAAAGGTTCTCCCTCAGGTTTATCGTCCTTTCAGAGTGCTTTTGGAGTTGGTAGACACATTATGTACAATGCTCTGCTAACTTATGAATGCTTGGATTCATGTCTCAAGTTAGGATCGAAAGGTATTATGTGTAGATTAGATCTGGAAAATGCTTACGACCACGTTGAGTGGGCCTTTTTAGACTACATCTTGTCCAGAATGGGGTTCAGTGACAAATAGAGAGCTTAGATTCGCTTGTGCATAACCTCGGCTAAGTTATCTATTCTAATCAATGGCTCCCCCTTTGGCTTTTTTTTAATCCCCCCGTCATCCTTTCTGTTTATTATTGTATGTGAGGCTCTTAGCCACATGCCAAGTAGGGGTCAGGATGAAGGTCTGTTCGAAGGCTTCGAGGTTGTAAATTTTCCTCACCCCATCAACCATTTGCAATTTGCTGATGACATTTGATTGTTTTACGAAGCCTCTGAGTCCTAAGTTGTGACCCTAAGGATTGCCATTGGTTGGTTTGAGATGGTTTATGGCCTTCGCATCAATGTTGGGAAAAGCAAGCTTTTGGTAATCAATTTATCTGTTGATGAGATTGAATCCTTCGCAGATCTCTTAGGGTGCAAGTCTCTGCTAGTTTCCCTTCCACCTACCTTGGGCTCGCCCTCTGTTTGGGAAAGCCTTACATTCGTGGGACAAAGCATGGAGCAGATGGAAAGAAAACTATCCTCCTGGAAATGCAAATTGTTATACCTTGGAGGCCGTCTCACTCTCATTAGAGCTTGTCTTTCTAATCTCCCCATTTACTTTCTGTCCCTTTTCAAGTGCCCAAAGTCTATTTTGAATCGAATAGGTTGGCTCCGAAGGGATTTCCTATAGCAAGGGGGAGCTTCCAATGGGAAATTCCATTTAATGAAATGGTCTGAAGCGTGCAAACCCTTCTCAGAAGGGGCAGCTGGTATCAAACGTCTGGACTGGGTTAATTCCTCCTTGCTGGGTAAATGGGGTTGGAGGTTCGGAACAGAAGAAAACAGTTTGTAGAGGAAGGTAATCGCTACCAAGCATGGCAACTCTCCCTTCGGGTGGTGGACTAGGAATTCATCCTTATACAGAGCTTTGGCTTTGCAGAAATCCGTGGGTCCATATCAAGTGTCTTCATTGGCCCAAGTTTCGCTCTGTGGGATGGCTCTAGGGTGCATTTTTGGGAAGATTTATGGTGTGGAAATGCCCATCTAAAGGAAGCCTTCCCCTCCATCACAAATCTTTCCCCACGCAATGACATCTCTGTTACGAGCTGTTTTTGCTTTCAAGATAGTGGGGGAATTTGGCTTCCCCCCTTGCAGAAGAAACCTTTCCGACACAAGATTAGGTGATTTCATGTCTCTCCTTTCTTTCTTACAGGGGATTGTTCCTGTTCAAGGTGAAAAGGATTCTTTGGTTTGGATTCACTCTAGGAGCGGAGTGTCCTCAGTCCGGTCTTTCTACTTGAGCCTGTCTGCTACTTCAGCTACAGATTCCAGCCACACTCTCTATGTGTGGTCCTATGGAGCTCCTCCCAAAGTTTCGGCTTTCGCATGGCTAGGAGGGCATAATAGGATCCTTTCCATTGACAACCTTTGCAAAAAGATCGCTGATCATTCCAAACGGATGCCCGTTGTGTCTTCGTGTGGAGGAATCTGTTGACCACCTCTTCATTCATTGCTCGTTCTCTCGAGTTGTGTGGTCCGGCATTCTCAGGTCAGTTGGTGTTAGCCCGGTGGGTGATGCTCGCATCGGTCGAAGCCCTCTTTTGCCTCTAGTGGTGGTATTCTTGGTGAGAAGAAATAGAGAGCTGCCCTTTTGGCGTCCTCCTGGGTGTTGTGGCTGGATAGATATAGCCGCTGCTTTTTTAATTGTGGGTGCTTGCCTGCTGGTGTCTCCGACAAGGTTGCATTGTATGTCGGGGAGTGGGCTCTTTGACGGGTAGTTCTTAGGTTTTTTCTGATTTTCTTCTTCTCCTGTGTTTGTTTTGTTTTGTTTGTCTTATTTTTCTTGTTACTTTCTGGGCCTTTGGCCTTAATAATTTTCATCTTTCAAATAAAAAATAAAAAATGATGATGATGATGGAGCAATCAAACCTCTTAAGAGAGGAGGAGAGAAAATACACTATAATATTCACAACTCGAATTTGGTAATGGCTGTTGGAGATCATCTTCTGTAATGGTTGTGATGATTTCTCATGATCTATCCCTTTGATCTTTTATTGCTTTTTTGCCTCTTCTTAACAAAATTGGATAATCTTCCAAAAAATAAGTAAATAAATAACAATAACAATTTTCAAGTCCTTTTGGTCTTGGGGTGAAGATATCAGCTAATTGGTCACTAGTTGGGCTATATATCCCAATTGTATGATACCAGGACCCTCCTAACAACCTGAAGCATTTGGCTCTTTAGAATGAGTTAGGTAAGGGAGTTAGATTCACTTTTGCTTTGTTCCGACATACTTTTTTGCTATCTCTGACCACCCATCCGTACATAGTTTATTCCTGCATACCTTTAATGTAAGTTACATGCCTAGATCTCAGATAATTTGCTTACAATGATGTCATGTCAATATTAATATTTGTAGAGCAGCGTATAAAGTAGAATTGCATAATCTTAATTGAAGATTCAACTAGAATTACATAATTTTTTTAAGTTGCATCTCTTAATTTTGTTTCTTGCATCTCATATTTGTATTCGTTTCCTCTCATGTCATGTGCAATTAGATACTGTTGAGCGTTGATATTTGTAACAATCATTGATTTATTTAGAACACAGAGCCTTGTTCTGATACTCATGTCAAATTAGGTTAATTCAGTACTGCTTTATTAGGTAATGTCAGATTAGGTTTATACAATGCTGCTATGTTATTCTGTCATTCTCACTCTTAAAAAAAAAAAAAAAAAAATTGAAATCAGATTCTTTTGCAACTTAGTCATTCTTTTGCAACTTACCACTACGGATTCTGAACAATTGAAATCAGAAACATGATAGAAACTTTCTAAATTTGTAATTTGTATCCCCAAAATTTTCAGCATTCCTCAATCGCGTCCAATAACCCTATGACCAATTCTAGATTTCATGTGTAGAGATCTCCCTTAACCAATATCCATCCTCCTTGCTTGAGACCTATACCCAAAGTAATAATGGGATGTGAATTGCCTGTAACCAGGGGTTACAGCAATCCCCTGTAACCCTTGATAAGCCCAATGATAGTGCATGTTAGATGCGGGATCCACATAAAAAGCAGAGATTTTAATGCCTGAAATGATGAATTTGCGTTTTTCACTGTGGGCCCATATTTGATGCGAGTACATGGTTCTTTTTCATTGGACCACATCAGGGGTTATAGAGGATTCCTGTAACCACAATTTTCGTCTGTAATAAAATGTACCTTATTCGTCAAGAAAACTGTCAATGCACCTTTGCACATTCTATACCCACACGAAATATTGGGTTTGATGTTGAATGACTTTGTAACTATAATGGAGTAAGATGATCCATTTGAGATAGGTTCTTTGTTGTTCACGATTGCTTGTGTTGTTCCTAAGAAATTGGTATGTATGTGACTTGAATTGCAAGCCACAGGATTTTGACAACACTCCTTTGTTATTGTAGGAAGTAAGGGAATTCTATCAGAAGCTACACAACTTCTTGAAATGGGTCTTCTTCCAAATATGAATTCTTCAACTCGAGCAATTGGATATAGACAAGTATGTTACTTCCTTTTGTAGTTTATATTCCAGTTCGTGCATCTTCATTGTATTCTCTGTATGGTGACCGTTGTTCGAAGCATCCCCGATATCATTGAAATATCCCCGATATTATCCATATCTCCATCTTGGCGATACCGATAACACTGGTAGTTTCAGAAATTCCAGGTATTTATCAAAATGTTGCTTGTATTGTCAATGTATCGATATCACTAACGTACTAATATTTTCAACTGTGTAAATTCCCGCCGCTTGTATGGTCAGTGTATCGGTGATATTTCGATAATATTGCCAAAAATTCCATTTCAAAATTTTTTTATGGGCACACGGTTGTCTGTAGTGTTCACTTTGTCAACGATGATATTGTAATATTATCATTATCGCAACATGAGCGATGTCGAGGCCATAATCTTTCGTTTCCTTTCTAGTTTTTGACGATTTTTCAGTGAAATATCGCGTGTTGTTGATATTCTGAAATATTTATGGATGTTTGGATGCAAGGTTGGATGGATAGATGGGATGGTTGGATTGATTTCTCGTGACAACACATGCTTTTAGGCCCCCCATTAAATGGAAACTTATTATGTATGCATTCTTTTTGCAATTTCTTGACTCCTAAACATGCGAATATGTGTATTTTAGCATCTCCTCAAGTTTCACTGAAAAATCCCATCATTTTCCACATGTTTCCCCAATGTTCCCTGCATTTCCGGTTATCGACAATATTATCAGCGTTATCGGTATTGTTTCCGTATACCTGGCCAACGAAACTTGTAGCAATACTGATACTTCGAACACTGATTACAGCTATGATGAACACACTATTTATTTATCTGTCTTTGGTGAGCAGAATGAGCATTCTTATTTGAGGTAGCCTAGTCTATTTTCCATATATTATTTGCTCCATTGTTCATTTGCAGTAGTTCTAGCCTTGATTCATTAATTGCTACTATTTCAACGCACCACATCAGTGGAGGAAGAAAAACAAAAGATAGAAACTCTAGGAATCTATTCATTTGATTTACCTTCCCATCATGTTAGTAAATAGGGGATCCTGTAATCAATTCAGGTATTGGCTATTGGGCCACATCAGGTGTTACAAGGGATTTTTGTAACCTGGGGTTACATGCAATTCGCTTCCCTTTCGATATTGGTTTCAGTCATGTCTGAGTTCAGAATTGGTATCAAGTCTTAAAACTTTGGACTTGCACTAGAACGATATATATATATATATATATATATATATATATATATATATATATATATATATATATATATATATATATATATATATATATATATATATATATATATATATATATATATATATATATATAATGTGTGTGTGTGTGTGTGTGTGTGTGTGTGTGTGTGTGTGTGTGTGTGTGTGTGCGTTGCTTGTCCTTGTTATATCAATCTAACCTTCCATTGGCAGATTTTAAATATCAATGATATAGATTGCTTTGGTGTTCATGATGCTTTATGCTATATTTGCCACAGGCAATGGAGTATTTGTTACGGTGCAGGGAACAAGGGGGTGGTAGTTCTGCTAGGGAGTTTTATTCCTTTTTATCTGAATTTCAGAAAGCCTCGAGGTTAGCTGTTGTTGTTTAACAGTGTTGCATTTAATGTCTTATTTATTTTCATCTGTAAGTAGATCTGTGGCAAGGCTGAAGTACAAAACTAAAAGAGATACATTTTAAGGAGAACGTTGTTCTAGCTTTTGTTCCATCACTATGTTAGGAAAGGTGACCAATGCTATGTGTGGATTATCTATTCTACATATAACGTGTGTAGCTTTTGGACATTTTTTCCCTTGTTATTAGTTGTGGGGAGGGGAAAATCCTTCACTTTTTTCATTCATGTAGCCCTTCAACTCGAGGGTATTTTTGTCCTTTCAACTCTTTCCCAGGATTAGCCCACACCCACTTCTCTTCTTTGTGTGTAGCCTGCATGGAAGGCGTAGTGTTAGGGAGCCTGTGCAACAAAGCTGTGATGAATCTGTAATATCCACAACATACATCTGTTATGCCAGATCATGTTAGGATCTCGGCCCAAAAACAAGGCTGATCTAAAACATGGGTGGGTTATAGCGCCAAAAAAGTGGGCATGGGTTGCCCAACATCCAAATCCTCCTCTTTTTCTCTCTCCTCATGTAGCCCTCATGCGTGTATCTGCGCCCTTTCCCTCAGGCTCTCTCCAATTTTCTGTCCGTACTCTCCACGTGTTGCATATGTCATAACCCCAGTAGGCAGTTTTGTCTTTTACATCCAAATTCTGGCTTTAAGCATCTGAAGAATCTTCTTTATTGCACAGCTTCAATTTGTGCTCGGACTTCCCAAAATTTAATCATTTATTTATTGTAGACCTACATTTCCTTCTGAAGCATTTTAGTAGATTGAAATCCGTGAAATAAATCTAATCACTGTATTTTTAGTAATGTCATATATCTCCTCTCTTGGATGTAATTCTATCTTGATAGTTTATCTGAACTTTATCAGTTCATTTATTTGCTTCGCCTACTTTGGTTTTTCTACATATCCCATTCTAGGGTCTCTCAAATTATCATATCCTGTGCTGCAAGGACACTTCTATATCTTTTCTTCTTCTTCTTTTTACTGTGCACTTTATCACTCCAGTTTTTGTGCGTGACCAGATTTTATATTTTGTGCATGCCCCATTCATCAAAACACATATCCATGTGTGCATGCCAACAACTCGTATAAAGAACTTTAATTGTTGTTATCTTTTTTATTTATTTTTTATTTGTTATAACTTTTACATGTAAATAGTTAATTTTGAGTTTTATTTATTATTGTTATTAATTTTTTTTCTTGAATATTTAAAATAATTGTATGGATATGTTGGTGAATCTGACTTTAAAAGGCAAACCTGTTGGTGTATGTAAAAGGTACATAGGTTATATTGCATTATTCTTGTACGTTCTTTTTAAGCTTATACTGTTCCCTTTTTCTTGATAATTAACTGACATACTTTGGTCCATTACGTACTTATATCTTTTCTTGGTTGATTTCTACAGGAATTTTGCAAAGAGGCAAATGACATGGTTTCGTAATGAGCTGATTTATCACTGGCTAGATGCTTCACAACCCTTGGTTAGTCACCTTCATTATACTTCTTAGTATCGATTTATTTTGCATCCAACTAGTTGGATGATAGGTTACTGCCTGACTGGCGAATAAATGCCAACCTGTCAATTGGGCATGACCTTCAACCTGTCCAACAGGTTGGACCAGAAGATGATCCACTCATTAGGCATATCGAACCATAAAAAACAATGGAACACCAATCTGATCCAAAGTACGGGTGTGGCCTCCTCATAAGAGGACAGAGCTTATTTTACATCGAGTGATCTTCAAGGTGGGACCGACCATTTGACGGGTTGGATATTGTTCAAACCTGACATGTTGGCACTTATAGTTGACTCTAACCTAGCAGTCCAACTAGTTGTGTGCTTGACCGGATCCAATGTCCTTTGGAGGCATGAGAGTTACTGTGCTTCCACATGATTGCTGCAAATATTGCATACATGGACTGGATAGACATCAAAACTGTCCATTTATAGGTCAAATAATGGATAGGCCATAGCCGAAAAGTCAATATTTGGATAAATCCTAACCCTTCAATGGGTGGCACTGAAAGGGACAATAAAAGACAGATCAGCAATGGCTCGCATTGGTCCAGTACTACAGTTATCGGATAGTAAGGACAAGTAAAAGTAGTAGTTTATTTGGGGTCAATCAATGGCTGAGCCCAAGTAATGCCTGGTTCAGATCATAATAACATGCCATGTGTACAGTACATGATGTAGAGAACATGCCTCCTGAGGCAGTGGGTCAGCTCCCATAAATATAAAATGTATCTTTAACAATGAAGGCATTACCTTGCTATCTTGTAGCAGGATTATAATCATACAACTACTACTCACATCTATTCACCACACGACCATTGAGACTGACCATCTCCCTTCCAACTGAAATTGGCAAAGTGATAGATTTTACAAACATCAGTCTCATGATGGCATAAAATGTCAATTGAAGGCTAAAAGCCAGGTCCTATATCTACTATTATGACCCAGCTTGTGCAAGACTAACAAGAAACTCATTTGGCAGGAAAAGGTGCTCAACTTCATCCTTGATGCATACCATCATGAAACTGGACAGTTGGTGGTGCCTGAATCTCTTAGAATGGAGAAGGATGTCTCCAGTCGTAAGGAAACCATTGAACTGAAATCCTACCGTCCTAAAAATAGGTATAGAGAAAGCTCCTCTTGAACACGTGACCATTTTATTTTTTTTTAAAACCATTGGACAGAGTAAACTGATTCTCGTGAATGCAGGTATTTTGTCAGGCATGAAGATTGTTCTGAGATTTTGGATTGGGTAAAGAGAACCCAAAGGCAACTGAATTCGGCCTGGTCTTGACATGGGTGATTGCAGTCAGAAGTTAGTTTGGAGGCTACATCTACAGAAAATTGAGGGTTGGGTACGTATGTCTTTTCTTAATTTATGTTATTCAGTGTATTATGGATCCATGTATTGCAATGTGCCTTTTTATTATTATTATTATTAAAGCATGGAAATGGAATGCCTTCTATAGTTGAGGAACCCACTCCTTCCTTTTGCCTTTTGGGCTTCTGCACGAGTCGGATGGTCCGAAGAGGCCTATATTTTATCTTTGAGCAATTAGCACACATTTTTTCCCCAAGATTTCTAGTGCTCCCGAATATATTTTGATTCACTGTAAATGGCAATTCTGAATGTACTTCTTAGAGACATTGTCATTAGCAATATTTAGATAAGTTTCAATTTTCTCGTCATCATAAATTCCTCATGATGAAATTGGACAATGCTTACACTCCAAAATCATAATTTCTCATTGATCCTCATCACGTCATTGATGTGAAAAATCTGATTTCAGATTGAGTTGGGAGTGTTGGGTAGAATTATATCTAACCGTATCTGCCCGTAGAAGTTGTGGCAAACCATGCTATTTATCCAGTAGGGCATGGGTTGATGCTAAAAATTGTAACCTTCAAAGAATGATATCGAAAGTTGTTATTGCAACAAACAAATGAAGTAGTTTCTATTCATTAAAAGTTGTAACCTCAGTGCATTATTAAAAGAACAATGAAAAGAAATTTGTAAATTTATAAAATACAAGAAACATAACTGAAGTAGCTTCTCAAAATTGAAGTAGCTTCTCAAACTGATGTAGCCCATATGGTGATAGTTCACCGCCACTCCAACATGGTGGTGACTCTCCAACCGCACACCTATCACAGTTTGACTGGGTGGGCTTTTAATCACCACTGCTCCCTACAGTGGGGTCCACTGGAGCTTGTGGACAAAGCTGATACTTGTACTTTCCCTTCATCAAGGTCTGTGTGACTCGATCAATTGGTTAGATGGCAAATAAACAGTAGGGTGGGGCCAGGAAGGTTTCAACGGCGGAAATTCATTCACCACTATTTCATGGGGGGTGGGGCCCACTTGAACTTTGAATCTGGTTCCTTTATGTGGCTGGGCCACGATGACGCCCGAGTGACCTTACAGTCAATTAGATGGCAAATAAACATCATGGTGGGCCCCAAAGGAAGATTTAACGGTGGGTCCTCTATCTACACTATTTCTTGTGGTGGATGTTTCATCAGCACTGTTTCTTGGGGTGGGCCCAGAGCGGTTTTGGATCAAGGTTGTCCCTTCTCCCAAGTTTATGTGACCATAACAACAGGTGAGAGGGCACATCACCATCATTGTGGGCCCCATAAGGAGATTCAACAGTGGGAGCCAATCACCAGAATTGCCTATGGTCCTACCCTAGATCAAAAGGTCTTCCCTTCCAAAAGGTCTGAGTGAAAAAAAACAGAATGGTGGGTCCTACATAAGGGTTTCAAGGTTAACAGAAAACCATCGCAGCTTATATTTTGCGGTCCATCAAGCTTTGGATCTGCCCCATCTGTGGGCCCTGCCCCCACGTCCAGGTCCAGGTGACCGTATGGATAGGTTCGATGACAGACAGACATCACAGTGGGCCCCACAAAAGGAGTTTCAATGGAGGAAAATCCAGCACAATTTTCTGTGGTATAGCCCACCTGAAATTTAAGTCTTGATTTTAAGCCCGCACCTTGAAGTGAGCTGGTACAAATGGCGGGATGATGTGTGTAAAACTCATGCATCAAGGTGGGCGTCCCAGTGTGAAAGAAAGTGGGCTCAGGAAGATTTCAATGGTAAGAGTACAATCACCACCGTTTTCCATGGTGTGGTGCCTGCAAAGCTTTTAGATCAAACTGGCATTTATGTTTTCACTTCAACCAGGTATAAGTGACCTTAATCAAAAGGTTTGTTAGCATAAAAAGCATCACGGTGGGCCCAGGGAGTGTTTCAACGGTGGGAATTCATCCACCATTGCAACATGAGATGGGCCCACGTAAGCTTTGCAACAAGCTGATATTTATGTTTTGGCTGTACCGAGACCCCACGTGGCCATATCCACGGGTTGGTTGTCAAAGAAAAAGTATGGTGGGCCCCACCGAAAATCTAAGGATGGGGATCATACCTCACTATTTTATGCGCTACAGTCCACTTGAACGTTGGATCTGCCTCATATCTAGCCCCGGGCCCTGAAGTGGGCTAGAAAGTTGGATGGATGGTGTGTTGCCAACACACGTGCCATAGTGGGCCCAAGGAGGATTTCAAGGGCAGGTGCTCAATGACCACAGTTTTCAGTGGTGTGGCCCACTTTCAGCCTTGGGTCTGCCACGCCTTAGGGCCCAAGTTCTGAAATGATCTGGAAAAAATGGATGGACGGCAGTGATGAGACAAGTAAATCGAGTGGGTCCTGTTACTCTGGGTGGTTCACATCAAAGGTTGGCCCCACATGATGGAGAGTGGATGTAAGGGGACCAAGCATACTTGAATGATGGAGAGTGAATGTAAAGGGGACCAAGCATACTTGAGGGATAAATACCTATGATATTGGAAACCAAACATACTTATCTACTTATTGGCTGATAAGTATGTTGTTTACCAAACATATTTATCTATTTAATAAGTAGAAATCAAGATAAGTGGCTTATCTGATAAGTAGCTTATTTTAAGTAACTTACAATCCAAACGGGCCCTAAATGATATTTTTTTTTAATCTTTTGTAGTACTAGCATGGTGATATTAAAATATCTCAATTTTATGGTGATATTAACTTGAAAATAGTAAAAACCTTAAGGAATTTGTTATATAAATATATGTTTAAATTTTAAATTTATTTATTAATTTACAGTAAATATTTTTTTTCCCCATTTTCAGTGACTTTTCCTGATAATATCCAGAGAAAAACCTCAAAATTGAAAACCTCTCAAGAAATTGGTTAGAACAAGATTTATCACTTTGGTTTCCACTATGAAAGAAAACCACAATTTTAAATTTCATGAAAAAAATTCCATGTGCATGAAAAACCAAGAAAAACCAGTTTGCATGGTTATGTATTATTTTTCCGAAGAGAGTGCTGTTTCCCAGAACCCTATCTTCAAATACGTAACATAAATGTAACTGTGCATGGGTCCGGAACGTTCATCAAGGATCTCCCCTGGTGCATGTGTCCTATATTAAAAAACAGGCTGGCCTGCTTATGGGGCAAGCTGCACGCCCGTGTTGAATATTGATAGTTGTTGTTGTTGTTGTTGTTGTTTTTTTTTTTTTTTTTATTTCTTTTTTCTTTCTTCTAGCCATCTATTTCTTAATGCATGTGCTTCCTGTTTGATACATGGACCCAGTGGATAATTTGGGGCCAAGGAACATCCAGCGTAGGGATTAGAGGTGGCAATGGGTCGGGTCGGGTCGGGTCGGGTTCGGGTCGGGTCAAGTTCAGGTCGGGTCGTTTCCACCTCAACCCTAACCCGACCCAAATTGAATCCGGGTTGGATTTTCCTAACCCTTACCCAACCCAAATTAAATCAGGTCGGGCCGGGTTGACCCACATTTTAATGATCAACTAACTAATTTGTAGATTAAACTAAATGCATATGACATTAGCATTCAATTGAAAACCAAACCATCTATGTTTAATAGGTACATGAGTGCATAGGAAATGGCACTGTGATGTCGACCTCATGGGAACTTTCATGAGATTGAGCTGTGTGGGCCCACCATGATGTGTGTCAAACATCTACCTCATTAGTCAGATGCACCATTTCATGGTGGGCCACGGGCTTAAAAATCATGTCAATCCATGACTTAGATGGGCCACCCCACATAAAAAAGTTGAGAGGGGTAATCCGCCCACTAAAACCTTCATGATCGATTTTTTAGCCCACTGATCATGAGATGTGGTTCACAAATCCAGCCCATCCATTGTATGTGTCCCACTTGGATGAGGGGTCAGACCAAGTTTCAGCCACATCCAAAACTCAAGTGGGCCCCACCTAGTGTTTTTAGATGTTTTAGGCATGTCTTCGCATGGTTTTAAATGGTATGGCCCACAGGAGTTCTGTATACGGATGATTTTTGGAATATCCCATGACCTAAAGGGGACCTATCAAATTCACGGTATTGATGTCTAACATGTGGGGCCCACACAGCTCTTTCCATGAGGTAGACTTAATAGTACCACTCGATAAACTGATGTTTTTTATAGAGTATTTCTATTATGTAAATACTGAAAGAGAAAAATAAATGGATAGAATGGATCAGTGCAGATTTAAAGCATACCTCTTTAAGCATCAACATAGTTAGAGTAATGGGATTATGCTTCAGACACATTGATCAAGTTTATTGAATTAACAGACATGTGGACCATTTTAGCAAGGTGTGTGAGAGAGAAAAAAAAACTATGTATTATTTAACTAATTAGAAAATCAGTATATAATAGTCTTAGGGACCACCATAATGTTTATTAAATTGACAGACATGTGGACCGTTTCCAGCTGGGTGTGAGAGAGAAAAAAAACTATATGTTATTTAACTAATAAGAAAATCAATATATAATAGTCTACTTAACCCCTATATGATTTGGGTCGGGTCGGGTCGGGTCACCTTTAACCCTAACCCGACCTATAAAAATTCAATTCGGGTCGGGTCAACCCAAAAATTGAATTCGGGTCAAATTTGCCAACCCTAAATTAGAAAAAACCGGGTCGGGTCAGGTCGGGTTAGCGGGTCGGGTCGAATTTTGCCAGGTCTAGTAGGGATTGCCCAATGAACATCCACAACCTGCACCCATGAAATGTGGCGTTGGGAGTCAGCATTCCTTTATTCAGATTTTGCACAAAATAACATAAGTAATTTCCATTAACAATTGCCAATACCATTACCTGTTTTTATCTGTTTCTTTCAACGCTTTGCCTGCTGATATTTTATGTACTGTGGACCATAGTTCAAAAACCTTATATGTGTGTGTGTGTGTGTGTGTGTGTGTGCGCGCGCGTGTGTGTGCCCGTGCGCGCGAACTATCTAAAATGTTTGATTCACGTAAAATTTAGCTAAGATCATGACCTCTAAACTCATTGGCTTTTTATTAAAAATTACAACCCACCAAGTCAGTGACTGGAGTCAAGTCACCCTGAGTCAAGCCAGTCAACTCGAGGGGCATAGTCAATCCTCGATCAAGTCACACAGGAGTGAGTTTCCCAGTAACTTGGGCTCAAAATCTCGCTGAATTAACTGGGCCAAATTTCAAGTCTGAGTCACCGAGTTTTAGAGCGATGTGAACGGATCATGTGAAAGGGCGAGAAGAAGGATACATTCTTTGAGAAATGGGAGGATTTTTGTGACGCTTAGCCCACAGTTGAAAGCAACAACTGATGACTCGTTATCCACGTGATTGGTGGCCTTTGAATGTATGGAAAGTGAAAATGGTTGGCGTCAATGGTCATCAGGAAAAATCAATAGCAAGGATCATCTATGGAGAGGACAAACATCAGTCCGATCTGGATCCATAGGTCGGGTTGGGGCTAGCCTGAGCCCAAAAACTCCAGCCTGAACACGATCTGCAGCCTATTATCTCATGGGCCGACCCAGTGCCAGTACCTAACGCAGGATTTAAGTATAGAATATGGGGCTATAGATATCCCTGCCCTGTCCAATTGGTGGAAACACGCGAACGCATACATCATGTCTATCTAGACTTATCATCCGGTAACAGTCTCGGGTTTGGGACTGTGTTGGGTTGGGTCAAGCTATATGGGTTTGGTTCTGGGTTTTGGACCGGGTTGGGTTGGGTCAAGCTATAAGGGTGGATCAGGTCAGGTAGGATGCAACCTGAGCCTGATCCATTACTTAAAAAAGAAGTACATTTTCTAACACGAACCTGACCCACTATCTATTGAGCTTGGCCCAAAACCACCTCAGAAGCTGATTGGGTCAGTTGAACTGCTGGCCCACCATCCCATTGCCAATCCTAGCCACTGCCATGTACATGTGGCATGTAGTTAATCAAGCATGCCTGATCAGATTGCGTCTCTTTCTCTATTGACCAGAGACTTGGGCGTCGATGCTAGGAATCAGTCTTTTCATACCCAATTCTCTAATCTTTTCACTAATGAGGTCTGGTAGTTCCAAACGTGCCCTTTCCACATTAGAAAACGCTTGCCTGACTTTCATACGGATGTGGGTGTTGCTCTTGCTGATATGACTGGACGACTTCATGTGGGTAAGATCCACCCTGTGCATCAGGTGTGCCACCCTGAATTTGAATTCGGGCCTAAAAATCAGGTCGATACAACACCCAGGTTGGCTACGCTATGGGAAATATTTGAGATGGGATGAAAGGAGAAAATATCATATTGATCCAAAACTTGTGGCCCACATAAGGTTTTTAATGGTCACAATCACTGTTTCCTATAGTGTGGTCCACATGAAATTTGTATTTGCTTTATTTTTTGGAGCATGTCCTAAAATAAGCTGTAAAAGCAGATGGACGGCATGGATATACAATGAATACGTGGAGGTGGGCCCTACGTTCAGGTCCCATCCACATAGCTGGTTCCGCGGTGGCAGGAAGCGGCGTACGCGGATTGTGTAGCGAGGAGCTGACCACCCTATGACGTGGTGTGGATTCTCTGCGAGGCCCACTGTGATGTACCATCTCATTTTAGATCATGAGCTCAAAATTGAAGCATATCCAAAGCTCAAGTGGATCACACTACAGGAAATGGTGGGGATTGAATGCCTACCGTCCAAAACTTCTTGGAGGCCACAGAAGTTTGGGATCAAACAGATAATTGTGTTTTCCCTTCACCCAGGTCTGAGTGACCTTATGAACAGGTTGGATGACAAATAAATATCACTGTCGACCCTAGAAAGATTTCAACAGTGGAAGTAATTATCCCCACTGTTTCTGGTGGTGTGGTCCATTTAAGCTTTGGATATGCTTCAATTTTTGGCCCATGCGCTGAAATGAGCTGAAAAATTAGATGGACAGCGTGGATCAAACACATATATCATGGCAGGCCCCATAGAATCATGAGCGGAGCCACGTAGGGGCGAGGGTGCCCCACCTGAACTTTTTTTTCTCTCTCTCTTTTCAATGAAGTCCCACTATTTAATTGAGTTGTGGTACACTAGAGCTTTGGATCTGCATGATGTTTGAGCTCATGTCCTAAAATGAGCTGAAAGAAATGGATGGACGGCATGGATGAAACACATCTATCATAGCCTATTCTATAGAACTCATCCACTTGAACACGCAATTGTAGATAACAGGCCGTAGAGGACGCGGATTTAAGCCCAAGCCTTCTGCGTTCCTGCCTGGGACCTAGTTGGGGCCTACTGTGATGTTTGTGAGAAATCTACCCAATCCATACGTTTTGTGATTTTATTTTAGTACAGGAGAATAGAAATGAACTGGATCCAAGACTTAAGTGGGCAGCACTTAAGAAAAAAGTGGGTAGAAAAATTCCTACAGTTGAAAGCTCTTTGGGGTCAGCAGTGATGTTTCTATGCCATCCATACGGTTCCTGACGTCATTCACACTTGGATGAACTGTAAACACAAATATTAGCTTGATTCAAAAGTTTGCGGCACAAGGATATTTCAACCATGGATTGAGATCCTCGTTTTCGGCCCACTTAAGTCTTGAATCTGGCTCATTTTTTGTCTCATGTCCTAAAATGAGCTCACAAAATAGATGAACATGGTGGAAACATCACAGTGGGGCCTACCCAGGTCCCTAGCGGAACTCGCTGGGAAAGGCTTCCGTAGGAAATACTACCCCCACAGAGGGGCG
This sequence comes from Liriodendron chinense, assembly GCA_003013855.2. Lineage (NCBI taxonomy): Eukaryota > Viridiplantae > Streptophyta > Magnoliopsida > Magnoliales > Magnoliaceae > Liriodendron > Liriodendron chinense. Next base: position 1,249,073 of record PVNU02000440.1, on the reverse strand, counting down.
CGGATTAACAGCGAAAGCCTTGTGCAGGAAGTTCTTCCGCTGGTAAACTAGGTGGTGCCACAGTGATTTATTTTGATAAATCCACCCCGTCCATCAGTTTGGGGAGATCATTTTAGGATATCAGAACAAAAATGAACCGGATCCAAGACTCAAGTGGGCCTCACTAAAGGAAAAGTTGGGTAGGTAAATTACTACCGTTGAAAACTCCCTGGGTCCACAGTGATGCTTATATGACATCCATACTGTTCATAACGTCACTACTACTGGGATGAACTGGAAACACGAATATTATTCTGATTCAAAACTCCTATGGCTCCACAAATATTTTAACTGTGGATGTTCAATCCTCACGTTTTAGGCCCACTGGAGTCTTGGATCCGGTTCATTTTTGTTCTCTTGTCTTAAAATTAGCTCCCAAAACTGATTGACTGGGTGGATTTATCAAAAAACATCACTTTGGGCCCACGTTGTTCCCAACAACGCAGGAAGGCTTGCGCAGGAAATCCGCGCCCCCACGAGAACGGATTAGGTGAGACCCCGCCTCACCCAAGACCGTGCAGCCCTTAATATGGGCCCCACATTGATGTATATATTATGTATCCACGCCGTCCATCTGTTTTTCTAGATCATTTTAAGATATTATCCGAAAAATGAAACAGATCCAATTATCTGATGGATCATACCATAGGAAACAATATTTATTGACCATTAATGGGCGACATAAGTTTTGGATCAAGATAATATTTGGTTTTTCCCTTCGTCCGTGCTTATGTGAGCTTATCAACAAATTAGATGGTAAATAAACACCACAAATATATTAGTATGTGACAGCGTGGATGCATAATACATTCATCAAACGTTGCACGAATGTTAAAAAAATCATGGGCTGCACTCTTGGGTGAGGCAAACCGGCCCCACCAGGACCTAGTTCAATCTCAAATGTTGCCCCCTCTAGAAGAAAATCCTGGCTCCGCCCCTACATAGAATCCACACCATGCTGCAGTGTAGTGAGCTCCTCGATACACAATCTGTGTCTGTAAGTGGCAAGGAAATTTAAAAGATTAAGTGGGTGATCTATGTCCTTCGTCAGGTGGGGCCAGTTGTGAACATACTCCAGGCAAATAGTTAGGGGAATGAATTTGGTCAGGTCCGATTAACACTGAGTTCCATCAGACCGTGGCTTCATTTCATTGGCCTTAACCTTGACCTATAAAGCTTAACTGGACACCCTTTCAAAAGTTGGTGGATCTCTCTCTGGCATCTACAAACCAATGAAACATTGCCATACCATCGCCTGATTGGACTTGATTTTTTATATTCAACATTCGTGTGACTCACCCAGTTTTGTTCACATGTAATTCACTCCGTCCATAAAGTGCCCCGTCTAATTTGCACTGTACATCACAAAAATAAGACGGATACAAAACTCAAGTGTGCCGAACAATGTAAAATCAGGTCTAAAACCTTTTAAGTTCAAGCAGTGTGTCCAACCTAAGTTTTGTTTGTGATTGATTTTTCATGAGTCTGTTCATCTTGACCGGGCTCACCTGATAAAAGGTTTTGATGGAATATACAGACCATGGTGGGCCCTGGAAACAAACCTCTTGTTTGGTGAACCGGGCGTTTTATTCACTGCGTACAGCGGGTGTTGTAGAGGATTCCGGTCTCTCATTGTTAACCAAGTCAAAAGCCTAAAATCAGATTGGTTGGAATTGAACGATTCTGATCGCTGATTCTTGGATCCTTGTTTCCTTAACCGTCCAAACAAATGTCCGCCAATCCAGGTGTAAAACTGGCCAGTGGTGAATTTAATTTTTTTTTTTTTTTTTTTTTTTTTTTTTTTTTTTTTTTTTTTTAACGTGGGACCTTCATCATGTGGAGTACACAGTGAATATGCCTTACTCTGAAAGTAAGCTGACTTATTGTTTTGGGCACATGTGAACACAAATGGACGGTTAGAAAAAACAGCCATCGTATTCAACCAATACGTGTGGCCGACATACCAGCAGAGTGGCCTGACTTTTAGGACGGTGCATGGTTTGGTTGGCATGGGCCATGGGGCCACACCTTTAGATGGTAGCGTGGCATATCTTGCACGTGCATCACGACATGGTGTGGTATGGCATGGGGCCACACCCAGTAAGATTTCAAGAGTGGGCGTCATTGTCCCACCGCTTTCTGTGGTGTGGTCCACGTAAGCTTAAGGACCTGTCTCATTTTTTAGCCTGTGCCATAAAATGATGATGCAAGAAGAATAAATGATGCGTATATAATACATGTTATTATCAGTGATTCCAAACATCATTAATTGGTGCGGATTCATATGTCTAATCAATGGCCACTCATAGGAAGGGCTCAATCTAGAATGGAATTTATCAGCCAGTTTATATTTGTCTCAGGGTGTCCAGGACAATCCCTGCCCTCAGTAATAATTATGTTTCTCTAATCTCATTCCACTTAATCCCTATTATTAACGTGCGCCAAATAGGCCCTAAGAGATGAAGAGCATCTCATCAAGTCTAAGTCTCCTATCTTCTTAGTATATGTAGTCCTCGGCCAAAAAATATGAAATGAGCAACATCCTTCAATGATGTCCCCTTAACTTTTTGGAGAAAAGTAAGGAAGCTAAATACAAAAAAATTTTAAACCTGAAACTTTTTTAAATTAAAAAAATAACTTATACATATCACTTATTGAAGCTTACTTATCTCAATTAAGTTAATTATTATTATTATTATTATTATTTTGTTAGTCATGCTACACACCCACCTTGTTAGCTAGGTAACCCACTCACACAGTTAGTCCACCTATGCACCCACCCACCGGAGTTAGGGTGTCTCCTTAGCACTCGAACTTAAGACTTGCCCTTGAAACACTCAGGTGTCTTCCAGCGCTGAGAGCGGATTAGGTGAGACCCCGGCTTCACCTAAGAGGGTGCGGCCCTTATCGTGAGTTTGCTATGGGGCCCACCTTATGTATGTATTATGTATCCATGCCGTCCTTCCGTTTTTTCACATCATTTGAATCATTATACCACAAATTAAGCAGATCCAATTATCAGGTGAACTATACCATGAGAAACAGTGGTGATTGCCCGTCCTACCATTAAAAACTTCTCAGGGAGCTCCTTAATGTTTATGTAGTGTTTATTTACCATCCAATCTGTGGATAAAGGTAAACAACAAATATCAGATTGTTCCAAAGCTCTTGTGGCCCATTAATGGTCAATCACCACTGTTTCTTATTGTATGGTCCACCTGATAATTGGATATGCATGATATTTAATTTAGTGCCCTAAAATCATGTGTATAAACATTTAGACAGTGTGGATACATAATATATACATCAAGGTGGCCCCACGGTGAACCTACGTAAGGCCCGCACCATCTTGCGTGAGTCCGGGGTCGCACCTAATCCGCTCCCCTTCCAGCTGGGCTAGCAGTGAGATGACACAATAAGTAACTTAATTGCTGCCAACTTATGTAGCTGTAGCGGGCCTAAATGTATGGAGTGAATGTTACAAGGCTACTACAACCCCATCTTGATGGATCATAGGAGTGAGCTGTCATGACTTTATTTGAGATCCAACCTGCTTATAAGTTTCCATATACATGACCTAAAATGATCTCTCCAAAATGGACGGTGCTGAATTCTCGTAAACATCACAGTGGGGCCCACGACGTCTCTTGGCATGCATGAAGTATCATTAATATTTTTTATGTCACACGCACCCGCACCACACACACTTGCCAAATGACACTCATCCCTTGAAGCATGGAGCCGGACCGGAGCTTCATTTGTACATGGTACACCATAAAAACAGAAAAAAGATAGATACAATCTTCACACTAAGGTAGAGGAAACAGTGGATCGGAACCGTTCGTCTGGTGGGGATCCTACACATTTAATTGGTGTACTTCAAATGAACGGTAAACAACACGAAGTTGTTTAATGATCTGCATTTAGTGATGAAAAGACAAACTGACAACTAGGATCACAATGGACCAGATCTATCCATGGTTGAACCTACTAGGTGGGCCAGTATCATATTAAGATGGAGTGTAATCTAACATATCGTATCACATTCCGATCGCGAGCGATTCTGACAAGGTCGCCACGTCATCAGTAGCCTTCTCGTTTGGCATGGGGACTTTATAGCAACACGACAAGGTAACTGCTGACGTGGCCATGTCTTATTTAGAGCTCGTCACGAAAACGAAAATCTAATCGGGTTTCTCCCGCGCAACCAGACCAGGCCATAACGGCTGCATGCGGGAGCAACTCAACTTCCATACACCAGCAACAGCCTAAGAGTCCCAAATGGGCCCAAAGGCAGCTATTCCAGCACCCTTGCATGCATTCACGACGTCCCTACTCCCTTGTGGATTGCTGGTGACAATGACCACCTCCGCCCTCCACCTCTTCGCTGCGTCGATGCTCATCTCCGCCACGTTTGGCCGGCCGGAGACAGCCGTGTCGTGGACGATCACCTTCTCTTTCGGAAACCCGTTCACCATCTCCTTGATTTCCTTCCCAAAGTTCTGTTCGATCCCTTTCGCCACCCAGACCAGGCACACATCAGCATCGCATGGTTGTAGGAGGAAGGAGAGAAAGACGCAGATACCGGACCCTGTTGCCACCAATACCACCCTTTGGTACATATTCACGAGATAAGGTAGGCCGGCGAAGTGAAGCGACCGGACCCAAAGATGGCTTGGTGGGTCCGAAACCAAGGACTTGGTGAAGTCTCCAACTGCACCAGCAAGCATCATGTGGTCTTTATTTCCATATGATATGATACCGAATGCGTGCCATTCCAATAACGGAGATGGGCTGATCCTCCCCAATAAGCCGGCTTTCACTCCTCCCTCGAATTTTATCAGAGACGCGTGGCCAGAAGGAGCGGTGATCTTCACTGCGACACGTCTCACGGTGGTCCATGGAAGGATTATCAGAAGGGTGATGGCTAACGTGAACCAGAATTCTTGCTCTTTTACAAGACTAGAGCCACGGAGATTGTCATAGGATTTGGAAATGGGGTTGTATGAGAGAGTGAGGGCGATGAAGAGCCAGAGAAGGGTGAGTGCGGTCCAGCCAGCGATCCGGTGGGTCTGCTCGAATACATTGTGATGGAGATGACGTACTAGAGGGAATGCAGCCAAGGACGAGAGGCAGAGCAATGATAGGATTGTGGAGGCAACGGCTATGATCTCATTCGAAGTGTTTTCTCTATCTTTGAGGGTGAGGACGAGAGCATACGTGAGCCATGCGATCGAAGAGACCCCGCAGCTGCTGTGGATACCACCAAGGGATTGGAGGAAAGAAGTGGTCATGGTCTTGAGCCGGAGTGGGACCCAACTCCTCCCTAGAGCCTTGACAGCCAGCCAGAAGACGAGCCGGAGGATGGCCTCGGTTCGGCAGAGTGTGAGGGCGAGTATGTTCCCGACAGCGAAAAGGGCCGCCTTCCGCCTGGCGTATGGAAAACGCCCGGTGGCAGCGAGAACCAGGCCTAGTACATTCAGCAACAGGCAGACAGCAAAGAGCCGCTTGTAGACTGTAAACAGACCTTGGTCCAGCAATATCACCGACAGCCTCGATTCTCTCTGTTGCTTTGCTTTGGCAGCAGAGCTTTCTTTCTTTGCGGGCTGTTGTGGATCTTCTTCTTCTTGCTGTTTCTGTTTCTCAATGTCATTAGCTTCTTCTTCTACTATTATCTTCTTCTGTTCATCATCCTCATCCTCAAGATCGCAGAAATGGCTGCTGGGTCGACTTGTGGACCTTTGAATCGCAACCGACGTAGGAAACACCCGGAAAGAACTTCGAACAAACGGGAACCAGACCCACCTGCCGTCCCTCCCATCCTCCGGCGGAGCCGGGATGGAGAATGGGTTGGTTTTGTTGGGATTGATCTCGAAAGAGACTCCACGGCAGCTGTTGAATCTTGTCATCTTTTCTGGGTTCTCCATGCTTTGTTGGTTAGACTCGTTTGCTTTCTCTAACAAGCTTGATATGTAGGAGAATGAGATGGCAGTCTCAAACACTGACTAGAGGCTTTTATAGAGGAGTGGAGTCATTACCAGATGTTAACCGGTCCGGGTCAATTTCACGGGAGCGGATTAGGTGTGGCCCTTACCGTGGGGCCCACTGTAATGTGTTTATTCTAAATCCATACCGTCCATCCATTTTTCCACATCATTTTAGGGGATGAAACCCAAAAATAAAGCACATCCAAATCTCAGGTGGACCATAAAATAGGAAACAGTGATGGTTGAACGCCACACCATTAAAGGCCTCCTAGGGCCCACCGGCCACCGTAATGTTTCCATAATGTTTATTTTCCATCCAACCTTTTCTTTTTATATACTTTTTTATTTGCTATCCAACCTGTTGATAGCGTCACACAAACCTGGACAAGTTTTGTGGCCCACAATAAGTTTTTAATGGTCAATCACCACTGTTTCCTATGGCATGGCCCACCTGAGTCTTGGATCTATTTCATTTTTTGGCCCATGCCCTAAAATGATCTGTTAAAACCGATGGACGGAGTGGATATAGAATACATACATCAAGGCGGGCCCCACAGTAAGGACCGCACTGTCTTGGGTGGGCCAGGGTGCACCTTATCCATTCCCCAATTTCACAGTAATCATATCCGCTTGAGGTCCGCCATTTGAATCCGGTAGCAAATAAAGGTGTTCGGGTTCGGGTTCGGGTTCGAGTCCGGGCCGGTGGCTGGGACTGATTAAAAAGCTGGTGGTCTGGTCTAAGAGTGAGGCGGACATAATGCACGGGTTGAACAAGCATATACGCACGATGCCGTGGGCCCCACATATTGTAGTAATGATTGCTAATAATGTTTACCAATACCAAGGGTTGGTTGGGAAGAGGGTCTTTTAGCGGCCCGTTAATGGACAAGTCATGCAAGAATGGGCTTATTCTACAAAGGTAGCAAGTGGGGTCCACCATGGTATGTATATGGCATCTAACGGGTCTAAAAGGTTGCTCCATCTTAAAAGGTGGTTGCCTCCAGACATCACTTCGATCCATCTGGGCTATGGAGTTGGGTGGTTTTCAATTGTTTTATGGTGTGGCCCACTTGATTAGATAGGTCTCGTTTTTAAGGCATCTCATCATTGTAGTGGGACTTTCTTATTTATCCGGGTTGAATGATGAGCACACGTAACACTACTGCCTACCATGAGAATTAAATAGATTTTGAGTGGTTATCAATCGTTTCTATGTTGTGGTCCACCTAATGAATGAATGGGCCTGAAATTTTATGGGTTTCATCATCATGGTACAAATCACTTACTAATGTGTGTGTTAGATGGCCCACTCACAACAGCCACGGCCCCCACAGGTACAGCTAGGTGAACACGCTTAGGACATTAAGGTGAAGACATTAATTAGCTTGTTCGTGGAATTTCAATGTTATTTTAGTCATACAAAAGTCATAAAAATAGAATATTAAAATAAATAAAGGATGATTTTGACATTTAATAGTAGCATAGATAGAAACAAGGTTTGTCAATCCATATTAATTACCTAGTATGTATCAAACTATCACACCGACATGTCATCCAATCCATACATACAAGTGGGCCGATCACATAAATTATGCCCTTATTCAACTTGGGCACAACCTAATCCTGACTCGAAACCAAGGTTCAAAGACCCAGAGTAAGTGACCAATGAGTACCAGAAACTGAACCAGATGCAGGTCCAGGTCCTAAAAAGCTAGACACAGCCCAGCAAGACCGACTGCAATTAGACTAGATCCGAAAACTCTACGACCTGACCTGAACCCTACCATCAATAGCCCTATCCAACGGTTTGGATTGACATATATGCATGCCATATGTTGTGTCGATGCATGCTTAGATGCTTATGGAAGAATGGTGTAATACGTCTGGATAGAAGAAGGATGAATGAGAATTTCCCAATAAGTTGATTTTCTGCCACCCAGAAATGGCCCACCATCGAAATCGGATTTATTCTAATTGGATTTTGAATTGCACCAAACGGTTTCTCATTGGCCGACTTACTCTCCTACTCTTTCATTTCCCTTTCTATGCATTGGCACTCTTTTGGCGTTAGTAGAGAAATCGGCAGTTCCAAATGGTTTTTTTGTTTTTGTTTTTTTTGGATAATTTTATATGATAGTACCTCATTAATTCTGTATTTACATACAAGCACCTTCTTAAATAACGTTTTCAACAACATACCTTATCAATTGAGTTAGTTATTGCCAAATGGGTACCTTTTATTCATTCTAGTTTAACTTCTGGCATAATTTTTCTTGAATGACTAAAATACCTACCTAATTTGAAAATGCCTATCGAAATTGAAAAGATTGTTGGATCTGTTGTTCTCTAAATAAGGAAAAAAAATCATAAATTTTTTTTGCACATCTTGCATAAGTACATGGCTAATGGTGGGTGCTATGTGGGTCCTGTCATTATGTATATGTTTTATCCAAGCCATCTATCTATTTTTTGAGATCATTTTAGGACATGAGCCCAGAAATAAGGTTGGTACAAATCTCAAGTGTTCTGCACTATAAGAAAAAACAGTGGTGATTGAATGTCTACCACTAAAAACAAACTATGGCCCACTGTAATGTTTATTTTCCTTCCAACATGTTGATTAGGTCACATAGACCTGGATGAAGGGTAAACAAAGGTACAGCTTCATCTAAAACTTTTGCGGCCACCCAAGAAGGTTTTAATGGTGGGTGTTGAATCACTACTGTTTCTTATGGTGTAGTCCCTCTGAGATTTGGATCTGCATCACTTTTTGCTCATGCCATAAGATGATTTGGAAAAACGGATGGATGGCGTGGATAAAACATATACATCATGTTGGGGCCCACATAATATCATATGTAAACTACATCCAAGTTAAGGGCTTATGCTGGTGGAGGCTATAGGTCTGTATATGATGTATGGCATGGCCTCACCCAACACCATGTAGCTGTAAATGTGGGGCCCTTCTTGATATATGTATTACATATCCATGTCGTCCACCCATTTTAATAGCTCCTTTTAGGACATGAACCAAAAAATTAAGCAGATCCAAATATCGGGTGGGCCATACAATAGTTAACAGTGCCGATTGAACCACACCATTAAAAACTTCATAGGGCCCACCTTAGATTTGGATCATTTTGTGCTTGTTTAATAGTGAAGCCATCCATTGGTTCTTGTTGCATCTAAACAAAAAGCCATTTGGACATGTGCTTTCTGTGCCCTGTGGAATGTGGACAAATGCAAATAATAGATTGTTTAGAATTTTTCTTTAAACTACTTGTTGTACATTCGTGGTCATTTGGAAGTATTGGAATGTGGGTGGTTTGTAAGTTTTATTTAAATACCAAATGTAAATTTGTGGCCCAACTAATGGATGGACCAGCGTGAATTTGGCCATGTCATCAACATGGTGTGATTTGATGTCACAAGCATGCATGATTGATTAATTGTTTTTTAGAGAATAAGAAACAGGAAATGAAAGAGAGAGCCCATTCTACATGCTGATATGGATTGCCGATTTCAAGATATTAATTGCCATCCAGGATGCTCTGTTCTATTTGATTGATGGATAACAAATGCACAATCAATTTTATCCTCATACACATTAGTAAAGGAGCTTCTCTTATCATCCACTTTGAAGATTTCTTCCTAAATGGGTCCTGACGGTAGCTCCATCTCTCTCTAATGGGTTGCTGTGACACATAGATCAATCCAGATCCTTCCAAAAGTGGGATACCACTGTAGTTGTTTGTCAATCCTAGCCATTCAATTAGTGGCATTAACTTAATGATTAATGATTTCTACCGTTGGAACCTTGCTAGGGCCCACAGTAATGTTTATTTGTCATCCAATCTGTTCATAAGATTACACAGACATGGATGAACTAAGCACAAATATTAGCTTGATCCAAAACGTCTGTGGCCCCAAATAAATTTTCAATGGTAAAAGTTCAATTCACACCATTTCCTGTGGTGTGGTCTAGTTGAGCTTTGGATATCCTTAATTTTTTTTACTCTATTCCTAAAATTATCTAGTAAAATGGATGGACGGAGTGGATAAAATACATAAATCATGGTGGACCCCACAAAATTTACTCAGTATGCTTAGCATCCGCAAATTTGTAGGATCTAATTTCTACGTAAGGCTTTTGGAGGAAGTTCCCACGCTGGGATGTTAGGTGGAGCTCAACACTATATATTTTAGAAATCCACTCCGACCATATGTTTTGTAAGCTCATTTTAGAGCATGGGACAAATATGACATGGATACAAAATTTAAGTGGGCCACGTAAGAGGAAAATTTGTGGAAATAAATACCTTTGGTTCAAACCTTCCTGAACTCCACCTTGATGTTTATATGCCATCTAAACCGTTCATGAGGCCGTTTCACAGGGATGAAACGAAAATACAAAAAATTCTTAGCCTAATACAAAACTTTTGTAGTAATATGAATGTTTCAACAGTTGTCATTGAATTCTCATTGTTCCCTCTCACATGGGCCACTTAAGTTTTAGATCCTCTTCATTTTTTGTAGCATGTCCTAAATTGAGCTCACAAAATGGATGGACAGGATGGATTTCTCACAAGGGCCCTACCTAGCATCGGAGCGCTGCATAAGGCTTTTGCAGCAATTCTGCGTAACGCGGCTAGTTTGGACGTAGTGTTCTTTGGACCCACCATGATATATATGGTTTATCCATGCCGTCCATTCATTTTTCCAAATCATCTTATGGCATGAACCAAAAGTGATGTAGATCCAAATCTCAATTGGACCACACCATAAGAAACAGTGGTGATTCAATGGCCACCATTAAAAACTTCTTAGGAGCTATAGAAGTTTTGAATCAATCTGATATTTGTATTTTCCCTTCATTCAGGTCTCTGTGACCTAATCAACATGTTGGATGAAAAATAAACATTACAGTGGGTCGTAGTTTGTTGTTAGTGGTAGGCATTCAATCACCATCGTTTCTATGGCACAAAACACCAGAGAATTGTACCAGCCTTATTTTCTGGGCTAATGTCCCAAAATGATCTAAAAAAAAATAGATGGACTATGTGGATAAGACACATACATTATGATGGGACCATGTAGCACCCACCGTTATCCATGTATCTACGCAAGATGTGTTACGAGAATTCTACAAAAGTACCTTTTTGACAATATCTAATTGATGAGGTACAAATATGAGAACATGATATCAAAAGTTACCTTGGATGTAAATATGGCTTTAATGAGGTACGATCATGTAAAATTCCCTTGTTTTTTCCAACGCCTAAAGACTTCGGAAAGAACGGTCTTCGCTACAAGACACCATTTCTGATATAATAATAAATATACAAATCGTTTTCTGGCAAACGCGGTGTCATTCCATCGTAGAATTTGATGGAAAGAAGGGATTTTTACCATACTTTATGGTGGACCGAATTTTGCCTGCCGCAGACTTGGGGAGGTCAACATGTCGGGTTCGGGTTCGGGTTCGGGCTCGGGTCCTACAGATATGGTTGTCCCAAACCCATAGATGTATCGCATTGCACGCAGGAGCGGATTAGGTGCGGCCCTTATTGTGGGGCCCACCTTCATGTATGTATTGTATATCCATGTTGACCATCCATTTTGACAAATCCATTTAGGGCATGAGCTCGAAAATGAAGCAGATCCAAATCTCAAGTGGACCGTAACTTTCGATAAGGCCATAAAAATCTGGATGAAGAAAAAAAACAAATAACAGGTTGATCTAAAAGTTATGTGGCCCACAAAAAAGTTTTTAGTGGGCTGCTGATAAGGACATTAAAAAAAACCTGAATGAAGAGTAGAAAAACAAATATCAGATTGATCGAAAACTTATGTGGCCGACTAAAAACTATTGCGCCATCCAACCTGTTGATAAGGTCACAAAAATCTGGATGAAAAGGAAAAATAAATATCAAATTGATCCAAAACTTTTGTGGCTCATGCCCTAAATGAATCTGCCAAAACGGATGGACAACATGGATATACAATACATACATCAAGGTGGGCCCCATAGTAAGGGGCGCGAATTAGGTGTTACCCTGGAACAATTTAATGGGTGTTACCCCTGCCGTATGACCAACATGGATAATATTTTATACATCCACTGGGTCCATCCATTTCTACAGCATATCTTACGATGAGGTTCCAAAAATTATGCAGATCCAAATTGCAAGTGGACGATACCACTGGACGATACCACTGGAAACAGTGTGTTTGAGTGCTTTGACCATTAAAAATTCGAAAGAGCCCATCGTTAGGTTTTGGTAATGTTTATTTGCAATCCAAGCTCTTGATAATGTCAAGCAGGTCTTGATGATGAAGGGAAAATGTAAAGATAAGATTGATCCAAAACTTTTGTCACCCACAAAAAGTTTTTAATGGTTATTCATCATTGTTTCTAATGGTATGATCCATTTGAGATTCTGATCTTCTCAGGGTTTTGGATCACATCCTAAATTGATACGAAAAAACAGATGGACGACGTCGATATATAAAACATACATCAAGATGGGCCCCACACGGTTAGGGTAACACCCACTAAGCTGTTCCTGGGGTAACACCTAATTCGCGCCCCATAGTAAGGGCTACACCGTACTGGGCCGCACCTAACCGGCTCCCATCGCACGCGTATTTGTCCCTTTAACACGTGATATGAAAACGGCTTACTTGAATGCTTGTGCCTTAAGAAAAGAAAAATCAATAAATAATTAATATACAATATTAGTACTTTAACTTGACTTGATTTTAACCGGGTCCAAGTCGGTGGACCCGACCTGGTCTCTGCTAGACCCGGATTTTAAGCGGGTCCAAAAGGCACAACAGTCTTGGTCCCATTGACAACCCTAAGCAGATTCTTACCGATCTAGACCGTCCGAGTTATGGACCAAATCCCAGAGTTCCTACTGTTCCGATATTTCTAAATATTTAATAAGGGGATGATCATAACATATTTTCGACGGTCCAGATTCAACTGAGAAGATCCATTGATTTTTGTTTCGATTTGTGTGAGTTTTGGCTAGTGTCCCATCCACAATGAGTGCCTCAACTTGGACGGTTTGGATTGATTGTATGGTTTCCACGTGTACGTTAGATGCATGCATAAGGTTGATTCACCAAAGTCAGTCAGCGTATCATCATATACACTCTTCATGGCGGTTCGTTGCGTGGACTCATTTGGGCCTTCGTTGACGAGCTCCAGCTTAGTGGAATGCAGCGGTTTTATCGCATTATCTCGCGTGTAGTGCGCGTGCCTATTTTTGGTCATCGCGAAAGGGAAAGGAAAATGACTCCCCTAGTCAGTCGCGCTTGAAGTTCATCTCTACGCATACCCATAGATGGGCCCACTTGAATGGACAGTATGCTGATTGGACCGTTCATCTAACCAATCCTCTATTGGATGCGCCATGGTTTGAAAATCTAATGGATCGGGATGGACTTGATCATCCTGTCACTGTACTCAGGATCAACATTCAACTGGGCGATGTCCAGTTGTTGGATAGATAAAGATCTTTTAACATTTATCGTCCATCTACAGAAGGGCCCACTGGATGGATGATTCGTGTCATCTAGACATTCAGCAAGATGATCGATGATGGGCCAAGCAATGAATCTGTCAAGCGCGACTGACGCCAAACAATTTTTCTACTTTTTCATTCGAACTGCAATGAGACGTCGGGTGACGTGTCCTAAGTACTTTGGTCGTCTTTATACACAACCCATTTCACACGCGAGGCGTTGATCGCATCTCTTTCTGAATTCCAACAGTTTATACTTTCTATTGAAGCTTGTAGATTACCTTACATTATTATAAATGAAAATGAGGATTATCTGGACTCTTTACCTTTCATTGATCTAATCTACTGGATGAAAGAAATATTCCAATACATTTACTATACGTGATAGAGGTATTATAGTGATGTGGTCGCCCCACCGAGTGTTTTCTCAATGGACTAAATAACTCTCAATATTGATGAACGGTCAAAGGCCATCGATGTAGCGACACGTCCTCTAGACCATGGAAAGAAAATAGTTAGGAGAAAGACTTAAGAGTGGGCCCAAGAGATTTGGAACAAGGACCTGAAGAATCATAACAATTGCAGGTCGACAGCTGCGGCTGATCGGTCGGTCGATTGGTTAAATTTTTAAATTCGGAGAGCAAAACTCTTTGAACTATTTGGACCATGTCCGACTGTTCGACCCCAGCACAAAGTGCGCACTAAGACTTTCTATTTTGCACGTTTGATTCTGTTTTAAATTGATTTGACTTCCTTTTGTAATTAGGATACCTAGGCTGCGTAGATTAGGGTTTGGTTTGCTATTTAATGTTGATTTAATTTTGTTTTAGACATTGATTTAATACTTTAAGCAAAACTTTGAGTTTATCTCTACTTTCACTCGTGAATTCGAAGAGAATGTCTTATGGATTCGAGATATCCCGTTATGTATTCGACGAAAATAGGTTGAGGAGTCCCTGTAAATTCGAGATTCTGATTAGTTATCCTCATGAGAGAGACGGTGCTTGATCTCACCCGCTTTCTGTCGCATTAATTGGTATCAGAGAGAGGTTCTTCCTTGGTGATGGATTCTAGTGCAAGCAACGACAACAACCTTGTCAATGGAGGTTCTGGGGAACAACCCCTGACATTTAGAGAGTTCATGGAGTTCCGACGAGAGCGCCTTCAAGCTATGCAAGGGCTGCAAGCTTCGTTCGATCACCTCATCGCAACCTTCATACAGTAACAACCTCCTAACGACGTCCGCCCTCCTGCGATAGTTATGTATCGCAACGACATGGTCCGTCGAGCATCGCCGGTGGCCAATCGTCAGCTAATTAAAGAAGAAGATATCAGGACTGGCGATGACGAAGTGGAAAATTTCGTGTTTCGATGCCCCAACGACGACAAAGAGGCACGTGTTAATCGTGCTGACGGAGAATTTCGAGGTAAGGGTGAACTCCCTAATTTTAATGGAGCACTCGGCATCAAGGATTTTCTTGATTGGTTAGCCAAAGTTGAAAGATACTTCAACTACATGGGAGTCCCCGATGATTTATAAGTGAAGCTTGTCTCGTACAAGTTAAAATCGGATGCTTTGGCATGGTGAGAACAATTGTAGAATTCGTGCACCCGCCAGAATAAACTCCACATCCATTCATGGCCTCAGATGAAACGGTTGCTGAAATATAGGTTTTTACCGAGCGATTATGAAAAAATATTATTCCATAGTATCAAAATTATAAGCAGGGAGGCCGATCCGTCATAGATTATTTATGACAATTTGATTTCCTTACAACTCACAATGAAAGATGGAAGCTCAGAAAACCGCAAGGTTCATAGGCGGTTTAAGGCCCGCGATCCAGGACCAAGTTCAATTATGATTGGTCTGAACTGTGGATGAAGTTATTCATGTTGGTAAATGCGTTGAGGCGCAACTAGCAAGGACCCCCACACATGTCAATCCTCCTCTTAGGGCCCTTACAAATTACCTCGCTCAAGTTCCGTCCCTTTCCAAGGGAAAGGAAACTATTGTTGATCGTGCTCAGCCCCATTTTGACCGCCAAACTACACTAGGGAGTGGCCAAGCACGGCCACAACGTTCATCAATCGTGCCCGGTCCAAGCAAAATTCTGAATCCGTACAGCGATCGTGGCTCGATCATTATTTTCGATGTGGACTGTCAAGCCACCTTTCAAACGTTTGCCCTCAACAGCCCGTAGCTAATGTAGTTATCACCACGGATGATGTCCAAGCTAAGCTGGAAAATATTGTTGATGAAGAGCAAGTTGAAGGAGAGGATGAAGGGACTGACTGAATTTCAGGAGATCAGGGTTTGTCCTTGGTTGTGCATGGTCATGGACACATGCCGAAATCACATGTTCATCACCAGCGTCACAACCTATTCCGCACGAGATGTACCGTGGATGAGAAGGTGTGTGATGTGATTATTGATGGTGGTAGCTGTGAGAACATTGTATCTCAAGTGATGGTGGACAAGTTGAAGCTTAAGACGACCCCGCATCCTTCGCCATATGGTGTAGGTTGGATTCGAAAACGAAACACGACGAAAGTGAAGGAACAATGCCTTGTCTCCTTTTCGATCGGCAAGGCTTACAAGGATCGCATATATTGCGATGTGGTGGACATGGACGCTTGTCATATGATTCTTAGGCGTCCTTGGCAATTTGATCGGGCTGCCATATGTTAGTGCACTGATTTGTGCATTGTATTGTCAATTGCGTGAACGTATGAGTCAATCAAGTCTTGTGAGCCCCGACGAAGATTGAAGACTCAAGACTTGAAGACCAAAGCAGCTTTCCGCACTCAAGTTCAAGCCAAATCAAGCTCAGAAGGTAAGTTGCATATAGACAACCTATAGGATCCCAAATCATCCAAGTCCATGGCATTGGAATCGCATTTTATGTTTGCGAATTGATCCACAGACTTAAAGTCAAGATGATCAGTCTTGGACCTCCATTATATAGGTGCCAATCAGTTGAAAAAGATAGGAAAATCATCTCTATGTGCACCTGTTGGGGTCCCAAAAGGTAGGAGCCCTCAAAACAAGCAAAATAGCCATATACCTCCAAAAGAATCACGCAAAACGTCTTCCGGTGCACACGAACAGGAGGTTTACAAAATTCCCTTATCTAGCCAATTTTGGCTGAAATCTCCAACGGGCCTCGCCGATCACCGTGATCAGAACCGTCCGGAATCGGACCCATAACTTCATTACCATTTATGGTGAACAGTGCATGCGTTCTCACGATCAAACGAGCCCCACAAACCCCTCAAAATTCAAAACCCAAACGATGAAGTTCCTATTTACGTCTCCACGCACCCATAAATTCAGGTACCCCACGCACCAGAAAAATCAGCAAAAAATAGAAATTCATTTAAAAGCATTTCGGAGTCCCACGCACCCCAAAAATGCTCCCACGCACCCTTAAATTCACCAGATTTCAGGATTCCCATTCAACGGTATTTTAGTGCCCTACGCACCCCAAAAATGGGTCCACGCACCCTTAAATTCAACCCATTAGTCGAAATCAGGCACTTAATTTTAAGGTGCGTTAAATCCCACGCACCCATAAATTAAGTCCCACACACCAAAAAAATCAGATATTTTCAGAAATCATTTCTGGGTGCGTCGGACCGCCGCACGCTAATTTAAAGGTGTGTGGAGTGTATTTTAGGGGTGCGTGGCATGTGGCGGCCCCTCATTGGCGGAGATCCGACATCTTCGGCTATAAATACCCCTTCCAACAATTCATTTTCATGATTCAGAGAGAGAGAGAGAGCTGCCACCCTCTAGGAATCCGAAATCCCCGCTGGAAACCCTCGCCGGAATACTTTTCTGATCACCGGAAACCCTTCCCAGTCGTCGGAATTCCTTCCGATTACCGATAGTCCACCGCAGGTCTGAATTCTGAAAATACCAAGTATGGGCAGGCACCCATAAAAAGGGCCAACGCATCCATAAATTCGGATCCCACACGTCCATAAATTTAACGAAACGCAAATTTGCATATTCGGTCCCACGCACCCCAAAATGCTCCCACGCACCCCTAAATTCATCAGAAATCCGGTACTTTAATTTTTAAGTGCGTTGGACCCTACGCACCCGTAAAATAAGTCCCACGCACCTAGAAAATCAGCCAATTACAGAACATGTTTACGGGTGCACCGGACTCAATTTCAAGTGTTTTCAAGTTCCATTTAAGCCTATTTTGAGTATTTCGAGCGTTCCGGACGCAATGGAACAGTCAAATGAACGTTCTGGGATCTCTAAACGAGTAAAATTGCACATCTTCAAGGTTCGACCCGATTCGACGCGTAGAAGGAAATGACATCTCGGAAAGACGCCGCCAGCATCTAGAACTATGCAAATATGTCATCATTTATATCTATTGTAAAGATGTGACCTGATTCGGGTCGAAAGATAGACAAACGGGACTATGGTTATCACAATAAACCATATCAAAGAGTTTCGATTCTCTACAAAACAATTGCTATGAACCGCCGCAACACAACAGTCGATGCCCTACCCATTCAAACAGTATTCGTCGGTTGGGCTACGCAGGTACACATAATTGTAGCATGGACTTCCTGAGGTCACCTGTCCCTACATTGACAGGCGTGGGCCTAGAGTCGTCCATCTCAGTTATAAACCCTGATAGTCTCAGTCCGGATCTCCGACCAAAACATGGGACATAGACATCTGGCTAATACAAAGACGGTTCAGTACATAGCAAAACAAGTGCAGGTCTCTACGACCATAAACTCTAAGACCATAGTCCCTGCTGACTAGTCTTTTACCTTTTAATCAAGGGTCATCGATCATTTGATGTAATTAAGGACTCGTGCCAGATCACGGCCTAGAATGTACAAGATCTCACGATCTCTGGAACAAAATTCGCCTTGCGATATCTCTTCGTGTACCTTTTGTGAATACTTGTGATTGTCTATGAATGTTTTTATTACTCAGAACCCCAGAGCAACAAAACACCAATTCACAATTTTCGAGGAAATGTCCTTGTGTCTATTTTCTATCTCTAACATCACCATTAAAGACAAGGGAGTTCACCCCATTTCAGGCTAGGAAATTAAGCCTGACGACCCGGCGGACAATCGGTCGGCTGGAGCAGGGACTAAGACAGCAAGCATTTTCTTCTCATCCGTCTTCCTGAAGACCGGTCATTGGTCTGCTAGGACCAGTCGCACGACCGGTCGCATTTGGACGAAAAGTGTCCAACAACATTTGTAAGAAAATGTGTTAAAAGGGAGACCGGTCGCGACCTCCCAAGACCGGTTGTTGACCTCCCACAACTGGTCGCAAATGGACAAAATCTGTCCAGTGACCTCAGAGCTGTTTTTCATGTAGGAAGACCGGTCGAAGGCTCAACTAAGACCGGTCCTTGGGCTTTTTAGACAGGTCGCACGTGACTGTTTTCTATCCGTTGGAGCTTGATTCTTGGAGCCTATAAAGGCATATTTCGAGGGTTTTGAGGGTATCACTTGCACACTCATTTAGAGAATAAAGAGAGGCTATTAAGACTTTCATCTAATCTCTTTTGCTCATCCTTGTCTTGAGTTTATCCTTCAAACCTAGCCATTAATGGCACTACATTGAGTATTCAAAGCTCGGTTTGAACAATGAACTCAAGCATTGCATTCACGACTGTCCCTATCATGGAATCTTCATCTTGAAGTCATTTATAACCATTGAATGATCCGATTGATGGTTCCTTCATTAACCATTACATTGTAATAGGCATATGGAACATCAATACCTTCTCCCACCTACCCGGCACTAGTCTAGGAACATCATATGCATTGGTAGCTGATCGTGGGAGCTTGGAGAGGAGCTAAAGCATTCGTGGAAGCTGAAGCTACTCATCAACGACGCTGAATCGGGGCTCATCTCTTGTAAGTGTTTACGCTTATAGAGTCCATTGTTTGATTTCCACTTCTTGTTAAGATTGGGGTCTAGAGATTGCGACTCAATCTCGGAGTTGTCCTTGAGTAGGACGTGTAAGTCCTTGCGTAGGCCTCCGACATGGGAGAATACGTGCGTAGGAGTTGAGAAGTCCTTGTGTAGGCATTTACCTTGTGTAGGTTGTAAAGGTTGAGAGGTGAACCTCATTTAAAACCTCCGATAGTGAATGCCGGTGTACTCAAAGGAGTTGGGTACTTGAACTAGGAGTGGAGTAGACTTATCGTCAAACCACTATACATCGTGTGCAATGTGGTGAATGCATTTTGTCTATTATTGTTCTTTGTTGATCAATCTTATACGTGCTTAACTGTATGCCCATCTTGTGTTCGACAAAATGCTCGTATACCATCTTTGAATGATTGATACAAGCATGCATATGAACTGTTTGATCAATTGCTTCTTTTAGTATAGTTGATCATTTAGAAGGACCTTGTGTGATCAATTTACGTGTATTCACATATATTATTGGTAAATTGTTTTGAGTTTTTAATTGGTAAAGAATTTGTTAAAAGTCCTATTCACCCCCCTCTAGGACATCAGCACACTTTCAAGCTTATCTCACTAGCGGTAAAACTGCAATTTTAATTGGTATCAGAGTGGGTTCCTCTATAAGGTCTTAACCGCCTAGAAGTTGATCCTAGAATAAGCTTGAAAATATATCTATGGAAGACTCCACTTCTATTACCAAGCCACCATTCTTCAATGGATCCAACTATCCATATTGGAAAGCTCGAATGCGGATCTTTTTAGAATCCATCGATTCGGATGTATGGGACATGGTTGATTTTGGTTATAAAATCCCAATGGATACCATAAGAAAAGAAGGTGAACCGGATGTGGTTAGACCAAGAGAGAAGGCCATGTGGACTGATTTTGATAAAGCTCAACGTATTTTTAATGGTAAAGGCTTGAATGTCATTTTCTGTTCAGTCTCTAGAAATGAATTTGCTCGCATCCAAAATTGTCAAACTAGTAAGGAAGTATGGAACCTTCTAGAAGTAACTCATGAAGAGACAAGCATAGTCAAAAGATCTAAACTCCAACTCCTTACAACACAGTTTGAGAATATCAAAATGGAGAAGGATGAAACCTTAATGGAATTTTTCACAAGTCTAAATAGCATCACCAATGACATGTGTGGATTACGAGAGAAGGTTCCGGATAGTAAAATTTGTAGGAAAATCTTAAGATCTCTACTGGAACACTTCTCATCTAAAGTTGTTGCTCTATAAGAGTGTAGGAACCTAGATACTATGAAAGTTGAAGAACTTTTAGGATCCCTTCAAACTCATGAGCTTCATTTCAAACCTCTCACAAAATCCAAATATTCAGTCTTGAAATCCTCTCAAAAAGCACATACGTCTAAAGAAAATTATGATGAGGAAATGGACATAGAAGAAATGGCTCTTATGGCTAAAAGATTCCAAAAATTCTTAAAAAACAAGAGCCACCATAAGGAAGGAAGGTATTTTGATCATAAGAACCATACAGGTACATCCTTCAGAAGATCAAAAGAGCCAAAATGCTATAATTGTGGGAAGTATAGTCACATTGCTCCCAATTGCTCAGAAGATGATGAAAAGAAATATAAAGGGAGAAAGGCCATGGTTGCCACATGGGATGACACGTGCTCGGAATTCGATTCTTATGATTCCTATAATGATGGTGGACAAAGATCGGTGAAAGCTCTTATGATCTCTACCACCACAATTCTCCCTGAAAATGAGAAAGAGGGAGACAATGTTAACCATACCTCCTCAAGTGATGATGAGAGTGAGGTTGATGAACTTTAAGAAGTCTATAACCAACTGCATATCGAAAATATGAACACCATAAAGAAGTTGGGACAAATGAAGACTGAAAATGATAAACTGACCAAAAATCTCGATGGTCTGAAAATTAAGAATCACATGTTGGGTCAAGATCTAGAAGAGCTGAAAAAGAAGAACGAAGTTCTTGAACTTGAAAAAGAAAAATTCATGAATGGTGAGACCCGTGATAAACATGCGAGTCTTGAAAAAGAACTCAAAGAGGCAAAAGCTAAAATTGATCATCTTAAATGTCAAGTTGTTGACTTTAGAAGATGTTTCGCCCAAGGAGAAGAAAATCTTGAAAAGCTCTTGGGCATGGGGAGATCACTCATGGACAGAAGAGGAATTGGTTTTAACAGTCATATCTCTAAGACTGCTTCTGTCCCTCCTATGGTGAGAAAGAATTATAGTGCATTGGGAAGTAAAACCAAAGCATCCCCTATTTGTCATGCTTGTGGTGATGTGGGTCACCTAAAATTTGAATGTTTGGCCTTTAGACGCCCACAGCTCTCTCCCTCCTAGCGCAAGATAGGTAAATTTTTTTCAAAAGGGAGAGAAGCGCACCACACTAGGAATCCCCCTAAGAATCAAAAGAATATGGGGAGAAATTTTTCGATTCCACCAAGGAACGATGCTCGAATGGAAGCCTTGCTCAAACAAGTAGCCCTAATCAATGATAAGACAAATAAAATGATTGATGCAATGAGGATGGGCTATGAGCAATCATATAAAAAGAATAGCTCTCCTGTAAAGAGGAGAACTCTTAATAGATGCTCTCATGACCCCGGCACAATGAAAGTTGTTGCCAAATGGGTCGTGAAGGAGAAGTGATCCTACAGTCTTATGCCAACCCCATGAATTTGATCAATCTGAAATAACATGAAGATTCATTGGTGGTTGTGCATTGGGTATTGGCTAACAAATTATCTATTTTGTAGGTTGTTGGCCTTTAGATTAATGGGGTTTGTCATTTTATAGTAAAATCTGAGGTTCTTAGCCTCATCATTTATGAGCATAATAGGTATACCTAGATATAAGATCCTTTATCTCAGTTTGTCATTAAATTCGTTCTGTTTTGGCATCAAATTTTCGTAAAATCATATGGCTAAACCTATGCTGTTGATATGAACTGATGGTGGACCGTTGTCAACCTAAATTGCATAATTTTGTCACATATAAACCAAGTTTAAAGAAACAAAAGAAAATCCAGGTGTGCAGATTTTGAAAAAGTGCACAAGATATGCTAATTAGGGCCTACGACCGGTCAGGCGACTGGTCTTGGACCGGACAACAGGCGCGGGTTGGGGGTGTTTAAAAGAAATCGGGCTGCCTCGAATCCTTTCTATTCCCATTTTTTTCTCCTCCTCTTTCATCCTAGAGGTCTCACTAGCCCTCCTCAAGCTTTCCTAGGTCTCAAATCGAAGATTAAAGCCCTTCTACGTGGTACATTGTCTTCCAAATCAAAGTCTTCATCATCTTCTTCATAGGGTTTTTAGTTTTGTTCTTCCTTGTTGTATCCTTCTCTTTTGATTCCTAGGGCATACTTGTGTGGATTGTATGACCCTATTATGTCTTCTCGTGGGAGGAAAGATGCATCCCCTCCTCGGCGTAAACGCTGTTCGAAAATCCAACACGATGAGGGGCCCCCACAACCTACATCCAAGAAGACGGTTTCCAAAGGAAAAGGAGTTGCTTCATCGTCTAAATCTACTTCCAAACCCCGTCCTACTAGATCAGACACATCACATCTTGCCAATTGGCACAATTTCAAAAATCGTGATGTTCTTTGTGAAAAATTCACCAAACTTGAGGACTTGGCACCGTATCGGGTGGTCCAGCTTTTAGAGGCAATAGGTTGGGAGCCTGTGCTCCATATGGGCAGTCCTGTTCAGAAAGAAGTAGTCAGAAAATTTTATTCATGTTATCGCATCATTCCCAATGACTCATCTTCTTTCGAAGTCCATTTCGCTGATGGGATTTGGACATTCGGTCTTCCTGCCATAGCTGAGGCTACTGGCGTATCTATTGTTGATGAGGATGAGCTCTCTGATGATGAGGAGACCGAACCAGCCTCTCGAGACACCATGACTAGAGCATTATGCAATGGAGCATGCCCTAGATGGGTTAACAACAATGCTCTTCGTGCCTCGTCAATGTCTTGGGATTATCGTCTTATTCATAAC
Source organism: Liriodendron chinense (assembly GCA_003013855.2). Classification (NCBI taxonomy): domain Eukaryota; kingdom Viridiplantae; phylum Streptophyta; class Magnoliopsida; order Magnoliales; family Magnoliaceae; genus Liriodendron; species Liriodendron chinense. The sequence continues at coordinate 1,225,541 of PVNU02000440.1, read as the reverse complement.
ATATTCTTCAAGAACGTATTCCCGAGGAAGAACAACAAGGCCGATCTTCCCGAAGACATGGTCACTATTCTCTATAATGTCAGTCAGGGCCGTTGAATGTGTCTGCCATCGTGTATTATGAAAGTCATTTGGTCCGCTATTTTGGTGTCCGATAGTTTGTCAACGGGTCTTCCTTTTGGGTATCTCATCTATAGGTTGGCCAAAATGGTAGGACTTATTGATCCCTCAGATGTGTACGTAAAACCTCCCATCCTAAATCACTCTATTATCACTAAAATGCGCCAAACGCAAGAAGCTCTCCAGCGCCAACTTCAGGAGGCTCAGCCGCAGCGTGAGGCCCCTCCAGGTTCCTCTGAGCCATCACAGCTTGGAGCAGCAACGACATCATCCGATATCTCGTTTTGCTCTTGGACGCTTCAGTACAGCCCCACGGGCGTTCTCCCGTCGTAGTTCACCTGCCGCAGACTCTTCAGCTTATATTGTTGAGCTCCGCCAGCTTCAGGACCATTTTACACGGAGACTTGATCAGATCGAGCAGAGGATGGATCAGACTGAGTCTCAGCTATTTCAGGGACAGGCCACTCTACTCGTACAGCATGAGGCTATTATGGCCTGCCTTACCCAGATTGACAGGCGTTTGGAGGCTTTGGAGTGAGCTGCTCATGGCGATGCACTGCCACCAGATCTGGGCGACGGGACTGATTTTTAGCATCGTTGTATCATGTGTCTTGGTCAGGAGTATCTTTTTGGGTGACCAAGACACTTGTTGCTCGTCATGTTTTATATTTATACACTTTGTATGACAGTTAGACCCTTAGATGATTGTGCTTTATAGTTATATCTATTGATGTCATCATTTGTTTGGATCTTCTTCTTTTTTAGCTTTATTGATTCATCTTTTGAAGATAGTGGTATTCTCTGTGCTTGGTAGTGCTATATTGATGAGTCTATTGCATTTTCTTGGTATATTGATAGGAGGTTGGATGGTTTGGGCATTAAGCCCTTATGACTCATGGTTCTGTTTAATATAGCTTACTTGTGGTTCATTGATCTTGATATACATGCCAGTTGGGGGTGGTTGGTTGATTGGACGAAAGGCCCTTTATGCGTAATGAGTAATTGTATATCAGGTTTCTATGTGTTGCTTCTATTCTCCCATATGTTTCATGATCTATCTCTCCTAATTCATGGTTTAGCTTCGCTACTCTTATAGGCAAATTTTTTTTCAGCTAACCTTTGTCAATGACTGTCAAAAAGGGGGAGAACTATATCCCACCAAGAAGCCGATTTATATAGTTTTGCAAGCTTTCTCAGGTGCAGATGTTGAGGGGGAGAAATTGAAGACATTTCGAATTTGTACATGTCTCTTTATAAAGTTTTTAATGTAAAGTTTGGTCTGACATGTAATTGGGTGTAATTGTATTTTTGTTTTGGGATATTCATGATACGGAGATCATGAATTGTTTTAGTATGGGTTTTGTCACGTAATTGACAAAGGGGGAGATTGTTAGTACACTGATTTATGCATTGTATTGTCAATTGCATGAACGTATGAGTCAGTCAAGTCTTGTGAGCCCCGACGAAGATTGAAGACTCAAGACTTGAAGACCAAAGCAGCTTTCCGCACTCAAGTTCAAGCCAAATCAAGCTCGGAAGGTAAGTTGCATATAGACAGCCTATAGGATCCCAAATCATCCAAGTCCATGGCATTCGAATCGCATTTTATGTTTGCCAATTGATCCATGGACTTAAGGTCAAGATGATCAGTCTTGGACCTCCATTATGTAGGTGTCAATCAGTTGAAAAAGATAGGAAAATCATCTCTATGTGCACCATTAAAGACAAGGGAGTTCACCCCATTTTAGGCTAGGAAATTAAGCCTGACGACCGGGCGGACGACCGGTCGGCTGGAGCAGGGACTAAGACAGCAAGCATTTTCTTCTCATCTGTCTTCCTGAAGACCGGTCGTTGGTCTGCTAGGACCGGTCGCACGACCGGTCGCATTTGGACGAAAAGTGTCCAGCAACATTTGTAAGAAAATGGGTTAAAAGGGAGACCAGTCGTGACCTCCTAAGACCGGTCGCTAACCTCCCACAACAGGTCGTACGACCGGTCGCAAATGGACAAAATCTGTCTAATGACCTCAGAGCTGTTTTTCATGTAGGAAGACCGGTCGTACGACTGATCGTCAGACCGGTCGAAGGCTCAACTAAGACCGGTCCTTGGGATTCTTAGACAGGTCGCACGTGACGGTTTTCTATCCGTTGGAGCTCGATTCTTGAAGCCTATAAAGGCATATTTCGAGGATTTTGAGGGTATCACTTGCACACCCATTTAGAGCACTAAGAGAGGCTAGTAAGACTTTCATCTAATCTCTTTTGTTCATCCTTGTCTTGAGTTCATCCTTCAAACCTAGCCATTAATGGCACTATTCAAAGCTCGGCTTGAACAATGAACTCAAGCATTGCATTCATGGCTGTCCCTATCATGGAATCTTCATCTTGAAGTCATTTATAGCCATTGAATGATCCGATTGATGGTTCCTTCATTAACCATTGCATTGTAATAGGCATATGGAACATCAATACCTTCTCCCACCTACCCGGCACTAGTCTAGGAACATCATATGCATTGGTAGTTGATCGTGGGAGCTTAGAGAGGAGATAAAGCATTCGTAAAAGCTGAAGCTACTCATCAACGGCGCTGAATCGAGGCTCATCTCTTGTAAGTGTTTACGCTTATAGAGTCCATTGTTTGATTCCCCCTTCTTGTTGAGATTGGGGTCTAGAGATTGCAACCCAATCTCGGAGTTGTCCTTGAGTAGGACGTGTAAGTCCTTGCGTAGGCCTCCAACATGGGAGAATACGTGCGTAGGAGTTGAGAAGTCCTTGTGTAGGCATTTACCTTGTGTAGGTTGTAAAGGTTGAGAGGTGAACCTCATTTAAAACCTCCGATAGTGAATGCCGGTGTACTCAAAGGAGTTGGGTACTTGAACCGGGAGTGGAGTAGACTTATCGTCGATCCATTATACATCGTGTGCAATGTGGTGAATGCATTTTGTCATTATTGTTCCTTGTTGATCAATCTTATAAGTGCTTAACTGTATACCCATCTTGTGTTCGACAAAATGCTCATATGCCATCTTTGAATGATTGATACAAGCATGTATATGAACTGTTTGATCAATTGCTTCTTTTAGTATAGTTGATCATTTAGAAGGACCTTGTGTGATCAATTTACGTGTATTCACATATATTATTGGTAAATTGTTTTGAGTTTTTAATTGGTAAAGAATTTGTTAAAAGTCCTATTCACCCCCCTCTAGGACATAAGCACACCTTCAAGCTTATCTCACTAGCGGTAAAATCGCAATTTCACCGTACATCATGGCCGAGACAATGTTATCATCTTCAGCAAGGATGGACCTCACTCCAATAAAGTCGAGCGACGACCGCAAACAAACCAAGGAAAGGGGAAAATCTCTTCTTGTGTTGCATAGCACGGTAGTGACGATATAAGAGAAGAGACGAAACTCGAGGTCGAGTTTCTTTTAAGATGGGGTGACTGATGTAGCGACACGTCCTCCAGATCATGGAAGGAAAATAGCTAGGAGAAAGATGCAAGGGTATGCCCAAGAGATCCGGAACAAAGAGCTGAAGAATCACAACAATTGTAGGTCGATAGCTACAGCCGACCAGTCGGGTAACCCTGACGAACGGTTGTTTGACCAATCGAATTTTCGAATCCGAAGAGCAAAACTTTCTAGAATATCTGGACCATGTCCAATTGGTCAACCCCCGTGCAGAGTGCGCACTAAGACTTTTTTTTTTGAACGATTGTTTTCGTTTTGGATTGATTTAGCTTCCTTTTGCAATTAGGACACCTAGGCTGCATAGATTAGGGTTTGGTTTGCTATTTAATGTTGCTTTGATTTTGTTTTAAACATTCATTCAATATTTTAAGCAAAGCTTTGAGTTTATCTCTACTTTCGCTTGTGGATTCGAATTATTCTTTGTGGATTCGAGTTATTCTTTGTGGATTTGAAGAGAAGGTCTCGTGGATTCGAGATATCCCGTCGTGGATTTGACAAAGACAGGTTGATGAGTCCCCGTAGATCCGAGATTCAGATTAGTTATCCCCATGAGAGAGACGGTGCTCGATCTCACCTGCATTCTGCCGCATTACCCATACATACATCAATTAGATGATTATGATCATCCAAATTAGAGAAATTTTTGGGCATTGACAACCCTATGGTCTCAATGGTGTCCCATGCATGGTTGTTGAAAAATGGTTTATAATGAGAGTGTAATAACCCAAATTTTTTGTACACATGTGACCATCTGACTGTTCACTCGCTCATTTCTCCCACTTGATCATATGCCACACACATGATCGAGTATGTGATCATCCATTCATCCATCCATTTCATCACTACCGGATCACTACAATCTTATCCGTCAATCCACTTGACCATCCATCCATGTACGATATAACTCATCATGCAACACGTCTTAAACATGTGTTGCATGATAATTTAAGTTCAAACATGTGTTGCATGTCAATTTAAGTTTCAACATGTTAAAGAATTAATGGCATGTTTTAAATATTATTAATTAGTAAAATTAGTATTACGTGAGTATGAGATTTTAGGAAACAAAAAGCACATGGTTATGATCGGAGGGTCAGTGATCTAGACTGTCTATCATACTTAACAACTAGAATACTACAAAATATCCAAATTACAAGATCAACCGACCACTCGTTTATTGACTTAGACCAACAACAAGAAACCGTTAAATTCATACAACAAACTATCACCAACTTGCATCAAAATCCATTTGCCACCTAAATTCATCCATCTATTTGACCATCAATCCACTCACCGATCAACCGTCCATCGTCATCTATGATCGCATGCACATCCATGTACACGTTGCCCTCATATGAGTACCATGCACCACACCACCATATACCACAACCTCACTTTATACACGCATGTGAGGTTTTGACATCATAAATGTGTGTGTTGGTTACGAGAGAAGATGTGTTAAAAATGCATTAAAGAGGTGAGTTTTATTTATTTAATTTTTTTAGCATGCGGTGGGACATCCCTATTATAAATAGGGCCCAGGGTGTGGGCATGAAGCAGAGAGCGTGAGAATAGAAAAAAGAAAAAAGAAAAAAAAAAGAATACTTATAAAAAAAAAGAGTGAAAAAAAGGAAGAAGCTTCCTAAAGCTTTTGTAAGGTGGGTGATTTTATCCCTACTGAAATTTTCAAATTATTGGAATTGTGTATTTTCTGCTTAGCTATTTATTTACTATTTATGTTGATTTAATTATTGTTAAAATTCTTGTTTTAAAGAAATTAAAACAATAGTATTTATTTATCAACTAATTAAATTAATCTAAAGTCTAATATAAAACATTTAATTTTTTAATTTTTTTTATCAAACATGATCTAGAAAGATTCACTTTCTATAATTTTATTTATAAAATTAAATTAAAAATTAATTTTTAATTTAAAAAAAATTACATTTAATTGAATTGAAATTTTTTAATTCATCTTTTATTTAATTCTTAAATTTTTTTTGATTTATTACATGTTTATTTTATAAAATTCGTACTTCCTAAACTATTTTGTAATTTTCTATAATTTCAGGGACTTCTATGTAATTTTTAGAAATTACAGGCACTATTTTGTACTTGTTTAAAAAAAATCCTGAACTATAATGTAAAACTTGTAATTCTAGTGTTATTTTATTTATTTATTCATTTCTAATCCCTAGTTATTATAAAAATTATATTTTCCTATTTTGTTTTAAATTTTAGAAAATTAAATAATAATAATAATAATAAATTATATAAATTATTTATATATCTCGCTAACTTTAATAATATTTGTTAATTATGCAATCTTGTATGAAAATCCGATTTATTAAATTATTTTATTGTTGATTTTGAATCATTCATGATATGACATGCATCTCTATTAGTTATTGAATTGTGAAAAAAAAAAGAGAAAGGTTTAAGCAAGTAGGGCGATTGTGTCCCTTAGGTGAGAGACCCTAAAGCCAGTAAGTAGGGCGATTGTGTCCCTTGGGTGGAAGACCCTAAAGCAAGCAAGTAGGGCGATCATGACCCTTGGGTGAAAGACCCTAGAACCAATTGGATCCTTTGGAGTCTCCTTTGTGTACGGCGTATGAGTACAATTGTGTGCGTAGACATACGTCAGATGTATAACTAGAGCAGTAGTCTGACCAGCTAATGTATGAATGGGTCCCTCACCTCTAGGTACCAATGTGTGGGCGTAACGCAACGTGACCTTCCACTTGGGTACGGTGTTGTAAGAGATGATTTATATTTAATTGATTGTTTATAAAAAAATTCATGAAAGGTATGACATTCATGGCATATTTACAATTTTCGTACTGTATATTTCTTTGTTCTTTATATTTTAATTCAATCATCTATTTTATTTATCAATTTGTATATAATCTGCATATTTCAAATTTTGGATAAGAAATGATCCCATTGGGCTATTATGCTCATACAATTACAATCATCCACAGGTGCAGAGTTGGAATATTATGAGCAAGCGGGACTCTACTACTAATTTTTTTCCAGCAATTTAAGTTTAATTTGAATTTGAATTTAGTTTTGATTTAGTTTGAGTTTCAAATTTCGATGTAAGAAAACTATCAAGAGAGTCAAAGTGAGCGAATATTACATTCATGAAAATTATTTTAGTAGTATTTTCATTTTAGATTGCTCTGAATATCTAGTAAATCTTAATGAAATTATATGGATTGCAATTATTATCGATCTATTAAAACTCGCGAGCTCGGGATTCGGGTCCTGAATAACCTTATTTGGGTACCCGACTTTTGGGGCGTGACAGAGAGATCAAGCTATACACGAGCTGAATCGAATCTAACTGGCCCTAGGTTGGCTTGGCTTGGCTCAACTCGACCAGCGGACTACTTGGGCTTGAGCTCGACTCAGTTTAATCTTCAGTCAGACTGGCTAGCTCGGTTTGGTTTAGTCAAGCTTTCGAGCCGAGTTCGAGCCAATCTGAATGGACTGTTGCTTGTCGAATTAGATAGTTAAGATGTTGGACAGAGAGGTCCAATTGAATTAGACAAACAAAGCATCGAACAGGGAGGCGAGGTAGGTGTTGGACCGGGGGGGGGGGGGACGAGTTCGCGATGGTAGGGCGAATGGTCGGTGACCAAGCGACCCTTGAGTGTCGACTGAGTCCTTTTAGATGTGGGCAGGCTGCGGCCTAAAAAGGAGTGCTCGAAATTATATATATAGAGTCACTCTCAAGTCTAAACGGTTGGACCACAGTTTGCAGTTCACCCAATGGATTTCTTCCAACCTGTCAAGTACTTGTGAATCCAATCCTCTTATTAGGTTGGCCCCACCATGAGGATCCCCTAGTGCAAAAATCAACCCTATCCAATCACTAAGTGAGCTACAATATAGAAAACAGTGTACAACCATTTATTAATAGCAAAATACAAGTGTGGTATGTTGGGTCAGTGGATGCAGCTGATTTTTGTATGAGTTGTTCCTTGTAGTGGGCCAACTTATTAGGAGGATTGGATTTCACAAACACTTAGCATGTTGGAAGCAATTCACTGGGTGGACTGCAAATTGGTGCCTCATATATATATATATAGACACACACACCAAGCATAATCAAGCTTGGTTCAACTTGAACTTACATCGAATTTTGAACAAGTCCAAAAATTTGGCTTTATTTGGTTTGAACCACCTTTTGAATTGAACCAAATTGAGCCTTTTTTAGCTGAGCTGATCGACTCGGTTCGTGTAAAGCTCTAATGAGAGGTCCAGATTGTCAATCAAATGGCCTCTACAATACATGGGCCACAGTCCAAAAAAGTCTTGGAAAGAATGATTTGAAACATCATCAAATTCCATTGATTGGACTAATAGGATCGTGTATTTTAATGAATGATTGAGACATCAATCTTGGTGGAATCGTAATGGATCACATCAAACCACGTGTATGAATGAATATAGGAAATGGACGACCTAACCCATGTGATGTATCGATGCTAACATCATCTTCTTCTTTTCTTCTAGAATACGTATGACACAATGCTAAGTGGTGCTATATACGATCCAATGATCCAGACCAATTGACGGCCAATTCACAACTGATTGATAGGTCTTTAATTCATAATATTTGGGTTGAATCTTTTTATTTCTTTCTTCAGTCTTTGATTGTTGACCAGCTATTGAGGGTTAGGGGCCGTTTGGATGCAACTCTGGCAAAAGGAGGTTTCTTCAACTTTGTTTGGCAACTCCTGCTCAAGTAGCACCTATTTCGATTGAGGCTTGGGTGTTTTTCAACTTACACTTCAAATGCGGTATAAATGAGTGATTATTCTTTATACCTGCAATTTTCTTTGGCCTCCCCCCATTTGGTGTTGATGGCTTGGTGTATTTGGAACGCTCCTATATATGCTAGGATCGAACAAAGAAGACACAATACTATTAGAGTTTCTGTGGGAACCACTGTTATGTATGTCTTTGATCCATGCCATCCATTGTTTTACATTACAAAAATAGGAAGGTCCAAAGCTCAAGTGGACAACACCATATGAAATAGAAGGAATTGAACACCTACAGTTGAAAACTTCTTGAGGGCCACAGAAGTTTTAGATCAGGCTGATATTTGTTCTTACCCTTCATCCATGTTTGTGTGATGACTTTATGAACATGATTGATGACAGATACACATCCCCATGGGCCCTATGATCATTTCAACTTTCAATGGTAGGCGTTTTATTCCCCTTGCTTCCTATGGGGTGGTCCACTTTGAGATTTGGATGTGCCTCCCTTTTGAGTCATGAAATAAAATGAGCCGGTAAAACAGATGGACAGCATGGATCAAACACATAATTAAGCGACCCCCACAGATTTTACAGGCACAATTTCCATTGCATTTCCATCCATTTATGCCACAATTTTTTAGGCATATTACTTTGTAATTCCCTCTTTGTTAATTAGGTGTGAGAAGTCACCATTACTCAATTACGCTGTATTTGTAGTATAAATTGGAAAACAAACAAGCCCTAGTGAGTAGATAAAATCAAAGTGCATCCCAATGCAAAACACTAACTGGGATTTGGTTCAAATAGCATTTGAGGGGTGAATGCCTCTTTTGAGGTGCCCCCAACAGACCCCAAAATTCTTCACGGGGAACTTTTTGGAACCGCGCTGGCGTACCAAATGTAGGTACTTCCTGCAGGTCTGGTTAACCGAGAACCACATAAGTTGAACTTTCATGAGATCCACCTTGTCCATCAAGTAAGTTGCCCCCCAAATAGTGGACCCATATCCATGAGACCCACCTAGTGGACCCATATAATATCAAATGTTGGATTATTAAACCAGGTAAAAATCAATCCTAAAACCCAAACGCTCCTTTATAACATAGATTAGAGATCATATGTTATGATATAATAGAGGTGATTTGCAAATATATGAGATCATTAATGTTGATTAGGGAAGAGATGAGTACAAAGTAGATTTACACCCTGATACATAATATTCTTGCTTAATGGGGGAAATAATTTTCCAGCGTAGAAAGAAATGAACTCTACTACACTCTCATCAACCGAGTTAGAGTTACAACATGGGGGCCATATGGTTGAGGAATTTCTTATCAGATTGGGAGGTGTCACAGGTGCTAGAGAGCCTATACTCTCAGTACCTTAATTATACCTTGTACCTTGATAATATCTTGGCAATCACGATGTCACAAGATTTCAAGTATAGCTAAGGTCAAAGTGCATCAAAATGAGATTTACTTAATCAGGAAGCAAATCGCTGAGGGTGAGCTTGCCATTGATCATATTTATACTAATTAACTCAGTAATTAAGTCAGTTTCTTGCCATACCTTGAATAGACAATCTGCCTCTATGATTTTCAAGTCAAGTGGGTGATTGTTTGATTATTTGCGGCCTATTAAATCCATATAGACATATATACATGTTTAAATTTGTGGGTGTCTCGCCTGCTAGCCGAGGTGGAAGACTCTTATGCATTTCAACAGCAGGTCTCAAGTCGAAATGCTAAAGAGACACACTTACCCCACTGGTGGGTGGGTGCATCGTTTGGCTAACCATGTGGGTGCATTGCACAGCTAACATGGTGAAACAAAAAAAACATGTTTACCTTCGTGGATGTGAGTATTTTATACAACCCATGATGACTTACGTACATTACTTTTCGAGTCCAGATCCTCTGTCGGGCTTGCAAACAAATAGGAAATCCGTATTTACAGCCTTTTTATCTGTCCACATTATCACAACTTCATCACATCCTCAGTGCAACCTCTTCACACTAACGTGAATGATAATTTCCTGTTTGTAAGCTATCAGCGTATCCCGACTCATTAATATATTGCTAACAGAGTCCGGATCATGATCCTACCCAACTTCCTTTCCTGTGCATTGCTAACACAGTGGATCAATCCCATTCATCATTTATACTGAGAGGAATCTTAAGGGATGCCATGAGGTACATGATCCTATCCATTTCTTTTTGTGATAAAAATCAATTCCACCAGTCTCCATCATGTTCCTAAACCTTGCATCTTATGAATATGGTGCAGGAAGAGGATGCACACGGCGAAGACGAAGGTGCACAAGTAGTACGAGTAATCAACCGCATGTGAGATCATGCGAGCGGCTCAAGCAACAAACTAACAAAAATATAGAGGTCACCAGTTGGGACTTGATTTCACGATCTGTGGGAATGCCACATCCCCCAATAGACGATTCAGATTTGTTGGTGATCTCGCTGCATCACCAGGAGTGGACACCATTGAAATCCATGCATGGGTGTGGACATCTATGCTGACCAATCAGGCACCTTTGGTCCCGACTGTTTTTCAAGCGTCCATCTTGTTTAGATATACCATCAAACCATGATGACTGATTCATTGCTGAGATCTGAGCTCAAATTGAAGATCCAACGGTGGAATCACTTTGAAATATTAATCCAACAGTATGGAACGGGTCGATCGCACCTAACCAGAAGACCTGGAATATGATAGATCCATCTCTCTGCAGGATTCTATTGTTCGAGCGTGTGATTTTAAGACATAGACCACCCATGTCAGGTCCTTGACTATGGGCAGACCCAGCTTACATGGGAGCGGAATAGTTGAGACACCGGATCGACCGAGGTGGGTGGGACCCCTGACGGTGTGGCTAACAGTGATGTATTTGTGTCTTAAATCTACACCATCCAACCATTTTGAAAGATTATTTTGGGGTGTAATACCAAAAATGAAGCTGACTTAAATCTTAGGTGGACCACACCATAGAAATAGTCGTAATTGAATTTTTACCATTGAAAACTTCATGGATTTCACTAGAATGTTTATTTGCCATTATTTTCCATCCAACCTTTTGATAAGGTCACAAACATCTAGATGAAGAGACCACATAAATATCATCTTGATCCAAAGCCTTTGTGGAACACAGGAAGTTTTTAATGGTCAATCAACACTAATCATCTGGGATTTGAAACTGATTCATTTCTTGGATCATGCCCTAAAATGAACTTTCAATAAGGATGGACGGCATGAATGTAATCACATACATCACAGTGGTCCCACAATAAGGGGTCCCATCCACCTCGGTGGATCCGGGGTCTCACCTAATCCACTCCACACATGAACCTGCCAGGTGGACCATGTGTAAAGGGCGCGGCGTCGCTGGATTCCCGGTGGGTGGATCCCTTACCGTGCCGTCCACTGTATGATGTGTTTCTATTACATCTATGCCATCCATTCATTTTGAAAATTCATTTTAGACAATGATTCAAAAAATGAAATAGATCCAAATTTCAGGTGGACCATAATACAGTAAACAATGGTACCCAACCATTAAAAGCTTCTCGTGGATAACAAAAGTTTTGGGTCGAGCTGATATTTGTTTGGTATCTTCATCCTGGTCTTTGTGGCCTTTTCAACATGTTGGATGGAAAATAATCATTCCAGTGGCCCCATGAGCTTTTTAATGGTGTGGATTCAATCACTATTATTTCATGTGGTATGGTCCACCTAAGTTTTGGATTTGCTTCATTTTTTGGATAATGTCCTAAAATGAGCTTTCAAAATGCATGGACGGTGTAAATGTAAGGTACATACATCACAGTGGCCCCGCCCCACATGTATAACAGAGGGATATGGACAGCAAGGAAATTATAATGGAAACAGATTCAAGATTGATGTGATTGAATCGGCGCCCGTGGCCTAATGGATAAGGCGTCTGACTTCTAATCAGGCGATTGTGGGTTCGAGTCCCACCGGGCGTGAAATTTGCAATCATTTCACTTTTTACCAGCCACCTTTCTTGACCCGTTTTACACGATATGTCCAGCTCGGATCCGACCTCAGGTCTTCCTCTTAGCGGAGGAGAAACTGGGCCAGGCTAGTAGGTATCGCCTACATTTGCTTAGGACCTGCGTAGCAACTATCACTCTGCCAGAGTATCAAGTAACTCCTAAAAAGAAAATTGTTAGCTTATTTTCGTAGAGATGCTCATAAACTGCAGGTACAGAATATGGACGGTCTAGATAATCAGAACATTAATCCAATTGTACACATCATGATCGACAAGGCGATGGACCTCAAGGAAGATCCGCGATGACTCACGATGAACCGACAGAAACTATAGGGTGCTGAGCAAATGAATAATTTGCTAAAGTGAAAGGTTTGATACATATGGGAGCATAGGTCAGGTGATCTAAGCCGTTGATCTGACAGCCGCTTCTGTGGATGTGAGTCGCCCCAAAGATCTCTTAGATTGGAAGATCGTAACCTTTCATTAGGTGGCCTGCACAGATAGAAGGTTAAGAAAAGAATACAGAATCCACCCATTTTCATCAGAAGGTATAAGTCACCAACAAGAGAGATTTTCAGGGCATCCCAAATAAAGGGACGGCCCAGCACATGAACGGTACGTACATTCGAGCAACGGGCCCACATGTTAGGGAAGATCTCAACGACTTTATTTTGCAACAGGAGAGAAATACAAAATCAACGGCGGAGATGAAGGAATGCCATGTATCGAACCAGTGGCAATGGACCAATGGTCCGGTAAGCCACTTCGGTTAAATGGATGCCATCCCAGTCCACGTATGTCGATGGCCGACTACAGACCCTAGATCCAAGATGACCTCATCGGGCCGATACGTTGAAATTGTACGACGGGAAGCTAGACCCACCGTAATGTTTGGAGTAATCCACTCCGTCCATCCGTTTTTACAGATAATTTTAGTACATAGCCCAAAAATGAGGCAAATCCAAATATCAAGTGGGCTGCATGACATAGGATTGAACTTCCACAGTTGAAACATTCGTGGGACCTCAGAAGTTTTGGATCAGGCTATTTTTTGTGTTTTCAGTTCATCCCAATATGAATGAACTTATGAACTGTATGGATGGCATATAAACATCGCGGTGGGCCCAAGGAGGTTCCCACGTCTTTCTGTTGTGTGGCCCACTTGAGTTTTGGAATGGCTTGATGTTTACGCCCCAGGTTCCAACATAATGCAGTAAAATGAAAGGACATGGTGGATTTTCCACAAACATCACGATGGACCCTGTTGATGCTGAAAATTGGTCAACAGACGAGGTGAGATGACTTGCACGTGGATTCGCGAATGTAACTGATTTCCTGATAGGTACGAGGCCTGGACTTGGACCAAAGATCTGTTTTATCCTGTGGAACACAAAAGAAAGTAAAAAAGAGGGGTGACTTGATCCAGCCATGAGCCCTCCGATGCCTACGTTAGTGATTATCCTCAAGGATAGCAAACACTGCTTGGAAATGGATTTTTTACATACCTGTAATCACAGTGTTCTCCTATATTAATAGGCTTCGATGGAGATTTTCTAGGCTGAGATCACGATTGGTATTGCGCCGGAAATCCAGGCGGGTATCTCGGGCCGTTCCGATCTTGGGGGGATGTGCTCCTATCCCTATGCCGCTGAGAGCGGAGATCAGGTCGGTCTCTATTTACTCATTGACTTAGCTGCGATCCGAACTGACCTCTTGAACAGACTGAGACATCGGTCTGTTCCTTTGCTCCGAGGTCTTGTGACCGGGTCGGCTCGTTGCAGGAATTATCCCACAACAGCTGCCCCCCTGCTTCCGAGGTGGATCCTTTTAGCTAGGAAGTAACTTCATACAAATGCAGCCGATCTTATTTTTTGCGGTAAAGGCACATTAAATGCGCTGTTTCGAATTTCGAAAAGACGCAATGATGATCGTACGGCGCGGCAGGCTTTTATTTCGGCGGACGAATGGCATAAGGACACGTGGACTTCGTATCTCTGAACGGACGGGCGTAATATCGTTGTCCAATGAATAGGCGGACACGTGGCAGGTCGTGCCAAAAGTCGCGTCGGTTCGTTTTTTAAGACCATGAATACGTGCCTCGTGGCAGAGCATGGTCTGCGTACTGTCACCCGCTACAATATAAATACTGTGTTTAGGGATGTTTTTTAGAAATTTTCTTTTCTTCCTGCCGTGTTCTTCTTTTTCCCCCTCTATGGACCTCTGTGATTCGTTCGAAGTTCTCTCGAACTCAACTTTCTTTAGCCAATCTCATTCCCGAGAGTAATCCGGTACGTTCGTTCTTACCCCCCTTTACTTTCCTTAGTTTTCCATTTTCAAGGAAATATGTCTCGTTCGGAGGAAAGTTCCTCGCGGACATTTTTCGCTGTCTTGCCCGTTGGAGAATCCCAATTAGTGGAAATCCAACCCATTGCTGTTGAGTCCTCGGGGGGAGCTCTGTTAGCAGAGACCCCTTCTTCCTTTGCTTCGGATGAGGTTCCAGTGGCTGGTACCTCAGGGCGTATTATTAACAGAGTCTCTGATTACCCAACCGACCTGATCTGGACAACGCTCACCCAATCCGACTTGATCAGGCTCAGGTCGGAGTACTGTATCCCTGGGGCCATCGACCTTAGGCTTCCGGGTTTAGATGATTTCCCGACCCATCCTTCCGGAGACCAGGTTACTGTATACGCCCAATTTTTTTAGGCTGGTTTCTGTCTTCCTCTTCTCCCTATTGTGAGGGAATACCTTTCTAGGGTCAACCTAGCTCCGGGTCAGTTAGCTCCTAACTCTTGGAGAATTTTAATCGGTTGCGTGGCCTTATGGCGTCAAGTCCACGGGTCGGATCCAACTAGAGGTGGGCACAAACCAAGCTAGCTCAAAAGCTCGGCTCGGATTGGTTTGAAAAAGCTTGGCTTGGATTGATTTGAATGGAAGTTCAAACCAAACCAAGTCTCCGAGTCAAGCTCGTTTGAAAAAACAAACCAAACTCAAACTAGGGAGTTCCGGCTCGGCTCGGCTCGGCTCGAGGCTCGATTTGATTCAGCTCGGTTTGATTCGGCTCGTAGATTATAAGCACACTGTTTCCTGTGATGTGATCCACATGAGCTTTGGATATGATTCCATTTTGGGATCATGTCCTAAAATGATATGTAAAACAGATGGATGACATGGATAATACATAATACATAATACATAATACATATACATGATGACATGGAAAATACATCATACATATACATGAATGCACACTGTTTCCTTGCACTTGTAAAATTATGCTTGGGTACTTTTGTTTGGAAAATACTCTTACATGTCTATTTTGAAGGTGCACTCTTTTGGAGGATGTTAAACATCATGTAGTAATATATGTTTGTACTTTTATTTTTCTAACTTTTTAAATTCTTTTCTATTTAAGTGAATAAGGAAAAAAAAGATCCACCGTCTATTTGAACTCGGCCCGGCCCAGTTCGACATTTTCAACCAAGCCGATCCCGGCTCGAACCAGATTTTTCTGGAGCAAACCAAACTCGGGCCGCATGGGTCGGCCCGAAACCTAAACCAAATCGATCCACAAACTGTGGTGGTCCAGAAACAAACCAAACCAAACTAGGGCTAACTCGGCTCGGCCCGGATCGTTGCCCACCTCTAGATCCAACAATAGCCGAGCTGATGACCCTTTCCCAGCTGAAGAGTCGTCCCGATTCCAGGGGATGGTTCTATATGTCGCTTCGGGGAAGGAAAGGGCACCGGCTAATAGATGACCACCCCTCTTCGGTTCACGGATGGAAAGAGGAGTGGTTCCTCGTCTCGAAGGGTTGGGAAGGCCCCCGACCCAAAGTCAACTTCCCTGATCACCGCGTGAACAACTGTTTCTCAGTTCCAGGTCAGGTCGGCTGACACCCCCCCCCCCCTTTTTGCTGACCTTTATTTTTGTTGGTTAGCTCGTGGAGATCCTCTTGCCCTCAGCCCGGAAGAGGAAGATTGCATAGCTGCGGTGTGGGAGCTTGATCCAAATTTCCCCAGCATAAAGCTTCTGCTGTCCTTCGAAACCTTATCCGACGTAGGCATCAACCCCCGAGGTAAACATTCGTAATTGTCGAATAGGTCAATTTCATCCTCATACTTCGGCCCATTAACATATATACATATTTTTTTTTATCAGGCATATCTGCTCCGGCCCCACGGAGAAAGTCATCTGCTCTGACTGCTCAGGAGAAAGAGCAAATCAGAGAGAAGAAACGGCAGAAGGCAGCTTCGAAGCGTCCCAGAGAACGTCCTCCAACTTTCCCAACAACTGATGTTCCTCCGGAGCCGGCTTCCGAAGTGACCCCGGAGGTGCCTGCGGCTGAAGTCGCACTCCCCAACACATCCATGAGGCCTTAGCCTTCCCAAGTCATAGACTTGGTGGGGAGCACCGACGCCGATCCATTTGGGCAGTCTACTCAAGCCGCACCGGTTCAACCTTCTTCCACTATCCGCCGAGGCTCGGAGATGCCGCCGCATTTGTATAACTTGTGCAAATGGGCATATAAGACTGTCCCTGAGGCCGAGGTGGACATGATGGCGAAGGTCCCTGGACTCTCCCTGCTAAACTCTTTAGGGATCTTCGGGACCAAGGTATGTATATGACTTGGATTTTACCCTGCTATAACCAAAATAGTCATTTTAATACTCCTTGTATATTTATCTGTTGGTTACTATGCATGTGGCCTTCAGGTGCCAGCTTCTTCGGGAAGAGATGATGTAACGCCCCAGATTTTCGAGATTTACTTGAAAATTTTTGAAAATTCATTTTTAATTTATTTTTTTTATTAATTATCGTACATTTACCGTTGATTTGTGAATAGCGGGACATCCGTAGGAGATCCGATAGGAGACCCTTTACAAAAGTAGCTTAGAATGATCCCATAAACATCGTAGAAAGATCAGATTTCAAAAATCACGCATTTTTCAGATAATTACGAAAATGCCATTAGTTAAACTTAAGTTAAGATGCCATTTTTAAGTATTATAGTTTCTGACGATCACTTTCACGTAAAACCCTGGATTTAAGCTTTTGGGCACATATTAACCATACACATCAAATTTCAGCCCTTAAATCATAGTAGAAGTGGTCCGATTGTCAAATCAGCCCCTTAACCCTTGATTTTCATCTCCATCGAGTGAGGAAAGTAGATGGTTAGTCGTAGTCGAATATTTCTCTTCATATGAGTGACTTAGATCGTCTTTATCATGGACCAATAGTGTGATTTGAATGCCCCACCTTGATAAGCATCTTTCTTATGCGCGAAGTTATCCCGTTTTAGAAATTAACGAGTTACCAACTCTTTTTAAATCTGAACCTTTCAATTTACCCACTTCTCACCATTAATCGCTTCTCAAATTTGGACCACTTATTATACTCATATGACTACGAGTTTACACAAAGTTTGGACCCCGATCTATAATCCTACACCATTGAACCACAAAGCCAGCCCCTTCCTTTTCCGCCAAAAGTTGAAATTTCAGATCTAGGCATTTCTCACCATCAATCAACTACTAAACTTTGTACAATTATTTGCCTATCATGACCATATATTTTTCCAAAATTTGGGCCCTGATCATCAAGTGTAGACCGTTAATTGAGATCTAGCCCATTTTAGCACCCGTTAGGCCATTTTCAAGGATCGGCCAATCTAGAATGTGGATCATCAAGAAATTTACGTATTCTGACTCTACTCTTTGAGCTTGATAAGATGAACGGATTGGAATTGATCAAAGATCACCCGAATATTGAGATTCGAGAAACCCACCTCAAGAAGTTGTTACACAAGACCTCGCGTGCATATCCATCTCCATATTTCTACTACGCACCTCCAAGCCTTTCTCCTAACCCTAGCCTCCATGCCCTAGAGAAAGAGAGAGAGAGAGAGAGAGAGAGAGAGAGAGAGAGAGAGAGAGAGAGAGAAAAGAAGAGAGTTCTTTCTCATATTTGCTAGCAGCTAGGATCTTCTACAACCCTCTTCTTTTAAGTCCATCCTAAGGTGAGGATTTTCCTTCAAGCCTTTCATTAATAATATTATAATTATCATAAGTTTCTTTTGTGGCATGTGAAGTTGTTTTGTTTTGAATTGCTTATCCATATAACATGAAGTTTAATGTAAGATTTGTAATGAATATCATTATATAATGATGTGATTCATTGTTTAGGTTTTTGACTAAGAAGCATGTGTATTTGTGTTATTTATCTTTGTGAAATCTGTGCCCTTATTTCCTTAATCTGTGTTTTACAAGTAACATTGGTTTTCATATTGTGATATGAAATATGTGTATAAGATCATTATATGGATATCCCATTATTGTATACTCTTTGTCCCTAAGTTGGTAAAATTATTTGATGTAGAGAGATGGAACCCGTGAGAGGTGTCCATGATGGAAGAATATATCTTGACTTAATTGAGAGAATGAAGTGATTGTTTGTTAATGGATCATTACATGTACATGATGCTTGATTGGATCCATTTATATTACACGAGTATTTTAATGAATTTGGTCATGATGTACAACATTGGCTTTTTGGGACATGATGAAATCATAAAACGGGACAATGAGTGGACACTAATGGTATACAAATTCTCATGAGCCGGGGTTGGTGCTATGGACACTAATCTCGTGCTGTCGGCCTATGCTGGGTTGCTTGCGACTCCCCATAGTGACCGTTGAGTTTTATTTAAATCTGTTGTATGCGAAAACACTTAAATAAAGGTGAAACTAAAGTCATGCATTCACTTGGCTCCATGTGGGTGTACGGAATTGAGAATAGGCTAGAGCGTCCTACTTCTCCCGTACACTGTCACGTGTAGATCTGGGCTATGAGCGTCCCGTTTCTCACGTGGTCGGGCAAAACTATGGGCTTGTGCGTCCCAGGAACCTCTGGTGACTAGTGGCTAGCATGAAGTCGTAACAGGGAGTCTCCCACTTCATGGATTGTGATTCTAGCCAGGGTGCCTTAGCCAGAGCATGCATTCCATGCATCGCATTAACAAAGATTTTTAATTGGTTGTTTTGATCTGATTAAATGATAATATACTGCTTACGTTTACTCTGTACCGTTATTATTATTCTTGATTGTCTTGGAAGGAATATTCCCCACTATGATAGCGTTTAACGCTATCCCAAACACAATTTAGATGATGCAGGTGAAGATCCAGGTATTGAACCCGATTTTTAAGGAAAAGAGTTCGATGTTCGTACAATCACATGGCGGATGACGATGTTAGAGAAACTTAATTGATGCTATCATTTATTAAATATTTCTTTTGAGTAGTTGATACATTTATGGAATTGTAATAAGTCTTCAAGAGAAGACATGGTTTTGTATTTTAATTAATCAGTATGGATATTGGTTGGTTCCTTTATTTAAACATCGATGATGACATAGTAAGTTTGATAGAATAAGATGATAATTGTTTCCGCCATTGTGCTTGAATACTATATTTTATTATTTGACAAATTAGTTATTCCATAAATTACTTGGGAATTCGGCCGTCGTGTTATACACGAGAGTCGAAAATCTCGGGTCGTTACAGATGACCCGTGACAAGGGAACGATCTCTGGCCTTGAAGGGACGCTGGTGGCTACCAAGCATTCTCTGGACGATGCCACGAAGTTTGGAGAGGAGGCGGCAAGGGCCCTAGACGCTCGTGAACGCGAGATTGCTCTTCTCCGAGCTGAACTAATAAATAAAGAAAGGGCGGAAGCTGAGCTCATCATACAGGTTGAGGAGCTGAAAGCTGCCGAAGGGACTTTGCGGTTGGACCTGGCGAAGGCCCAGTCGGAGTTGGAGGTCAAGGTCGCCGAAGCTGACGAAATGTTCAACTTTGGCTACGAGAAGTGTAGGATGACAGTCCAAAGCCGTCATCCGAATCTAGACCTTTCTTTCCTCGACTCCGAGGCGGAGGAGGAAGATGACTCTTCTGCTGCCGCCGAGCCGACTGCTGGTCCTCCCTCGTAGGGAAATTTTCTGTGTTTTTTTTTAGCCCATGTGTTGGGGCTTCCTGTAACACACATTGTTCTGTAATTTCGACTTCTTTGAGGCCTTATAATTAAATTTTTTTTTCTGATCCATTCATATTTGTCAGATTTTTTATTCAATTGCTCTTTCCTTTTTTTATTGTTTTCGCTTATTTGTCCATTTACTTTGTGGCCAAGCATGTTAGATCGTTATTGAAACATTATAAATTAGGACTTGTGAAGATAATGGTCGGTTTATATGCTTTGATCGAGACCGATCTTAACCTAGAACTTAGCTTTGGACGGTATTATCCTCTGAGCTCGAATACAGCTATGGGCGAGATTAGCCTCTGCTGGTATTCCAAATTTCCCAATAGGGGTATAATTTTCAGAATTAAAAATAAATACTTAGATTTTATTGATAGTAGATTTTCAAATGTTCCGCATTCCATGGGTGAGGTAGGGCTCGGCCTTGCATGTCTTCGAGCCAATAAGTCCCAGTTTGAACTGTCCTTATGACTTTGTACGGCCCATCCTAGTTTGGATTGAATGTACTTGCAATCTTATCATTCTTCTCCTTCACGTTCCTTCGTAGGACGAGATCTCCTACCCTGAACCATCTTTCTTTGACTCGTAAATTATAGAATCTAGCAACACGCTGTTGGTAGGCTGCAATTCGAACTTGGGAAGCCTCTCGGACTTCTTCGATCAAGTCAAGGTTCGTATGAAGCTCGTCCTGGTTCTGGTCAGGTTGATAGTTACCGGTTCGGTTAGTCGATAGCCCTATCTCGACTGGGACTACGGCTTCCGCTCCGAACGTTAAGAAGAACGAAGTTTCTCCTGTTGTTGACCGAGTTGTGGTTCGGTACGCCCACAATACTTCGGGGAGCTGCTCTGCCCAAGCTCCCTTAAGCACATGCTAACAAAGAGAGTATAGGGTGCATGATCATATAAAACATGGAGCATGCTAAAGAACATGATTAACAAGAAAATGAGACTATTTAAGCATAGTTAATCATGTAAAATTGGTCATCTATGATATACATTAAGCATTAAAGCTCAAGGGCTTATAGCCCAATCAACCAACCTCCCCTATTGGTATATCAAGACCAATACTAAGCAAAGATTAGCATTCAATGAAGCATAAAACTCAAGATGATTAACTAATCTAAGCCGGATGATAGTCTAACAAGCAAATATACAAATTCAAGCAAGGCTAAACTATCGAATTCGGGCTAGTGAGGCTTGAATCCTCTGATTTGCCCATAAGTACAAACATGAGGCTGAAATCCTCAGATTTTCCTATAGATCCAAAGAGGCTAAATTCCTCAAGTTCATCAATTTGCTCAAAATGAGGTTAGATCCTCAGATATTCATTTGAGCTCAATATGGTCTCCTAAGGTCACCTAACCTAAATCACAACCCCCTTGGCTATGATAAATAGGACCCAACATGCTTGTTGGGAGGGAATTCATCTATCCTAGATTTTCTCCCTTAGGTTCATTCCAAGTTGGAGAGCAATGTACGGTAGGGGATATGACAATAGTTCCTACCCTAGTTATTGTTGACCTCAACTAATCATTTTACTTATAGTTCAACATGAGGCAACATAGATTCTCCTTTTTGGTTAGACATGATGCTAGTGCTCCGGTATCAGATCTTACTCTAGACGGTTACGTCCTTGAAGAGCAACCCGCTCTGATACCAATTGAAATTGCGTCGGGTAGTCTAACACGACACCCTATGCATACACGTGCGGAAGCTTAAAGAGCAACTAGAATTATGGCTAAACCTATAGGAGGGGGTGATTAGGACCTTTTCAAAATCTTTTCGCCTACTTACCAGATTTAACAAATTAAACTACGTAAGCGATAAACACTTCGGCTTCCAAGCCTAAGTGGGTCCAATAAATAGACTAGCAAAAGATAAAGCAATTAACAACCTAGTCTAATCAACTCATGTGGACTAGAGAGGATGGATCAAGAAATGCTCAAGTCAACATGAGGTAGTGAAAGTACATCTTGTGAGTGTGGATGTGCCTATCAAGTGCCTAGCATACATTCCTAACTAAGCATTCATAATTAATCAATTAAATATAATGCATAAAGAGAAATGTGCTCAAGATCAATCACAAACACAAGGATGTATAGTGGTTCGACTACTTGTCTACTCCACTCCCGGTTGAAGTACTCAACCCCTTTGAGCACACCGACATTCACTGGGGAGTTTAAATCTAGTTCTTCCCAACCAAGGTGTTTTAACTCGGATCCACCCAACCGGGGAGTTTACAGGTTCCTCCCAACCTACACGTTTGCACCCGTGTTGGTGGCTCCCCCTTGGAGACTTTGTTTTAGGCCCGACTAACGTGCCAAGGAACGGCTGACGTCCCTAGATTTTAGGCCCAACTAATAGGCCAAGGATCGGCTAACGACCCCGGGGCGAGTTTGTCAAACAAACTCTACACTCAACTCCCACAGGGAATTGAGTGGATGGACTCTTAACAAGACAACCTTACTTGTCGGATTGAGCCCCTTGTTGCGCCGTCTTGGGTTGCTTCTTCTCGCTCTCCCGTGCTTGAATCAGCTCCCCTTGTGCTCCCCCGATCGTTGATGCCGTTGCTTTGCCAAGACTTCAGCTCCAAGATCAGCTACCTTGCATGTGATGCTCCATTGGAGATGCCCAAGGTGCTAGGGAATGGTGAAACCTCTACAAATGGTAGGAAATGGGTTTCCTAGAGGAATGCACCTAAATGGACTCCTAGGTAGTGTTTAGACAAAGGATTTAACTATCATCAAGGTGTCTAAACCCTAGGAATCAAGAGGGAACAAGTCCATTCTCAAGATGCCATTGAATGACCCAAGCTTGTGATGAAAACACAAGGAGAATGACTTGCTTTAGGTTTGGGATAGAGCCTCTAATGATCTCTAGCAATGGTGGCTTCTATCTCCTCAAAATCCCCTCTCTTTCCTCAAAAAACGAATCCCTCTTTTAAATAGATTTTCTTCCAACGGTAAAAAAACGGACAGATTCGTGCATCTCCGATTGATCGAAAAAAGTGTCCGATTGATCGGAGACCTGTCCGATTGATCGGAGACAAGTCCGATTGATCGAAAATCTATCCAGAGAAGTCTCTGGAAGAAATTTCGATTGATTGGAACACTGTCCGATTGATCGGACGGCCCCTTCCGATGGATCGGAAGACTGTCCGATTGATCGGAATTATGTCCAGTGAGTTTTCAATTTTTTCTGGGACAATTTCCGATTGATCAGAATTTCTGTCCGATCGATCGAAGTCCTATCGGAGCACCTGTCCGATTGATCGGAGTCCTATCGAAAACTGCTGTTTGAGCTGTTTTGTTTACAGCAGCTTCCACCTCTTAAATTAGTCTAACTTATCATGTTTTTCATGGAGTTCTAAGACTAATGATGATGACTAAGAGTATACCTAGTTGGTCTAAGTCATCTAAGAGGTTATGGGTTAGGTTTTGGTCAAGATTAAGGCACACCAAGGCATCACTTTTACCTGTTTCTTCTTCCTTGATGCAGCCGGTCCACTTGAGTCTTCGGTCTTCATCTTCATTAAGCTCAACCGATACTAGACTCACTGACCTAAGTAATTGACAAACAAGGTGCACTTGTATGCCACAGAAAAGTGCACTAACACAGATGACCCTTAATGATTTTGTTGATGGCTTCGACTTGCCCGTTAGGTTGAGGATGATGAGGAGATGAATACATATTTTTTATGCCCAAGTTCTGGCAAAATTTCCTGTACTTCGCATTGTTAAACTGAGGCCCATTGTCAATGACGATTGTATTCGGGATACTGAACCGGCATATAATCGACTTTCAGATGAAGTCTGTCATTTTCTTTTCAGTAATCTTGGCGAGTGGTACTGCTTCGACCCACTTGGTAAAGTAATCAATAGCCACGATCACATACTTGACTTGCCCCTTGCCGGTTGGAAGAGAACCGATGATATCGACTCCCCATTGCGCAACGGGACATGGTCCGGACATCGGAGTAAGTTCCTCGGGAGGTATGTGAGGGACTGGTGCGAAGTTTTGACATCTGTCACACCGTTTGACCATTTCTCGGGCATCTTTTTGAATCGTTGGCCAATAATATCCTTGATGTATTGCTTTCTGGGCCAGCGCTCTGCCCCCTAAGTGGTTTTCGCATGTGCCTGAATGAATTTCTCTTAAGACGTAGTTGGCTTCATCTGGTCTGAGGCAGTAGAGGCAGGGTAGCAAAAAACCCTTTTTATACAATATACCATTGATCAGTGTATACCGAGCTGATCTATATCGTATCCATCGTGCTTCGTTCTTTTCTTCGAGCAGAACGCCTTCTCGTAAAAAATGGACAATTGGTTCCCTCCAGTCAAGCCAGGTGGAAACAGGACATACCTCACTAACATTGTCGTCAGTGATGCTTCTTTTGAGGAGGATTTCAATGGGAATTGTCCTTCCGAGCTCGTCGTCTCCTGCCGATGCTAATTTGGCAAGCGAATTCGCGTGGGTGTTATAGATCCTCGGTACGTGGATAACTTTGCAGTAATTGAACCGAGTCGATAACTCTTGATATTTTAATAAATACGCGGACATCTTTTTTCCCTTTGCTTGATATTCCGATGTTACTTGACCCACGACCAATTGTGAGTCACAGTATACCGTAATACTCCGGATCCCGACCGCCGAGGCTAGTCGTAGCCCGACAAGAAGAGCTTCGTATTCGGCCTCATTGTTAGAAGCTTTAAAACCGAATCTTAGGACATATTGGACCTTTATGCCATCGGGGGAGGTCAAGATTATTCCTGCCTCGAAGCCTTGGGAATTTGACGAGCCGTCGACATGTAGCAGCCATGTAAGAGCGGTCGAACCTTCTTTTGGAATAGATTCTGTAATGTTTCCTTTAAGAGCAGCGTCATCTTCAAGGACAGAGGGGCCGGTAAGCTCGGCAATGAAGTCGGCCATAGCTTGGCGCTTGATGGCTGTCCGGGGCCGGTATTGTTTGTCGAATTCACCAAGTTCGATGGTCCAACTTGCGAGGCGACCTGAAGTTTCTGGCTTCTGTAGTACTTGCCTCAGTGGTTGGTCCATTAGCACCACTATCGGATGTGCTTGGAAATAAGGCCGTAGTTTCCTTGCCGT